>PVIA01000119.1:0-617615 GCA_004024845.1 Tonatia bakeri
TCCTTCCTTCCTTCCTTCCTTCCTTCCTTCCTTCCTTCCTTCCTTCCTTCTTTCCCTTCATTTTTCTCTTCTCCCTTTCTTTCTCTCACTTTCTTTTTTTCTTTCTCTCACTTTCCCTTTCTCTCTCTCTTTCTTTCTTTCTTTTTCCTTCCTTCCTTCCTTCCTTCCTTCCTTCCTTCCTTCCTTCCTTCCTTCCTTCCTTCCTTCCTTCTTTCTTTCCTCTCTTCCTTTTTTTCTCTCTTTTCTCACCTGAGGTTATACTTACTGATTTTAGAGAGAGAGGAAGGGAGGGAGAAAGAGAGGGACAGAAATATCAATGTGAGAGAGAAACATTGATTGGTTGCCTTTCACATACACCCAGACCAGGGTCAAAACCCACAACCCAGACATGTGCCCTGACTGGTAATCAAATCAGCAACCTTTTACTTTGTGAGATGATATCCAACCAACTGAACCACACTGCCCAGGGCTCCACCACTTTTAATTTATCCATAATCCTCAATATGTCTACTTTTTCTCTTTCAATATTATAATTTATACTATCTATAAATATAATTAATCTCTCAAAAACAATCTTAACTTCTTTGCCACTCTTTGCTAACATCATTTATACCAGAAAACCTCCAAACTTGGTTAAAGCTGGCTATTTGTGTATTAAAAGTTGCTAGAGAATGACACACAGATTGGCCTCCTGAGCTCAGTTTAAATTCATGCCCATGAATCTCATTCGACAGTCCTCATGCCCCTATATTCCAGTCCCTTTCGCTGTAGAGTTTGCTGTGCGCTTTTTGAAACAGAAACTGTGTACCTTTTCCTCTCTCTGCTTCCTCCAATGTCCCTCCCAGTTTACCATTTCAGCTAATGACCTGGCCACATATGTTATTGAGAAAATAGAAGTTCTCAGACAGGAACTTCTCTTTTCTACGCCCGCAACCCCACCTAATCGGTTCAATCTCATCCACACTCCCTGATTTCCCTTCCCTTCCCTGCAGAAGATGAAAGTCTCGGGCTTCCGTCAAAGATCATTGCTTCACTAGTGTTCTGGGTCTCGTTCTTCTCCTTTCAGAATTTAACCCAGCAAGTAATGTCCTCTCCCCTCTCTCTCTCTGTCTGTCTTTCTGTCTCTCTCTCTCTGTCTCTTTTGCATTTCAGTCTTACATTCTCTTCTGCAATATCATCATCAGCTTACTTTAATATCTCTTTACTTAAGAAAACACTCCTTTGAGAGCACTGACTTATACCCCCCATAGCTACTGTCTTATTTCTCCTATTCTTCATTCCATGTTTCTATACAGCCCAGTCCACTCGGGCTCCCATTAACATCAATGCATGGAAAGCAACTATTCTTGTCCAGGTCAACAATGACCTTCCTGCTGTGTAATCCAATGGTCACTTCTCTGACATTGTCAAACATTCTCTCTCAGAAACATTTGACATCATGCATCACTCCCCCTTTTTATTATTGTTCTATTACAGTTGTCCCAATTTTTCCTCCATTGCCTTCATCCATGGCATTAGACTTTCACGGTTTCCTTTTCTTGTTTCACTCACACCTGTGCTCTTCAATGTCGAAATTGTTGTCTTCTCTTTCTGTGCTTAACCCATTCATACCTGGGTCTCTGAATTCAGACTCACATTCCACATCATCGTCATCACAGCATGGAGTGCAAAACTTCTTAATTGGTGCTCCTGATTCCACCATCTCCTCAACTAACCATTAAAAATAAGATAGTATGATTTTTTAGTAATCTAAAGAAGGGGGAACATATTTTGTTCCTGCTCAAAATCTTTCATTAACATCTATTACTTTTAGATTCCAATTAATTGAATTGAACTCCTTCATCATAACCCACAAGGCCCATTTTCTCTCCATCTTCCTCTCTATCACTCTCCTTTTCTCTTACTGTATTCTCACTAATAGGTACTGACTGCTTCATATCGTTTTATCGCCTTCTTGCCAAGGCCTCTCAGAGGTCATTTTTAACACTATTACCCTGTATTATGTTTCTAGTAAGTTTTGATCATGTCTGAAATTATTTTGTTTATATAAGTACACAAAGTGAGGACCTCACCTGTTTAGTCTCACCACTGTTTCCCAGCACCTAGCACGAAGTGGGGACTCAATAAATGTTTGTTCAATACCTAATGCCTATTACTCTTCTTGGTTCTCCAATGCTGCATCCCTTGTCTTGTCTTCAATGGCACAATAAAGGCCCAGGGATTGATTAGGCAGAGATGGACTTCTCCTCTGTAATAGTAGTCTGTGATTACATTCCTATTTTATTCCAATAATTAAAAATAAATCCACTTCTATTGAGTGAGTTTTCTGAAGTCTTTTGACTTCTTTACAAATCACCTAATTTACTCTTCCACCAACCTTGAAGTGTGTGTTATTATAATAGAAACTGTTTTTTGCCTATTATCCTCTCCTTAAGGGAGCACCCCTCCCTTATTCTGCAGTAGTTCTGCTGGGACCTTGTGGTCAGGCAGAATTGATCCTGACTCCCTGGATCAAATACTGGACCTATGATGTAAAAAATTAGAGTTCTTCTTCTCCCTGGAAACCAGGATTGGTTCAGGGATGGTCACATGATCAAAGCATGACTAATGGGTCCTTCCTGGGAGTTAAGAGTAGAAAAGTTGCTATATTTTTCTCTGACATTTATGGAATTACATAAAACATCACAATGTATGGTACAAAAAAAAAAAAGAAAGAAAGAAAGAAAAGAAAAAAATAAGCCAGCAACTTTCCCATCATATGTTTAGGCCATGGCTGGGAATGAAGCCAACCTGGGAACAGTCGTGAGTGATGGAAAGATGGAGAGAAAGAGCCTTTGTCTGAGCCGATGGGTGCTGCTTGAGTAAGTTGGCACTGACCATCTTGAACACTTTTCAAAAACCCACAGTAGTAATTTCCTTCTCATACTTACACTAATTTGAATTGCCTTTCTGAGACTTGCATCTTATCAAGTCTTAACCAACTCAATTATTTTTTTCCTTGTACATATTTGAAAAAATGAAGTTCAGAGAAATTAAGAAACTTGCCAGAAAGGCGCTATTCCAGCAAGCTCCTCTGACTTCAGGTCTTGACCCCTTACTCCTCACACTGTGTCTGGCCACATGGGCACACTTGGGGGGTCTTCAGTGATCTCAGCCTGTAGTTTTGTCTTCATGAAACACTTCGTTGAACATGTGATTCTAACGATAAATGGAACCGATCTAACATGGACTAGCATTTCAATTGTTTTGATGATTTTTGAGATTTTCTTCCACTTTAAATAAAATTTTATTACACTTTTTTTTCTCTGCTGTATATACAACTTTCTACACAGAAGGAAACCTATTTTATCAGCATAATGCTTTGAATTTTATACATTTTTATTCTGATTTTCTCAAAACTCATTGTTTAGTCACCAGAATGAAGCTCAACTAAATGATAGAACTGAATGCCATTGGAAATTATGTAGAATTATATGATGTCAAGAGAAGGGTTCATAAAATTTGAAAATCAATACTCTCAATTGAAGTAAATGTGTAAAATTGATTATTTTTACTAAGAGAATGGACTGTCTTTCAGGAAAGTAAAATATAAAAAATTATCCTCTCCTATATTGGTCGCCTTCCAAATTACACAGAATAAACATGAAAGACTAATAGACTTGTAGGTAGAAAGAAATGAAAGGTATTTAAATTCTCATTTCACACTGCTGGTAAGTATGTCAGAATACACAAATATAGCCCTGGCTGGTGTAGCTCAGTGGATTGAGCACGGGCTGCGAACCAAGTATCGCAGGTTCGATTCCCAGTCAGGGTACATGCTTGGGTTGCAGGTCATGGCCCCCAGCAACCGCACATTGATGTTTCTCTCTCTCTCTCTTTCTCCCTCCCTTCCCTCTCTAAAAATAAATAAATAAAATCTTAAAAAAAAAAAAGAATACACAAATAAGCAAAACCAACATTAACTAATGCAGGGATGAGAATGTGTGTGTGAGGGGTCTGCCCACAGGGCTCCCCCGGCCTCCATGGATGAGAATAAGTCTACCAGGACATGATCTGCTTGGGGAGGAAAGGTGGCCAATCTCTCAAAGAAGGGCCAGGAGCCTTTTCCTCAATGGGCTTTTATTGGGTTCATTTACGCAAGAATTCAGGTAAAGCTCATTAATCATTGCCAGGCAGTAAGGATCAAACAATAGATAACAAAGAACTCTGAGGGCCTATTTTGAGTTAGGGTCAGATAGCTAAAGAGCTGTAAAACTTTGAGGAACAAACTTACTTCTTGCTTGGACCCTTATCATTTCATTGAGAGCATTCTAAACAAAGCAGGTTTCACAAGATTCTACATATTCTTTCTTAGGCCTGATCACCCAAGGAACCCGCCCTTTCCTCTGTCATTGTTTCAGGCTTAGGTGGAGCAAGGGAAATAAGGCAGCCAAAAGATTAGGAGATTTTCTTGCAGACAATGAGGACTCAGGTTATGTCAAAGCCGAGGGGTGAGGGTCCATTACCCCCTTTTGTTGTAGCCCCCAAAGTCCTTCCTTGGGGGCCTCCCACGTGATTGTGCCTGTCTTAGGTCATTCCCCCCTTGGGGAATCTTACCCATCAATGGCTAACCAACCAATCATTGGGGATCAGGCAGGGTGAAGTAAAAGGAGCAGAAGCAGTGCTCCTGCCAGGGAGATAAGCTTTTGTCTCCTTGCTGGCTTATGGTCCAGTTCACTCCCTTAGCTTTAGCCTTGGTGAGGGTTACAGCTTCTGAAACCAGGCAGGGCAGTTCCCAATAAAAATGCACACACAGACTAAAATATTCTTTGACTTACTGGAGAGGTTGCTAGAATTCACAGGCTGTGAATAGCAAATTGCACCACATTGGCAGACGTACCACATCTCATTTTACATTTATGGGTGGATGTACCAAGACAGTCCACTCATGCAATCAAATCAGAAAACTTGGCTGTCTTAGATTCCTCCCATTTTTGGCTCATCTTCTCTGTCTTTTCCTTTTAAACCTGACCCTCCTGTCTTATCGACTCCCTTTTTTCAGGTTTATTGAAGTATAACTGACAAAATTATTGTAAAATATTGAATGTGTGCCATCTGATTTGATATACATTGTGAAAGGAGTCTCCTGTTTAATCATTTAACACATCCATCACCTCACATATTTACCACCCTCCATTTTTTAATCTCAGTTGCACAATACAGTAATATCAAGTACAGCCTTCACGTTACATACCAGATCCTCAGTCAGACCTTATTCAACTGAAAGTTTGTACCCTTTAATTGACCTGTCCTTATTAACTGCTTCTCCACCCCCCCCCGCCCCCGCTCGACTGCTCTAACTCAGCATCTCTTGCTGGGTGGATTGTACTGTTTCATCTACTTACTAGGCTTTAACAGTTTCTGTCGATCACAATCCAGCTGATAAGTGATTAGGACTGACCATGCTACTTTCAGTTTAATACTCTTGGAATTCCTGTCACCTGAAGGATAACGTTCAAAAATAAGGTCTTCCAACAAGTATCTATTTATTATGCATCCTACTTGGAGATGGGACACAGTGTGGAATAAGAAGATTTCTGCCTTCCCCTTAAGGCAGATGATCATAGATGTGTCATGGGGATGTGGGGAGGCTGTCAAAAAGAGATCATTTCAACATAACATGGGAAGTGTTGTTGCTGAGGGAACCCCAGGTGTAATGCAGCTCAATGGAGGCAGACTTTGCTGAGCCTAGATGTTCAGGAAGTGTTCTTGGATGAGTCATGCCTGAGCTCAGGCCTAAGAAGTCATCCAGGCTCGAAGGGAAGGGGAGCATAGATGGTTATCCAGGCAGATACAGAAACTGGAGAGAACGTATCCCAGGGTGTGTACTGAAGAGTTTCTCAATAACTGCAAGCAATTCGACATTCCAAAAACATAACGTATGAGGTAGGAAGCAGAGGTTCGGAAGGATGGGGAAGGAAGTAGAAACGAGCTACCACGAAACCACATACACTGCACAACCATTCAGCAAGGACTGGCTGGTTGCCTACTGTGTGCCAGGCATGCTGCTGAGCACACAGAGTGAACCTGCAAGAAAGCTCTCCCAGCTCTCTTAGGGGTCACCATCCACAGGCTGAGTCAACAGATAAAACTGAAGAGATAGGGAGGAACATCACATGCAAGGTCTTGTTGGTCTTAGTGAACTATGTGGATTTCATTTCAATGAGGAACCTTCAGTTGGTCTTAAACAAGCCAGCACAAGCATGACATGGAGTTTGGATGTATCTCTTGAGTAATCAGAAAACAATAACAGGCTTTAATCAGGAAAGTTTACAGCCATATTTTAGATGATTCACTTTAACGGTTTGCTGACGAGTGGAATAAATGTCTGGGAGCAAAGATATTGATTGGGGGGAGTTGTGCCATAAACAGAAGATGAGGTTGATATCTGCAGAGAGAAAAGGATAGAATTAAGAAATATTTATGAGTAAAATCACCAGAATTGGGGATTACTTTTCTGAGGGATAGGGCACTAAAGAAGATGAATCTGTCTAGCACAATAATAGGTTTGGTTATGATACCGTGAGTAATACCACCGTGAGCTGATATTAGAGAGTGCATGTGAAAGAGCAGGTTTGGAGGAGAGTATTATATTATTTCTTAGATTTTTGGAGTTTAATATATTGTGGTATATCCAAGTAGAAATGTATAGATCAACACGACATTTGTTTGGTGGAGGAATCTACAACTCAAAGAAGACCAGCCAGAGAGACAGATTTCAAACATATATTTGCCAGTTCAAACCATAAGTGAATATGAAATTCCTCATGAAGAGTGTATAGAATAAAAAGAAAAGTAAAGCAGGGGATGAGTCCTGAAGAACATCAACATTAAACGATGGGTAGAGGAGTACTCTACGTTGGAACTGAGAATAAATAGTAAAAAGATGGGTAGAGGAGTACTCTACTTTGGAACCGAGAATAAATAGTAAAAAAGCTAAAAGAACTCAAATGATACCAAAGTAGTAGAAAGTATAAAGAACATTTGTGATAGTAACAAATGCAACACAAGACCCCACTGTGATAAGAATATGAAAGTGTCCCCTAGAATCAGCAACCACAGGTTCAGTGATGGTGTTTGCACAGAGACGGTGTGATGGCGGAGCAGGGTCTCACCTGCAACGGAATTAGGAGTGAGGAGTGCAGAGAGAAGAAAACATGGATCAATCTTCATGAAGTGAAGGGAAGAAAAAGGGAGCATGAGGATTGGTGAGGGTCACCCGAATGTTTTCATTTTTTAATTTTGCCAGATATTTGGCTGTTTACACACTAAAGAGAAAACAAGAGATTAAAAAAAAAGATTGATGATAAAGGAGATTACTCATTAAACATGATCCCAGAGAGGAAGCAAAGGGTTGGGAACAAGGTCCTTGGGGAGGATGGCCAAGAACGCTGATTGGGAAGTACAAATTAATCATAGATTTCGCATTGAGAGGCTAGCAGTCTGAACCCCTCAACATGGTAGCCAAGAACATTTAAATCTGTCCCCAGTCTATGGTAAAGTCTCACTTTCCACCACCCTGTCCTCTGCAAATTTTACAGCCTTTTCCTTAACAGCACAATCTGCTTTAACCACCAGTGAGCAAAGTTTCCAGAAGGCTTTAACCACCAGAGAACAAAGTTTCCAGAAAGCATCATACATTTTCATGCTTCCATTATGCTATGTTCTTTACCTTGATTTCCCTTGACTGCCCCATATCTATTTCTACACCTACCCAGCTTTGCTTAATACCCACTCCACTCCCAAACAAATGTCACATGGAGAAAAATCCTGCCATCCTTTATAACATAAACACGTTCCCTCAAATTGCTCATTTATATGTGTATAAGAATCAGCACCTTTTCCCACTAAATTCCATAGATTTGTAGACTGCTCTGTCGGATATTTGCACACTTTGCTAAAAGTGGGATTTCCATAAGGCCAAGGGTATACTTTCTCTGTCTCTCAACCCTTGATGTCTAGCACCATGTCCGGAACAAATAATTTGCATTTTGTTGAATGACTAAATGAATCTCTGCAGTATCTGTGTTAAAGATGGAAGCCTTGCTGTCCTCTTACAATTATTCCTCTAATTACTGTATTTACACATATTCTATAGCTTGGAAACTTTTAAAAAAATCTTAATGACATTCAAGATCCCTTTGGAATTCTACTTGATGAATGCCACCCTTTTGCTTCTTCTCATATTGAGTTGAAAAACAGCCACGTATGTATAATGAATAAAATATGCAAATAGTTGTGTTATTATCTTTCAATTACCAATCAGAATGAATAATTGTTATACTTAATGTGCTTGGTTGTATATCTTTCTTCAAACGACTCTTACCCCCAAAATTAATTGTATACCTCACTGCTCCATTCACTCGTCAAACATTTATTGCCAGGCATACAAATATCAGTAAGAATAAACTTTCTCTGTCATACCCTAGATGCACAGAACTGTTTATTTTACAGCTGAAAGTTTGTACCTTTTTCCTACTTCTCCCTATTTTCTCTACCACCTGTGCCCCCGCTCCTGGCAACTAGCTTTCTACTCTCTGTTTCTATGAGTTCGACTTTTCTTTTTAGATTCCACATATAAATGGTATCACACAATGTTTGTCTTTCTCTATCAGGCTCATTTCACTTAGCATAATCACCTTAAGGTCCATCCATGCTATCACAAACGTCAGGATTTCATTCTTTCCCATGGTTGAGTGATATTCAGTTACATGTGTATACTACATCTTTGTCAATTCACCTGTTGATGGACACATGATGACTGTAATTATAACACTTTATAATTAAAATTTGCTAAGAGATGGAAACTTCAATGTTCTCACCAAAAAAGAGATAAATATGTGAGGTTATGGGTGAGATAACTAACTAGATGGCAACAAATCTTTCACAGTGTGTATGAATATCAAATCATCATGGTTTATACCTTAAATGTGTTACAACTTTATTTGTCAATTATACTTCAGTAAAGGTGGGGAAAACTGAAAAAATAGACCCCTTTTTTTTCAGCAAAAATGCACCTCAGTAAATAGCACTAGGTTAAGCTTGAAGTTGTTCTATTAAGTAAAGTTTCTGCCTACAGAGCAAAGGATTCCAGATCTAGGTGGTTGCCTCGGAGATTCTTTGCTGAGGAGTTTCCCCAGATGAGTGGGAGTTCTTCTCTGGAGTTTCCTGATTTCCCCTTCAGCTGTTGCAGAGAAGACACATGAAACCGGGATTGTGGTGGGCCCCCCTGGGGGGCAGCTGGCACTCTGTCTTTGCAGGGTAGGAGAAGAGGCCTGAACTCTCCAACACCCCTAATTCTGTAAGACAGGAAGTAATAATGTTCCTGCCCTTCAGTCTACTCCCTTTGTTCAACATGTGGACAAAATACTAACCTGATTGATTGGCTCAGATTGGAGACACACCTTATTGACTACACTTACCTATAAATAATTGTGTCTCATTGGCTTTCTACTGTGTGGATCTTGCTGGACGAGAAAGCTACTTTATTTCTTTTTTCTTTACCTAGGAACACTGGCTGCTTTCATTTCTGGTGGCCATCTGGTGGGGGAAGAAAAAATTCCGCTAGAATCTAGTTTAAGCCACCTGCTCAGTTCACTTTACCAAACTTTGGGGGTTTGTGGTTTAGTCTAGTTAATAATAACGTGCTGTTTTGACTTTCCTTTCATTTGTACCACTTGGGTATGCCATGCCAAAGAAGGAATGGCTGGGCCATGAAAAGAGTCAGGTGTCTTTGGAACTCTGGGTGAAATAGCGTCTTATTGCCCTGGAAAGCTTCAAACACTCCCCTATTAATAGGGAGTGAAAAATATTTGGTTATAGTTCTGTATTCATTGGCATAATTACATAATCAAAACACCTAGACTGATACACAGTCCATGTCTCACCTGTCAAAGTGTTTCACATTACCTATGTGGCTGATTTGATGGCAATGAGCTATTCACATGGGGTTCTTCTCCCTTCCTCACCACAATAAACTAACAAACAAGACCCATTTGAACTGATAGAGACCAGCCCATGGCCACACCTGTCATGAGCCAGAAACATTTATATTTTAAGGCACTCAAAAAAAATGGGAATCAATTATTTTTCTCTGGGAGATACTGGTAAAAACTGGAGTAACTATTTTATTACATGAAACACAAGTTCTTCAATTGAGTGACTGTTAGATTTTAGGGATAATTACCGAGGGAAATGTTAAGCTTCCTTCATTACAAAGTTGTAGAAATTATCTTGATGAGAGTTCTTTCTGAAATAAACAGAACCAGTTTTATGAATTTCTGTGTTTCCTTCCAATCCCAGAAAACTGTGTCACATTAATACTGTTATGATTACATTCGATACTACATTTTCCAAAAAAATTATAACTTAAAAACCTGTCTTTCTCACATATACGCACAATCTAGATGCCCTAATGCGAGTCTGTAATCTTTGAACTGCTTCCCCTGTACCGCTAATGATGGTTCCATTACCCGAAGTGCTCCATAAACCAACTGTTTCGTTAGGCTGATGACTTGGTTAACAAAACTGCTAACTCTACAAAATGTAAGGGTTTACACATTAATGGAGAGATACTATGGATTCTAGATGTTTCAGTGTTTTCACATCAATTAAGAAAAATCCTCACAGCTCCATGCATTTCCCAAGGAAAAATGTGTGTGTGTGTGTGTGTGTGTGTGTGCGCGCGCATGTGTGTGAGGGGGGTCAGGGGAAGAGTGTCAAGAGAATGATGGCCATTGACTTCCACAAGCCATTTAGGTCATATTGAATACAAAAGGTCAGTCTGATGCTGCAACACAAATATATGAAACAGTCAGACCTGTTTTATCATTTCTTTTTTGTGGAAAACAACATATTTGCCCCAGTTTTTCCTTTAATCTTTGAAGTTTTGCTTTTCAGATAGTCTATCACGTTTTACAACTAGGTGCTGGCTTGGAAAATTTGCAGGTGGTTGCTACAGGTTGTGCATTTCATTTCAATTCCAAACCTCAAGTGATACCTAATTTCTTGGTTTATTATTATTCTGAAAGTGAACATTTTCTTTTTAAAGATTTTATTTATTTATTTTTAGAGAGGGAAGGGAGGGAGAAAGAGAGAGAGAGAAACATCAATGTGCGGTTGCTGGGGGCCGTGGCCTGCAACCCAGGCATGTGCCCTGATTGGGAATCGAACCTGCGATGCTTTGGTTCACAGCCCGCACTCAATCCACTGAGCTATGCCAGCCAGGAAAGTGAGCATTTTTCAAAAATATGTTGCTTTACAACTGTGTGGGTACTTTCTAACATGATAAAAAGCTTTCAATAATATAGATGAGAATATGAGTAGTATTAACATAACCTTTTGCACTCTGAACCTCTGTTGATGTAATGAAGTCCTTGGTGTTCTTAAATAAAACACTATTTTACCTATCAAGGATTGACGTGAATTTTTCTGTATTTTCTTTAACAAAAATTGAAATACTAGGGTATCTAACTGTTTTCTTAGAGAGGGGGAAGAGAAGGATAAAGAGAGGGAGAGAAACATTGATGGATTGCCTCTCACACTCTCCCCAACCAGGGACTGAACCTGCAACCCAGACATGTGACTGCTTGTTATGTGGGACGATGCTTCACCCAAGTGAGCCACACTGGTCAGGGCTAGGGTATCTAGCTTTTATACTTAATGTGATACTGCCCAAATAGAAATGTTTAAACTTCAAGTATTATATTATAATAATCAATATGACTAATAAATAAATAAAAATAATTCATGTGCATGCATGAATAAGTATAAGTATGCATGTGATAAATTTATAGAATGATATGAAAAATATGGAGATTCTCTGTGCCAATCCAATGAGTAGACATATAGGCAGAAAAATCATTTAAGATATTATCTTTCATAACACAATAAAAATTCAAAAATTTACCACATCCAGATGAAATATATAAAATGTTGAAAAGGAAAATGGCCATTTATTTTCTTACACTTGTACTCTATCCAGTTCAAGATTGGAAGCAAAAATTATAAACTACGAAGAAATTGCTATGTTGGGTCATGAAGTCTAACCCCAAATTATAGACTATCTTTTTCTTGATCATCATCCCCTATTTACTGACTAAATTACTTCCAGAAGCCAAGTCATTCTTCAGTAGTAAAGTAAGCACTTAGGAAGATACACACATTGTTAAAAGTCCTTAAAATAATTCCTATGTCCTGTGTATTATGTATGCGTGTGGGGGGAAGTGTTTTACACAGTGAGCATTTGAAGCAAATGCTCAAAGATCCCTCTCTGCTCTGCTCTGCTCTTAGTTCTGTCCTGACTTCCTACATTTAATAGCCAAACTTAAGCAGCTGTCATTATGCTATGCCTCGTGGAAATGATATACCCAATAACATAGTCTCTCCAGTTTTTAGTCTTGTGATTCTAGAGAACCTTATTCTTCTTAGGGTATACAATGGGGTCTGTCCAAAAAATGTCCAGCCATTTTTGATATTATGAGAACAATTCGTGCGACATTGATATAACCTGGCAGTCAAAGGGAGTGGACTGGAATGCTCATGTGTGAATAATGATGACTTCACTGTACTAGTCAGTGGGAGAGGTAGATGCCGTTGAGTGAGCATGTGTACTGTGTGGCTGTCACATTCAAAATGACTGATTGAGTAGAGCAATGAATCTGCATCCAATTTTGCATTAAGCTGGAACATTCCTCTATGGAAACTATTCTGGTGATTTAGAAAGCCAAAGCTATGGGCACCTGGCGATTCGCAGCTTTGTCACAACAACGTGCCCGCTCATGTACCACATCTCATGCAGAGTGTTTTGGCAAAACATCAAATCACCCAGGTGACTCAGCACCCCTGCAGCCCAGATTTAGTGCCCTGCAACTTCTGGCTTTTCCCAAAACTAAAATCACCTTTGAAAGGGAAGAGATTTCAGGCCATTGATGAGATTTATGAAAATATGACTGGGCAGCTGATGGTGATGGGGAGAACTGTGTGAGGTCCCAAGGTGCCTACTTTGAAGGGAACTGAGGCATCATTGTTCTATGTACCATGTCTCTTGCATCGTGCATCTCCAGTAAATGTCTCCGTTTTTCATCATACGTGGCTGGAGACCTTCTGGACAGCCCTCGTAGTCTCTCATGTGCTCTGTGCCAGACCCGGCTGTAGTAGAACGACTCTCTCTTGGTGAGCTTTTCTAGGTCATGATCAAAAACCAGCTCTGCAGCCTGCAGCTCTAGAAATAAAGAGAAAGACAACAGAGAAGAAGTAATGTGGTCTGTGCTGCAGAGTTTTTGTCAGTATATACTTTCTGTTGACAGCAGGATGCCACGTATCTGGATTAAAATAAGAAATATTTATTTCATCCCCCGATTGCTGGTGTCTATATATTTGTTGTCGGTACTCTTCTCTAAAAGTGGGGTGTTAAAAAGGAAGCTAATTTTTAGGTAGCACCTTCATTTTTCTCCATCATTTTCCTCTCTACCCTGAGGTCTCGTGGCTCTTGGGAAACAGGGACCTGGAAAGCTCTAGGAAGCTTTTTGATGGTGGTGCCATGTGATAACACATTTTAGCTTTCAAATATTGTTTTACTTTGAAAAATTACAGTCTAACATCTCTATGGTGTCTGCTTTTTCTCCTGTTTCCTGCAACACTTTACTCTCCCCAAACCTGGGACCTCCCAAAAGTAGAGTAAATTAGAGATTTTATTTGGTTCCCAAAAAGCCTTCTTCTCTTTATTCTCTCTTCATTTTAATGTCCACAGAAGTGGAAAACAAATTCTTCTTACTGTCTACGGAATTCACATGTTCAAATGTGCATGGGAAATAAATTGAACTTTTAAGGGTTAACCAAAGTTCATTTTGAGCGTTTGAAATGTGTGAAGATGAAGAGTGCTAATGAATTCTGTTCAGATGCGTGCACGCGTGTGTGTGTGTAAACTTATTTTTGGATCCAATACAAGACCATTTGCTGTTTGTGTGTATGTGTTTCTTGCACGTTGGGGTGGTGTTTCCAATAAGTCTTTTGCATCTATCAGTAACAGGCCACAGCAGAAAAAGAAACCTTTTGTGTTCCCCGTCTGAATCTGCCTGCTTTGCCCTCCCTCCAGTTCCATCAACATGAACAAAACACAGCCAGGGCTGAGGCAAACTCACAGAATTAGTCTTTCCTGTGGTGGAGGGAACCATTCTGGCACCCAGCCGGATGTCTCTCACTCCTCACTTCTCCGGACACTCTAGCATGTTCTACTGATGTAAAGGCAGTTCTTAACTACGTTCTTATCATGGGTCCCTGTGCAGCTCAGAGGAAAAGGGAACGGATTTTGTCTGCCTCCTGAGTAGTGCAGGGTTGGAATAACGTTTGCAGGTGACCAGGAACTTGCGTTGCACATCCTTCTTTAGCCTTCTCAAAAAAAAAATGCTCTCTTTACCCAGCTGGAAGGTTGATTCCCAGGGCAGCCAGCTGGGGCCCGCAGGTTCAGCAAAAGTCAGGAAGGGGTGAGTGCTGCATAGGGAAACTGTTAGATACATATTTTATAAGACCTCAGATCAGTAGTGGGAGCTACACAAACATATGAATTTGAATATTTATCCCTGGGGCTGGATTTCTGTTGTAAGTGTTCTGGTAAGAACAGGGATCAAAAAAGACTGTGACTGTTTAAACACACCTGACTGCCTGACTGAAGAAAAGGCTTAAGCATTCTGCGCTGATTTTGTTAGACAAAAAGCAAACTTGACCTTGGTTCCATGTATGTCATCAAAGGAGTAAAAAAAAAAAATCTAAGCAACAGGAAAATATTATCTAAAAGGGAAAGAAATGCCCTTTATAAAGATGATCTGCCATTAACTTTATCTTTGTAAAACATGTCTATGGCATTATTTTGAAACTTCAGATGAGGTCAAAATGGCCATATTTAAATAAAAAAATAAAAAACATTCTCAACATGGCCACTTTAAAAAGTCTTATTATTCTGATACACAATAAAACCCCCAAATTTCTCTATGTCCCCAAGATTTTCATACGTATTATTTTGTGTAATTATTATACCGCTATTCTCCCTTTTACACTTGGCTCCGGTCACAAAGTTAGTAAAAGGTAACCCCCGGACTCAGGAGTTTCTGTTCATATCACCGAGACTCTTTTGTATGTTTGAAATTTATGGATAAATTAAATCATTCCTTTTTCCTCTGTGATGTGACATTGTCACGTTGACCACAAAAGAAACAGATTGACTCCCGACGGCTCCTGCTAAGACTTTCTCCTTGGACTTGACCACAGAAATATGTGCACATCTCTGAGCTCTCTTCACACCAGGACGGAATGAGCCCTAGCAGCTCATGAAATTGGAAGGACTACAAAGTGCTGCATCAGAAAAGGAACAAAACATCCAAGAAGCATCTATTGGCTGCAACATGGTGATAAAAAGGGATCCAGTTCTTTCCCAACTCTGCCAGCATCTGCAGCCTCTCACGCCCGCAGGTTGGTCGGGCGCTCTGAACTGGTCTCAGCCCTGAGACTTAGTTGGAAGCAAATTGTAAGAGAGAAATGCAAACCCTGGGAAGCATAACCCTCCACAGCAAGAGGGTAAAGTTGAAAGGAGTGAAGGACTCCAGGCAACTCATGCTTTGCAAATGAGAAAGAGGATGCTTATAAATAGCAGGAGTGCACAGGTATTCAACCACATGAGAAAACAACACAACACAAAACAAAAATTAATAATCCTTGATATTTCTTCAGTGTGAATTTACTCTGGTGAAAACTGAAGGCTGTATTAACCGGTAATGGGGCTGAGATGAAAACCTGTGATTGTTTGGTGCACTTTGCTCAGTTCAAGAAACAGCAGCGGCTCCTTGGGGCACACCATTTTATCTCTCCTGCTGCACATTCTTAAGCTGCAAAAATTCTGGCATTTTTTTTCTTTGTGCTACTTAACAATACTATAAATAGTCAGAAGCAACATGAAAGAAAATGACAATAATTACAAATCCAAATGAAGTTCCAAAAAGTAGAAGCAAGAGAGACATTTCTTTCCACTGTGTTCATATTTGTGCATAGTGTTCAATTAACACATACTAAAACTGGCATGTAGCATTTTTAAGAAGAATAACATAGAAACACCAATGTGACTGGTTTAGAAAAGCAGACTTGTCCCCTAGGAAAACCACATTTACTTGACAGGTGAAGTGTTATAATCCAAGAGGCAAGAATCTCACCATCTTAAGCCATGGGCTCTGTTAGATCTGCCTCTTTCTAAGCAATTTGGAGCAAATCACTAAACTTCTTTGAGCCTTGTTTCCAAGACTCATTAAAAGGGGGGAATAATACATAGGAGCATGTAGACTGTGAGGCACATACTTATGTGTAGTCCTTATTATTCCTCAACAGGTGTCTGAGCTGCTGTATTGCAGTGACCTGAAAAATCTAAAAGAAACTAATCCTTAGCACGATGGTTGTTAGAAGTTTCAAACCACTGGTGACAGCATTCTTACCCAGTAACACCTCGACATCTTGCTTCATTCCTGTAAGCCAGTGACAGAAGTTGGGGGTTATTCTCGGCCCCTTCTTGGAGGCGTTTCCCCAAAGTCACTGCATCTGGAAAGGGCTCCAAGGAAACTGCTCATCCTCAGCCAGTGACCCTTGGCCCACAGCCCTGTCCAACTCACACTCTCACCACTCACACCCACTTCATGGTGGCCACCAGGGAAGGCTTTGCTTCCTGGGCCACCTGAGACTCCCTGCCACATTACCCACTGCACAATCTGGTGTAATATGACATTTTAATATAGCTCCTTTTCCACAATCCAGACTCTAGATAATAGAGATTTCCCAGGAGCTACTCTGTGGTGCATGCTCCAAATGGCAAAATCATTTTAGTGCAAATATGAGACATTCTTTCAGTGCATGTGTGTACAACACATTAGAAATCCAAGACATGAATAGACATATTTTTTAAAAAAGCAACTAAAATGAGAAACCAATTGACAATAAAAACATGGTTAGAATTATAAAATAGACCTACAGAGGAAGTTCTAATTTAAAGGGCCACCAGCCGTATCTTCGAACCCTGGAAATGATGCCTTTACATGCGCCAAGCTCTCTCCGACTGAGTGAGCTTGATTGGCAGCTGGCAGCTCAACCCTGCCCTGGTTACTCATGGTTAGAGGCATGTTAATTACTGCCTGTAATCTGCACAGCATCCTGGAGAAAATAACAAGGGTAGCCATTCTCATCTGAGAAAGATAGACATTTTGATACATAAGTGCCATACTCAAGAGTAGGGGAGTTTCGTGGGCACATATTGAGCAGGAATGTGGACCCTCCCGTCCTACTTCACCAGGGAGGCACATGAGTCATAGGTCTGCCTGGCCAGAGAATGCTCGTGCAGAAGCTCTAACATAGAAGGAATTTCAGCCAGCGTCTGTCCTTCGACAGGGAAGGAATCTTAGGCTTGAAGAGGCGAACGGCATTTGCGTCGCTGAACAGAGATAGTACAGGTTGAATGGAGGAGAAAAAGGAAAAAAAAAGTTCTGAATTTTTCCTTAAGGAAAGTTCGTCTGTAAACATTTAATTAGTTTTCATGCTTTGTTGGCATTGAAGTATATTCATCCTTCTCTCCTATTTCTTTGGAATCTGGAACATCAATACACTTCCCTGTATACCACAAATGCTGAAATACAGTTCTCCGTGTGCATTGTCCCCTTTCAGGGCATGCTGTCACTCTGAAGGCTTTAGCTTTCTTTAAGACATGATAAATGAGGCCACAAAAGGAACTCCCTGTACATGACAGCAGCACTTTGGAGAGGCTGAATATGTACCTCTGACTCCAGATTGTAATTATGGGAAAAACAGAAGAGGAAGGAGGAAGGTTTTAACTTCCTGCTGTTGAAGAGTTTGTCAGGACGAGAGACAGACACACAGGGCGTGCACAGACCTGCACTTCTGTTCAGCGGTGAGTGGGGTGAGGGCTTGCCCCTGCTGCCTTCCAAGCCTTGCCTGGAATACAAAATGACGTGGCCTTTCTAGAATACGACTCTGTTTGAAAGGCCAAGAAAAGGTGATAGGATCTTAATGCACTTTGGGGCATCTTCAAGCTCTCCTGTAATGAGAATGGAGGTATTCTTGAAAAGCTGTCTGTGCAGAAAAACAGCAATGTGGTTAAAATTCCATTATGTTTTCTTTGGCCTGCTTTGGATAATTGAAGATGTCTTCAAAACAGATACGGACCATTGCTTTGAGTTGGGGGCTGGGGGAGCATCCGGGGACTGCAGAGGTCAGAGAGGCAGAGGAAAAGCAGAGTGCTGTCACTGCCTCATTAAGGGATATGTCACTTTCACCACAAAGTTCCTGCTGCCTGTGTCCCCTTCATAAAACCAGTCCTCCTCACTTTCTGTCACCAGACACACCTTCCTAAATTGCTCTGAAATCATTCCTATTCTCAAAATCCTCTGGTTCTTCTTTTCAGTAGAAAATTAAAAATCAGTCCTACTCTTTCCCCTGACTGATTGTCAAATCACTTTGCCCTTATAAGTCTGTCTCAGTTAAAAACCATTAAAACAAAATCATGGGGGCTTGACACAAGTTTTCTTTTTAGCTCCAACTGTTCTAACCATTCTTTCAAAGTTCTTTCTATCCTTCAAGGTCTAATGCAGCTCCTAGATCTCCCAACAGTAACACTTCTCCAGTCGTCTTGCATGAAATGACTATCTCCATCCAACTGGGGCCACGTGCATGGGTGTGTGACTGGAGTCACACCAGGCCCTGTGCTCAGAAATAGCCAGTGCTTGGTTTCATGCTTGCCTGTTGCCATCTTGAAATTTGAAAAGGGGCTCATTTTTTGCAGTGGCCTTGTCAATGCTACAGCCTGGCTTCCTCCAGTATTCTTGAAGTTAATAATTTCGTATCTGCTTCAACCATTATCATCCACACTGTGAAGTGCTTTTTTGTTCATACCTACCCCACAGCAGAGGGGGAGCACTAGGAGTCATAGATCTCATCTGCTGGGTTTCCTTAAGTACCTGGAAGAGCAGATTACAGGGTGAAGGTGTAGATGAGAAGGCAGGAATACCCCTCAGAGTTGTTCCTCAGGAGAGAACTGAATAAAACCAACATCGATGAGAATAATAGTAAAAAGAGCTAAAATGTTTTGCATACTGACTATGCACCAATCAGGGTGTTGTGCACTGCACAAACTAATCTAATCCTTGCAACATGAGGAACAGCTACAGTCATGACCTTGTTTTCCAGATGAGGAAACTAAGGCTTAGAGGGGAAGAGCCAGAGGTCAGGTAGGAAGTGGCAGAACCAAGAGTTACAGTCAGGCCTGGCTCATATAAAATCAGTGAGTCCGTGTTCTTAACTCATAGAAAATTATGAAATTTTCAAGCAGTAAAAAACCTAAGTATACACTTATTGGAACTCAGGCCAAGGCAACAAAATTGGCCTCTCTAGAAGTCCTAATCCCGAGTCCATAAAATTTGCCTACATACACCCAGACTTTTAAGTTGTCCAACCAATTTTTGAAAAGAAATCATTTTTTTTAGTTTATGAAAACATTATGCTAAGTTGGCCTGCTACCCCTCAAAGCCATTCCTTTAAGAAATGTACTATCTTTGTACTTTAAAGTTATTTTTAGCCATAAAATTTTATCTGTAGAGAGAAAAAGCGTTTCAAACCATCAAAGATGGAAAAATCTAAGGACAAAGGGATATTGTGGCATCAGCTGAGCAAATGGACCTGGTGGAAAGTCAAACCCGTGCCAGCTTTCCACACCATGGTCCTCAGACAGACCCCAGGGCAGGCCACGGCCCCCGGCCTCTCCTGTTCTCACACACACCAAGTTCTGGGAGGCTGGCTACCGAGGACTAACGTTAAAGGACATTTTTCTGAGTTGAGTTCATTAGCAGTGTTTACTCATTTATTGTTGAAATTGTTTCGTATAATGAACAAAGCAGGCCTTCTGTTTTACTGCTTAATCCAAAAATATGACATAATTGAGATGCATGCAATACTTTGAATATGTTTTACTTTAAGAATCTACATTAAACACAGGAAGATTATTTTAAACCCAACATATATATGCCATAGCCTTGACTATGTTGTGTTTTCTTTAACACAAGAGAGATGTTTTAATACAAAACAGCAGTTTCATGTTTTTAAGCTAATTAAGTGTTGAGAAGCTTGAGTCTTTCTACAACTATTATCCACCTTAATAGTTTTCAGTAAAGTAGTCCACTTTCCCCCATTCTTTTGAAGCAAATGTTATTACCACATTCCTGAGCTCTCTGGAGCATAGAGCTTTTTCAACATTATTTTTTAAATTCTTAAACAAATGTCTTCTCCTCCTCCCACCCCCAAAAGAGAAGGATACAAAGAAATAAGAGGTTTGCTTTCCTACTGGGGTGAAATGGTGCCGATACTGTGTGGGTTCATTTTTACAGGGTTGCTCTAAGCGACCTAGATGCCTGCTTATCCTCAACCCATGAAAACCAAAGTTCCCTTCGGACAGTGGCTGCCAAGTAACTCTGACGGCAAACTCTCCAAGTCTGATCCTTGTTGGGTAGCTTTTGAATCCTGATTTTGGAAGCTCAACACCGTGCATAGAATGACTGGTAATGGCTAACAATAAGACATGATTTTATATTGCATAATGTTGGTTGTGTTTAAAATAGGGAATTGATAAGAAGCATCCAATCGCTTTCTTACTCAAAGTTTGCACTTAGTGGTTTCTAGGTTTTCTGGCTCACTAATCCTTTTGGAAACACAGACTTTTTTCCTTACAAGATGAAATTTACCTGGACTCCCACTTGTGATAGTAGACGGGTCCTAAGGCACCCAGGAAAAAAACCTGCCAGGAAAACACGACTATGATTGTTGTAGATATTTTTATTAATGCCAATCAGTTGCAATCCCACTTTTTACCCACAGTTTAAAATCATGATAAAAAGTTCAGAGATGTAGTTCCCAACCAGACCTTGGATAACTTATTTGCTACCTTGCCCCTGCATTATCTGAAGGAACTCTATTGTAGAAAACAACAATTAAAACCTGGGATGCTTTAGACCCAGATTCGAAAAAAAAGAAAAGAAAAATCTGAATTTGTTGTAAGAACTATTCAGAGAAAGAGAAGAAACCACGCATTTTATTCAACACCTATCTAATATTCTTCTAGGTACTGTGGATATTAATTAATTTAAACTTCGCAGAACCAAAGGGCAGGAATTCTTAGGGTTTTTTTTTTTTTTTTGCAGAAAGAATAACTGAGGCTGCAATTACGTTACTTCCTCAAGACAGAAGAAGAGCAAATCTGGTTTATTTAATTCTACAACTTGAGATTTTTTACCACACAATGGCAAGAATAATTTGACCTTAAAATTGTTTCAGGGTTTTTTTAGCACGTGATTTAACCTTCATAAGTACATGAGAACTATATTCTGTGTTCGTCTTTACATGGCAAATGATAAAAGGTTTTTATTTATTTATCTGTGAATTTCTTCATGGCAAAACGTGTAACAATAATCGGGGCATAACAAAGGATAACGCCTCTTCTTCCTTCGCTGTAAACCTTCAGATGTCAGCTTCTGTTACACCTGCATTCTTCATCTGCAGGCGACATTTAAATGGAAGTTATCAGCAGTTCACACTGGGAATCAGTCTGTGCCACAAGCAAGGTGAATCGACCATGTTAGAAGAAAGGTTAATAGTCAGCTTTGCTAACCCCAGTTTTCACTAGGTTTATTATCACTGTTGAAATAGAACCTGCACGATCAATTCAAAATATCAGAGCATAACATACACTCTACAGGGAACTCATTAAAAAAAAAGCAGAGGAGGCAAGAGCTCTACAGTTAGGAAAACCACAGTTTTGATCGTGCGTGGAAACCATCACATTAAACCTGGTACTTAGTATTGACTCAGCGTACCAGCTTCTCCCCACCTTCAGCTGAAGTTTAATCTTCTGCCCGCTCCCTGGGGTGAGGCCTTTCTTTACTGCTATGGCACCTTCACTGGCAACCCAGAATTGAACAGGTGCTGGCTTTAGGGGAAGCTTCTGATTAGTTTCTTCAGATGTGCAAGATAATTCTTATAGGAGAGTGCATCATAAATAACTTGTGATTGGAAAAAAATCAAGAGAAATAGTTCACAATTTTTTTTTTTTACAAAGTAAACTCAGGTTCGATAAACTTTCATTTTGGAAGGATTTTTTTCTATGTCCCCAGCTTGGTGTTTAGTCTTCTGTCAAAGTCTTGCTCTCATCCGCTTCCTCCTCCCTTTTATTTCTAAACAGCTCTGCATTGGCCATGCCCAGGGTGGCTTCACTGGGCGTCACCTGCGAGGTCTGATGCACGCTGCTTCCGTGACTCGCTAGCTGAGGGCGTGATCGGTTTCCCTCTGTGCATAGGAAGGCTGGCAGCTCCGAAGGTGAGGTTCAAAGCGTTGAGGCAGTCAGAGCAGGTCGGAGAGGGTGGTTAACTGACCACTGCCAGACCCTAGGTGTGCTCCGGGAATCTAGGAGGTGATGTTATTGCACGGGCGCCAAGAAACAGTGCGCTCTGCATCCGCAGGGGCAGCCAGCTATGCGGGGTCCTTGCTTCACCAAGGGAATGGTGCCAGGAAGTTCTATTTTAGGTGGATTAGGTTGTCACAGTTCCACAGTATCTGAGGGAAACAGACTTGCTGGATGAAGGAATGAATGGGAACAAGACTTGAATTCCATAGATAAAGGCAGACTTCTACGGAGAGCCCTGAGAAATAGTCTAACACTACAAAAAAGGCCCAGAAAAGCCTGAGCAACCAACAGAGCTGCCACTTTCTGATCACCTACTGTGTGTGTGGCAACAGGCCAGGTACTCTGCATGTCATTTATTGGAAAACCGACAGCCATCTTACTAAGTTATTTTTCTGGGAGCCAAACTGGAAGGTGATGATCCCCAGGGACCCTCACCTCCTGGCATTCGTGCCTTCGTGTGGTCTCCTCTCTCACTGATGAAGGATGGATGATCGGTGTACTAGGGGATATTGTAGAAATGGTGTGTGTGACTTCCTAGATCACTCAAGTCACGTGACTTCTGTTTGCTTATTCTTGAATCACTCTCCGATGGAAGCCAGCTGCCATGGCCCTAGGACACTCAGGGGCCTTGTGAAGAGGACCACACAATGAGGAAACTGAGGGACTGAGCCCTGCAACCTGCACCGACTTTCCAAGCACGTGAGTGGGCCACCTGGAAGCTTTACTCCAGCCTCAGGTAAGCCTTCAAATGACCGCAGCTTGAACCAATTTCCTGGCTGCAACCTCATGAGAGACCTTGACTAGAAGACCCATGTTCTAGTAACCTAGCTAAGCCAATACCAGCATCCTCATCCAGGAAAATTATAAGGCACTAAATATTGGGATTATTTATGACACAGCAATAGATTACTAATAAAACCTTCATTACCTATGTTTTATGGATGTGGATGAAGAAATCAAAGCTCTGAGAGCTACAGGTATACTTTCATTTACCGAGCACCTGCTGGTGAAGACTTAGCCCACAGAAACTGGCCAAAGCATGGTGCAGGGGCCAAGGAGGAGAGTGGTCCATGGTGGGTCAAGAGGCAGAGTTCATTTACTCACACACTCAACAAATAATTCTTGAGAATCTACTGTGTGCCAGGCACTATTCTAAGCCATGAGAATGCAGAGGCAACTGACATTGATAAAATATCTTGCTATCTAGGAGCTTACATTCTAGTGAAGGACGATTGGTGATTAAAAACAAAACAAAACACAAAAAGGTAAATTAGAAAATGTAATAGACATTGAAGAAGAAGCAGGGACAAGAAAGAACAAGAGCCTGGGAAAGGCAGGCGGCTGTTGCCTCCTTCCTGCACAGCACATTTGTGTGACAAAGCCTTCACCTGAGGTTGCCTGAGTGCTCAGCTTTGCCCTGAACCATGTTATACGGGGATCACTCTTCTCTTTGGTACCCTCACATATCCTAAGTGCCTAGAATTAAGCCTGGCACATAATCCAGTGTCTGGCACAAATAATGCCCCTTTTTACTACAAGATCTTTAATTTTAAAATCGTAAGCATGTAATTCTGTAACATAACAATATCATACTCAAGCACACCATGTGACATTTTAGGTGAAACGTTCAAATTAAAACTATAAATTATTACACCCATATTCTTACCCTATGAGCCACACACAAGATGGCCTTACTTCTGCTGGACCCTGGATATATTTAGTAAATATTTATTGCAATGACTGAAATTCTCAGAATAGACTTTTTTTGTGATATTAACTGCCTAAAAGGTTCAACTTTCTTCCATTGTTTTAGGGGAAGCATGTTAATTGAGAAAGAGTGAATTCTGCCCCTGGAACTCCTTTTCCATTACTAGTAGAACAATACCCATCATGCAATAAATATGACTTTATTCTCAATAGCCATGCTGGAGAGTAAGAGTATTCAAGATCTTATGTTCTAAAACCAGTGTGCTCAACATGCAGTAATGATTCTAGGATCTTCCTAGAATCAGAATATATGCTTTGGTTACAAGATTCCAAACCAGAATGATAGGAATCAGGCACCATGGTGATGAGAATGGCGTCAGCCCAGGATACACCATGGGAGTGAATTGGGCAACAGCACCTAGGAGCTAAACCCCCGGAAGTCAGGGTGAGAAAGATTTCCTCCCAACTTAATTCAGATACCTGATGAGGTGGGTTGGTATGTGTTCATAAGTAGATTTGTTCATGCACAAATATTATAATATGACAATATGCTTTTATTTTTGGAGGAGTCGCTAGTCAGCTGCCCTGCATTAGAAAAGTAGATTGAGGGAAGGCAGAAGCCAGGGCAGTGAAGCAGGAAGTCTTATGTTTACTGCTGCATATATAATGCAACTTGCTTATTAAAGCTCACTGTCCTTATAGAGTCATTGTAAACACAAATATGCATCATTAATAAATCTTTAAGTGTGTACATTTATGAGTGAAAATGCTTGACTACTAAATATTTACATCTGCACTTGTACTGGAATTGGGTATAGCTTTATGTTTGTAGTTGGCAGGATAATAATGGCCCAGAAAAAACATCCTTGTCCTAGTCCCTGCAGCCGTTGGATATGTGAAATTACATGGCAAATGGGAATTAATGTTGCAGATGCAATTAAATCTGGACCTACTGATTTTAAGATAGAGAGATCGTTTGGGGTTATTCAAGTGGGCTCAATGTGACCACCGAGATCCTCAAGTGCAGCCGATAAAGGCAGTAGAGTCGGTGTCAGGGCGGCAGAGTGGGAGCATGACCCAACCGCCCTGGCTGGCCTTAAGGACAGAAGGAAGCTCTGAGCCAAGGAATAAGGGCAGCTTCTGGAAGCGGGAAAAGGCAAAAGAACAGATTCGCCCTGGGAGCCTCCAGGAAGGAACGGAATCCTTCTGACACCTTGACTTGAGCCCAGAGACTCAAGTCGGACTCCTGATCTCTAGAACTCTACAGTATGAATTCACAGTGTTTCAACCCCTGAGTTCATGGTAGTTGGTTACAGCAGCATTTAGAAAACCAAACCAACATTACGCACATCTTTACATTTTACGAAAACACCGTTGATTTCAAAAAGTGAAAAATGCAGCAGACACTTCAAGCCCATGGTCTGAGGAGCTTCATCTGGAAGTCAGCTCCCAGGAGCAGTCTCTCCACTGTATCCAGCACTGCAATAAATAATACTTATGTCAGCTGGAGCACACCGTGTGACGCCTGGCAAAGCTGTGCGCCACACCATCTATTTCCTAAACAGAACATTTAGAGCAATCGTTTCCATTTAAATGCTACTTTCTACAACCATTTGTTTCTTTTTTTCTTTCTTTAATGCATTTTAATTAAAGGTAAGAAGAGAATAAAAAAGACATAGGAGAACTAAGGCAGCTGTAATGTGTGGGTGGAAAATATAAGGCAGTCTGAAGCCTTCTGCTCAGTTTGAAGATAGAAAAACAGTGATTACAGATGGATTTCTAAGTGAAATTCAACATAAACTGTAGCTTTGAACATGAGACTTTATGGAAGTAAAATATATACTGATTCTTTGAGGGTGCACACTGGGATTTTTTTATGTTTAATTAATTCTAATGATGGAAAATTATATCATAAGTGCTCATTCAACAGAGAGACATCTTATTTTAAAAATATGAATAATTACACAAAAAATTGTTGGGTAAATGCTTGCAATTATTAATAGCAGCACCAATTTTGAACATAGTATTTTAATACACAGAATTAATTGCCCCTACCAAGTGGTGAGAACAATTGCAAAATTAAACAATCAATGTGAGAATTTAAAACTATGCAAAGGAGAGTCCGTTTAACACAGGCTTCCTTCTGGGACTCTCTCCTGTATTTAGACCAGCTGGAATGTGCTCAAAGAAAACAAACTCATTTTAACGTTAGCATAAGCAAAACAAGTCTACCTCAGAAACACTCTACTGCAAAGCTCAAAAACATTCTACTGCAAAGCGCCTGAGTCACCCACCACTTTAGGTGGATGTTGGGATCTTTTAGTTATCACGAGTGATCATAGAACCTGTCAGACAGCATTACCGGTGAAATGGAGAAGTCGGTAGTAAAATCAGAATAAGTAATATTTTGTTTCCTACGTCATTAGGCTAACAGAAAAGGGCTATTTGTGAGGCTTGCAGTCACTGCTGGCGTATTATTTTCATTCATTATTAATGGTAATAATCTTGCCAGGTAAGTGGTAGCTAGGCTTGTATTTTAAAAATACAGTAAGTCTGACTGCTCTGTAACAACCTCACATAGCATTCTTCTATTTCCTGCTGCTTCATTCCTTCCTGCTGTAAATTCTACTTAAGCCTTTCAAAATCTTCATGGAAATTAATATCTTACTGAATAGAGTTGAGGGAGTTACTTTTTTAAATTTAGACAATAAATATGTATACATGTGAAAGTGAAGCAAACATACTCACTTCAGTAATTTTAACCGTCAAAAGGGGAAATGATACACGAACCTATTATAAAGAGTGAAATGATATAGAGTGACAGAAGCTTGATTTTCAGTCTTGCTCCACTACTATCTCATTGTAGGGTCTAGGGCGAGTTACTCCTTATACTTGAAGCTCAGGATTTTTTCCTCCGTCAAAAGGACCTCATAGGTTCACTCTATTACATATGCCCTTGTTGGATAGATGTGGTATACTGCCTACCCCCTACGCTCTTCTTTCCCACAGACCTCTGACTTGGCCCAGATGCCTGATCTCAGGGTAAGGGCGAGGCAGGGAATTTAGTGCAGGGAGCAGAGATTGGGGGTTATACCCTTCTGTCCCTTTTCTAGGTTGGAACACTGAGGATGTGACTTGTGGCTAGACACCTGCCTGGTCGCTGCCCCCCTCCTGCTTTCCTGGGGTAAGAAACAGTTGAGAAAAATAAAGTCTGGTCTCAGCCAGAGTGGGCAGCCTTGTTCACCTATGTGGCAGTTTTGAAGCCGCTCCACCCTCCGGATTGATCACCAGGCTACCATTCGGACAGGAGGGACTGAGTGAGCTATGCCAACGACCACCCTCCCCAGGCCACCCGCATATCCTCCCCTTGCCCATAGCTGGTAAAAACCTCCACCGAGACAGAGCCCCTCTGCGTGGTTCACTCTCTGAGTTCACCCGCACTCCCCTCCTTCTGGAGTGTGTGCTTTCACTTTAATAAATCTGCTGTGCTTTGCTGAATCTCTCTGTCTCACACTTGAATGCTTTTCTTGCACGGTGACCAGAACCTGGACACTGTCACTAGGCTGAGGCTGCCCTTAGCCTCCCCATGAACCTTCCGGCATCAAGTGGACCCAGCACCTGTTTCAGAAGTATTTTCTAGAGGTGGGTATGATCTCCGATGGGCAATGAGATGTAAGGAGAAGACTTCTGGGGACTCCCCACAAAGGAGGAGGGAACAGGAAGACTCTTTCCATTCTGTTGCCTTTTCATGCTGTTTCATGAGAACACGGTGCTTAGCATTATTCCCCCTTCGAGTGACTAAAAGGTGAAAGGTCCCAGCAACTGCTCACTCCCAGAACTCTGGGATGGTGGGGGAAGGCCCTTTTGTTTTCGGCCTCTTGGTAGGGCATCTGATCTTTCCAGCTGAACTGCACCTACTAGGGATTCAGGTATTGTTAATGCACCAGGCATGGTTAATAGTGTTTTAAAATAATATTAAGTATGTCACAAGATGTATGTACAAGACATACTGATAATGTGTTTTGGTAAGTTCCTGTATGGGACAGAGAATTCCAATTGAGAAAATCATCAAAGATTTCATGGAGGAGAGATCAATCCCCTTGCACTTGGAAGGGTGTTCTGTTTCTGAGCACCGAGAGGTTAGACTGGGCTGGAGGAAGAATTCCATTTGGAGGGAGAGGATCCTTCCCTGTGTGTGCCAGTGGGCTTCACATTTCAGTGCAACCAGAGGAAAGGGAGAAATGGGAAAATTTGGAGCTTCTCACGCAAGACTGCAGGCTTGCCTTCACTGCCAAAGCTCTTCCAAATATATTATCATTGGGTTATCTATGGACTGTGACCCAATGAAGCATAGGTTATTTTGGTTCTGTTTTGAACAGTTTCGATAACTGCCTCTTAATAGATTTAAAACATGCTATTTTGCTTCTATTTGAGTTATTTTATGGTTTTATTGTTTTTTAAAGAAAAAATAATTAGTTTGTAAATTGGTAAAACATACATATTGGCTAGGGCCTTTTTTTTTGTCCAGCAAAATATTCAAAGCATTATGATTTGTGTCAATGTGCACAGGCAGTTTTTAAAAATTAACAATTCTTAGGGGTACACAACACAATTTCAACATCACCACTAAGCAACACACGGTATGGCTGTAATGCAGGGAGTGGGCAGAGAAGTAGTGGAGAGTGTGCGGCCCCATCTCTGATCACTCACGGGGTCAGCTGGGCGTGGCTGCTGCGACCCAGGGCTCTGGCACAGAGCATCTTCCCTGGCTGGCAGGCTCAATGACATTGGAAGCCAGGGTGCTGCTGTTGCGGGATGAGCCCCTCCCACACCGTGTTGCAGGCTAGCCTAAAGTTGACGAGGGCACGCCTTGTTTCTCCGATTAACCAGAGACACACCGAGGGGTCTTCAGGCCTAGCAATAGAGCTGGAGTGCACGAGATTGCATTAGCTTGTTGATTTTCTCGGGTTCGCTGGCTGGGCCTGAACAAAATCAGAAATAGAAACGTGGGACCTTCTCCCTGTCATGTAGTGTCTCATTATCATGTCATCTATTTTGGAACATTTCGACTCTCCTTCAACTTGTAAAAAAAATGTTTATATTTTTAGGCTTTGCCAATGAACATTTTTAGAATTTTTCTCTATTTTGCGGAAGTCTATTTCTGAAAATAATCTTTGAATATCTTGAGTAATTAGAAATAAAAACAATGTTGAAAATAAATTACACAGTACCTAAGAATACACAGGGCTGTGGCACTTATAAAATATTATTTTGTTAGGTAGTCTGATCTTCATTAGGGGGTGTTATGAGGTGGAAATATGAGGTCCTCTGATTTTTACAAATAGGTGATGTGCTCAGAGTGAACTGTTAGTAAGAAGGCAAGTTAGAACATAGTGTAGCTCTGTCCTTTTCTGCACATCAGGCCACTCTACTGTGGCGCGGTGCTTAAGGATTTGGGTGGGGGCAGAAAAACCAAAAACAGAGAAAGAAAAAAAAAAGACTACAGTTTAGATTCAAGCAAATATCTGCCTTTTAATCAAAGGAGCCAAAAGAGGTCAAATTCAGTGGAATCCTTTGATGGTTGTTGGAATAATTATTCCTTTGTTTTTCTTAATGCTGTATATCTGAAACACTTAGAGAAATTTAGTCACACAGAAGCATAAAGCAAAAAAAAAATCTCAATCTAATATATGGATGCTTCAATAGGAAATAGACACAACAAGGACCAGTTGTATGTCTACTAACAACCGGAAACATTATTACACGTGAAGATAAAGAAGTGGTACTTGCCTTTACTTGAATATATTTTGTCTCTATATTATAAAGTATAGTTTTTCACAGTATTTTGAAATAGGTAAAATGGGTATTAATTTAACACCAGAAAATATATATTTGGAATCAATTTTCACTTTGTAACACTGACAATTAAGGCATGAGATAATTAATGGCTCTGGAGAGTAATCAATGTTTAGTTTAAAAGGATTTTCATATAAAGACTACTTTAGGCTTTAAAAATTACTGTTTAATTTTTAAAAAATTAAATATGAAATTTAAAAACTGTGATTTTCCTTTTTGTTTTGAATTGTATTGTTTTTCCGTGGCACCATTAACTAAAAGTCAATGTTAATTGATCTCAAATATTTGCCATAATTCTAAGAGTGACCTGTGAAATGGCAGTCATCCATTTGTGGACAGGATGGGGAGAGGCCATGCACACCTAAGCGGTACCCACCCAGGATTCACTGCATCAGTTTGATGAACTTAAGTGCATAGTAAGCACTTCATTCATATAAAGGGAATGAATTAGTGTTCTAAAATGAAGAGGAAATAGTATTAGAGGAAGCAACACAAATATCTTTATCCAGGCTATGTTTAAATGTTTTGTTTCTTGTCTATAATTGAATAAAAATGGTTATATGTGGATGATTTAATTTCCCCCAATATATATATGTTTTGTTGGACTATATAAACATTCAGTATCCTGTATGGAAGTCTCTCAGTACAAGTAGAGTTTTATGCTTTTAATTCCCTCCCTGACCCCATCTGATTTATCACAATGGGCAAGTAGAATTTCAAATTACTCTCATTTATTTCCACTGTTCCCTTCCTACTTCCAGAGGCTGGGATTATGTAATCTGCTCTTTTCTTTTCTTTTTTTGTACTCCCTGAACTTTTTAAACATCAAAATATACACACTGTTTATAATCAGAAAAAAATAAAAGTGCTTTAATTTTGAAAATGATACTTTTATTATTAAAACATTATCAGAACGAGGTAGGTCGCTTACCAGTTTTAATGAGTAAACCCTTTATTCGTTGAGGATGACTTCTTAGGAAAAGTTGAGTCCATTATCCTCTGAGGTTAACCACACATCGTTCTGAACAGGTTCTGAATAAGCTCACAGGCCCTGGCACAAGGGCTCTGGAGTTTAGATGGGTCCCTGCTGCTCGTTAGCTGCTTTACCTGGGGCGCAACAGACACTCAACATCTTTTCTCCTCACCTCCTCCTGGTCTGTACACGGTTATAAAAATAGAGTCAACCTCCGAGCGTTGGTGTGAGGTTTCAGTGCGTTAATCTATGCAAAGCCCTTAGAACAATGCCTGACACACCATAAGTGCTCGACCATGCCATTATAGGCATTACTATGAGTCACCTAGTATGAAACTCTCCAGAAAAATTAAGTTTTAATAAAGGAAATTGTAGAAATCTTAAAAACAACCCAAAACACACAGGGGCGCCTGTCCCAGGCCCTTCTCTCAGTGGGACGACACTGCTCCAGGCTGGAGGGCTGTGCGTCCCTGCGCTGTGGGCAGAGAAGGACCACGCCAGCCCGTCCTGCACATGGCACACATAGGTCCCTCACAGAAAAGGCAGTTCGAATAGTCACTGAGCAATAAAAAGTTTTCAGCCTTATGTAGAATCAAGCAATTGCAAATTAAAGTAAAGATATGATTCCCTTATCAAATTAGCCAGGATGATCAAATAAAGGCTAACATCCCAGACTTCAAGGGTCAGAAGCACAGTTGTGTATGTTACTAATGGGAGGGGAGATTAGTCAGAGGTTTTGAAAAACAATTTAGCGATACGCAGAGGGAACATTTAAAGTGCTTTGAGTTGGTAACCTTCTTTTGGGGGAGTTATGCTAAGGAAATAAAGAGACAGACATGCATGGCAACAATATTTATAACACCAAAAATGTGAAATAATCTACATTTCTGATAAGAAGTGATTCGTTTAATAAATTATAGTCCAGCCACATTATGGATGTGGTGCACCCATGACAGTGGCATTCAGGAGTGGTCAGGAAACTCAAATCAGGCAGGAAATCCTACTTAATCGGTACTGGTCAAGTTCACTCCAGGTGCAGGGACCTGTGTCCATGCGTGTGGCCTCCCGGTCCTCAGGCTGCTCCTGGCACGATGGGTGAATCTGGCGTGCAAACTTGACATGACATGCCCTGTCCTTCTTCTCCTTTGGGAATCTTAGCTGCTGCAGGGAGCTTCTGCTCTCTGCTTCTCCCCAGAGGCAGAATCTTTCTCCCAGACGCATGTTCTTTCCAGCCTTGTGGGAAAGCCTATCCCAGCAAGCCTTAGACCCTGAGACAGGGTCTAAGTCTGCCTACCTCTGAGAGTCCCTTAGAATGATTATTTATTAAAGTGAGATATTGTTTTTTCATCTCCCAGCCGTTTTATATCTTTTTCAAAAACTTGGGGGAAAGAAATGTATTCAACCCATGAAGATGCTACAGATACTCCAACATTAAAACCCCATTTAAAAAAGCTGCCTAGTACTTTACTCCAAAAATAAAGATTTTATTTTCAATTAACAAATGTTTATTTTTCTCCTAGTGGCTGTGGGTCAGGGATCCAGGCGTGGCTGTGCTGCATGCCGGGCCTTGACGTCTCTCACAAGGCTGTGATCCATTTTGGGCTCAGGGTGTGGTCTCATCCGATGGCTTCATGGAAAGAATTCATTTGTCTCTTCCTAGGACCACTCCCCACAAGGCAGCTGGCTTCCCTCAGAGTCAGCAAGAAAGTTAGACTGGGTGTGCGAGACAGAAGCCCTGGCGTCTGTGTCACCAGTTCCCAGAAGGACATTCCTATTACTTTTGCCATGGTTTGTCCTCTAGCAGTGAGTCGTGGGATGTAATCCCCACTCAAAGGGAGGCCAAGCTGCGGGCCTCACTGACAGGAGCAGGTAGAGAGGGAGGAAGAAAGCCTATCAGGTGTCAGGAGAAAGAGATTCCAGAGAAAAGAGCAGGCAGCAGTGTGGACTGAAGGTGAGAGGTCAGGTGAGTTGGATGACAATTGCCCTCAGTATTTAGTGACAAGGGTATTAGTAAACCTAGGGATGGATGGCCTTTCCAGATTGGAATGGACTGACAAATAAATGGAAGAGGAAACAGAGATCATGTGTATAAGTAAATTTTAAAAGATATTTGGCTGAAAGGGAGAAAGAAAAAATAATAGGTTAGTAGTGGAAGAGAAGAGTGAAGCCAAAGAAACGTTTTGGATGCTCTAAACAAAATGAGAAAAACTACAGATGTTGACAATGATTTTGATCTTGTAGAGAGAAAGGAGGTTGGCTGAAAGTGGGGAGCATTAGGCAAACAGGGTGTGGTGCCTGAGAAGCAGGTGGAGAAGGGTCCGCAGTTTACAAAACAATGAGGTTCCTTTTAGATCCCAATGAAAGGCCTGTTTCTGTGGTCCCTCCCTCTCTTTCAAGAGGCAAAAGGGAACCTTTAAAATGTTTTAAAATGTAGATACTTAGAATTTGGGATTTGTGAAATGCAAGCATCATGCCTAAAGATATTTTCCTTGCTCATCTCACTTTTTAGAGCACTTTTATATGAATTGATTGTTTTTATCCCCATCACAGTCTGACGAGGTTGCCAGGACATATGCTAATCATTCATGTGACTTGTCTATGACAACACATTGTCAGTCTTGCTATTTATAAAGTATCGAGAGACCCAGATCTCTTGACTGTCCTGCCAGTGCATTTTTTTGAACCACACTACATCTCCCTCGTCTCCGAAATCCATGAAGTATAATAACAAAGTTCAAAGCTGGGAAATACGAGTTGAAGGCAGTGAAGGAAACACCGGAGAGAAGGCTTGGCTCCTTGACATACTGAGATCCAGTTAAATGTTTTCTTTGTTCTCATTCGAAGGAAGTTACTTTAAATATAATACACAAGGTATGCTCATGGAACACACTGTAAATAACTGTCTGCTCTTGTAGTTTTTCAAAGATTTGCTTCCTTCATTCTGTTCATCTAACCCAATCCTGGGAGACAAGTTCCTGGAGAAACGATTCCATCAGGTTCTGAATTAATCTCTGAGCCCCCGTGTGTCTCTTGTTTAGTAATATAAGCTACTCGGAGTTTGGACAGGCTTTTTGGTTTGATGAGCCTGTGTATTTTTTTCTCTAGATTTGTGTGTCTGGGCATGTGTGTGTGAGAGAGAGAATACTCTGAGCCAGAGCCAAGCTATATGGAGGTAAGTAATAACGTGAATAAATTTAAATAAATGATGTGAATACTTACTGAGTACCTACTGTTTTCTTTTTTCAAAAGGTTGAGACAATCAAACCCTAATGTTTTTAAAATTATTATTCTATTTTTAATGTTTCATCAAGAACACAGAATTAATCTACTATTAAACAAATGCCAAGGCTGGTCCACATATGTAGACCAGGATTTTCTTGGAAGCACAGGTAGTGTATAGCGTAGCCAACTTTTCGGAGACAAGCTGTAGCTTTTTCCAACACAGGATGAGGACCCTGGAAAATAACATCTTATTTCCAGCTCATCGTTTTGCTCCAAGACATTCAAATGCACAATCAGTTTTTCCTCATCCTCTTTTCTAAACATGCTGAATTGAGAGCTATGTTCTCTTTCAACTCCTGGTATTTGTAAATTCTGCTTCTTCTCCTCCAAATGCTCTTTGTCTCCGCTCTCACCTCCAACACCCACCTTGACCTTCCTTAGTCTCCCCGATTCCAATTCACCTCTCAGGTCTTTCTGGAAAGTTTCCTCTGAACAATTATCCTCTTAACTCCAAGGCTGCATGAAGAGTCGCTGATGCCTCCCTAAGGCACTGTCTCTCTTCATACAACCCCCTCAACCAGATGCCACAGCATTAGAAGCTTCTCAAAGACAAAAATTGTGTCTCGGTCACTGTTGAACGTCCAGAGCCTAGCATGGGGCAGGTACATTTAGCATTTGAATCTGGCTGTTGGGCCTTGGGCCATTTTTTGCTCCTTCTTACACTAATTCTATTTCCCTTTAAGATGAACTAGTAGTATCTACTATGCAAAGCACTGTACGAAATTAGTTAATGTTCATTGAGCAGCAATTTATCATCATTTCATGTGAAAATTATTCTACTTTAGATCAGTGGTTCTCAACCCAGACAGGGGCCATTTGGCAATGCCTGGAGACATTTTTGATTGTCCCAACTGGGGACTCCTGGCACCTAGCGATGGAAGGTCAGGAGTGCTGTTAAACATCTCACAATGCACAGGACTGTCGTCTAGAATGAAAATGATCTGACCCAAGATGTTAATATTGCTGAGGCTGAGAGACTCTGCTTGAAAACTATTCCCATTTTTTTTTAATGTGAGCCCATTATTTCTTTTCTGCTGTAGTGTGCCAGCTCTTCATAGCCTGTGCTGTCCTTATTTCACACTGCACCTGAGCCGCTTGCTAGGGTAACAGGCCTCGTGTATTGGCAGTGGGTTTGAGTGCATAAAAATAATCCTTTTGCAACTTTGAACTGAGGCTGTAGATTCAGGCTTTTATTATGGATGGATTAATTACAAAACTAATATTTTAAAATAATCACACACGCCCTGACCAGTGTGGCTCAGTTGATTGGGTGCTGGCCTGCAAAGCAAAAGGTTGCGGGTTCAGATTCCTGGTCATGGCACCTGCCTGGGTTGTGGGGTCAGTCTTCCATCGGGGTGCATATGAGAGGCCACCCATAGATGTTTCTTTCTCACATCAATGTTTCTCTCCTCTTTCTCCCTTCCTTCCCCACTCTCTAAAAATAAATAAATAAAACCTTTAAAAACTTAAATAAAATAATCACATACAAAATGTCCTAAAATGTATTGAAATAAATAATTAGTAAGAGTTACATTAATTTACTTCTTTTTAGTTACCCTGCTAGTATGGGGAACAGAGAAACAGCAGCAGTCACGAGATACAGTTTAACCCTTCTTTCTACGCAGGTTTGGGGCTGGGATTTGCTTCTGAATGTTGCTGCTATGCTGAATTTTCCAAACCAGCGTGAGGATATGTACTCAGACCTCTCAAAGACCTTGACAATGTATTTTATTTGATCTCAAGTCATGTAAGGAGTTCAACTACATGTTGTGCATCGAGGAAAAGCCACTCTGTAGTAGATATATTTGAATACTGTCTTCAGATGATTTGGCTCCTAATCATCTTGCAGTGATTTGATGGTCATTCTTAAATTTTTTGTGCTCCAAGGCAACATGTTGCCGATAAGGGTTGTTTATTCCATTACAGTCTCTTCCTCAAGATGCATGTGGTATCATTCCTCTTTCCCATTGATTCCTTCTTCTTCTACAACTAAACATCTTATAAGGAGTGCCCACTTCAAACCAGGCTGAATGTTTACTGTGGTTTGGTTAATTCTACCAAACAACTGCAACATCTGTGTGTACTTACTACGATTTATCTAACTTAACTGACTGGCCGTGTTGGTCAAAACAGCAGCTGTATTAGCCAGGGAATATAGAAGAATAAATGAAATACATGTCTGGTAGTCTGGATTCCATGTCCTATTTTCACACTTCTAATTAATTGCTCTCAGATATAAATCATTGAATAGGGGGAGAAAACTGAGATGACGGACAGTTTGATCACCATGGAAAGCCTACGTAGGGCACAGCTGCAGGGCTGGTTTGATTCACCAGCTCATCCTGGTACGTGAAGGAGTTGGTTCTTTCTACCCCTGTCTTTGCTTTGCATAGTGTTAGATTTGTCCTAAGACGGGCTGCTTCCAGGATAGCAAAATGCTGCGTTTCCAGGCTTTCATCTGTACCTCACACAGACCAGAAGAGAAAATATTTATTTTGTTAGCTCGAAACTACTGAGAAAGTTTCTTTTCCAGAAACCCTCAAAATTCCCTTGTGTCTCATTGGACGTTAAACATGTCACGTGCCCTTTTCAAAAATCAATGTCTGCCCAGGAAAATGTCAAAACTAATTGACTTAGGCCTGGATAAGGGAGTAAATTTTAAGAACGAGAGGGTGGTATTCCCCTGATAAACTGACCAGTCAGTTTTTACCTTTGGAAAGTGGGGTGCGAGTCTTTGTCCATATTCTGTTACAGCTGCTCACATTGTGCATCTGTGTAACTAAGAAGAATGGGATGGGTAAGATCAGGACCTCAGACTTATTTCCCTTCACATTTCTGGGTCATAGCACATTTCTGTCACATCACGCACAGGCACTCACAATGTTTGTGCCACGTGAATAAAAATAGCAGCTTTCCAATACAAGCTGCCATTAGGCTTGTTCCCTTTCACCAATCCCAAGACCACTCATTTAGCACCCACTTTGTACCAGGTGTATAGCAGTCCCTGGGAAGAATGACGGGAACAATGACCCAGCTCCTGCTCTTAAGGATCCCACAATCTTGTAAGAGAGCTAAAGATAAGAATATAAACAATTTTAATAAAATGCAGCAACACTATGGCAGAACGCTCCAGAGCTCACAGTCTAGGCACTTGCTAGACTTTCTTGGAGATGACAAGGAATCCCATAGAGAGTCACATCTAAATTGAGATCTGGCACATTTATGGAAGTTCTTCAGGAGAAGAGGGGCTGGGGGAAGGGCAGAAGACTGGCTCACTTTGGAGAAGGATATGATGAGACCCCTTACAATGCTATAACCTACAGAGCTGGGGAGAGCACACCATTATCTACATTAGACCTGGGTGGTAAGTTGCTCTCATCAGAAACTCGCACCTCAGTGAGTGTACAGTATGGAAGATCGGTCTGCAGAAGCAGGTCCCACAAGTAATTCAGTTTTGTTATCTTACATCCACACCAGAGGGGCTTGTTACTTAGCATGATTTACCTTGGAAAGGTGTCATCATGGGTGAAATTAGAGGTGGGCAGGGTAACATAGTGGATGTTAGAAATAGGCTTGCATTATTCAAATTAGGGATATCAAGGATATGTGGTTTGGCAAAAATATTTTGGACATTCGCAACCTTCACAATTCCACCCTTGTAAGAACATGCAGAAAGTATGACAAAACCCCATAACCTGATCTTTTAAGGATGGTGCCTGATGCCTGGCCCATTAATGACTTTTTGTCCAATTATCATTTAAGAGGACACCAACTCTAATATGAACTGGGTCTGCCCTCTGTGTTCGCCTTGCCTCCAGTGAACACGTGAGTGGTATTAGTAACACCAAGCAGGATGGGAACCTGGGACTTCATATTAGCTTGTGCGACATACAGTAAGGATGCTTTTGAACCTGTTGTCTAACTCTCACTCACCTGTTTTTATCTATTGTCAATAATCATTATGACTTTAACAAGCCCTCGTATTTTTTTGTGAACCAATTGACTTAGGACATTTTGAAGGAGCTAAGAGTCAAGGAAGAACAAGGCATGATGAGATGCACCATCGGTTTCGAATGGGGAGAACGTAGTGAACAGATAAGGTCAGAGGGAAATAAAGCTGACCGGGCACAGAGGTAAAGCAAAGGAGGCATTCAAACAACGTGGGGCTGGGTACTAGAGGCTGTCAAATTGTGCAGAAAGGTTTGGTAACACAAAGATTGAAATATGCACATTAGACCTAGCAACACGAGGATCCCTGACGACCTACCTGGGTAGTGGAGGGCAGTGAGATAAACTGAAATAACAGTTCACAGTGTGCGGCTAACAGTTGCTGTTCGCAGTGTCTGACACTTATTAAGGGTTTTAGCTGCATCAGCTCCTTTATAAAGGTAAGTAAGATCATATTCCTCAGTTGACTGATGAGGAGACAGAGGCACAGAGGGCTTGAGTCACCTGAAGCCACGGAGCTAAACACTGGATCTCGACCCCAGCTGTCTGGCTCCAGAGCTACCACAAGAGAGGCAGTGGGTGGAAAGTGCCTTTCTGAAAGACCGGCTCGGTCCTCAGGAAAAGAAACAGGATGGTAGCGGGAGGGATACAGAAAGCCGAGAGACTTGTTTCTTCCTAATTAGAGAAATTTGAGGGTGTTTACAAACTAATGAGAAGAAACCAGAATATATACAAGAAAGAGAACAGATAGTTGAGCATAAGATTCTCTGAGGCAGAGAGGGTGAAATCCAGGTGAAATGAGAAAATTTTGTAACAAGAGGGAAGGAGGAAAGAATTGGAATGGAGGAATGTGGGAAAACCACAGTGTAGGAGGAATGGAGGGATGCTGAGCGGGTTTGTACTGATACACATATTTTCTTCATGGCATGTAAGAGTGAAAAAGGAATTGAATAAGAGGTGTGAGGGGGATGAATTTTTGAAAAGTAAGTCCCCTATAGAATAGAGTAAAAGATGAATAATGAAACTAAGAAGGATTTTTCTGGTAGAAATGAGGACCCAGGTGGACTGGAGAACAGCATAGTGCAAGTTGTATGCTGGTAAATTGGCTTTTTTTGGGGGGGGGAATCAAATGCCTTGACTTGCTATTGCATTGGCCAGTTTTGTTGTTATAATCACTCCCAATATGGCGGATGTCAATGGTTTAGCAACTGGCTCACAAAGTTCCTGAATGTATAACCGGTTGCTCTCAGGAACAGGATACTGTGTTCCGGTGCAACACTTGATCGCATCCCAGCACAGTGTAGGAATCCCTCCCAGCACAGTGTAGGAGCAGAGTAAAGTTCTTGGGTTGGCCCAAGGTTGTAAATTGACCCCACTGAATGGCAAAGTGAAAAATTGAAAAAAAAAGAAGAATGTTATTAACAGTGTTTGATGTGATGTGATCACATGGGATCTAAACAGGGTAAAGATAGCAGAGGTGCTAAGAGACGAAATTGATGAAATTGAAGAACAAATGTAGTGGTAGTGGAAATAATGAATATTAACCAGCATCTGTATGGGGGTACAGAAGATCACTTCCTGAATAAAAGGTTTTTTAGGTGATCAAGACCAAGTGAGGAAAAAAAATCACTACAAGTCTTCTCGTGGTGTTCCCACCTAGTAAAAGCAACACTACTGGTCAGTTTATGCACTAGAGTAATGGTCACCTGGGCATAAGAGTGAGGCATGTGACCACAATGCACAAATGACAGCTCTGGGTACTATGCCCAACAGGCTGCCAGGTGGTCACCTCCGTGGATGCTATGAACAGCCAATGCCCGGAGTTAAGTCTCTAAGGGAATGCATGATCTCAAAATTTCATATTCCTGTTTGAGAAAGACTAAACTCCATAGCAGAAAACAGTCCTTACTTGGTCTGAAACAATCTGTTTTTTTCTGGCTCATTTCTCTTTCTTCCCTTATCTATCCAACCTACCTCTCCCACCCACCCTCACAACTGCTAGACAAAAACATTCTGTGTTCTTTAGCACCTCTAGACTTTTACACATGCAGTCTCCTTCTGGTTTATATGTGAGATGCCTTCTTTCACCATTTATAATCTTTGGCCACCTGGAAAATATCGACTTATTCTTTAACTGTCATTTCTAAAGTTCTCCTTTTAAAATAATTTTCCCCCCTTCTTCTAACAGTATCTGTTGCCCTTCATTGTGACAATATAAATTCTGTGCAACATAAATGGAAATATTTCTCACATTTCATTCATTTTATTTATTTATTTTCTCTAATGTTAGACTGCCACCTTTTTGAGAACAAGAATTGAGCCTTATTTATCCTGATACCCCATTAATGAACACAGTGCCAGATACATAGGTTCAATACTTTTGTTTTCTTTTGTTTAATGGATGAGGTCCAGGTTGCCTACAAACTGCCCTCAGGACAATTAAACTGTTATGAAAAAAATGATACATAGACAATATACATGTTTCCAGTGTTACCCTCTAATTATGTTAGCAACAAGCTTTACATGAGAATATGGAGGGAATTGTAAGGACAGAGTATATTACAATGACCAAAGGTAAGGTAGGCAATACATGCAGCTATTTCCCGTTCTGTAATACAAGGGAGACATTGCTAACTGAGAATGACTCTTTCTCATTGAGCCAAGACTAAACTTTAAAATCTTTTTCAGCAAAGCTTTCTAAACTGTCACAGCTAATAGTCTGGAGTTGGCATGTGTGATGAAATTTATATGCTCTTCTCCACTGAATGTACCTCTTCCTAATGTATGGGTCCTTGTGGTGAAGAACACCTATTTCTTTTGCTCTTGGTTAACTAACATTGTTCTAAAGAATATATTCTATTTCACTAACAAGTAAAAAGGGACAGATTGAATTTGTTCCCAAACCTCAATTATAAATAATTTTATCTTTCATTAGGAGTATATTTTGATTTTTTAAAGGAATTGAAACTGTTCTGAGTCTTAATGAAAATTATAGAAAAGAATTCTAAATCTTGTATAAATTGATTTTGTTTAAAATTACTGCAGTTCACTGTATAATACAATTTATCCCTGGATTTTAAACAGTCTATCTATTATAAAATAAAACATGAAACATCCTGTTTTATGTCCTGTTATGTCATAGTTCTTTGAGTCTAGCTGTTCAATAACTAGGTGAAGATAAAAGTTCTTAAATCAATCAAGTGTTCTTTTCAGTTCTTTCCTCCTAAATTGACTGGTCAAGATGACATAGAAAATTCGAACAGACCTATTTATTACTAGTAAGGAGATTGAATCAGTAGTCAAAAACCTCCCAAAAAACAAAAAGTCCAGGACCAGGCATCTTCACTGGTGAATTCCAACAAACACTGAAAGAAAAAAAAAATACCAATCTTTCTCAAACTTTTCCCAAAAGTAGAAGAGGAGGAAACTTTTCCAAACTCATTTTATGACACCACCATTACCCTGATACCAAAACGAGGCAAAGAAACTGGAAGAAAGGAAAATTACAGGTGAATATCTCTGATAAACATATATGTGAAAATCCTCAACAAAATATTAACAAATTGAATTCAACAAAATATTGAGTGCATCATATACCATGATATCAAGTGGGATTAATTCCAGGATGCAAGCATTGTTCAACAACTGTCTCAGCTGATGTAATACACCACATTAACAAAACAGAGAATAAAATCACATGATCATCTCAATAGGGGAAGAAAAAGCATTGGACAAAATTTACATCCTATGTGATAAAAACTTTCAACAAATTGGGCACAGAAGGAACTTACCTCAACAAAATAAAGACCATATATGACAAACCCATAGCAAAGATCACACTCAGTGGTGGAAAGCTAAAAGCTTTTCCTCTTGGATCACGAACAAACAGGGATATCCACTATCACCACTTTTATTCAACATAGTATTGGAAGTCCTATCCAGAGCAATTAGAATAATAAAAATAACAACAATAATAATAGACATTGTAATTGGAAAAAAGAAATAAAATTGTACTATTTGCAGATTAAATTATATTATGTATAGAAAACCCTAAAGACTCCATCAAAAGAAGGTTAGAACTAATAAACTAGGTAAAGTTGTAGGATGAAAAATCATACACAAAAATCTGTCATATTTCTGTACACTAATAACAAACTATCAGAAATAAAATAAAAAACAATTTCATTTATACTTGTATCAAAAGGAGTAAAATACCTAAAAATAAATTTAATCAAGGGAGTGAAAGACATATATATTGAAAAATGTAAGACATTAGTAAAAATAATTGTAGAAGACACAAATAAATGGACAGATATTTTGTACCACGGATTTGAAGAATCAATAATATTAAAATGTTCATACTATTCAAACAATCTATACATTCAATGTAATCCCCATCAAAATTCCAATTACATTTTTCAAATAAATAGATAAAATAATCCTAAAATTTTTATGGAACCACAAAAAAAGACCTGAATGGCCAAAGCAATGTGGAGAAAGATGGACAAAGTTGGAGTTCTCATGATCCCTGATTTTAAACTATACTATAAAGCTATAATAATTAAAACAGTAGAGTATTGACATCAAAACAGACACATGAATCAGTGGATCGAATACAGAGCCCAGAAATAAACCCATGCACATGTAGTCAGTTGATTTATGACAAAGGAGCCAAGAATATACAATAGGTAAAGGACAAGTGTTTTCACAAAATGATGTTCGTAAAACTGGATACCCACATGCAAAAGAATAAAACTCAGCCAACTATCTTACGCCATACACAAAAATTAACTCAACATGGATTCGAGACTTCAATGTAAAACTTGAAATTGTAAAACTCTTTGAAGAAAACAGACAGTAAGGTCTTGGCAATGATTTTTTGAATTTGATGCCACAAGCAAAACCAACTAATGCAAAAATAAGTAAGTGGGACTACATTGTATTAAAAAAGGTTTTTCATGACAAAGAAAACCTTGAACAAAATGAAAAGACAGCCTGCTGAATGGAGAAAGTACTTGAAAATCATATTTATAATAAGGGGTTAATATTTAAAATACATAAAGAACTCATACAACTGAATGGCAAAAAGAATGGCAAACAATTTGATTTAAAAAACAGCAGAAGATGTGAATAGACATTTTTAAAAAAGATACTGATGACCAACATGTACATGAAAAGATGCTGCACGTCACTAGTCATGAAGAAAATGCAAGTCAGTACCACAATGAGATATCACCTCACACCTGCTGGAAGGGCCATTATCCAAAACAAGTGTTGGAGAGGTTGTGGAGAAAAGGATCCCCTGTGCATTGCCGGTGGGAATATAAATTGGTGCAGTCATTATGGAAAACAGTATGGGGGTTCCTCAGAATATCGAAAATGGAACTACCATATGATTCAGCAATTCTCCTTCTGGGTATTTATCTGGAGAAAACATAAACACTAGCTTGAGAAGATACATTCAAGTGCAATATTATTTACATTAGCCAAGATATGGAAACAACCTAAGTGTCCTTAACGGATGAATAAAGAAATGTTATATGTATGCAATGGAATATTATTCAGCCATAGAAAGAATGAAATCTTGCCATTGTGACGATGTGAAAGGATCTAAAGGCCATAATGTTATATGAAATAAGTCAGCACGAGAAAAAAAATACCATATTATCTCTTTTACGTGTGGATCTAAACAACAACAGTTAACAACAGAGAACAAACTGGTGATGGCCAGGGGCAGGGGGGCGGTGGAGAGGAGGCATGAGTGAAGGGGGTCAAAAGGCTAGAAAAAAAAGGAAGTTGCCTTTCTGAACAAAAAAAAATCAAGTGGTGATTTTTTTGTCTTTATTTATTGTGTTGGGAAATCAGTTTTCTATCCCAAAGTAAGTCCTTAGACATCTTTTATCATTTCTTCGATAATTTTATTTATTTTTTCCTGCTTTCTTTTATATATTCCAGTCTTGCTACTTTAAATTTTTGTTTTAGATTTCACACTCAGTTTTTGAAAAATTTTTTTTCATTTTTTAAAAATATTTATTTTTTGAGAGAGGAGTGGAAGAGGAAGAAAAAGAGGGAGAGAAACATCAATGTGTGGTTGTCTCTCATGCGCCCCCTACTGGGGACCTGGACCACAACCCAGGCATGTGCCCTGACTGAGAGTCAAACCAGCAACCCTTTGGTTTGCAGGCCGGCGCTCAATCCACTGAATCACACCACATTTTTTGAATTCTTTAATAAAGCCATTTACTTCAGATATTAAATTTAAATGCTTTTTATTCATTTATTTTCCATAATATTTTGTTTCATGGATGTCCTGTCTTTTAAAATTGGTCTATGAATACTCGTCCAAATTTCTTATCTTCTTTTCTTCTTTAAATTAGTTCTCTTCGCTCCAGTGCCAGCTATTCTTTTATGTTGATTTTTAAAATTTGATTTACTTTTATTTGCTGAGACTCTTTATAGATCTCTGAATAGGTCAAATTTCACTCCGGGAGAAAAAACAAAAAACAAAATCTCTGGATATTTCTTTACAGGAAGTAATTGAGCACAGGAATCAGAAGTTTACAAAACCATCGGAAGCCACTGGGGCTGTGTTTTCCGTCCAGGAACTCGTCCCTGGTCTTCAGGAAATCAGCCAGGGCCGGGACCAGAGCAGTAAGTGACTCCCCAGAGGACACGTGCGCGTGGTGCTAGCAGCCGCTCACCTCCGCTGTCTGGTGACGCACTGCCTCCCACCACAGCAAGAGTGAGAATGGCTCCTGGTTCTCTGCCCTCTAGGTTGTGTTCCACTGCTTCCCACGGAGTCAGTCGAGGAAATGGGGTTTCCAGGTTTCCGGTGAGTGCATAAAAAGCAGCAGAAATGTTGCTGAGACGCAGAGACAATCCTGCTGATTAATTCACATTCAGGCGGGCAGGAGTCCGGTGTGAATTTCATCATTTGCTGCTCTGTAAGTCTGTTGTTGTTGTTTTTTTCTTTGCTTGGTCTCCTGCCGAGCTAAAAAATATGAAGTGGTTGCATATGAAGGGATGCAGGCCCTGCCACGCAGACTAGCAGGTCCTCTTACCGGAAAATGGACAGGGAGCGAGCTGTTAGACTGCAAATCCCCTAAACAGCGCAGCAAAGAAAGCTTTATTCTGGAATGTCAGCATCTAGGTTGGGAGCGAGGGCTTTCCTCAAATGTTAGAGAAGAACTTCTGGGGTTTGGCACGGGAGTAACGTCAGTTTTTACTCGCTTTTCTTTTGGATAAGGATTGAAGTGTATCCGTGTTGATTCAATGAACCTCTTTCTCTGTTCAGGAGCCTGTAGCACCTGAGCCCCAGCAGCAGCTCTTGACTGGAGCCCCGAGCCCCTTCTGAGCCTTGTGGGTGAACAGGCCCTGACGTAGCCCCCAGCCTCTCAGCCGCAGAGCAGGCTTTGCATACCCCCGCCCCTCGACGGATTCAGAAGGCTGTTGAGATAATCCATCATGCTTCTCCATCTGCCATCACTGTTTTTCACAGTTGAAGTTTATTCGTCTTTGTAAACTTGGGCCCTTATTTCATTGAGGCCCCAGTGAAACAGTGAATAAATGCAAATGTCTAATCTGACATTTAATTTAGCAAGTTCTAGCAGCTTTCAATAGCGTGTTTAGGTCCTTCATATGGGCCTCTCTCTGATGTTCATAACCTGATTTTCCACAACTGCCCAGCACACGTGCAGAACCTTGATTCTCCAAATGAGCCTGAATTGCCTTCTTAGCTCAGACACCCAGATTTAACTCAGTTTCTCTGTAGTCCTGGAGGATGCTTCTCCCATTTTTCTCCATCTATGTACATGAATAATACAAAGCCAAATAAATTCCTATTTCCTTCATGGTGAATCCAGCTAATGGTGACTTTCTCTCTTTTGTGCACTGTAATTGAATTATTATTACATGTTAAAGGCACATGTTCATACTGGAAAAGTATTAAGTATACTCTTTATTATATAGTCACATGGCCTAATTAATTAGCTAATTGCCTACTTGATTCCAGACTTTAAGACATGGCATATATATCCTTACTGCTATTAGATTTAATATGCTAAAATCAGTGTCTTTTTAAAGACACAGCATGGTGCTGGAGGTGTGGTAAAATATCAGTACACATATGTATGATTTATTGATTACATAAAATTTATACCACCACCAACTCTTCTCTCTCTTACACACTTTCTTTTTAATTATCTTGTTCATTTTTTTTCTCTCCTGATTCTTCCAGGAGAAATAGCTGAAGTTAAATAAAATCAGAAGAGATTAAAAAGAAAGTAGAAACAGAATTTAAAAGGTATTGGTAATTGACACACAGCTAGCCCGTCTCTTTTTCTTTATGATTTTCATGCACTATGTTCATTTTTACTTGTATAACAATGAGCATTAGCATTTTTTTATGGTAGGTCAGTGAGAGATAGTTGAATAAGCATTATTATAATATTTAGGAAATTTCATAGCATGCCTGTTAAATTAACATAACTTTAATGAGCTTTACAGTTTGGACTTGTTCTATGTACTACTTTTTATTTTATATTAAAAAACCTGTCTCCTGAAAAATAGTGAAGTGAGACTTGTCACTGAGAGGGAAGAGAGATGGGGCCATCGTCCCCACTATCAGAGTGCATCTCTCTTGCCAGACACTGCAAGGCCTTGCTGTGGGTTTTTAGCAGACTGGTTGAATCACTGAAGTCCAACTCGATCCTAAGAACATGCGGCACTGAACAATAATCTCTGTAGGAAACCCTTCTTCCTGTTTTTGGCTAGAGGCGCCCTTGCAACTTTGAAACTATTATTTTGTTTGTAAGTCAGAAGTTCCCTGGACAGCCAGCAGCTTTCCCCTCCGGTGTTTGAGCGCCAACCCTGAGCAATTTTGTGACATGTTACTCAAGGGTCGGGAAAGCTGGCTTTGATCATTTTTCTTAGCTAACATTCGTACTGAAACTAGAGGCTGGAAATTATAAATAACAAGAAAAGGAAGTTTAAATAGAACTGATACTTATATCTTTTCACTCTGTTTCAATAATTTTCTCTTAAGGAGGTGTTATAGTGCATGAATTTTCTTACTCTTCCTTTCTTGTCACCATAGTGTAGGTTCTGACTTTATATAAAAATTAATGGATATCTTGAATTAACATACCATAATGGCAAAGCATTCTTTATAAATTTTTATATATAATTTTTTAAAACAGGTAATGCTACCATATTAATTATGTATATTTAACTTGTATATCCACCCAGAATTTATTTACAGAATGAAAATAGACTGTATGTAATATTCATGTTACTCTTTTATGTACCATGCAACTTAGAATTATATCTGGATGTTTGCAGAGAGCTGGATAAATCCCTCATGAAATGAACACTCTCATTAATATAACTAAAGATTATCACACTGTGGTTGGGTATGTGACAGAGATCATGCAGATTATCGAAACAAGTGGAAAAGCCAATGGAAAGCATAGCTACTAATTGTACATGAGCTTAAAGGAAAATTTAGTAAACTAGAATTGAGGAAACAGAAGGAATTTGGTATAAGACATCTGGATATTTAGTATTGTATACAAAATTTTAGATCCTCTATTTTCCCTTTTCTTTTGGCCTTTGTTGTAGGGACTTAAAATATATTCTTTGGAATACATGTGGGACTCATTCCTATTCTTCTTTAAAAATCTACTTTTAACTTTAAATTCTAATAGTTAATGTTATAGACCAGCACTGGCCAATAGCCCTCTATGCAGTGAGAGCCATTGTCTGTATCGCCACTGTCTAATCAGTGAGCCACTAGCCACATGTGCTTGTTGAATGCCAGGAGCACGGCTAGTATAACTGAGACACTGAGTTTTCATTTTTATTTAGTTTTAATTCATTTAATAGCCACATGTGGTTAATGGCCACCATATTAGCGGAGCTTAGACTAGTCAGTGTATCAATTTGTCAGTTTTAAAGACTAGCTGAAGAGTACAATGCTTCTTAATTATACAAAGACAATTTTTTGGAAAAAATATTAAGTGCTTTTTCTCATACATGCATTGAGTTAATTTCAATGTAATTTGGAAGGAAAGTAGCTTATATAAATATATTTCCCCTAGAGCAGTGATGCAGTGTACCCTAATTCAGGGTTCACAGTAACTGCATAAAACACAACTACCATGAATAATGATAGTCAACAGGATACATATCCACATGCAAAAGAATGAAGTTGGATCCTTTGCATACACCATATACAAAAATTAATCAAAATGAATCAAAAACCTAACATAATATCTAAAACTGTAAAAACACTTGGGAGAAAACTTAGGGGAAAGCATAACATTAGACTCAGAAGTGATTTCTTGGAGATGCCATCAGAAGCACAGACAGCAAAAAGACAGATGATTAAACTACACCAAGAGGACACAATCAACATAACTTAAAGGCAACCCAATGAACTGGAGAATATATCTGCAAGTCATATATTTATTAAGGGGTTAATAGCTAGAATACAAATAATTGCTAAAACTCAACGACTGAAAACAACCTAAAACATGGGCAAAAACTTGAGTAGACATTTTTCCAAGAAAGATATACAAACAGCCATTAGGCACATGAAAAGATGCTCAACATCACTAACCCAGAGAGAAGTGGAGATTGAAACCACAATAATATACCACCTGTGCTCATGAGGATGGCTACTATAAAAGGAAGGAAGGAAGGAAGGAAGGAAGAAAGGAAGGAAGGAAGGAAGGAAAGAAGGAAGGCAAAAATAACAAGTGTGGGTGAGGGACAGAGAAATTCGAACACTGTGCACTGTTGTTGAGACTGTAAAATGCTATACATTTATACTCTACATTTTATATTATAGCTGCGCCTGCTATAGAGAACAGTATGGCAATTTCTCAAAAAAAAAAATTAAACATAGAATTACCATATAATCCAGCATGGCCACATCCGTACTTCTGGGAAGTGATCAAAAGAACTGAAAGTGAATTTTTAAAAAGGTGCTTGTATACCCTTGTTTACAGCAGCACTACACACAATAGCCAAAAGGTGGAAGCAATCCAAGAGGCCACTGAGGGCTGAATGGATAAAATGTGATGTGTACATACAATGGAATATTATTCAGCCTTAAACAGACAGGAAATTCAGATACTTGCTACATCTTGACAACTTTATGCCAAGTGAAATGAGCCGGTCACCACAAAGACAAATATTATGTGGTTCCACTTATGTGGAGCACCTGGAGTAGTACAATTCATAGAGGCAGAAAGTGGAATGGTGCTTTCTGGGGACTGGAGGAGGGAGAAATGGGGAGTTAGTGTTTACTGGACAAAGAAGTTTCAGTTTTGCAAGATAGAAAGAGTACTGGAAATGGATAGTGGTGATTAAGTACACCACAACTGTACTTTACACTATTGGACTGCACACCTAAGAATGGTTAAGATGGAAAATGTATGTTATATATACTTTGCCACAATTAAAAAATACATGGCTCAATATAGTGGGATTTAATATTATAATATATTCTTCCCGTCATTTTAACCAATAAAACCACCCTTCAGTTTCAATATCATGTAACTGATGAGAGTGTAGAGAAAAACCCAGAAAAATCTAATGTCTCATCTAAATGTTGTCTGAACCCAATAAAATTATTTTAAAGAAAACAAGAACTCTTAAGAAATGACACTGGAGTATCTCATTCCTAACACACTGTGTTCTGAGAATAAGGCTCAGTATTTGAGGAAAGTTTATGTGTTTGAGGAAAAAAGATTCTGCTGCCAACTGCCACACATAGAGAATTTGAAGAAAGGTAACACACTACCTCTTTCAGAAAGCACACGGTAAGAGCAGCTGTAAAATTCTTGGAACTGAACAGATGAAATGTGAATGTGTCCTACCACTTCATTTGCACAGTTCATGCCTGTATGGCCTCCATTTGCCTTTGAATTTGCAAATGACTAAAAAAACAGTTTGTGTGTTCAGCTCTTTATTTTGCATATTTCAATTCATATTGAGCACGCATAGCTGCCGGTTTGTGGTGCGTGACTGTTACTCAGGCTGATATTTGCAAGTCTTATTGGCTAGCATAAATATCCCTGTGGTCCACTGGTAACCATTCTGCTCAGCCATGAAACCCTGGAGAGGTGACAGGCTGGCGTCTGAGGGCCTAGTTAAGAGCAGGCTGTGGGGGATGCTTTCTTATCTCCAGTGGATTGCAGGTGAAGTGCCTCTGGGACCTTTTCTCAGGTTTCAGAGTAAGCTTTAGTATTTCGGGGAATGATCTGAGGTGTGGAAGAAGAAAGCAATCCAGAGCCTCTCTCACTGTGTCTATTCTAAGGACTACTTCACAGCCTCAATGGGAAGCCCTGCGTGGAGTCACTTCTTCAGGGTGAGTGGCATTGTATGGGAAGAAGATGGTTTTGAGGACAGGTAGCTTAAAGTTTGAATTTGGCTCCTTTGTTTAAGAACACTGTAGCCTTATAGTTCAGTTAATCAATCTCACTGATCTTCAGGCCCTTTAAGTTGGAAATAAAATGACCTCTGTTGATGAGATGATAGTGTGCATTAAAGGAGGTGATGGATGGGAAGCTGCTGAAATGCTTGACGTGTAGTATGTGCTCAATAAATGACAGCTGATCCTGCTGATGAGTTTGAGAAGGAGCTCTAGGGAAGGGGAGATGTTCTTTTAGAGTTCCAACCACACCCCTCGCCCTTGAGGGGTGATACAATCGCAAAGGAAACTGGCGCTTGATTCCCTGCAGCAGTGAGCAGTGGAACAGAGCTTTGATTGATCTGGAGTTGTTCATTACAACCTGGCTGTTTCAAAGCATGCTGGAAACGACATGGAAAAATTCAGAGACCACTCCCTGAAAATAGGTTTATCTCAGGGATTAAATACCAACTCTGGGAGGGCAGGCACCTCATTCTTCTTCTCTGAAGCTTTCCTACTCGAGTCGAGTACACCCTGTTAATTGAGTGGAATTGAGTTCCTGGGAAACATAAGATTGAATTAGTTGTGTTTTTGCTACTAGAACTGCATGGAGATAAAAACTTAACTGCTTTACATGAAATCTGCTAGAGAGATTTAAATTTATCAATCTCTTAGTTTTGCTGCTTTTAAAAGCACAAAAAAATGGCCTGTCTTGGAGAAATCTTGCATATTACAATTCAGTTTTTAGACAAGGCAGGAGCTCATTCATGGTGGAATTTATTTCATATTACATTTGAGGCATGCATGAGATTTAAAAGCAATGCTTTTTCTCTAAAGTACTCACTACAAAAGATATATCACACATACTCAGGCTATTTAAAACTCAGCAAGGGGAATATCAACAGATTTTTCTCCAAGTGTGCTCTCTGATCAACTAGGGAAATAAAATCTTTCTTATGAAAAGGAACGAATTGAAACAATTCTCATGTATTAAAGCCTTGGGGGTACCTGTTATACCAGGCTGGATTTTTTGGCAGCTTCAAATACAGAAGCTGTGTTTATGTAGGTGTCTATGTATATGAATGTTATTTTTGCCCTCATGAGTGGTTTTCTGACTCAGACACCTTCAGTGCTTTCCAGAGTATTTCTGAAAGAACAAAAATAGCATTAGTGACTTTGTTTTTTTGGCTTGGGTTATTATGTATTAATCAAAAACCCCTCAGTTGTATAAGTAACAGAAATCAAACCAATGCTATTTTTCTTAGAAAGAAAGTGTATAGGTTCTCCAACTGGGATATTCAAGGGATATTTAAGCTGCATAATGGTATGATTTGACTCAAAATTATCCCCAAGAATGCCTTTTCTCCAGGGAACCCTTTTGTACTTTGGTGGGAGTATAAATTGGTGCAGCCCCTATGGAAAAAAGTATGATGTTCCTGAAAAAAGAAAAACTAGAACTATCCTATGATATAGCAATCCCATTTCTGGGTATTTATCTAAAGGAAATAAAATGGGATCTCAAAGAGATATCTTTACACCCACATTCATTGCAGCATTATTCAAAATGGGCAAGATACGGAAACAACCTAAGTGTCCACCAATTGATGGATGGATAAAGATGGTGTGGGGTACATGCAGTGCAGTGTTACTCAGCCATGAGAAAAAGGGAAATCTTGCCATTTGCAACCAGGATGAACCTTGAGGGCATTACACTAAATGAGGTAAGTCAGACAGAGAAAGACAGATACTCTAAAAATAAAGTCATGCTCATAGAAACTGGTAGTGAAACGGTAGTTGCCAGAGGCTAAGGAGTGGAGGCTAATAGGGAGAGGGTGTTCACAGGGTATGAACTTGTACTTGTTAGATGAGTAAGGTCTTAGGATCTAATGTATGACATGGTGACTATAATTATAACACTATATAGTCGTGCAATTGAAATATGTTAATGAAGTTGACTTAAATGTTCAAACCAAAAAAAGGTGAGGTAATAGATGTGTTCACTAATGACCTGGGGGCATCTTTTCACAATGTTTGCATATATCAAGTCATCACCATGTACACTTGAAATATCTTACAATTTTGTCAATTATACCTCAATAAAACAGAAGAAAAAGCATGCTTTTCTCCCTTCTATTCTTTTTTTTTTTTTACAATATAAAATTTTTATATTTAGGATTAGCCAGCTGGACTCGGTGTAGATGATCCCAATATTGTTGGCAACACCCAAAGCATCCTAGTCGGGAGCCGGTCGAACATATGCCTTCTCTCCATCAGGCCTGAGCAGGGTGTTGACCTTGGCCACATCAGTGTCACAGAGCTTTTTCACAGCCTGTTTGATCTGGTGCTTGTTGACCTTGACATCCACAGTGAACACAGATAGAAGTGTACTGTTGTCTTCTATCTTTTCCATGGCTGCCTTGGGAGTCAAGGGGAACTTGATGATGGTAGGGGGGGTCAAGCTTGTTTCTCCTGGGGGGGCTCCTCCAAGGATATTTAGGTTGCCTCTTAGGTTGTCTTGGGTCAAGGGAAAGTGGGTGACATGAAGATCTTCCTCTACTACTTCTTCCTTCTTTCTCTTCCTTCTTCTTCTTTCTTTTCTTCTTTCTTCTTCCTTCCTCCTTCTTCTTCCTCCTCCTTCCTCCTCCTCCTCCTCCTCCTCCTCCTCCCCTTCTTCTTCTTCTTCTTCTTCTTCTTCTTCTTCTTCCCTTTTCTTCTTCTTTCTTCTTCTTCTTCTTCCTTCTTCTTTTTTCTTCTTTCTTTCAGCAACACTTTCTTTGCCTTCAAAGTCTTTGCTTTGGTTTCTACTTCAGCCTCAGGAATAGTGGGGGCTTCCCGCTTCACTTTGGGTGCCATCTTCGTGAAAAGCTCTCACCTCTATTCTTGACTGTACTCTGAGAAAAAGAAACAATAGGAGATAGATAGGTAGATAAATCGATAGAAAGATAGATAGATAGATAGATAGATAGACAGACAGATAGATGATAGATGTACTAAGAATTCTGCAAGGCAGGCCAGCAGGCTAGAGGCCCAGAGAAGAGTTGATGATGCAGTTTGAGTCTGAAGACAGTGTGGAGGTGGAATTCCTTTTTCCTTGGGGGGATCTCAATCTTTTTACTTTAAAGTCCTCAACTGACTGGTGAGGTCCACCCACATTATAGAAGATAATGTACTTAAAGTTTAGTGAGTACATTGTCACTCACATATTTAAGGTACCATCACAGTGACATCTAGACTGGTGTTTGACCAAAAACTGGGTACCATGGCCTAGCCAAGTTAACATATAAAATTAACCACCACATTGTTCTTCTCAAAAAGGTCATCCTTTATAATCACATAGGTGGTAACTGGGATCCCTAGGCCTATGTTGTCCTCATGGTTTAGCATTCCCAGAGAAAGGAAATGCCAGTCTTCAGGTGGTTCACCTGGATTCTGGGGTGACTCGGCTCATGTTTGTGAACTAAGAGAGGAGTGGTCCATCATGATGTGAGAAATGTTTTCCTCATTGAAAGCGGCCTTATCCCACAAGGAGGGACACAGGAAATCATACAGGGGAGACAAGAAGTTTCTTCCCGCTGTCTGTTAGACCAAACTGTGGCATGCAAGACAGTCCAGCCCACTGTCCATTTTTATGTGGCCTGTGAGCTAAGGTTGGGGGGATTCACACTTTTAAACAGCTGAAAAAAGTACCAAAAAAAGACTATTTCTTGATAAAGAGAAAATTATATAAAGTTTAAATTTCAGTGTCCTGCGTAAGATTTTATTACAACACAGCTGGGCCACTCATGATGAGTCTCCTCTGATGCTTTCCTGCTACAAAGCTGGAGTTGAGCGGTTGTGACAAGGACAGTGTGACCGAAAAAGTCTACACCATTTTCTATGGTACATATTCCTCCATAAAAAAAAAGTTGCTGGCCCCTGTGTCATAGCATTGCAATCGTACTGAAATTTGGAATACCAATTTTTCCAATTAATCTTGCAGTTATTTTTTATTCATGTGTTTGTTTATTTATTCTAAATTTAGTTCCCCATTAAGAATATCAAAAAGCTCAATAGTGGATAGCATTATAAATTGAAATGATAAATTGTCTTTCCATTCCCATCCTCTAGCCCTTCTTTCTAGAATTAATCATTTTGACCATATTTTAAAATTTTATGTATTTTTTGGTGGTTATGGCCCTAATTCAATATATTATGCATTCTTCTGTTTCTTGGTTGATCAACATTAAACATCAACTACATGCTATAATGATGGGGGGTTGAGTTCAGTTAAGCTATATCAGCTTCTTTCCTCCTTACAATTTTTACAGAATATTTTACAAATTTAAGCATATTTATTGGTTGTATTTGCAGCACTATAAAGTGTGTCCTTAACCCTTTATTATTTGGCCTATGGAATTTAGGAATATGTCTTGCCATCTTGCTCTGTAGACAGGGTATGTTCTGTGTCTTCTCCCCCTGGGCTTCTGCTTTTCATATTCCAGCTTCTGCATATTACTTCCATATTTTGAAGATTAACAACATTTACACAGTGTTATATAAAATTAGTCACACATTCTTTATCTCTAGGTTGAATTGACTTCCTCTTATTCAGCGTTTGGTGACCCCATTTCATCTGAAGATGTGTATCTATTTCAATTGTTACCTTTATTATTTTCCCCCATTTTGTCTTTTTTTCTCTATAATTCTGATTAGATGAATCTTGGACTGATACTCTAAATTCTAAATTTCCCCCCTTTCTTCTTTTTTTCTGGGAGCATTTCCTTTACTCCGATTTTACAAACATTTTTGACACTTTCTTTTAACTTTTGTTATTAGACTTTTAATTTTCATAAACTTTTTCTTATTTTATTTGCTCTTTTCCCACAGAAGCCTATTATAATCTTCTTATCACTTTGCAAGAATCTCTCCTCTTTTTCTTCTTTAATCTCTTTGTGGTTATCAATTACATTACTTTAACCTCTCCTTTCCCTTCAGCTTCATTTCCTGCAGTGTGACTTGTTCTATACACTTCTCTTGGTTCTTTTCTTTTGTGTAACTGCCATCTCCTAAATGTCTTCTGACCTTTGGTTGTCCCTTCAAATCTATAAGGCCAAGTCCAAGGCCTTCAAATATTCTGAGACTCACTCTCATCTGTCCAGTGAGGACTAATGGATGTTTAAATGGATCGGCGTCCAGATTAACACAGATTGTTTTCCACTGCTCATTCTTCCCAGAATGAGAGGCTGGCCAATGCATCTGTGCACGCTTGCAGGACCTGTCTCCTGCCAAGTTTTCCTGAATGCTGCAGACAGGCTATACCTCTCAAGATCAAGAATGTGGCCTTACCTCATTCAGTGTTCTGATCCCCACTCTGGAAGTGCGGAACTCCCAGACAAAAAGCCTAGTTTAGTTGGCAGACAAAACCACCACCACATGAATGGAGCTGGGGCAGGCAGGCACATCACTGTGCATAACCAACCACGGATCTCTTCTGCAGGTTTTCTTCACTTGATCCCACCTGCACATTCTAGTTCAGTGTACCTGCTTGTGAATGGGGGCTCTTCTGTGAGAATAGCTCCTTTCTGCACTGCAGCTTTCTCCAGCATTTTCTGAGCTATGGCTCTCTCTGTTCTGATTTATCCACTGGTGTAACAGTAATAGAAATTATTAACTGAGTGCTGACAATGCTGCAGGCGTTATTGCAAGCATTTTCACTGGATCATTTTTTTCCTCCTAATAACCCTAGGAAATAGGCCTTACTTTTATTCCCATTGTTACAGCTTCAGAAACTGGTATTAAAAGGTTGTGGAAAGGCACACAGCTTGTGATGGCAGACCCAGATTCCAATTTTTGGAAATCTAAGTATAACTTTCCAAAGGTAGGGCATTTTTCCACTTCTCAAAAATATGAAATATTAAACAAGGTCTACTCTACTGGTGGGAGATTTTTAAATACAGCAAGTCATTTAGACATCCATGACTCTTCACTGGACAGGTGAGAATGATTTTCAGAACATTTAAAGCCCCTTCCCACAGTCTCAGAACTAGTCAGCTGAGACTGAAGCTCAGATCTCCCTAGCTTAAAGGCATTTGTTCTGTTAGATATGACAGTCCTGTACTCTAACTTCATATGGAGAAAAGACTTTTCATTTGCTCTCAAAATTAATACTTTGAATATTTGCATTAAAAATTCTGATATAATAAAGTACAAAAACTTATACAGCATTTGGAACATGGGGGTTAGTAAGCTCTGGGCAAGTCATCAGGCCTTTCTGAGTTTCAGTTTCTTATAAAAAACAAAAACAAAGCTTACTTCACAATTTTGTGAAGATTAAATGAGGTAAAGTATGTTTATTTCGTTATGTTGAATTTCCAACAAGAGTGGGATGAATGGGAGAGTCTGGTGCCATAAAAACCAGGGCTCAGAAGTGCTTCCCCCCACGTATTACAAATGAGACTTCCTCTTGAGTTGAACACCAGATATCCTTTAGGATACAAACATCCATCGACCGGAGGGTTAGAGATAGTTTTTCATAATCTCATGGGCAAATGATTGTTGTACCATACACATGTAACTGACATAGGATCTCTAGATGGAATTTTTATAGTGAAAAGGGGGAAGAGGGTAATTGGGAACTCGGGGCCCTGGTGAGGGGAAAGCTGATTTTCTAGGAACTGGCATCTGGGTGTTTTGTGATGAGAGAGAGACTTTATGGGGAAAGTTGGGCAGGGTCAGGAAATAGCTCCGCCCACATTGCATTTGCCTAGGACTCTGTGGTGACCTGCAGCATTCAGTCCTGCTGCCCCACCCATTGCCCTTGACTCCCCTCTGCAGCTGGTACCCAATCAGAATGGCAGGACTTTGCAGGAGAGGGCTGCTCTCTTCCAACTGTGTCCTGGCTGGGACCGATTCAGGTCTGCTATCCACATTCTCCATTTCACCGGGACCTTTCCTTTCCTGTGTTACATTGAATGAAGGGGAAGAGAGGAACCATGAGGGACAGAGAGGAGAGGTTCACACCAGCACGTGTTCCTGGAGAAAAAGAGAAGCAATCTCCTACTGCCCCAGGTAGGCTTCGCTCCTCAGCTTCCCCCATGCCCTCCCTCCAGGACAGCAGCCTTCTGTGCCCAACCTCCTTCCCCAAGTACACATGAGACCACATGTATGTCTCTTCTCCTACAAAGAAAGTATAAACAACGCACATCCACTTTGTAGTTTGACGTGAAAAATAGCAGATACTTCACTAAACATCTCCTGATGAGTTCTTTTTGGCCCAGTAGTCTTTGTATGTGGGCAGTCTTCATTTTACAGTTGGACTGTCTTCTAGGACTCTGATTCTAGGTTGCTTTTCTAAAACTGACAAGAGTTCCTGCTTTCTTGCAGCTTAATTGCAGAAAGTTGAAGGCCTTCCCTCTCACCGCACCCATAGGTTAGGATGAACAGGGTTACTTCTTTTCCCTGGTATGCAAACTATATGCCAAAAATATTGCTCCTTCTATGTGGAAGCATTGGTTTTTCTATGAAAATAAGCACAAGAACAGGGCAGAAATCTGACATTAAATTCTTGTGACCATGTTATCTGTGGTATCTGAGAATCTCCTCACCATCTCCTGTTTTTAGGAGTGTTAACTTGGGTGTAAGCAGAAGGTATCTCCTGTTTATCTCTGTCCTCGTGTTTCCTGCCTCACAAGGCTTCTGTGACATCACAACCGTGGGAAAAGTAAGACCTAGGTGCCTGTTGGCAGTGGGAAGGGCAGGGGTGCCTGATGGGAGGTGGCACCCCAATTCCCATTTCTCACGCACTATTTTGTTGTGGTTGTTTTGGCTGAAATGTCCTTAGGAAAGAAGCCAGATTCTATGTGGGTAGAGCTTTGCGATGTCCTGTTCTTGGAGCCATAATGGATTCCCTTGGGTGAAGAGAAGGATACACTCTTCATCCTGGAACGAAGTGCATGGTTCTGGATAGATTAGAGTGCAAACCCAAACCTGATGACCTTTCCCAAATGCTACACTGTCACTCACCTTCCTCATACAACTCGGTTACGTTGGTGGAGATTCAGGTCTAAAAACGGCCAGGCTGGACATGCTGAAACCTCATTTCAAGTTCAATTTGGCAAATCTTGGAGACCTAAACTGAAATAGTAGTATTAACCAAGGTTCAAACTCTCCATCCATCACGTGTGAAGCTCTTTCATTAGGGCTACTACTAAACTTTCTGCGTTCAGGAAACCTAATCAGCAATAAAGAACCTGACTGATCAGTGGAATATGAATTTTACTGCTGCGTGGAGACACGGTTTTATCGTGCTGCCAGGGAAAATGAGATCTAATTGGGGAATGAGTGACTTATAATTCTCGCTGCATCATTCCCTCTGCCCATTAAGGCACCAAGCCAAAGACTGCTTCCCCTTAGACTGCATCTGATTTTTAAATTGCTCCTGTAGTTCTTGTTTCCCTTAGATCCTGTATCCCACATAACTCCAATGCATCTAGCATACAGTTTAACTCCCTAATAGTACCTGAGGACTTCCTTTGTTTTTTTTTTTTTTTTTGGCTGAAGGTTGTGAAAAGACAAAAAAGATGGAATAGAGGGAGACATTTTGAAAGTGTGTTTTAAATTGCCAATCCAGATAAATTCAAATAGCAAGGTTGGGTCCACCCATGTAGAAGAAACAGACGTGAATCAGTAATTCAATGTTGAAAATGTAATCCTGCTGCAATGATGTGACCGTTTTCTGCACAGGCAGTGTGGCGGAGCGATAATAACTCCACGATTCTTGTCCCGGGAGCCTGGAAGGCGCTGATTCAGGTTGCACTCCAGTGCGTGGGCATCTGCCGGAGCCGTGAGCGGAGCAAGAGGGAAGTAACAGGAAAGCAGGTCCCTTTCCAGCGTTCATCCCTCTGTCCTCTTCGCTCAGTGGGTCCCCTGTCACAGTGAGTGTGCTCCCGAGAAGGGCAGGATCAGCAGTGTCCCTCTCCTCTGGCAGGCTAGATCTTCAGATGGCTTCCTTTGTCACTCATCCAAGCCCAGTCTCTCTCATGCCAGTGAAGCTGTTGTTCCCCACTGTGCTGACATATGCTATGTTATGTTGCGTGTCACAGTTTGTTTCACATCAAGATATTTCTAAACAGCTACGCCCGGTTCTGTTGGAAAAGTATAATGGCTGCATCGTATTGATGAAAACCATCGGCAAGAGTGATAAAACCATTTCCAGTTCTGAAAGATAATTTGACCATCTAATTAATCTTGGGGAATGTGCACATCCTTGGCTGGGAAAATAGTGTTTTCTTGTGATCTGCAGCCGTTGAGCAGGTTTTTAAATCAAGTGGGAACAAAGGAGAGAGGAAACCTCCAAGGGCACCAGACAAGAAGCAGATTGGCTTTGTACAGTCCAACTGTAAGGAGAACCTGGGAGAACAGAATCATCCCCAGAGATTTTGCAGTTACTCGAGGCCAAGTTGAAAACAAGGGCTTCTCAGTGGGAAATGCACTTAAACGTCTTCTAATGTAATAAACAGGCAGGGACACTTTAGCTTTTTAGCACAGAACAGTAAATAAACATAACTGTACCCAACTCTGTAACTTGAGCTGAATCCCCCAATCTGAGGAGTCCCCTTGGAAGTGGCAAAGGAACCCCTCCCTGCAAAATGTGGGTTATGAGAGGCACATAGAAATGAAATAGCAAGTCAGGGAAAACACACCCACAACGGAAACAGTGAATAGAAAGCCCCCCTTATCTCCCTCACAAAGTTCCAATTACATACAAAAATTAGAGCTGAGTTGGGGTGAGGCAAATGCTTTGTAAGACTTTTGGTATCATGTGATTTTTCTCCTTGTGGTATAAAAGTATCAATAGAAACAATAAAATACATCCCCCCCCTTCTGTAAAATTGCACAGGATTAAAATAAAATAAAAGCTATGCTATCCAATTAAACTGCAAAATAAAGCAACCAGGATTGAGAAATACCATTTTAAGAGGTAGAATTTTTAAACTAGTCATCAGTAGTATAAAATGGAAAAATAAGGCAATTAGTGCTATAAAGTCCTTTCAGAGGTTAAAAGAACTTACTCCAGTTCCATTTCTACTAAACAAGTTATGTGATCTTTGTACTGTCAATCTTTTGAAGTCCAAGTTTCCTTATCTACAAAATGAGGTCATTGGAACCAACGGCTTCCAGCTCTAGGATTTCTCTGATTTTTAAAATGTTACATCAAACAAATATTGTCTCAAATTTAGGGAATCTTGTATAAAAACTTTTTAGGAGGTTGGTTTAAGCTAATTCAGAATCTGCCTTAATGTTACACATCATTTCTCAAGTGTAAACTAAACACTCACGAAGAGTAAGAGATTGTTAGAATTTATTCAACAAATTAAATTCTATGTGAAATAATCATAAATGGTGAAAAATCATCCTTCAGACATACTAAAGAAGATTTTTTTTCTAATCGAAAACCACACAGGAAATGCTGTCATTTCTGCAGTGTCTCTGTCTTACTACAGAGCTGAGGATTTGAAGTAAAAAGGAATTTTGGTTTCTGTTGTGAGAAATGTTTCTTCAAAGATACCTGAATTTAAAGCAAATGTTACGAAGAGAGATGGAGGTGATAAAAAGCAATCACGGGATTTTTAAAAGCACAGCAGAAATGTCCCAATTAAATTCTCTGACACCAAATGATAATATTTCATGTCGCCTGTAACCCTCGTTTTAATATTTGCCTTATTAATACATACTAGAAACACTGTTATCAAACAATTTTCCACATGAGGCTTTTTATTTTCCCTCTTATACACTGCATTGGAAGTACATGAGTGTGTTTTGCTATCCTTCTGTTTCTTCCTTAAACTCAGTGATCAAGGTTACATTTACCGTATTTTGCCGTGTACAATGCACACTTTTTGGCCCAAGTTTTTGAGGGAAAAATAAGGATGCACATTATACATGGGCATAATGATTACATTCCATGGGTATGATGATGCGTATAATAGTCCTGTGTATAATACACACAAAAACACGGGCACGCATCGCACATGCAAAATACGTAGATGATTCCTTACACGTTTTTATGAAGCGTATGACAAACCTCCTGGGACAGTTTCCCCTACTTCTGATTTCTTCCCCCAGCACTCTCCAAGGGAGTGAAATCTACAGCAGTAACCCGGCAGGACTTTCTCAGCTCTGGGTGGAGCGGGGTCATTTATCTGATCAGTGAGTTCGGAGCTACCTAGAGTTTGCCTCTTCATTTTCTCTTGAAAGGGAGCTTGGGTACAGAAGACACACATTTATCTCTTCCTTCAAGCTTCAAGGGCTCAGGAGGTACCTGGGTCTGGGTGAATAAGTTTGTTTAAAACTGGGACTTAATCTTAAGAGGCCCACTTCCCTCTTGATTTATCCTTCAGCCTAAACTTTGTCCATAAAAAGGCAATAATTTGACCCCCATATTACTTACTCCTTTGTCTTACTTTTTAGTTGGTTAAGAAGATATGTTCATAAAGAAATTGGACTTAATTATAAATTCCTTAAAGTGTATAATCCTTCATGAAAAGTAGGAAAATAAGAGAGATGAAAAGGTCTTATTACAAATTCAATTTTTATGGCCGTGCTGCGAACACAGAATAATCCTCTGAGATATAAATTATTAAAGTATATGGTTTTAATGATTAAGGAAGGACATTTGCTCCTCTCCTGATTGGCCCAGCATAATGCAATTTAAAACATATGAGCTATGGCATCACCCAGACCTAAGTTTAAATTCTGACTCTGTTACTTGCCAGTTGTATGGTGGTGTTGATTTCTCTTCACTGAACTTCCGTTTCTTTCAACAGCAAAATGGGAAGAGTAACAACCAGCCTTTTACTAAAATGATGCCGATGAAGGGCTCGAAAATATTAGTCCAACCCAAACTTCTTCTCCAGCATACACTCCTTTTCGTCAAATAAGTGGTATAAATTCTACTTATGAATCTATGATTAAAATGTGGGCAATACTTTCTAATAAAACACTCTTGGAAATTATTTGTAATAGGGAAATATAAAAACAGAAAGATATTTACATGTAGGGTCTATTTACAAAAAGTGGAAGTTTTTTAAAGTTAATTGGAGTTACAGGTTTTTTTTGTGAAAATCGCAAACAATAAAAACAAATTCATTTTCAAACTTAATTCATTCAGGAACAGGTCGGTTAGAATAATGCTTTCAAGTGCACAGATCTGTAATGTTCAGAAACTCCTTACAATTATAGTGTCCTTTCTCTAGCCAACCTTGTTCATTAGAACATCTTGAGTGATTTGGAACTGCTAAGCTGATCTAGGCTTATTTGAAAAAAAAAAATATCTTTAGTTTCTTAACCCTTAGAAAATACAGTTATTGTGGGAAAACTGACCAGTTCTATTTGCCTAAATTCAGAGTTGCTCAGTTTCGCTGTGCATCAGGAACACACACGGGTATTTCATTAAAACAGACACTACCAGACATACTGATTCCGGCGTTCTGGGGTGGGCCCTGGGAATGGGTAATAAAAAAATCCTTACAGACAATTCTGAAAAGTAAAAACCTGGTGGAAGGTTTTCTGTTCCTATTGCCTAGGGTTCTAGTGAGTTCTGGGGAATTCAACAGTGATTGTGAAGAGGCACCCTGAATTCTTGGAGGAACCCAGAACTAATCTTATTTAACTAATTTCTATAAGGTATCCTCTAAAGCTCACTACTATCTCTGCAAATTAGAGGGTTTACCGGGCTAGATTTTCTCCATCCAGTATCCAGGAGGCTAATCCAAAACTCTCTTTTTTATTGGTATATAAAGAGTACTATAACTATAGTTTGACCTGATTCATTGTATTTGATTTTATCAGTCACTATTACTACTAAAATTTTTTTTCTGAAACTTTTAAGCAGAATGTTAAATGGGAACTCAAAAATTTCATTAATATTGCTTGCTATTCATCAGTAATACTCTGTTCTTTCAGAGACAGGAGTAATTTAGTTTCTCTACTCCCACCTGGTCTACTTTTCCTCTGGATAAAATTTGGTTGGGGTGGTGGGTTTTGCTCCCTGTCTTTCTCCAGATTCGATTCCTATCCCATAGGATTCACATGGACAAAGAATTCACCAGAGTGAGAAAACAAGTCATGAAACAGCCCATTTGGTGAGCTCAGGAGAGGGGCTGGATGCTGACTGGCAGTTTGGTTTGAGGGGAAAGGCTGAGGATCCACTTTTCAGGGTAGGATGTGGTTGCCCCATAATGCTGCTGGATGTAGGCTGAAAGACACCCTTCTAGGCGGTGGTTTCTTCAGGGAGGTGTGGTTAACGGAGCAAGATTGTTCTCTGTTGTGGTTTTGGAAGAACAACTGGGCAAGGTCACTGTGCTTAAAGAGCACATTTGTTTGGTCTAAATACCAGTGTCTGTCCGTAACTACACCCACAGCGTAGATCAGTAATTCAGCTAATTTCTGACTTAAACTCATGCTTTGACTCTTAAAGAAAACTATGCCCAAGGAAAAAAAAGTTACCAGAGCATCCACCATTTCCAAAAAGCGTTGTGCAACAGAGGGCTTCTTATTTAGCACATGACTGTAGAGAAGCCACAAAGCTTGAAAACACTAATTTCTTCATTAAAGTGCCAGAAATTTCAAACCAAGAGTTTTAAACAGTGGTTTTTATATATACTATTAAAAGCTCTATAATAAGCAACTTTTGGCATCAGGATGAAAACTAATTATAGAACTTCTTTGCCATAGCTGTTTCTATTTACATCTTCAAAACCACAGAAGCAAATAATGTAGACTTTCCTAACACATCAGCATCTTCTTGTCCTTCTCTTAAATTTCTGACTTCTTTGAAGCTGCTCTTAAATCTTTCCCTTGAAGATACACTGTGGTTGAATATTTCTAGTTCAAGGACAATTTCAGTCTTTAGTCCAAGTGCAGTAAGTAGTCTTTCCTTCAAATTGCAAGACACTTATACTCAAATTAGGCAAAAGATCAAAGTTGTTGTGTGCAGGGCACATGTTATCCAATCTGTTGTGTATGCATTTCATCTTTCTGTGATTGTTTGCTCCCTCCCTCAGCAGCAAAACACAGCAGAAACAAAATCAAGAACGTGAAATTTCTGCTATGCTGTGATCTTTTCTACTACCCAAATGTGAGTGCAACCTGTAGGTTGATAGTTAAGAAAAAGACAATTTTGAAAATGAAAGTGTGCAGAGCAAAAATTTCAAGAGATTGCAAAGTGTAGGTGAATTGGATGTTTGGGTTTCAGTCTTAGATGACTTCACAGCCAATTTACACTGTAGCAATGAACTCAGTTGGCTTGGGGAGTCGACTGATTGTGAAAGTCATTCTGTCTAGCCTGGCCTCACAGACACACCCAACTGACCCCACATTAATCAGTACCCACCTACACCACAGTTCCCAGTCCTGGCTGCACATTAGAATCGCCCAGGGAGTTTTCAACAATCCCTCTGTCAGGTAATTAAATCAGGCCGATTAAATTGCCATCTCTGGGGGCGTGGCCCAGTCATCACTGGCTTTTAAAATTCCCCAGGTGATTACAATGGGCAAAGTTGTGAAACCACAATTGCCTGTCTATAGTACATCCATGAGATTCCTATTACTTTAGCCTTTCTACTTTTCCTTTTAACACAAATGGGGAAATAGGCTGCCTAGGACTCCCTGAAAATGTTTCATTTTTAAAAATACCCCTGAATTAGCTGAATTAGACAACAGACTAATAGAAAATGAGCAAAAGAAAAAAATGTATGTCTATCAAAGATTTGTGATCTTATAAATTCATAAGCAACCAAAGTGCATTTTTCTGAAAGGAAAATATTTATGTAGCTATTATAGTATAGCAATAATTACAGACTTTAATTCCCAATGCCTTTGGGATTGTGGGGAGAAAAGATATTCTTATATATATCTGGCGAATGAAAATTAGCATACTTTGGAATAACAAAAAGTACTACTACTAAAGAAAATAGCTAATATTTAATGAGTGGTAACAGTGAGCCAGGAATTATTCCAAGTACTCTCTTTGATCTGTGTGACACTCAAGTGAGATACATATTATGAGTTTTAGCTAGTCACAGAGGCATCGAGGTGCAGATTGAGACTCACAGCTAATAAGGTAATGGAACACAGAGGCACTGGTCTTTCTAGACCAGTAGTCTAGAAAGGTACAAAAATTTGATACACCATGTTTTTAAACAGGATGCAGTGTATCAAAATTTCTCTTTTTCAAGCTTGTCTTAAAAAGCTGCTATAACTATATATACATATAGTTACATATATATAATATATATGTGGATACTATATATATATAATCTCCACTAGAAATATCGTAAAATATTGAAAAAAATGAGAAACAATGTGAAGACCACTAATAAGGGACTGGTTAAGTTAACCATATTATAGCTATAAAATGGGACAACTAGAAACCATGATATAAAGTGGTTCTTCCCAACCCTTGTTACACCATGACCCAAGAAGGAAATGACAGTGTTTTCATCACATACTATGGTAAACAATCAAGTTGGTTTGAGGTGACTGTTCTAGACAGTGGTGCCGCATGCTCACCTAGCAGCTCAAAGAGGTGAGAAGATCGATACCATGGCATGCCTAGAGCTCATCACCAAAGGCCAGTTAGAAAGTTCTTATGTATTAAAATGTAATTTGCTGTAGAAAAATGTTTGCTAGATTTGTCCAAGTGAAGAAAACCAAGTTATAGAGAATTATAATATCTCCCAGGCTAGTAAGTCTATCAGTACACACTGGCACAGACAACCGTGCAGACATACCAGTTGTGAAACTTTTCAAGGACCTCTGCTTCAGTTGGTCAATTGCCCCTGCACCAAGAATACCGCCACTACCATGGGCTCAGGGCTTCCTCTAAATGTGGCAACCCTGGGCCTTCCGAAGGGCAACCCCAAGGTGAAACATGCGCAAACATCTATTCCAGTGTTCTGTTCAGTACACACCCCCAAATGTTCCCACGTTTCCATGCAGATATTTATGTTATTACCTGTCAGGAGCTCTTTCTTCTCCTAGAAAATACTTCCATGCATCCACCGGGCTATCTTAGGAGATTCCATTTTGTTACGGGATCCCTTCGCCCCACCGGGCTATCTTAGGAGATTCCATTTTCTTACGGGATCCCTTCGCCCCATCCCATGTGATCCAAACTGGCCAATCATAATTATTTTTCCTTCTCATCACAATTCTTTAGCTTATGAATGGACATGTGACCCAAACCTAGCCAATTAGAATCCTTCTTGGGTTTTTGTTTGTTTTAGCTTTGAGCGTGTGTGCTTTTGACTGGAAGTAAAAGATTTAATTCCCCCTTAGCTTGGAAAACTAGGACACGTACAACCCGAGAGCTGTTTGTTAGTGGCTGTAAGGCCGTGTATCTGCCGTTAGGGAAAAACTGATTTCCTGTACAGACACTGAAGCAGAGGCAAGAGTTGAGGCAATGCTTCTGTTGTTCTCGGGCCTGGTTTTATCCCTCTCCTTCTAATTTTTAATAAATATATTCTTTGGATTTTTGGAGCCATTGAGATATTTCAATTTGTGTTTTAGGCCTTTGGTACCTGAGGGTTCTTAGTTCTTCCCTGTCTTTCTTTGTTTCCTTTCTGGGCTAGGATGAAGTCCTACCGGAGTTAGACTCAGCAAAGTAAGTTGTCCTGAGAAATGAAGAGCAGAGAAACATCGAGGCCGGGAGCTGCCAGGCAGAGAAGCCCAGGAATCTTTGAAGGAAAGGGCAACAAGAAGGGGGGCCCTGAAAACAGAGTCAAGGGCGGAGAAAACGGGGTCTGAGTCTTTCAGAATCCTGCCTCAGGCATTGCTGCTGTGCTGTAGGAAGGAGGGTCGGCAGTATTTTTATTCCCCTATGATTTAGAAGATCTGGGAAAGCCAGAAACATGCTTTGTGTGAACTGAGAGTTAAGGGCTCATAATGATACTAAAGAGTCCCTTTGGAGTCATGTTGAAGTTGTAGCAAGGGGATTGGAAAGCTCAAAGGAGATGGTGATATTTTGTTATACCAGTCAGAGGAGCTCATTACAGAACTTCATGGTTCGGGCCTCACTGGCCTTCTTTGACATCGATCTTGGCGTCCCTGGTTCACAGCAGCACCAGAACCATCAGGGGTTGGGAGAGTCCTCTGATTTGACTGTGGAGAGACGCCTCCGTAGCGATATACTTGTATGAACCTTCGGTCCACAAGCCCAGCATTAGAAGATAGACCATAGTCCTTTATTGTTTGCAAATCAAAACACTTTGTTTTTGAAACTCTATCTCGGTTATTACTGGGGACTCTTTCTCTGGGTTGTACAAGGATATAAGAATTTCTGGTAGTAGCTAGAAAATGAGGAAAGGACTCTCATCTTTAGGTTGTCATGGTGATGTCCACTAGCCGCGTAGTCCCTAACAGTGGGGCCTTGCACTCAGCTGGTTTAGGAACTTTGGTGGGGGGTGCTAGGAGACACAGTCCCTGGAGTTCATCTCTTATTAAAGCGCCCACAGCCTTTCCTTTTCAAGCATTTGTACCTCTCTGGGGCCACCTCCTAAGGTGAGGCAGAGATCACTTCTGTTTGGAGAATCCATCAATTTCTATGTCTTTTTATAGGAGAAACTTCTCTCTCATTTTCTGCTTAGACTACACCCTGCCAGTCTACCCTAGCAGAGCACTGCACCAGAGCTCAGTCTTCTGGGACCCCAAACCCAGGAAAGGAGTGTCTTTAACCCTGTTCTGCTTTCCATCTGGAACCCAATCCTTCCAGATGAAAAGAGAGAACAGTGAGGCCCCCCTATTCCTTAGGGGGAAAGACACCCACAAAGAGAGATTAAGTAGATTTCCAACTCCCTAAAAATCTTTTCACGTACCTCAGTGGCGAGCTGCTCTTGAAACACATTGGAGGGGAAAACGTAGTGCGTCAGTATTGTTGTTGTATCCCTTTGTCGTTCAGCCCAGAGGTTTCTCCCTGCTCTGGGGAGCTTGCCAGACTTTGCCTGAAGCTGGGTCTCTGGTGAATTTGGTGTGGCACAGACGTGGCACTTTCTTTTTGCAAACACATGTTGTTGTGCAAATTCAATCCTAATAGCACCTATGTAATAATGATGTAGAAATTAAAATAGTTAGCCAATTAAGTAGTACGACATTGGATAATTTTTTTAAATATCCAAAATAATGTGTTTATTCAATCCTACACTTTGGACGCCTGCCTTCTAGTGAACCTGTGTCTTCACAGTGATTCAGCTTCTCCTGTTCATTTCAGACAGGTACAGTTCTGAGCAAGGTCATATGTCATTTAGATGACAAGAGGGAGCATGGGAGTCGGACGTCATCCACGAGTTTCACTTAGCACCTGCAGAAGAGCAAGTCTGGAAGAGTAAGACAAAAGCCACAGAAATGCTCTGAGTATCCAGTGTGCATGCTGAATAGACCACTTGTGTGCGTGTGAATAGTCACATACATATATACCTTTACATGTGCATAACACTATATATGAGCCACAGTTCCATCACCACACTCATTTGGACCTTCTCTAGCATCGTAAGTATACATGCTTTATCAATATGTACCTTCCAGCGAGTGTATTTCATGAACGGCCTCCAAGGGTATATAGTATTGGAACAAGGAAAGTGTTATCACAACGCCCGTCTGATTTGGAAGTTGTTTGTCAGACAACTGAACTATCTGGAACACAGCTAAGAGCTGAGAAGAAACCAGAGCAGATGTCCCAGAACTCTTCCACACCAGGAAATGTATTTACAAAAGCATCATTTTAGTCTGTTTACTTCTGTTACTTAGAGTTTGAGTCAGCCAGGTTTTTTGGTTTCCTTGATGAAAAGCCTTGAATTTTGGTGCCAGAAGGATTTGGGCTTGAATTCAAGTAAATTAACCCTTCCGAGGCTTGCTTTCTTAATCTGTAAAGTGAAGTTTTAATCTGTGAATCTAGTTTTAACTATAAAACTAGATTATGAGGATTCAAGAAGCTAATGTATGAAAAGAATCTAATAGGGCTTGATTCATAGAAAAGGAACTCGATTCATGTTCCTTAATAGAGATTTTTTTTTCTCCTTCTTTCCCCAGCCCATGTCAGATTAGAAGCAGGAAAAGAGAAAAAGCTTTTAAAGATGGACAAACCAACAGTAGAAAGTAATCACAGATCCAGCCTGACCATTAGAGACATCGAATAGGAAAAGTAACCATGATTTTTACTCCCTTCCTAGGCCATCACTGGGTCACTGTAACCAAAACATAAAAATTAAAGTTATACTCAATATATTTCCTAGAAGTTGGTGAGACATCCTAGACACTATAGAACTACTTCTTCCCAAATGCATAAGGTAAAACATGTTGGAGGAAACAAGTAAAACTTTGCTGAGGATAGAAGAAAACTCATGTGTTCACATTCTAAGAATAGATGTACATGAAGTGCTTGAATTAAACCCCTACTGCAGAGCAGAGGAGGGCACACTCAGTTAGGACTTATTTTTGGCTTTGGGAGTCACATTAGATTTGGTCACATCTTCTTTTGTGTCTGTTTGTTTGTTTTGCCACACTTTAAAAATATAAGAAAAACCCTCAGCTCATATGCTGAACAGAAGCTAGCCACAGACTGGATGTGACCCACAGGCCATGGTTTGCTGCCACTGAGCAATAACAAGCTGCATTGCACAAATTAGCGGGTATGCTGTATATATCTGCATGTAAGTCATCCCGCCAGAAACCTTCACTGTCATTTTAAATAAATTCATTCATTGGGGTTTGTCCATGCAAATTTGCCTCTACTTATAAACTGGAAATTTAACCAGCTAAAATGATAAAAGTTGAAACTATGGTTCATACACACATCTGAGAGAGGAGTGAAACTCTATCACAACATAACATCAGGTATTTACTGTGAAGTTTCTATGTGCTGGGCATTGTATGTGTGCTTGCTGTGGAGTGAATTGAGTCCTCCCAGATTCACATGGGAAGGCTCTAACCCCTGATGTGACTCTTTGAAGACAGGGCCTTTGAGGAAATAAAGTTAGGTGGAGTCACAAAGGTGGAGGCTTACTTCAACAGGATGGGGTCCTTGTGAGAAGAGGAAGGCGCATGGCTGCATGGAGCCAGGAAGAAGGGCCTCATCATAAACCAACTCTGCCGACACATTGATCTTATACTTCCAGCCTTCAGAACCGTGAGGAAATAAATGTTTAAGCCACATAGGCTGTAGTAGTCTGTTGTGGCAGCCTGAGCAGACTAATGCAGTGCTATTTAAGTTAAATCCTAAAATATCCTTATACAGAAGGTGTTATTATTATCCATAGACAAAAAAAATCTAGAGTCAATTTTGTCTAGCTGGTAAGTGGCAGAGTTGGGATTTGAACCCAGACAACCTAACCCAAGGTTTGTATTCTTAGCTTATAGCACAGTGTCTTTCAACCAAGGAGAACAGGTTACATGGATGCTTTTCCCCACTTCATCTTAAGGATGGTTTGTTACTAAGTTAAACAGAACCCGGAAGAGCTAACTAATGTGGAATGATGATACGTAAGTGCTTTCACACAAAACCACCTGAGAACTCCTCTAAATCTCAGTCATACAAATTTCACTGTTTCCAAAAGGAGCGAAAGAAAGCAGAGAGCAAATGGGCTGGTGTTTGGCAGAGGGGATGTGGGAATCCGCCCAAGAGAAGAAATGTGAACCAGATTTTATTTCTCTCCTTCTGCCTTCCATAATATATATGCACTTATAAATGTACGCCATGACAACTTTTCTGTGGACATTTTTATGTAAGCCATTTTTTTTTTTTTGCAAAATGCGATGTGTACTAAAGGAAAGATTAATTTCTGAAAATAAACTGGTCATCCAGAATTTTATAGATGGGAAGGGGATAACGCAGACAGGCCCATGCGGGCCAACCTTTATTTTGGCAGTCCTTCCACTCTCCGGTCTCTCTCGCTGCCGCTCCTGATCCCTGAACCCAGCATCCAGCTTTGGCTAACGCTCAGTGGCGTTACACTAGGGAAAGGCTCAGGCGCAGACTTCCAGCTTAATCCTGCACTGAATTAAATTCTGATTACACACACGAAGATTGTTGCAGTGATGGGAAAACCACCGCTAACGCGGGCAGAACATTATCATTAAAGGGACTTGCGTTGACAACTCTTGTGCCTGCTGGTCTGCAGTTTTATAATAAAAAATGTCACCTGTGTGGTCTCGAAGGGGCGCCTCTGAATATTCTGAAGGAAACCTGCCAAACCAGAATGCTTCAGGAGGGCATGAAAAGACCCCGCATAGCAAACTAGCTCTCTTTGGACCAGCTTTAGGTAAAATGACATTCGTTTCATTGAGTCCCCAAGAGCCTGTAATTTCCGTGGTATAGAAATGGCTTTCTAAAATGTCTAAGCAGGCATTTTTTATTCTTCTCCTGTAAAACATGCACTGAATAGCTATCATGAATATTTGGTTGGTTTAGGGTAGAAATAGAGCCTGAGAGAGGTATTAAACTTTCTTAGAAAGGGGGGATTTTTTTGAACAACATTTATTACACAAGCCCTACTAACTTCAGTGCAAAGGTGATTCACCTCATCATTTCTTCTTCCCACTCTTATCTGATAAAGTTGATATTAAATAATGTTAAATCTATGACTGGTGTACTTTGAAAAAATGAAGCTATGTGACCGGTGTACATATGTGTAGAGGCAAGAGTAGCTCGTGTTATTGACAGTATTAACAGAAACCAAGCATGTTTTTCATTCAACCACTAGTATTTAAAAAGCACCCGAAAAGTGTCAAGCACTCTCCTAGCTTCTTAGGGTACTCTGACGACTAAAACAAAAACCTCTGCCCTTGAGGAGCTTATATTCTCCAGGTGGGAAATACACAATGAGCCATGAGCATGATAATTAAGTAAATCAATCGTACTGTATGAGAAGTTTGGGAGGAAGATTCCAGACAGTCGAGAATGCCCCTGGTGGGGCTTGATTATCGTGGAAAAACAAAGCGGCTGGTCTGAGGCCGAAGGCTAGGAGGCGGGGCGAGGGGCAGGAAAAGACGCAGAAGGCGGGATTGAAGAGCGGGCAGGTCCAGGCCCCACAGCGAAGGACCAGACAAGGCAGGCGATCTGTCTTGATTGGATTGGACTGACATGCAGGGTGGGGGGAGGCTATTGGTGGGTGCTCAGTGAAAAGTGACGCAGTATAACTCACATCCTGACCAGGTCACGCTGGCTCCTTGGTGACAAAGAGCGTTAAGGGGTGCAGCAATAAAAAGAAGGGCACCGGGGTGTTGCTGGGGTCCAGGTGAGAAATGATTGTGGCCGAACTGGAGTGGTGGTGGTGGAGGGGCTGGGAGGTGGTCCTTCTGCAATACAATTTGGGGAGAAGCCAGCAGGGTTTTTCTAATATGTGAGGAGGGAAAGGAAGAAAACAAACCTTAGTTTTTCCCCAGATCGTACCATGGTAATGTGAGGGGACCTGGATCTCGTCATCCGTACCAGGGGCCCAGCCGTTTGGAACTGGCCAGAGCAGCAGGGGTCAGATACCATTTAGGAAGATACTCCCGTGGTCCTTGGGAAGCAGATGGGCCAGGTCATGAAATCTCAATACTGCTTCGCAACCAGCATTTAAAAAAAAAGACTAGAAAAATCAGAATAAAATAATCAGAGAATGTCACATAAGGAAAATATGCAGATATATTTGTATACATATGTATTTACCTATTTTGTGTTTTATTAGCTTATTTTCATTGTATTTTTTCCATTACCATTTATCTCTGTTATACCCTCTTCCACCTCCACCCATCTTCCTCGCCCCGCAATCATCATGCTGTTGTCCATGTCCATGAGTCCTTTTTCTTTTTTGCTTGATCCCTCCACCCCGTAAGCCTCCTCCTAGAGTTGTCTACTTGCTCTCTATCTATGAATCTGTCTCTATCTTGTGGTTAGTTCAGTTTGTTCATTAGATTCCAGATACGAGTGAAATCATATAGTATTTGTCTTTCTCTGACTGGCTGATTTCACTTAGCATAATGTTTTCCAAGTCCATCCACACTGTTGCAAAGTGTAAAATTTCCTTCTTTTTTACGGCCAAGTAGTATTCCACTGTGTGAATGCAGCAGAGTTGTTTCATCTACTCATCTACTGATGGACATTTTGGCTGCTTCCAAATTTTGGCTTTTGTAAAGAATGCTGCAATGAACATAGGGGTATTTATATTCTTTGTATATTTTTAAATAATAGATAGGTAGATAGATAAAGGGAAACAATGTTTGCATATGTATGAGTCAGCATTAATTATTATTACTATGGATTTAGGTTTAAAAAAAATGAAAACACCCCACCGACTCTGCCTCCCAGAATACACCACATTGTAGGTTTTATTGAGTTGGAATGAAAACAAAGGGGAAATACAAATTTATATGTGATAAAAATCACCTTCCCTTTGACCTACAAAAGGAGCATGGACGAAAAATGTGATAGTCCTCACCCACATTAATTATGACCACAGACCCAGGGAGCTATACATACAAGGAAACTTTTGGGTAGCCCTGAAAGATTATGCACTGCCCAGGAACAACACCGTCCTTTGGAATCCATGAGGAAACAGAATAAAAGGGCAGGGTGCGTGGTGGCCCTCAGTCTTGCCTTTCGAGGATAATGGAGTTTTGATTGCTTGACCAAGGCCTTGTTTTGGTTGATGGGAACCAGGAGGCTTGCAACTCTATATTTTTTCAACACTGATCTATCCTAAAAGCATATTAACTTGAACCCATTCCCCTTTGGAGAATGAAAACTAGTTTCTTGTGTTTGGCCTAGTGGAGGGAGCAATGCTAACTAAACAAAAAGGTCAGCTGGAAATTATGAACGCGTAAGTCATGTAGTCTTAATGCCATGGATGCTGGCAGCACACGCAAGGGTTTTAAGCAGGAAAATCATGAGAAGAGATCTGCCTTAGAACGATCCTTCCACCTAAATAACAGATTAAACATTTATGCCCATGCTTTTCTCTTCTGAACTTCCTTGGGAGTGACCTCCTGTACCCTGGAGGGACAGAGCTGACCACTGCCTGCCAGATGAGGCTTTAGATTATTGTACCAGAGACAGAAAGAGAGGGGAAAAAGTCAGTGTTTTTCTTTTAAAGTAAGTATCTGAAGCTTACCGACTCCCCCCACCCCAATCAATACTTTTGAAAGTCAAAACAATTTCCTTGTGAAAGGTGTATTTTATTGAAAAAGATTGTTGAGAGCTGACAGCAGAACCTGCATGAAGGAAGGAATAAAGTTTATTCTAAACCTTTAAGTTGGAAAAGAGCAGGAACACACAGTAATACTCACTTTACCGGGATGAGGTACCATGGCAGAGGAAACTTGGATGGGCTGTTATTTTGGAGGAGGGCAGGGCCAGAGAGGGTGCTTGACCACAAAGATGGTTGTAGGGTGCCTGATCGTGGGAATGGGGTGGTTGTAGTGGCGGGGTGGGGAAGTTGGGTGGGCGGTTGGCCACATGCAGCCTATTGGAGTTGGCGCAGAGAATCAACCACAGCTGGTCTCCACCTCCAGGAAGTTAAGGCAAGGCCGCAGACCATCGCCTCCAGGTGGACTGACACCGCAATTCACCCGTGCTGTCTGGTCTTATTGCTCTTTGGAAAGACATCCTTTGACATGGCAATCACCTGGACCCATAAGTCTAGATCACCAGAGCAAAATTTTGCCATCTGCACCGTGCTCTCTGGACTTATTCTTTCAGTAGTTAAAATAGTCAGGAGCCTTTTGATACAGAGTATGAATCTTTCAGGGACTGGCTGTGATGTGGAAGGGAACATTCCCACACTCTCAGCACCCAAACTGTGGGCAAGTCAGGACAATGGCGGAAACTCAGCCCCTCCTCCCTGGCCTCCCCAGCCCTGCCACTGTGCTGTCTGCTACAGGGTTGAAGAGGAGGGAGACTGGAGAGAGAGAGACTAATGGGGAATCTAGTTAGGAGGTAATAAAGGCCTGAACCAAGGCACAAGAACACTGCAGAGGCCACATTTTCAGAAAAATATGTCATGTTTCAGGTTTTTAGTTTACCAAACTCCTAAGTTTTATCTCAAAGATTCTAAAACCTAGGCTGCTTTCCCCTGCTATCTGTATAATTTGAAATAGCTTTCTCACTGGCATGGGAGTTTTTTAAAAAAAATTAGTCTAAGCAAAACTTAATTAGGAAGATAAACATACTTCCTTCTTAAGCACATGATGTATGCAAAAGCCTAATAGAAAATATTGTGCACTATTTGCTCTCCCATATTATCTGTGTCACAGCCACCCATTCCCGCCCCTCCCTCTGAGGCCCATTAGAGCAGATAATTATGAGCTGACTAGATATGGGGAAGAGTCAAATTAAACAGTGATGTAACCAGCGAGAGCCACACTAATGCTTTCCTTCCCACTCAGCAGCTGATTCTCTGATAGGCTCTTCATTAGGTTTTGGTGGTTGGACGAGATTTAGAAATGCAGTCGCAATTAATTGCTGTGAACCTAGGCAACTACTTAGCCAAAGAGAGATTACTGATGTCCTCCTCCTCTCTTCCTTTCTTCTTTTTCTTCCTTCTCTCTATCTTGCTGTCTTAGAAGTCGGGCAGTGCCTTAGGTTGCTTGGCATCCTGATTCAAAGTTTAATTTCTGAGATGTTCCAAATGGTCCACAGCTGAACATAATGGAACATCTTATCGAGGCTCTACATACTAATTTTGATTGCGTGACAGTATTTGGTTGCATTCGCAACAGCTGCTTGGTGTAAAACATGGTTCTGTCTCCATATGTGCAAATATAAAGAAAGTTTTCTTGGAGATTTTTTCTACTGCAAAAGTTGGTGATAGGATGAGTCAAATTCCTAAATACATATCTAAACTTTCCATAATGTTATCTCCTTAAAAAACAATTTCAAGTGGGGGTAAATTGACATAAATTACAATTTCCCATAAGCATATTGACATACAAAAGCATTCTATAGTCCACCAACAAACATGACATGACTGAATCATTGTCCACCCAGCCTACACTGAAAATTATTTTCTAGGATTGAGAATGAGGGCATGTTGGTTCCCCCTTTATTCTCTGCTGGGCCTTGTTACCACAAAGCTTCCATTTGTAAATCTGTTGGTTGGGGGTAGGCGACTCTTACTGGACACTTGAGAATACAGAACTTCTCTTACATTAGCACAAGGTTTTGTCATAATTTTTTGTCCAGCTGAACCTAATAGCTCCACCAACAGTGTACACCACCAACAGTATAAATATATATATGGTTTTCATTCACTTAATAAAAATATATTGAAACACTTGAAACAGTCTGAACACTCAATAATAAAGACAACTGGTTAAATAAGTTTTCAAATTAGCTGAATATTATGTGATTAATAATAAAGATTAGGAAGTTATACAGAGATATAAAAATGCTATAATGCCAGAGAAGGGAGCAGAATAAAATTATATCCATTATATTCTGTGATTATAAATATGAAAATATTATGGAAACATTTTTAGAAAAATCTATTCATTTAAACAGCAGAATAATTATGAGATCTAAAAAAATGTGTACCTCCTGATATGGTCACTAAGAAGGATATTACATCACTTACGTTAGTGCCCCTGCTAAAAATGCATGAACTGAATCCAATTATGAGAAAATATCAGATACACCCAAGTGAGGGCCAGTGTACAAAATAACTGACCTATACTCTTCAAAAATATCAAAGCCATGGAAGACAAAGAAGGAATGATGCCCCATTGTAGATGAAAAGGACTAAAGAGACATTAAAAATTGAAAGCGATGTATGATCTTGGACCTGAAAAAATTGTAATAGACCTTATTAGGACTGATACACATTTGCTAACTTCAAAGAAAACTCATTTCTTAACTGTAGAAAATAAAATATTTTGTGTTGTAGTAAAAATTTAGTATCAGAGTTTGCATTAGTATGCAAATATTGGTGTTATAAAAATAAAGATTTAAATTTGCTGAGCATTTTATGGACTATTTTACCACAAAATTTTTAATTTTATTTAAAATTTTTATTACATTTTGCCTTTCTGCCTTTCTGATATCTTATAATCAAAATTTCTTGAGTTAAGTTGCTCTATGTTGCTTCATATTTGTCAGGAAGTTGAACAATCTTTAATGTCCCTGTCTATTGTTCCAGAAAAAGCTTCAAAAGTAATGGTTTAGGATTGACAAGTACCTGATCAGACTATTGCTTTCTTTCTTGGCTTAGTGATATTAATGTGTAATATATTAAATTTCTAATGGCAACAATTCTTCTTTCTTAATAAAATCACTAGAATTTAACATTTTAGAGTACTTGATGAGAAAAATCCATTTGCACTTGAGCTAAAAATCAAAACAAACAAAAAAACCCAAAACAATAACAAAAACAAATGAAAATACATTTCATCACTATTACAATGTTACATGAATGCAAAAAAAGAAGACAACTCATTATGCTTTAACTCTCTCCCTGGATCGAAATTTTCTGTATAAATTGGGCTTGGGATCCAATCCTATGATTCTTTACTTTGTCTTATAGGCAGTAAAGTCGCTGGCATTTTCACTTTGCATATGACAACTGAATCTATTTTACTTACCCTAACAGCAAACCTAATGAGTTTGAATTAAATTTTAATAACAATGCCACTTTGTTGGATGTATTTTCAGTTGCACTGTAATAAAGAAAAATTCCAGCCCAGCACCTCGCTTAAAAGATTGCTTGAGGTTTTGTTTTGTTCTTGTGATTAGCTGGACTTGCCGGAAAGAAGTCCTCACGCCCAGAAGGACAACTGTTGCAGCTGTGGTTGTTTCTCAGGCTGCCACGACAGGTTTCATTTAACACTGCGCCCTCTCCTCTGTCCCATCATTTTGAGACGGGCAACTCAGAATGCCTGTCTGGAGTTCAGAGCTGGCCACGGTATAAAGTAAAGATAATTTGGTCTCCACAGGAATTCGGATTCTAATTTGGATCTCACTGTGTTCTCATCAGGGAGACTAATGAACTACGCACACTCTAAGTCTATCTTCTAGGAAGCCTTGGATTTTCTCCAGAGCCAGAGACAGATATTTTAAGTTGTAACCAAGTTTGCCTTGTCATGGCTCATACTTGCCCATTAGAAAATTGCATCTATTCATGTCCATGTTCAGAAAAATTATTTGATTCCATTGGGATACCTGCCTGCCCTTGCCTTCCCATTGACGTTGAACCTAAAGGATAAAGACTTTCATGATTCTCCTGGAGTCTTCTTCAGTGACATTTTTTTTAACACCTACATTTGCATTTCTCTAAGGCAGCATGAAGAAGTTTATTGCTACTAACATTTACATATCATTCTGTATTTTAAAACATGAGAATTGTCATGAGGTTTCTTGCTTGGGAATATTTGGCTATTCTACTCAGTAACTATTAAAAAGCTATTTTGTTTTAGACACTGTGTCTAGAAGATAGCAAATGTAGAAATGAGTCAAAGGGGAAGATTGCAGAGAAACATGAATAACTTTATTTTCAATGCACATATTATATTAATTTATCTTGCTAGAAAGAGTTAGAGATAAGATAAATCTGAATTATAACCATCAAAAGACAAAAATAGGTACATACCTGTGTTGGTTTTACTAGTTTTCACTCAAAAAGAAAGTATTGAAGCCTTTCTTTCTCTCTTGGTTCATAGATGCTGCAACCACAAGAAGTTCCCAGGTGGTCCCTCCCTGAGAATAAGTACTCCTACAAGAAAGTCTAGTTCATAGAGTTAGTGTGTATCTTTTTTTCAGAGGACTAGAATTATCTTGTTAAAGATAATTTAAAAAAAGAAAATTGTGGGTCAAATGAATCTAGAAATGGAAGATATAGCAGATTTCAAAGTAGAAACTGAGGTTTTTACATTAAAATCTTGGAAAAAACTGTTATAGATGAAGCAGGCAAATTCCTTCCTCTTTCAGATTTCACATTTGAGGTTTAACATTACAATCTCTCTTTGCTGTGAGACAGGAGTAGTTTTGCAAGTTGTTAGATATTCAATACTACACAATGGAGAAAGAACATAAAGCTTTTTGCAAGATGAGAGGGTGAATACTGCAAAGGGTGCAGTATGTCATACGGTCAATGCAAGTCAGGTGAAGGAACTGCCCAGACCAGAACGCACTCAGTGACAGATGAAAGACTATTGACTAGATCAGCTAATAACTGAAAACAGGGAAAGGGCAAACAGTTGACAAAGAATAGAAAAGTAAAATAGAATGACTTAACTATAAAAGAATTAAGAAAGACTATGGGAAAAATGGATGAAAATTAAGAATTCTTTAAGACATGATAAATGTATTAATTTTGCTTTTAATTTGAACATGAAGATGAAAATCTTATGCATGTATAATATATTATGAGAAAAATAAAAGTCCAATCCATCATCTAACATGTACTTAATTTTTATTTTTAGAACTAATATAATTATAACCTTATTTTTATTAAAAGTAAAATAAACACTTTGTAATTCTCAATTTACTGAATTTTACCGAGAAGGCCTTTCCCAACCTCATCCCTCACCCTCAAAGCTCCCTGTAATTTCAGTCTTTTTCAAATAGGTTTACTTTAAGTGGCTTTTACCAAAACCATTCAAATATTTGGCAAAGTTCATTTTCTTGAGGCCGTATGACTGATCAACATTCCTTGGTTTCTCAGCGACTGCCAGCTGAAGGCCGCCCTCAAGTCTCAGAGGCTGGCCCCAGCTCTGTGCTAGGAGGGTTCTCCAGCATAGCCACTGACTTCATCAAGCCCACAGAGATGAACTCTGGTCCAGTCTGCGAACACAGAGTCTGATAGAACACAATCATGGAAGTGACATCTGTCACATTTGCCACATTTTATTGGTTAGAAGGAATCACAGGTCCTACTGAAACTAGGTGAAAGCCATTCCAGGTCACCTCAGGGGCTGACTGCTACAATCTCCTACTGTCAAACACAAAAAATATGTGACCCTGGAAACTGAAGTCCAAGTTTATGTAGAATAGATAAGTTGTCAGTTACAGCATTTTTGAATATTTAGAACAATTATATGAAGTTTACTAAAAGTAAGGAATGCATCTTATTTTGACTTTATACATTTTTTAGTGTTCTATTACACTAACTTTTTAATTTGCTGTCCTACTTAAATTTCCTGAAGACTTTGGGTGTTTTTAGCGGTGATCTAAAACTGGCAGAATGTCACTTTTTCTGAAATCGTCAACTAACCCTAAACCAAAGGAAATACAGATGAAGATTTTCTAGAAGTCACTGAAAGTAACTCTTTCAGTTTCTTAGCTGATAATACTGTCTTTCAAGTGTAAAACTTAAGTTTGTGGACCTCATTAAATTTACCTTAAAGTAGCAAGTAAATAGTGTATGCTGTCACAAAGATGAAGAAGCTGTTAGTTAATGTTAGCCTAGGATAAAACACTTGGTAGAGAATATTCTGAATTATATATTTATCCTGAGTGTCTTAGATGAAATCAAGACCACCAATGAAATGCTTCTGGGCATTAGGAAGAATCCAATTGAGTGACGTGGATGCTGTTCCTACTATTTAGTGGTGGAGATCATTGTGAAGCTAGAACACAATGCATAATAGTCACCTCAATGAACCCCAGTGGAAAAGAATTAGGTAAAAGTCAAATATGAAATGGAAAACAGTACAAATACTTATTTATTGGTAGTAATTAATAGGAAATATTGCAAGAGTTTGCTTTATTCTTTTCTCTGTTAATAGTGTATATAAATTTTTACATGTTATATAATGTGTGAGGGTGTATTTGTGAGGTAGATAGTATTATTATCCACATTATAAAGATGAGGAAACTAAAGCACAGAAAGATTAATTAGGCCAATTAAGGTCATTCAGCTAGTAAGCAGCAAAACTATGATTCAAATACAGGCAATGTGGCTCCAGAATGGAGGTTTCTAACACCTGCATTATGCTTCCTCTTTTGTAATATGCAGAAAAATTATTTGGTAAAGTTAAACCTTTATTCATTATAAACATCCTAGATTTTAGAAATGCAAGAAAATATGTGTAAGGTAAAAAATCAATGTTTACTAAAGGTCTTCAGATTGTAGATACATTTCCTGAAATGGAAGGAACAAAACAGACTATCTCCTAACACTTCTTTTGCCCAGCGTTCATTCACTCAACAAGTGTTTGTCACCCTGTATGTGCCGGGCACTCTCCTAGGCACCGTGATGTAGCAGAGAGAAAAATGAATGAAATAAACCCTATTCTTACGAAACTTATGTTCTAGAAGTAGAAAATAAAATAATTGTGTATGTTTAGTATTAAGTTTGTAGGTTTAATGTGGGGGTTGCAATTTAAATAAGTTGATCAGAAGGGAATTTTTGAATCAGGAGTGAAAGAGGTAAGATAAAGCTGGAGGTTCTGGCTAATGCAAAAAATAAAAAAAAATGACTTAAAATAGTACCAGTGTGGTTGGGGAAGATGCTTGAAATGATTTCAGTCTTCTTCAATTTATTGAGACTTGTTTTATGGCCTAACATGTGGTCGTTCCTAGGACATGTTCCATGCACTCTTGAAAAAATGTATATCCTGCAGTTTTAGGGTGTAATGTTCTGAAAATATCAATTAAATCCATCTGGTCTAATGTGTCATTTAAAATGACCACAAGAGATGAAGATAGAAGTGAAGAGATAAAAACTATTGTTAGAAGATGTTCTGCACTTATACAGAAAACTCAAAAAATCTACACAGAAGATTACTTATGTTAATAAGAATGCAGCAAGTTTCCAAGAATCAAATCAACATAAAATCCATAGCACCTCTTTATATTAGTAATAACAAATTAAAATGCAATAGAAATCCAACACCATTTATCCAAATACCTTGAATTTAGCTCAGCAGAGATACACACACATACATACATGCTTTTAAAGCTTTATAAAGAACTTTAAAGAAGGCCAAAACAAGTGGATTTTTGGGTCAATTCTCTCCAAATTAATGTAGACATTGACTATTCAATATTCTCAATAAAAATTCTAACAAGATTTTACTGGGGAATTTGAAAAATCAATTCTAAAAAATATATTGAAAATCAACAACTCACAATTAACTAACACAAATTTTGTTAAAAGAAGAAATATTGTATTATATAAACAAACTATTGTATTAAGATACTACAGAGGTATGTTAATTAAGAAGATATAGCATTAGCACAGAAACAAACAAATAGACTAATTAAGTAGAAGGGTGTATTCAGCAGATACTTTTATATATAAGAATTGGGTATGTAGTTTATCTGGCATAAAATATAGATGATAAAAAATCAAACATTTGTTAAATTATGTTAGAAAAATAGACTGTGTAGAAGAAGTTGCCTTTCAGCCTACCTCATACTGTATTATAAAATAAACTCCAAATGCCCTGCAGAATTAAATGTTAAAAACAAATAAATAATGCTAATGAGAGATATGCTTTTATATCTATCAATTTTTGTAAAAAGATTTCTGAACATACCATTGGCCAACTAGTTTCACAAATACCCAAGCTCTGAGTTGCAGCTCCGTGTTATTCTAGCTCTTGGTATATTTACATTCGAGAGGAGGATAGAATTTCAAAACAAGAGTGTCCAATCCTCAAAATACAGAGAGTAGGTTTACAAGAGGCCATTAGATTTGGTGTTCAGTAACGGGGCTAAGATTTCAGAGGAGGAGGTTTTTCCCTAGTCAGCTAGGGGCACGGTCTTAAAAAAGCACCCAAAGCATTTTGGACATCCTATGGGCGGACTCCGCTTGACTAAACACTTGGCAGCAAACAAATGACTTTCTCGCCAAGGCATTGAGAAATACAGAACTGCTGTGTTTGTTTTTATTTTATTTAGAGACGCAGACATCCTCCTGTAGCCAAAGCAAAACTTGGAACCATTTTGGATTTTGGTCTCTGAGCTTAGGGTTACTCTTTAGTTTAATAAAAGGGTCAACAGTGCTTTCGACAATCAGTGGTTTTTCCCAAAGTCCTAACTAACATTATCTCTCTTCCCGAAACAGGCTGTTGGGCCAGGCTGTGGCCAACAGTTCCTGAAAGGGTAGTAACTGTTGCCGCTCTTGCCTTCTCCCTTACTGTCTCCCTGTCTTCCATGGGTGCCGTAAACATGCTGGAATGAAGGCTCTACAAACCCAAGCTATCTGGTTCCATAAGGGAACAGGTCATAAAGAAGAGTTTTGTAAAGGCATTATCATTATTTTAATTTATTTTTTATTTTTTTGCCAGGAGAACAGAATGTATGCTTTCCTTTCACTCTTAGTGGTAAGGCACTTTTTAAGTATTTTTGAGGACTTTGGAATTTCGTAGTAAATACCCTAATTAACTTATCCAGTATTCCAAATCATAGAACAGAGTGTAGGAAGAATTCTGTATAGGTGGAACCTTGTAGTTAATTTGTACAAGGAGACTAGAGCTTGTCTTCAGCAGAAGAGGATTTTCTCATTGCCCAGCAGCCCTGTTTCAGAGAGGCACTGGGGGGTGGAAGAAGACAGTTTCCACTTAACATGGGGAACACAGATTTCTAACAAGAAGCAATTGCAGGATGAGGAATGGCCTCCCTAGGAGTAGTGAGTTCCACATGACCAGAGGTTTTAGGCAGGGGGTTGGGTACTTGTGAAAAACTATAAAAGCTTTCAGGAGGTCCCAGTGCCTTTTCAACGCAGAGTCTGTATTTTTGAAAATTCATTTTGGGGCTCCTGGTGTGTATATATCCTCATCATTTATGTATGCTTTTTCAGACTGAAGGGTCAATGGATTGGGTTTAACAGACAACGTTGGCTCCAGAGGGCCACTGTCCAGGGCAGAACTAGAAGGAGCGGTGGAAGAAGTGGGAGGGTAGTGTTGTGGTGAGTACCGCGCATGCTGGAAACACTTGCAGTCTTCCCTATTTGACACAAGTGCACGAGATCTTGTCTGCAATGGTTTTTATGCTGTTCTTCTTTGTTTGATTTCTTTCTTCTCACCCATGGAAACTAAACTGGTTCTTGTGTCCTAAATCAAATAGAATTTCTCCATAAAACAATGTCCTGATCAATAAAAAAACATAACTATAACCATTTCCCAGATTCCTGAGTCCCATACATCTGTCTCTTCATCTATTCAGTTCAATCATATGTGCTTTCTTATAGTCTTACCTTATTCTATGACCTATTATTTTTATTTTAATGGTATTTTTTCTTACCTACTGGAATCTAAATTGAGGACAAAAGTCATGTCTAATAGTTCCTTAAATTACCTAAATGGTGTAATTCTCTACCTTATAGCTAGCTAATCTCAATAGACAGATGTTAAGTGAGTGGATGAATGAATCAAACATTGCAAGTAGAGCAGAAATGGCCAGGTTGCTGTGCCACCGCGGGACACCTCCCTCCTTTCTTTAAAGATCACCCACATGTTCTCCTATTCCGGACTTCGCACTGGGAAGCGACAGGGTCAAGTTGAGCAGGGCGTGTGCAGCTTTGTGAACTGTAGCTTGCAGACCACACCCATTCCCCCTTTAGATAAAGAGGGGTCTGTGAGTGGAGGTAGGAAGGGGGAAAAAACAAATGAAGTTTAATCACTCAGCATAAAAGGTGTTAAAATGGGATCATTGAGAAAGTTGTTGAGAAAATGACTTCCCTTCAGAAGGTAAACCCCGTCAACAGCCTGAGGTCAGCCTCACTCAACAAGAATGTGCGTGAGGAAGGTGAGGAGGTTTCAGGCACAGAAACGCCCACTCGTTCAGCTGCACGCCTGAAACGAATAAAATACTGCGTGTCAACTATACTTTAATTTTTTTTAATGTAGGGGAAAAGCTTTTTAAAACACCAGTGACTCTTTCCCATGTTTCCATTTTAGTTCTATGCATAAGAAAAATATTCCCCTGTATTCCAGAGCAATAAATTATTTTTTAAAAAATTTGCAGCAACGGTGAGCCAAGCGAGAAGCTGAGGCGGAGACGTTGAACAGCCACCCTGGCAGTCGGTTGTTCATAGACGTTTCCAGGGTTGATGCTCAGCAAAGCAGAGGAGGCTAGCCAGATAAAACAGGAGCAGTCCTGAAGGTGGAACAGAACACTGCCAGGCCAGCCAAAATATCATTTCTCTGACGACTTTTTCTACAGGAAGCCTTTCTGAAAAACACCTTTCCAGCACAATAGTCATTGAATCCAGTTCTATATTTTTAGGCACCACTCACCATTCTTTTTTTTATAATTTCTTCCATTTCGAGAAAATTCTGCACATCTGGAAAAAACAGCAATGAAGAACAGGAACCGGAGTATTTGTGCTCGGTTCCTACTGGGCATGTTTCATTTAATTTCCTCCGTTTTTTATGACACTTTCCTATGCCGCCCCTCCAGACATTCAATAAAACACCTCACCGCGAAGAAGCCATAAGGGAAGGAAAATCTAAAGAAAGTCCGACTGCAGTCCTAGGCGTCTGATCACTCCAAAGATCACAAAGGCAGCAGGAGCAGGCGTTGAGGCTTCCGCTCCCAGTTCTCTGGGGCGTCCCCTTGGTCCCTGCATACAAACTCTTCTGCCCTGTGCAACTCTGAGCCGTTGACAGACAGACTGACCTGCTGTGTTCATCCTCTAGAGCCAGCACACCTCCTTAATGTCAGAAAGGAAAAAAAACACAGAAGATGGTGACTTCGAGTCAGTTTTTCATAGTCTATCCATCTGGTCGGTAATTAGTTTTTCCACTGGGCAATTGAGAAGTCATGTCTCTCTCCCTCTCTCTCTCTCTCTCTCCTCTCTCTCTCTCTCTCTCCCTCTCCCTTCTCTCTCTCACACACACTTATTAAGAATTAAGAATTAGCCCTGGCTGGTGTAGCTCAGTGGATTGAGTTCGGGCTGCGAACCAGGCATCGCAGTTTCGATTCCCAGTCAGGGCACATGCCTAGGTTGCAGGCCATGTCCCCCAGCAACCGCACATTGATGTTTCTCTCTCTCTCTCCCTCTCCCTTCCCTCTCTAAAAATAAATAAATAAAATCTTTAAAAAAAAAAGAATTAAGAAGTAGCTGTGGATACTGTTGAGAGCAAGATCATGGCCTGGCTGAGACAGGGAGAAGTGAGATATGGGATAAACAGGTCCAGAACCAGGTCATGACCGAAGCTTTAAGTGTGATGGGGAAGCAAAACCAGGGTGAATTATTGGGTGCCTAGGGAAGCCGTTGTTTTAGAAAAAAACAAATAAAGGGTATTTAGCAACTAGTGTCTGGGTATTGATTACCTAAGAAGGAACTGGCTTTTGCTTATTTGCAATATGTGCATGAGTTCCAAATCCTCGCCTAATAACTGGGTGCCCAGGGGGAAAGTCTATGACAATATTGGGTGTCCACAATATGTGAAGAAGCAAAACAAAAAAAAAATGGAGAGGGCATGAGGGCTGAAGTCAAATTTTTCAGGGGATGGCTCCTAGTGTATTTTAAATATCCTCATTTCACATTTTCCTTCCACACTTTCTCCCCGACACCAGCATACTTCCAGTTAAAAAATTGTGCTGGCCTATCTCTGTTTGGAGGTGTTATCAGTAAATCCCTTGGTTTATTTTTTAATGTTTTTAATTCAACAAATAGTTATTACCTTGTCTTCAATCCATGTAGGCTTTGTGCTAAGACCCTGGGATTAGAATCATCCTATCTTAAAAATTTATATTTAAGTTTTAAATTTTATTTTGAAAAAAATTGCTTAACATGAGCTCTACCGCTTACATTTTTAAATGTACAATATATTACCGTTGTACAATATAGGCGTAGTGTTGTGCAGCAGATCTCCACAGATTTCTCATCTTGCTTGACTGAAACTTTATGCCCATTGAACAGTAACTACCAACTTTTCCTATGTCCAACCCCTGGCAGCCACCTTTCTATTCTTTAATTCTATGAATTTGACTTTTTTAGGTACCTCAGATGAGTGAGATCATTCCGTATCTGTCTTTCTATGCTTGGCTTATGTCTATATAGTTTCTTAACCATCTTAGGCAATAGATAATTAAAATTCCTTGACACACTCTTTCTCAATAAAAGAAGGCGGCTTATCTTGTGTAATAATGGGTTAGTTTTGTTTCTTTCTGTCGATGAGCCCAGAATCAGCTTCCCCTGACAGTTATCCATTCATTTCTCTGGGAACGACATGATCTCTTAGAATAATTTGACCTTATATCTTCCTGGCATCTCAACCTAAAAATCTGAAGAAATGAGACCACATTTCAGCATTTCCTTCACTAAAGTCTTTTTAATAGTCAAGACAATTGCTGTTCTCAAAACAACTCATAGAAATTTGACATGGAAAATTGCCCACGATTTTCTGGAGTTGAGAGTCATGTTCTGCTGGCTTCACCTTGCTTCTGCTGGAGTTACATTTGATCTATTTCCCTGTTGACCACTCTTATGTTTCTGAAGGATGGAAACCCCAAAGGCTGGAACTTCGGGTTCAGGGGCACTGACTGCCCCACTGTTGACTATCTGTGTGTACCTTCTGACTCAGATTGATCCATGATGAAATGTAAGGACAAATATGGAGAAAGACAGAGAGAGAGAGAGAGAGAGAGAGAGAGAGAGAGAGAGAGAGAGAGAGAGAGAGAGATACAGTTGGAGATAGGGAAAAGAACTAACTATGGAACAGGAATGGCTCCTAGATCCCCAGTGCTGTCCTTGATGGGGCAGATGATTAGACCATTAAAAAATAACCAGCTTAGAAAAGCAATCTGAACAAATGAAATTTTATAGAACATTGTTGAAAGCAATTTAGATAAAAACAAGTTGGTCAGCAGGTCATTTCACCTGAAATGATGATGGGGCTGAAATGAAATTCCCAGATGCTGTTTTTATCTAGGCTGAGTCATCCTTGGTGCATTGTGGGGCACTTTACAGACCTGCACCAGTGATTACACGTTCTTGTCCCATTTATGAGTATTTTTCTACTTTTTCCCTTCTTAATATCTAATATCATTTCAGTCATGTTCTTTCAAGTTTAACCAATCATTTTTCCTTATACTCTACTATTTTGTTTTTATATTTCTTATTCATAATAATTTCTGTACACTCTGTTTAAGATATTAGAAAAATATCTAACACTTTGTAAATTACCTAAACAAATTATCATAGGTTACAAAATAGTGGTATGATCTCATTAATGTTGACAAATAAGACACAAATATTTAAGCAATGTATGATAAGCATACTTTATATTTCACAAAGGGGTTTGTACAGGTAATAAAGAATGTCAATGGTTGGTTTGGATAGGTAGCAAATTCTAGTTATTTTTGTGCTCTCTTTTTCTTGTGTTATAATATTTTTTAAAATAAAACATGTCTTTTGTACTATAGAAAAACAAAAAATTCAAATAATGAATCATTAATGACAAATAACTGAAATTTGAAAGATGAGGTTTTTCTACCTTAAAAATATTAATTTAATTTAAATGTTTAATCTGCTTGTCTAGCTGTGCTTTCATTTTTGTACAAGGGAAAAACTAAAGCGGTTTTTTAAACTAAGCCCCTTTTCTTTGACATTTGAGTTATTCTAACTTATATCAGAAATGAAGGAGTGGGCATTATTATCTAATATTAAATAAGAGATGTAGGTAAGAATAGGGAAATAACCAAGTAATTGAGAAATTATTGCTTGATAATTGGTATTGAAAATTAAAGATTAAATCCAGAAAATTCTACTATATAGTAAAGCCCAAACTCTCTACAACATTCAACAAAATAACCTAACTAAATTATCATAGGTAACAAAATAATGCTGATAAATAAGACATACATATTAATATGCATTTTAAAAAAGAATCTGTACAAATATTAAACTAGTTAACGGCTGGCAGGATGTACACAACAAAAGAATTAACACTTGAAAAATCAGTTTCTATATATTCATCTTTAATAGAACTTTTGTGCCTATTAATTTCTGAACAAATTGTTGAGTTGAATAACAGGGTTCAACTAACCTGAATTTAGCCAAATTTAAGGGTTTTTTTCTACCACATACATTTTACTTATGTCACACATTAAACAAACTAAGAGTACTAGAAATTGTAGCTAATCTGGAGGAAGACTCTTGCAGAATCGGATAGAAATGACTCAGTAGGAGAAGGGTAGAGAACTCGGGCATGAGAATTTGTTAGAGGGACACACTGAGAAGCATGGAGGTGAATTTCAATGAATCTTCTACTGTGTGCTGTAGATTGAGGGAGTAGGTAAGCAGTTTGTGGGAACAAAAGTCTCTGTTTCTGCTAATGTAGGAATGTATAAGTGGGGATGTCCTGGTAGGATTATTTTTGTCTTTGGGAAAATAGAATTTCCAAGATCATCTCTGGTACTTGTTCACTCTTGTAAAAGCAGGCATGTGTAAGGATATTCACTCTACAATGGTCTGAAGTATTACACAGATAGATGTAAATATTATACATTTTCATGAGTAAATGAATGGTCAGCTAATATCTCACATGATATAAAGAACTACTCTGTGGAGTTAAATGGTAAAGAGTAAAATATAAACATGGAACGGTCTTTATGACCTATTATTATGAGAAAATAATTTTGCAGATACATTTATGTGATTTCATTTATATTGAAACAACAAAAACTATATGTTCTCTATGTTTTAACTTTTTATCCATTCATGCATGTATCTATGTAAATGCATAAAAAGTGTTCTAAAGGTTACAAAGCACACTGCTTTTATTCCTTCCAGGGATACGAATGTGATTGGCTGGCAACATTGGAAGATTTGCACAATTACCAAATATGCTACAATATTGTTTGACTTATATAAAAATATATTTCTGTATCCCTAAGCAGATATTGCAAGTATTAAAGACGTGAATAACTCAAGTAATGGAACCAGTAGAACATTTAATATTCTTTTAAATACCTAGCATTTAACTGAGTCTTCACACTCTATTGAAATATATCACCATGCCCCCCACCAGCCCATCTCTTCTCCCCCCATCTCCCAGGAGGAAAGGAGAGGAAGGTGAGAAGATAACCACTATTGAAGATCTACAAAGTGTTCAAGGGTTTCTTAGGCTTACAAGGATTTGCTTCTTATAAAATGTTGAACCAGGAATTATTTCCCTAGAACTATATGGACGGGGCTTGGTTGAATATCACCATAGTATTTCCATGTTCTAGATAAGAATTGAAACATAGTAGAATTTTCATTGAGTAAGAAAAAGACTTCTCAAAAGTATTTCCTTTTTATGACTTTTCCATAGAAAGTGTTGACTGATGACCATAGCTAAAGAATTAGGACAAAATGATTAGCTAGTTGGAGTTTTCTTTCAAAGATGAATACATGTAATACCTCAGGTTGATGAATTCTTGTCTACGTATGCAAGATGGATTAGGCAATTATTCAATAAATCAGGGTGAAAACCTATTACAGAGCAAAGATAGGGGTGAGGGTTGTTTGTAAGATTGATGGCTTAAATTAGTTAAAGTTACTATCTTCCTAATTTTCCTTGCACAGGGATGACCCAACAAATAATTTGTGCAATGGGTCAGTGTCGTGCATGTACAGGGCCCTCAGTGAATATTTGTTACAAAAAAATTAAACTTAATGTAAGGCTGCTTTCAAAATATTTTGTGTCATCTAAAACACAATAATTTTGTCTACTTTATAATGTTTGGTAAACGATGTATTATATTTTATTCACTCTTTAAAAGGTAAAATATGGTTTTCACATTAGTTAATTTTTGAACATTAATTTCTGAGTCACAAAGTATCAGGGAGAAACAAATCTGTGCAAGAAGAAGCACTTGGATAGTTTCATTCAAACTGGAGCAACGAATGCACAGCTTACAAGACATTCATGCAGACATTTCCTACATAAGCACCTTCAGAGAAATCCCCCTCTGGGGCGCCTCCACAGCGGGCTCACTGCTGTTCTTCTTCTTCTCTGTCATCAGTGTTACACAGCTTTCGGCATGCTCCTCAGTTCTAAAGTGCACGTGCCTAGCTCCCAGGCTGTTCAGGGTGCACTACCAACTACACTGTCCTTATCTTAAAGAGAAAACCCAAAGTCATCTTCAGTCATTGGGGTTAATAAGGTGACTTGGTTGCTGGATAAAAGACTCAAAGTACCAAAGTCAATTTGATTTTTATACATTAACAAATAATGTTTAGAAATTGTGAAATAAAGTATACTACTTACAATGGTAGAGCAAATGTGGCATAGGAATAATCTTAAAGCCATGTAAAAAAAAATCTCATAAAGACTAGTGTAAGACTTTAGCCAAAAAATATCAAAGAAGACTAAATAAGTGGAAAGTAGATTCTGTACATTGATGGGGAGAAATCAATATCAGACATGTTTTAGTTCCTTTGAAATTGATCTAGATCAGCAATTTTCAACTTTTTTCACATTATGGTACCCACAAATTTATTACTAAAATTTTGCAGCACACCAAAAAATATACATTTGCTGATCTGATGAAAATAGGTATAATTTTGACTGGTTTCCAAAAAAATAATAACAGTGGTAACTACCTGCCTTTTTTGCTCAAAAGTAACTTTTTAAAACATTAGGTGCCTAGACTTGTATATAAGGATTTATGGTATCAAGAATTAACCAATCAGACACAATTTTATTGTGTGATGTGACCAATAAGCATCAACCTTACTACATGACCTATATATTTATGGTTCAAGACAGGTACTCACACCAGATGGTAATTGCTGTTCTGGCTGTTGTATTTTTTTTTTTTTTTAAATTTGACAGTCTAAAGGAAAAGGAGTCAGTCTCAGGTATTGCCTGCTTTAAAACTTCTTGTGACAGAGCAGTTGAAAGTTGCTGAATACTTTTTCATGACAGTGGATAGATAGAATTAAAAATACATATGAAGAACAAAGGGCTATATGTGTCTAGTCACACCTGAAGATGATTAGGTCAGGAAGACTTGCCCTGCAAAATACAATTTTTATTATAAAGCTAAGAGTGGATATTGATACAGGAAAAGCCTGGTAGATAAATGCAATGAACAAAGAATCCAGAAACAGAAACACAAAATTAAGACCTATTCTTCATAAAATAGTAACGAGAAAATAAGCAAACAGAGACATGGCAGTATCAGCCACGCTTAACACTAATAACTAATAAAAGTTAGTCTGGAAAACATAAATATATACAGACATTAACAAACAACTCAATAGGGAAATATGGAAAAATGTGAAGAGGCAGTTCCCAAAAGAAGAATTATGAGTGGTTACTACATGTATGAAAGAAATATAGTTAAACTCCAACCAAAATTCCAAGGATTAAAGGTAAAAATCACAATTAGTTGCTATTTGACACCCCACCTACTGGGGAATTTTTAAAAATCTAAGACTATAAATGTTCAAAAAATTGGAATTCTCAATAATCACTTGTTCTTTGGAAAATACTTTGACTTTACCTAGTCAAGGTAAACATGAACATTACTTAAAAATACAGCAGCTCCATTCCTTTAATTATACCCTAAAGAAATGAGTCTATATGCATCAGGAGACATGTATAGTAGTGTTCATAACTGCGTTTACACAAAAGCAAAAAACCTAAAGCCATTTATTATCTTCTGAGATCAAAATGAACAAATGAGAATCACACAAGTAAACAAGCATGAGCCTTAACAAGTTAATATTGAGCAATAAAAGAAAATCACGTGTGAATAAATGTACATATACATTTGGCAAAACTAACATGTTTGGGAACATTAATGTTTTTACATAATGACAAATCAATTCAACATAATGGAATAGCAAAGGTATTTATAATATACAATGGTTGCTGAATGGGTATTTGTCTTATTATCACTCTTGAAATATTATATACACTTCGGGAATCTACTTTTAAATAATATAAAATAATGTGATTTAAAAAAACAATGAAGTGACAATATCCATTCCTTTTGGGGGGCAAGTTACAAAGATGGTTGATAGATTTTTCTTCTCTCTGTGTTTGAAAGTACCACACTTAGATGTTAAATACAGACTCATGAAGTTTGATTAAATGACTTAAATGTTTTCCACTAGGTTTTGTGCTTCCCTGATTGCTTGTTAATAAAAACACAAATTTCTACTTCTGTTATGTCATTTTAATGTGTATGAACTGGTTTATGCCCCCCCAAACAGTGAGTTACTATTGGATTTCTGCTTGGTGTTCCCTTTTTTATAAGTATTTTGGTTATTTTATCTTATTTGTTTTATTTTTCATCCTCAGCCAAGGACATTTTTCTTTCATTGCCTTTAAGGAAGAAAGAAAGGAGAAAAACGTTGATGGGAGAGAAAGAAGCATCAGTCGCTTGCCTCCTATGTGTGTGCCTGGATGGAAATCAAACCCTGAAGGCAGGTATGTGCCCTGACCAGGAATTGAACCCGCAGCCTTTTGGTTACTGGGCTACGCTCCAACCAACTGAGCCACACAAGCTAGTGCTTAAGTATTTTGTGACTTAAAAAATACCATGATGCAAAATGAAGTCATTAGAGGCAGGTGGGAAGTGGGGCTGCCTGAATGCCTGGACATCCTTGGGTATGAACCGATCTAATGTACAAGAGGTGGAGGTGGTTCTTCGCACAGGGCAGAAGACATGTGACTGGTGTTGCCTCCTGTTGCTCCTTGAAACAGTGAGGAAGACCAGGCGAGGGAGGCTCAGGTGGTGGGGAGCAGACTGGCAAGCAGACTGCCAGCTTGACGGACACTCTTTGGTGCAAAGTCAACGTCCACTCAGAGCATGCCTTTGGATAGGCCATTTGCCTGCCTTGTGTCTCAATTAACCCACTGCTTGGAAGGAGGAAAAAGTACAATCAAATTGAAAAAAGAGACACTATCTAAATTGGGATTCTGAGTGTAAATCTTTGTTAATGTTGAGAATTAATGGTTGGGTGAAACCTACACTTCAAAACCTAGAATGTGAGCAAGTTTATTTCTAAATTATTACCTTTTCACCGGGGATACCTCTTTCTGTAAATCATCGCCTTGGGACAATAGGAAGTCACACATTGAACTCCAAGTGAAATATGCTAATCATATCTCTACTGTTTCATGAAGGATTTCACAGTAGAAGAAGCTGATTTGGGAAAACACTTATGTTGTGGTTTTGCAAATTTTGACAGCTCTTTTAGAAGCAGGCAGAAGACATTATTGCTGAGAAAGCTTCAAGGAGCTATTTATCATGTAAAGAAAGCATGCAACCATCAAAAAGCGACTGGGCTAAAAACTTGGGAGAGTGAAGGCATTATGACACTAAAAAAGACAAAAAGGTAAAAAATTCTCTCCTCTATTTTGTTTGAGAAGCTCAAAATGAAATACCGTCTCTTATATAATGGAACAGAGCAGTCTGATGCGGACAGAAAATGGTACTAAGTGCTCATTATTTTAACTGTGCAATTTAAATAGTCAAGTGCATCAATGGAAAGAAGATTAAATAGCAAGCTTCATTGCTATTTGCTCCTAAAAGAAAACAATCCCTACAGATTACCACATTTTGTTAAAGTCAACACAGGGATGAATAGTAATTTTGCAGTTTGAGAAGAAGACAGGCATGTGGGGAAACTGAAATGCGAGCAAAACAACAGTTGGGCTTTCTCCTGTTGTTTATTGGTGCTCTGGGAATTCTCTGCAGCTCTGTCTTTTGTGGTTGCTTAATAAATAAAAATACAGTGTTCAGCCTACACGTGAGGAGTGTGATTCACAGAATGGGACTGAGTCACCTAAGGGATCCTGCCTGGCTCAGTCAGGGGCACATATTCTAAGCATCTGGGACCGTATTGGCCATTTTCCTGAATGCTAAGGGTTTCAGTTATTTTACCACTCGCTTACATAGACTAGCTTAAATTATGCAGCCATCTTGTATTGTATTCTTACGCACTTAGATTGGGTAAAATGAATTTATAGTCTTGAGAGCATTCACCCTTGATATCTCCTTCAAACTGATTTTTATTCTTTTCAAACAAGTTGGAGTCTGGGACACGCCGGGCACTGTTCATTCAGAGAGCCCATCCATTCTCATTTGCTTTGCTGCCCACCACTCTGCTTTCTCAGGGCTGTCCACCCAGCCTGCCGTGGGCAGTTTGCACCCTTGCTGGGAAAGCAGGCCCTGGAATTAGGTTGCTGGCATTCACATCTCCAGTCTGCTGTTTGCTCGTGTGTAACATTGAGCAAGTGACTTAATTTCTCCATGCTTCAGTTTCTCACTTCTGAAAACTATGAATGAACTTGGCACATTGTTTGGCATATAGTCAGTATGTAACATGTTAGGTATAATTATCAGCAGCACATCATTATTGTTACTCTGTTCCACCCTAGGTGGAATCAGTTTCCTTTGGCAGCCCTGACTTCCTCAGATGTAATGAGTGTCAGCTATTAGTGACACAGGGGACCAGGGCTAAGAGGCCACTGGGTTTCCCAGAGAAGGAAGCTAATGCACAGGGGAGCTGTGAAATGTAGAAACTCTTTAGACAGCATTGGTATTACTGCAACCTTGCTAATGTCAGATGAGTGTAAGGAGGTAGTTAACTGAAACTAGAGGGGGAGGAAAGCAAAGGGGAACAATTAAAAACGGATGTCTCAAAAGGATGTGTAAAGTCAAGGGCAACCCCAGGTACAAGTCCCACTGATGCTTTGGAAACCTGGGGACTTGGGTAACAAGGGGTAGACGGCAACATGTCAGAGTAAAAGGACCTCTGACTTCGAGCAGAATCAGTATCATAGAAAGAAAGATAGTCAAACCCTGTTGTTTTAAGGCCTTGAAGAAAAAGCAACACTCAATTAAAATATATATTGCAAATAAGCTCATAAAAATTCTAAGGATATCAGTTCATTTGTTGGCATCAGCTAATGAAAAGGATGAAGCAAGACACCTGGATTTTTTCCATGCTATTTGGAGGAAGATGGCTGATTTGATTGCTGGAAATTAAATTTGTTGATAGATATTGCCAGGCCTGAGACATACATGTTATGTACTACATAATTTTTTTTAAAAAGGGATTTGAGGTGTATCTTGCATTCTAATGGGATTTTTAAATGAAAACAAATGCTCAATAAAAGTTTAGGAAGAGTTTTTGATTCAATCTTGCGTCCTGCCCTTGTCACCTCCGTCTTCCCAAGGTATATATTTTTGCACAAATCATAGTTCCAAGACAGGATGGAAATGTCAGGAGGAGCAGGCCTTTCCGTCCCCTTCAGTGGAGTTAAAAAGGGTTCCCATAATGTAACATGAAATGAAATCTAGTCCCCAGTATTTCACCTGCCCATCCACTGCAATACATCCAGATAGAAACTTACTTGGTAGAATTAGGCCTTGACCTTCTAAATTTAAGCAGCTTCATTAATAATGCAGTTCACTAGGTGTGCAATGGAAGCTGACCAAATTACTCAGGAGCAATTACTGGGAGGGCATATTGGTTTAAGAAAGCATTTTTCCTCTGACAGTCAGGGCTGGAGAAGCATTGAGAATGGGAAGCCAACCCCGTAGGGGTGAAGGATGAGAGCAATGGTGTTTGGGGCAGGAGCCCTGAGTTAAGTTAAGGCATATGCTCAGTGTCTGACTCTGACATTTTCTAGCTGTCTGGATGGCCTTGGGCATGTTGATTGGCCTAGCTATGCCTCCTATTTTCCACATGAAAAATGGGGACTTTAGTTTTTGTTGTGAGCATTAGGACACAAATAATTAGCATTTATTATTGAATAATTAATAAATCTGCTAATAATACGGCTAACTTCACATGAGTATAGACTTAATAGGCTGACAGAATGTAGGGCGTGGACAGAAATAAATTGATAATGTGGAAATAGAAAAAAGAACATATGAATTCAATTTCACAGCAATAGTCAACTATTATCTACCATTACAAGAAACCTAAGCAGTCCACATCTGGACCTGGAGTTTCTTTTTGTTACCCAATGGCCGTGGTTGGGGACATCTTAGTCCTGGTTGCCATGGGCTCAGCTGCCTTGGGCTTGGTTGCAGCCTCACAAGACACAGAGGTCATGCACACTTCCATCCGTTCTGCCCATATTTGTTTTTCTCTGAAAAGTTGATCATTTGGTATTCGACAATGAAAAATTAATTTGACTTTTGTTTTTCTTTAATGGATTTGTTTCCGCTAAAACCATTTTCAGGATATTTATCATATGTAATAGAACAAAAATCAAATTATAGAAAGAGATTAAAGGCCTACTTTTATTTTCTTCTAATTCTTTGTTACCTTTTAAAAATCAGCTTCCTCCTTTCTTTTTCCCCCTTTAGTAGACAAATCACTTATCGTTAATTTACTTCTGACCATCTTGAACATTTTAAATGAATGAACATTTTCTCTGAGTCACAATAATTGGATAACAAAATGTCCTTTTTAATATTTCACATTAGCTATAGCTTTGGATTAAATGACACTGGAACATTCCATTCCATTGAATTACATATCAACACTCCACTGAAAACTCTGAACTTGAATTGGTGTAATTTTAACCTCAGAGAAGTGATTGGCGTGGAGTTTCCACCCAGCCAGTACATGTTCTGACTCTAAGAAACCTTCTTTGAAGAGTGTCTGATTACTGTCAGGGGTTAGGTCTCTCCTTTTGTCCTGACAAAGCTCACTTTTCCATTCTTGCTGCCCAAATTTTTTGCCATTGTGGGATTTTCCAAACTATTGCTCTTGAAAGTCAAATTAAAGGTCTTAGGCAATTTCAGCTGAAAAATGCCATGTAACAGATAGAATGAGGTGTGGGTGAATTCTGCCAGTGATCAAGTTAGGTCAGGTCTACACAGTCATGTGTGAATATGGCTAAAACCCAAACACTTGGGCTTTCTGCTTTGTTCTCACTTTTCATGACAGCCTGCAGGAAAGCAAATAAACAAATGACAATGAAAAAAATAATTTATCTTCCTTCTGGCCAGAGGAAAACTTACTCTAGAATATCTTTTAATAGACTCACAGACCCTCAGAATATTGAGGAAATACAGTGGATGTTTAGTTTGTGAATCTTAAATCACATTATTTTTTTATATGTTGAGCGGAAGTCACTCTTCTATAGGGCCAGTCCTTTCTACTCTACTTCTTTTATTTTTAAGGTTTTGTTTATTTATTTTTGGAGAGAGGGGAAGGGAAGGAGAAACAGAGGGAGAGAAAGATCAATGTGTGGTTGCCTCTCGCATGACCCCCACTGGGCACCTGGCCTGCAACCCCGGCATGTGCCCTGACTGGGAATGGAACCAGCAATGCTTTGGTTTGCAGGCTCATGCTCAATCCACTGAGCTCAGTCCACCAGCCAGGGCCCTTTATACTTCTTTTTCCTCAAAGTAAATCCATCTTTTCCTGCCAACACCTGAGTTGGCTGATGATTAGGACAAGGTGAGAAATGTGATTCCACTGTGGATAGTTTGATTGTTTCCCTCATGTCCTGTTCCACCTCCTCACAATCCTATGTAGCTACTCATGAAGAGAATTGCTGGAGCTTGACCTCTAGATTCTGAAAAGCTATAGAAAGACTAAATGGCCAGAATAAAGAAGCAGCACAAGTCAGACATCCCTACTGATGAACGGCAAGAGAAGTAGAAAAAGGGGAGGAAGACTTCAGAAAACCTAGTAACGTGCAAAGAGGAGAGCATTCTGTTCAAACAATGTCCGGACTTATAGAATAAAACCTGTTCACCGCTGGATCAGTTCAATAAGAATTTTCATGATGTGTCTCTCTGCCCTTGATTCCTCCTGCCCTGATAACCCTGGGCAGGTGGAAGTAGCAGCTATTGAGAAAGAAAGAAAGAGAGGGAGAAGGGGTGAAAGTGATCATCACCATCTGCTTAGCTGGGTGATGGCAGAGAATGATGTTTGAATGAAGACCGAATTGTTCAGTGTTTCATGGAACTACACATTTAAAAATGTAGTGTGTCTTAAAAGTCACCATGAGACCCTATTACATAAGAATGTTCAGAAAATAAGGAGGCTTTTTTTTCTCTTATTCCACGAGTAGGATAAAATTGGCTCCTACAAAACTTAATGAAAATAAGAATTCAAGTAAGTTTGCTTTGTGATAAGCATCCATACGTAAGATTTACCTATCCACTATAGTAGCTATGGAGGACATCAGGAAATTTGGCCACACCTAGAATCCTAGAAATCTAAGCTGTTCATGAAATACTTCAAAGGTATAGAAAATCCAAACTATTCACAATAGTTCATATTAAGGGGTACATATTTGATCTTCTGTAATACATTGTTCAACAATCAGCAGTTGGTGAGTAAGGCTTGGAAAAGAGCTGACTAAAGTGTCACATCATAGCTGACATCACTAGTACCTGATGTACTTCAAATCAGGGACACCTGTGCATTCTGATGGAGATACAAAATGACTCTGTGGCATCTGCTGCTGACTGTTGAACTCGGTACAAATTCTCAATATTGTATTGACCCAAACAGTCAAATCACTTGATACATAGGGCCCTCAGTCATATTACAGTTCTTGAGCTTTGATTTAAATATGGCTAAATATGCTGAGTCTGCATCTAATATCCTTATAGCAGGAAGCAATGTGCAGGTGAGTACTTTCATACTTTAAAGCATCATCTGTCTTCCAGTGTGAGGTTCCAGTTCTTTCCCAAGAAAACTCCGGAAGAATTTAGAGAACAAAGTCATTGTCACCTTGCAGAGGGGATGAGCTGGGTCCAGAATTATCTCAAGCATGTGCCACTAGGGATATAAGTGCCACTTATCCAAACAGGACGATGAGAGAGAAAAGAGTGTAGTGGAGTTGGAGTTCAGTGTTAGGTGAAAACGACACCATTTTTGGATTGTAATGTTGATTAGGCAGCTGGAGATATCTGGAGTTTTGTGGAGACATCACTGTTTGAAATTAAGATTTAGGAAGGTCTACCCAATGGAATCTCGAGTTGAAGCTGTGAGAAAGATGGTCACTTTGAGGATGACTACGAATGTCATTTCCAAATCCAGAGTTAAAAGTACAAGGAAAAAATAGCCTCAAAGTTAAAGAAAGAAATAAAAATTTTCTTATTTTGATGACTTGAAATCTGAGGAGTCAAAAATAAACAATATATTCTTGTGCAAATTAATCATTATTCAAGAACATAATCATAATTAGTAAAAATATTGGTCTTCATATTGCTTCTTTTTAAGTAAAGATGAGTAAAAGTATTTGAAAATGATGGGAGTCTTTCATATTGGGAGAAAACGTGCTCTACTTATTTGGTTCATAAAATATAGATATATTTACATTTATTTAATTTACTAAATACCAAATTCCTTTGCAAAATATTAGAAACTTAAAACCAGAAAATATTTTATTAACTTAACTCACCCCTGAGATTAAAGTGTTTACCATCATAGTCTTAACTTCTGTTGGTAAGAAGTAAATTTTACCAGGAAGGACTGAAACAATATTAACAATCTCACCGCAAAAATCAAAGTGTTATATTCACTGAAATCTTTTCAGGATAGCCTCACCTGGTTACAATGAAGCTCATTTTTGACTTTTGAAAATGTGTTAGGTGATTATTAAAGAATCCCACAACTTGTCTTCCTGTCCACTCTCCCTCCCTCCTGTCTCCCTTCCTTTCTTCCCTTTTTCCTCCACCTCTTAATTCAGCAAATATGTGCATATTCATTCCCACTGTTTTGCACTGAGGGCTGTGACTCATGAGCCCAGAGGTAATATACAGCACGTACAAAAATAATCATAACACAAGTTAGAGTATTTTCTGGTTCATTAGATATGAATTATTGAATGGTGGTTATAAATGTTAAATGAACTCATTCTCTGTTCACTTCTGATTGATTAGTTTTAGGTAGTAGTGTAAGATGAATTAGGATGGAATGATGGCTAATTTCAAAAATCACAACGCTGTCACTTTAAAACAGTAAATGGTGTATGATGAAGCAAAGAAGCCTGTTGTGCACTTTTGCATTTCATATTGACCTGGCTTCCTGCAGGAGAGTCTCACCAATGTAATTAATCTCAAATGTCGAGATAATGTTAATGTCAGGCACAGATTTAATTCGTAGCAAGCTCTTGGAAGCAAGAAGTACATAAAATCCAAGCTGTTGACTATTAGTTTCAGTAAGTGCATTGAGGCCATTTTTAACAAGTGCTCCTTAGGTAATTCAGATGTTTAGACTAGATCATAAACTTTTCTAGAGTATTTCTATGCCAACTAAATTTTAAATATAAACAGGAAAATTTGTAAGCCAATATGTCAATAAAGTCTAATTTGGCATGTTGAGGGAAAAAATAAACGGTCGTGAAATTTTAAAAGTTAAAACATTGCTTAGCATGCACTAGTCATAGATGAAAAGAATTTCCTGAGGATTATGAATGCACTTAGCCGTGCACACACATCTTAATTACATAATTACTCGAAGCAACTACTCTAATTCATCTTGTTCATTTTACACTGCATAAAGAAACAAACTAATTATGGCTCTACTCCGAAGGAAAAAAAATACAAACCAGTACCATCTTCACTGGGCTCATTCCTTTGCATATGCTCTGCCTCTCAGATAGCCAGAAAGTGAAGAAGAAATGCAAAGGGCTCACTCTACGTCCATGCGGTAACTGTGTCCTTGCGGTGTGAAAGGGGTTACGGAACCCATCCCCACTAAAGGCTGGAAGGCAGGCTGGGTTGCTTCCATGTTAGAAACTGGCAGCAATGTGCTTACCAGGAAGAGAAACCTGGAAAGGGCTCATGTGGATAAGGTGTAGGTTTATGTGCAGTGAGGGAAGAATGAGGGAATGGATAGGACAAGGCATAGGCCAACCTGATGACAAGTGAAACAACATTGTGAGCACAGTATACAAATAAAGAGCAAGACAGAGGACGTATTTGGACATCTACTTATAGAGGCACGCACTGCACTAAATACAGTAAAGGAGCACAGCTTGACATCTATAAAAGCCTTCAAGTAAACTATAATAACATGGGCTGTAGGCGCCACTGATCCAAACAGGAAGGACAAATTGGTAGCACAGGAACCAAAAGAAACCGTTAGCGTGTGGAGTATTTAGAGACTGGAACCATAGATACTGTCACAGTCAGTAACATGGTCCAAGAGGTTCAATCTAGTCTGAAGCCCACCAAGTGTGGTCTTCGATCAAGTTCATGTTGGATTAGTGGATGGTCTATAGCTCAAGTAATTTGTATTAATTCTGTGGCAGTTCCTAAAAATGCCTCTATTATTTAGGTTCCCCCTCATGAAGTATGATCCAAGGAGAAAATACAACTTTGCTGCTACCAGAGCAGGCCAGGCTCAATTTGCGCCCAAAGTGAGAGGCTAGGGTCCTTTTTAAGCAGAAATAAACTTGGAAGTGGATCACTGCTTGAGCCAGACAGTGAGCAAGGAAAGCTTCTAGGTGAGCCACGTGCATGGGTGATGACATTTACAAACCCGACAAGTTTACAGTCATGATACTGAAATCACTTCAGTCATTTGGATAAATATACTACAGGGGCGCATGTGTTAAATTGTATTTCTAGGTAGCAAAAACCATGCTTTTAAATACTACTTGATTATAGACTTAGATTACAAAATCTGAAGCAAGTTGTCATTTGGGGCACAAATATATAATGTCTATGTTAGTCAATTACATATTTTATCTAGAATAAAGCTGGTTTTCTGGGTCACACACAATTAATTTTCATATTTTTACACCTTTGTTCCAAAGGCAAACAATGTCCCACATGCATTAGATGACTGACTTCAGGTAGATGAAGCTGTGGTTCTAATTATACAATTCTCCCCTGACCATTTTCAATGTGTGCGTCACTCTTGGAATAAGATAGGGGCAAGATGGCAACTATTTCCTTTTGAAACTTGATATTTTCTGAATTCATGTATTTCCAGTATTTCTCTCACATTTACATATTAGTAGTCAATTAATATCATACTCAAAAATCCTCAGCGAGAACATTTACCATGAAATCTATTGATCACTATTACTTTGGTTGGATTTACATTGCTTTCACTAGGAACGAAACCCTACTGACTAACAAGAATTTGTTTCACCCGTTGGGAGGTATTTCTCTGTGTGTCTCTTTCCTTCTAACGGGCAGAAGCTCTGACTTCTATCATTCTGTGCTGTTTTTTTCAGGAGTAATTTTATAGCAAACAACCTTGGAAGATATGGTATCTCATTCTCTACAGCAAAAGGCAGGTTTGCTAAATATAACAATAACTATATTAATATAATATAATATAAGCCAAAAAATTGTTTGTTTGTTTTTTCTGTAAGATGACTCTAGTAGTGCTTAGTTGTCTTTAACTTCATTTGAAATAATTTTGTTAGGTTGTATTATGACAGCTGTCATATCATTGTGCATATAAAAATACTTATTAAAATGGGTGAATTTTTGTGTAGCCATTTTAATATTGAAGATGAAAGAAAGTATGCAACACTTTCAACATATTATGCTTTATTATTTCAAGAAAGGTAAAAACACAATGGAAAGGCAAATAAAAGATTTGTTTAGTGTGTGGAGAAGGTGCTGTGACTGTTTGAACGTGTCTAAAGTGGTTTGTGAAGTTTCATGCTAGAGATTTCTCACTGGACGATACTCCACGGTTGGGTAGACCAGTTGAAGTTGATAGCGATCAGATCAAGACATTAATTGAGAACAATCAACGCTATACCATGCAGGAGATAGTCAACATTCTCAAAATATCCAAATCAATAAAATTATTGGTGAAAATGAAAACTGTATCATTTTTTACAGAAAAAAACATATAAACTTTATGGCTAAAATATAATACTTAATAATATAATATAATACAATACAATGTAATATAATACAATGGAAAATAATATAACATTATAATATAATGTAATATAATATAATAAATATGTGATATATTCCTTTAGAACAAATGGGTAGGCTGGATTACTGCTCATACAAAAGACTTGTCCTCCCTAAGCTCAGGGTCCTCCCCTCTAATACAGCCCCCAGTAGGACAAGGAGTTGTACCCTCTCTGAGGCCTTTTGGGAAGCAGGCTTACGGAAGCATAGTAAGAAAATGCTGATATTCTTGATACAGCTATTTTTGGAGTAATAAAGTCCTTTGTCTCTAACGTATAAGTCTCACAACTTTTGACAGAATCCATGAAATTGCAGCAGGCTAACTTACTAGCTTTTAATTAGGATAAAATCTCAGACCCTTTGTTATTCTTGACAACATCATGAAAAAAGACCAAGAACTATGAGAATGCCACAAGAAGGGAAAGAGGAGACACAGCTTTCCCTTCACGTGCACTTTCTGATTTTTGGCCCTTGGCATAAATGCGTGTTGTGTGTTAAGTTAACATGTCTCCTTAGTTTGTCGTTATCTCTTTAATTTGTGTGCGTTAGTATGTGTGTGCATGCATTCGCATGTGCGTGTGTGCATGAGTTTCTGAGAGAGCAGGTTCCTGACAGTTGCTGCAAGGATTCAGGAGCTTAGATTTTAGAAACAGCTGGTTGATTTGCCCCTACCCCTACCTTGGCTAAGCGAAAAGAGAGAATCTCCTAGAAGGAAAAATATATATTACTTCTTAACTTTAGGTCCATAGAATATTGAGGGATATCGAAATAAGATTTGACAGACTTCTGAACTGTTCTGTAAAATGAACTGTGTGCAGCCTTAGCCTGCATGTATTATAGCTTAATGAAACAGGTCAGACTTTCTCTCACAATCTCTTTGTCTAGAATGGGGCTGGAGAGTGAAATATGGGTGGTGCGTCTTCTGAAAAAGTTGGATTAGCCCCAGACACATGGTGGGCTTTTGGGGACTATGGGAAAAATCTTCCTGAAATAACTTTCCCATTTGCTCTCAGATGCCTTGAATTCTTTATCACCAAAAGGAAATCCTTTCATCCAATGTTTGCAGTGAAGGATTAAAATGCACACACGCTGGGAAAGGCGACTCCTTGCTGAAACTGACACTGTGGCACACGGGCCAATAGACTCCCTGAAAGCAGGCCCTCAGTCTTAGACTGGTAGGTGGGTATAACTGTAGATAGAAGAGAGATAAGGGGTCATAACGATTTTGTTATTTAAGATAATTATCACTAACCTAATCCAGGGCTGGTGAGCAGATTTTATTTTGCAGGCAAACTCTACTTAATTGTCTGCAGGGTCCTAGAGGGCTGTTCATGAGGGTTTGCTAGGGCACAGCCAGGATCAGTGAAATAGCTCTGTTGTCAGTTAGCTGTGGCTGCCAGGAGTATCCAGGGGGAGATGGTACTCAGAGATATTTAGTATCTCTGACCTGCATTATTAGCAGCACATGGATTTCTAAAAGTACAAATGTCTATTTAGGGTATAACAATATCTAGTAGCCAGAAACTCATTTCTTTTCAAGTGCCCTTTCCCCAGCCCATGCACATGGCTGCAGTTTCTGAGTTGAGAATCCAGGTTCCAGGTAACCCGAAGGTCACAGGTGTCAGACAACTGATAAATTCTGGTCCACCAAATGAACCAGCGAGAATCTACTGGTGTCTGGTTAAACTAGCTAACTCTGGTACTGTTAGAAATATTTTATCACAAGTGACAGAAACTCAACTCTGACCAGCTAAAGCCAAAGGAGGAAATTAATGGCTTGTGTTACCAAATTACCAGAAGGGTAGGAGTATGGCCTTGGAGGTTGTCAGAACCACGGGTTTGAATATCAATGGAAGCCCTTGGTTTCTTACTGCTGTCCATGTTTCCTTCCTTGCTTGAATTTTACAGAAAAACATTCTCCGTGGTGCTGGCACCAAGACACCAGAAGCTTCTAGGTTAACTTATCTCTTGAGTTTTACCATCAAACGGAAAGGGACACTCATTTGTTAGTCCCAATTAGAAAAAAAAAAAAATGGTGACAGAAGGCCAAAGACTTTGGGCAGCATCATGGTGTACTGTGATTGACTTTTCTTGGCTCGAGCATGCCCCTGGGATAGCTGTGGCCAGGGAGGTGTGTCTGTAAGAACATATTCCTTTCCTCTTCCACAACGTTAAAAGTAATCTTTCCCAGAAAGTGAATTTCCTAGTGATTTGACAGCTGGCTGGTCAAAACCTGTTAATGGTCCCAATAATTCCTAAATTTCATCAACAATTTTGATGAGGTAGAATCTTATCTGAAAGAGTTGTATTTTTTTTAAACTAAAAATATTTATGCTACTTTTCTAATTAAAAAAACATTACTAGCTTCCTGTCATCTTCAAGGAGTGTGATCACTCCTCAGTGTGGCCTAAAGGGTTCTTCCCAGTCTTGTTTTCTATCTGCTTTTTTATCTTACTTCCTAGTGTTCCCTATTACATTCCACTGATCTACTTTTTCTCTGTAGGTTTGCCTACTCTGGACATTTCATATAAATGGATAAATACATATGGTCTTTGTGGCTGGCTTCTTTCACTTAGAATGTTTTGGGGTTTATCCATGTTCTAACATGTACCAGTACTTCACTCTTCTATACAGTGAAAAGGAGACCCAGGGGTGTTCTAACAACTTTGGACTTTAAGGTATTTCCAAATGCTTTTACATTGTGATTGCTGCCTATTCATTATGAAGTTCCAGTTGGCTTATACCGGACATACACCAGAAGGTCTCGTTGGTGCTTCCCGATGATTTCCTCTAATGAGTTCGTACTTTGTGTTATTGACTTTGATGAATGAACATTTGCCTTTACAGGCTTAACATAGCCCAACCCATCAGCTACATACAGACACGAGCTTGAAAAGGAATCTTCAGCGATTACATGGAATTCCAACACGAGTACGTCAGATTTTCGGAATCAGTTTGTTTGGAGGTCTGATGTGGGAAAGACCAAAAAAAGGTGTATTAGTTCTAAGACATAATTTTTATATGCTGTGTTTCTATCCACACAATGCAGAATGAATGCAGATGGTTTTGTTTTATTCTAAATATAGTAAGGATGCCTGTTGTGAGTCTGCAACTGGATTTATCTAGTTTGCAACTGCTACCTAGAGCTCTACCTTTTAGCAGATTTGACATTTAAAAAAAGGGAGGAGCGTGGTTTAGACAAGTGCTCTTAAAACATGATTTGATCAAAATTCTTTCAAACAGTCGTTTTCTTTAACTATGTTATATTTATGGATTATGTAATAATTTATCACATTTTGTGTAGCCAAAAATAAGATTAACCATACAAAAGTACTGTAAGGATCACAGAACTCATTTTAATTTTATGTCCAAGAAAACACCATTTGTCTTTTAAAGTTTTCCTTTTAACGAGAATTCAAAATCACATTGTGAGACAGTATTTAATACAGTTAGGACACCTATTGCAATAAATAATTTTTGTTGTTTTTTAATTATATCGCTATATTGGTTGTCCATAGTTGACCTCTGAAGAACTGGATTATGAACTTTTATTCCTGCACTCTACTTTGATTAATTTAAAGTGGCCATGTTGCATGAGTTTATAATGTAGATAGAGTTAGACGTCTCAATTTGCAAATTCATAAAAAAGTAACTTGATGCTAATTCAATTACTTAGGAATTCAGTTTTGGACCAGTTGTCATTAAAGAACCTGGATTTGGTCATTTTACTTCACTAGAAGACGTTCCATTTGCCACTGTTAATCATGTATTATTTTTGCATACTCTCTACACGTACATAAAATGGCTGTTATACATAAAATTTCAGGAAGATTAATATTCAAAGGTCTGAAAATTAAAGTGTAGAATAAATAGTGTGTGGTAAGCACTGAGTACTTTGATGTAATATTAGACTTGCCCTTGGTCATGCTGTTACAATTTTTCGATTTTATTTTACAATGGAAAAATGAACACTTCATGTATTCGTCCATTCACTGATCAGATATTCACAAGAGCCTCCTGCATCTCAAGCATTAATGTAGGCACTGGAGATATTGTGGTGAATCAAGGAGGCAAGGTCTCAGCTTTCATGGAGCCTACAGGCTAGAGGGACAGCCAGCCAGCCACTTAGCCGCGAAGAGTGAAAAATAGAAAGTGCTATAAAGACTGAACAAGGTAAGTTGGAAAAGGAGATTCAGGGGTGCTTCATGAAGTGGGAAAGTTAAGAATGGCTAGTTGATGATGCCATTTGAGCTGAACCCTCAATAATGAGAAGCAAGAAACCATGCAAAGATCTTAAAAACTCCCTTCTAGATGGAGGGAACAGCAAAGCAAAATTTCTATGCCTGTGATTTACCACTGTTCGCATTTACTGAGCTAGGGTTCTTTATGCAAACACATTTCCCATGTTAACAGGATTTAATAGTGTCTGTTCTTGCTAATGTTACTCAGAGGATTGTGTAGTTTGGAGGAAGAATCAATTGATGAGCCTTCTCTATAGTTTATGTGCAAAGATAACATACTGTGTTTTGCTGGTGCAATTAGCAGTGTGGGATGAACTTTCTTTTGTTTCCCACACTAGGTCCCCTCCGGGGATGGGGGGTGGGGTTGCTGAGAGTCAGTGTACAGAATACAGGGGAGGAAGGTCCTTTGGGAAGGAGAAGTGAAACAGCAAGGCCAGCCCCTAGTCTGAAGCAGCAGCCATGTTTCACTTTTTGTTTTGTAAGGAAAATCAATGAGTTTATTTTATTTTCTGATATGTCAGTGTTATTTTATTTTCTGATATGTCAGTGTTATCCATGCTGAATTGTCATTTTCATTTCTGTCCTTAGGGACACACAGATTCATGAATATTTTAAAAACAGATCTTTGACTATTGTTCTCAAATTGCCCTTTGTACTTGGTAAAGCACAAAAAAAATGTACTTATAATAAGGATTACTATAAAAAAGGCAGTGTGCTTATAACATTACTCTAAGGCCATGTTATACACAGACGCTCACACATATACACACATAGTTATATATGTATATACACACATGTTTATAACAAATTACTGAAATCAACTAACACCACCAAGTGTAACTCACACACATACCTCAAGGTCAAGCACTCACACCCAGCCAGTCTTCCCTCTGAAGAGAGAAGACTGGTGAGCTCTAAGTGCTTGGCTGAGGTCACACAGGTTCACAGGGGTGGGCTGAGAATAGAACCTAAGACTTGGTGCTGCCAGTTCAGTTCAGAGTTCCCTTCTAGGGAAAATGACGGGCCACTTGAGAAGTACCTGCACAGGCAATGGCCTTCTTCTTTTTTTTTTTAACCCTCCTAATTTGATTGTTTTACTTGCCATAGTAGTTAAGTAGGACTCTGGCAGGCAGTAAAAGGAGAGGTGCCAGGTAAAAGGGAGTGGGTCTGTGGGTGGTGCTGGTGCTGGATTGGGGCAGAATTAGGTACTGGTGGTGTTTAAAGGCAGAGGCGGCCCTCGCTTAGTGAGTTCCCAGCGTCGCTGATACCTGTGACCTTCTTGTTTCTCTGTTGGAAAAAAAATTACAGGTCTGAATTGCTCTTTAACGGTTTTCAAAGGGAAAAAAAGCATAGTGGCTGAAACATTGAACTTTTACATTTTATTTTGAATTTCTCTTTATTGTTAACAGCTCTTCACGTCGTCGTTGTGAAAATGGTCCCATAATGTCAGGCTTTTCTGTGTGCTTTCTTATCTTGAAGAATAGTCACTAATAATGACAATTTTTTTCCAGTTGCTTATCACTCTTACTGTGTAAGCAATTTCACCTAATCACAGGCCACTCTTTTTAATGCATAGTGCTTTTGAATACCGTTAGTATTAAACTAGTTATCCTAGTTCATACCAAGGCTGTCGTGACTGTTTTTGAATATCCTCTGCAACACTTGTTAAAATTCAAATAAACCTAGCCAACACCATTGTTCCATCAGCCTTTACTTATATTGAGATTCTTTTTGTCAGCCGCGGGCACTTCAATGTGCCTGGTAACTGGCAAATTTTAAGAGGTAAAAATTATGTATATATTATATGCTTTGTGTGGAGGGCCTGAGAGGACAATCCATACATATTGTATGTATTTTATATTAAATTTCATATCCTTGCAGGGTATTGCTTGGTCAGAGAGCGCCTTACGCTAGGTGGTTATGTGTTAATCTAGGACAGTGCGAACTCAGCTACAAACCGAGAGCCCCTAGAGAAAGGGACTGGGTTATTCATCTTCCCTGCCCAATACATAGCACATCCCAGGGCCCCTGCCCAAGTGCAGATTCCTAGTGAGTGTGTATCTGATCCATATTCTTACTTTTCCTTTCTCTCTTCTGATGAAACAACTTTAATCAATCAAAGTAACTATGTCTTCGTAAGTGAGGCATCTCATAGGATCAATTACCTGATGGATAATTGTGTGTGTGTGTGTGTGTGTGTGTGTGTGTGTGTGTTTTGCTTTTTTGTAGCTGAATTGATGCAAACAGTAAACGCTAAGCTCAGTGAAAGGACATTAGGGAATGTTTTTTCCCAGTGTTTCGGCTACATAGCTCCACAGCATGCAGCTATATGTACAGCTCCATTCACAGGTCTAAAATAATTCATAAAAGACTGCAAATATGGTTCCCATCATCCTGAATATCTTCCAGAACGCACCTTTGTGACGAACTTCTTAAAGCCTGATCCTCCTCTGACTTTCCCCACCAGCCAGAGTCTCCCTGTTTCATCCAGGCTAATTTTACAAAGAAAATACTCAGAATCAATTGGTAAGTGATTACAAGTCATTAGCTTCTTGCTGGGCTAATTAGAAGTCATTAACTTTAAAAGTTAGGACACACAAAATACCCTTGCCTTGGGTCTCTGAACCCAATTTGAAGCTGTACATGAAAGGGAACATCTAAATAGCCTTACCAGAATATGTTGAAAATGTAGTAAGAGTTTAATTCCTGAAAAGCCCCAGCGGTGTTGCAAAATAAATAAGTGAATACACAATACCAAAAACTCATTTTTGAAAAATGAGACCTCCCATGGAGCTGGAGTCTAGCCCACGAGCCTGTTGGATCCATCCCTGTAATAATCCAAAGCAGTTTCCCCGTGGGCAAGCGGGTGCCGAAGTTCCAGTTCCCTTGACCTAGAAATGGCTTGGCTACCCGAACACGGTCGTACCGCCCTGCATCTCCTGCCAAGCACACGCACATGCACACATACATGTGCACAGTCCCACACAATGGCACTCACACAAACACACACACACATCTAATTACTGATTACATGAGAATAAGAGACAGGATAAAGCTGGAGATGGAAAGTCAACCTTTAGAAAGTATTTGCCTTAGTCTAAGCATGTAAGTCTGTAGTTAATATTTGATAACTTATATAGTTATCACCTGCATAGTACAGCTAACTTTGTTAGGCATTCACTGGGCATTTAAATTATTATATTTAATAGTTCTGTATCAGTATTAGTGTTTGCATGCTAAGGAAGCTATTGATTCTGAGAGACAGTTTGTATGAAAATATGATAAGGAGATATGAGATTGTGATGATTTCACACATTAAAGCCAGATAATGAAAATTTCTAATTTTGGTTAGAACTTCCATAAATTCAGAATTTTGAATCTTGCTCTCACTGAGTGTGTGGTATAGTAGGTTCTTGAATAACATTCTTCGTGCACCGTCATTTCATAATGGTGGTTATGAGAAAAAAATAATCAGTTTCCAGCAGGACCGCTGCCTGTGTCTATTAGGTGGTCTTGTTCTGGGTACGCAGGTTTTCCCCACCTCCCACAGGTGTGCATGTGAGGTAAACCAGAGTGTCCGTCCGCATCGCCCGAGTCTGCATGAATTGGGTGTGGACATGCGTGACCCTGCAACGGAACAGTGTTCTGTCCACCCTGGCTCCTGCCTTGTGCCCCGAGCTGCCAGGAGAGGCTCTGGCCACCCATGAACCTGAACCGCAATGAGCATGTTGGAAAAGAAGTATCTGACTTATTTTTATGTATGTTTCTTGAATGGATGTATAGCTCACATTTATTTCAGTGTTCAATATTAAAAGTGTTTTCGGTCTTTATTTAGAAGTTTGGTGATGTTTTTATGACTCAAAAATGTGCCTTAGGATCTTAATTCTTACTCAGTTTTTCTGCCTTCATATGTATATTTTTGTGCTGGGCTATTTTTGAAAAGGCATAATTTATTTCTGATATCAATATGCATGAAGCTAGCAAGTCATATATTTCCTACGACTACAATGTGTATAGGAAGAGGTAGAAACGGTTGCATTCTGATGTAGCTTTTTGGTAATGGTTTACGCAATGGTCCCCACCCTCCATTTACTTTGTCACATTCTTAGCGACCATTGATAACTTACACACTTGATTGTATGTTACCTGACTGGCATTGTCCTTAAATTACTGTGTGAATAATTGAACTGATCTTTCCCTAGTTTTGATAATGAAACCAACCTTATCTCCCAGAAAATAAGTTGCTTCCAGTGTATAATAGAAATATATATGCAAGAGTACTTGAAAGTAAAGATAAAAATTTAAGAGTACTACTATGAAAAACATCAAACATTCAGGAGTAAATTGAACAATTGATACACAGTCTCTATACCAAAACTTATAAAACATTGAAAGAACTTAAAGGTTAAAGATTACCAAGACGGTAATTCTGCCTAAATTAATTCAAAGCATCGACTATAATCCCAGTCAATTTATGGTAACAGCTGCAAAAATTGAATAAAATAATTTTAAAGTGTGTATGGAAATACAGAAGACTAACCATTAGCAAGAGAAGCTTAACCTTATTATTATTTTATTAACCTCATTAATACTTATTTTATAAAATACTGTTTCAATTATGAAAATATGATTTAAACATTTTAAATTTTTGAATAAAATTTTAAATGTATGCAATTTTAATTTTAAAAACAGAGTTTTTAATTTTAAAAACAGAGTTTAAAATTAAAATGCACAGCTCTAATTTAAAGGGTACAGGTCGATGAGTGTTTGCACGTTGTAAGCACGCTCAAGTACAAAATGTAAGGTGGTTCCAGAAATCTGGATGACTCCCTTCTGTTCCCAGTTAGTCACACACCCTAAGCAGTTACTGCTCTTCCAATGTCCATCACCATCACATAGTTTTGTCTCTTTGTGGACCTCCTATAAGTGAAATGACATGGACTGTACTCTTTTGTGTCTGAATACTCTTACTCACCATGGTTTCTGAGATTTATGCATATAGCCCTGGTCCATTGTTTTATGTTGCTGTGTGGTATTCTATTGCATGAATTTATTACATTTCATGTATGCATTCTACTGTTAATAAACATTGAAATTGTTTCCAGTATATACTTCGGAGCAGAATTCTAGGAGATAGAGCAAGCATATGGTAAATTTTATCAGGACCTGTCAAACAGATTTTAAAACGCTTGCAACAATTTGGTCTCCCACCAGAAATATGTGAGATTTGCTCCAAATCCTTGCCAGTACATGGTGTTGGTCTTTATAACTTTAACCATCTGGTGGGTGCATATTGGTATCTCATTATGATGTTAATTTGCTTTTCCCTGATGAGTAAAGATGTCAAGCACCTTTGCATGTGCAAATCTCTCTTATTGTATTAATGCATCAACCTCTTATTGGTTCCTAGTTTTGGTCTCACCTTGCTCTCCTTCAGTGCATTCTCCGGACAACTAACTGCACATGGGATTGTCACTGACAGAGACGATGATGGCCTGCATTCTACATGTAGCAGTAATGAAGAAGAGAACTGTTCAGGTTCTGGACAGACGAGGTGTATCCAGAATGCATCCAGCAGTGTAATATGAAAAATAGAGACATTTATTGAGGAATATACAAGATACAAGAAACTTTGTATAGGGCAATGACATTGCAGTCTCCTTCAAAGTAGGCACCTTGAGACTTCACACAGCCCTCCCAATCGCCATCAGCTACTCCTCGTATTTTCCTGAGTCTCAATGATGTCTGAAATCTCTTCGTTTTCAAAAGTGATTGTGGCTTGAGGAAAAGCCAGAAGTTGCAAGGCTTCAGATTTGGGCTGTAGGGTGATTTGATGTTTTGTTAAGAAAATGCTGCATGACATGTGATGTATGAGCGGGCACGTTGTGATGAAGCTGCCAATCACCTGTTGCCCATAGCTGTGGCCTTCTGAATCATCTGAATAGTTTCCATGGAGGAATGTTCAAGCTTAATGCAGAATCTGATTCAGATCTGTTGCTCTACTGACTCAGTCATTTTGAATGATGGCCACACAGTACACATGCTCACTCAACAGTGTCTACCATCCCCACTGACTAGTACAGTGAAGTCATCATAGTTCACACATGTGCATTCCAGTCCACTCTCCTTGGCTGCCAGGTTACATTGATGTCACGTAAACCATTCTCGTCATATTAAAAATGGGTGGACTTTTTCTGGACAGACCTCATATTTCAGACTTGCTAATAGATTGGAAGTGGGTGGAAAGAAATAGAGAATAATTAATGATACTCTTACAATTTGGGTTTGAGCTACCAGCTGGCTAGTGGTGCAGTTTACTGAGATGATGGAAAGTAAGGAAGGTGGATGGGTGGTCTTGTTAAGTTTGAATTGAGGCCAAAAGGAGATGTTCTGTGAACAGAGGTATATGCATCTGGAAATCAGAGAAGTTAAGGCTACAGAATCATCAACACAGAGATGTCTGGCTTTTAAAAATCATAGGATGGGAGAAAGAGTTAGGCTTAACTCTGCCTAAGAACAGAAGATAGAAGTTTGAGCTCTCACTGGCAGAGGTTCGTGTCTGAGAACCAAAGAAGATAAAATATTTTAAGAAGAAATAACACCGTATCAAAGGCCACTGAGAGGTTGCAATCAGGGAAGAGAAATGACCGTGGGATTTGGCAACATGAAGGGCATGGTTGACCCTCACAGCAGCCATGCTCATGGAGTGGAGAGGACAGACCCCGCTGGAGGGAGGCTGAGAGGAGGGACAGCAGAGAGCAGGCACAGACGACAATGTTGACACATTGTGTTCTGAAAGGAAGTAGAAATGAGACAGCAGCCGGAGCAGGATTTAGAGCAGGGTTGCCTAATTTTTAAGGTGGGAGATCTATAAACAATCCAATGGTGAAGGATTTGTTAACTATAATTGGACAGGAACAAAGCAGAGAAAAATAGGCCTGTCCCTGAAGTTGGATGGCTGCGTGGCTTCAGAAACAGTGATCCTGCCAGCCTCAGAAGGTTGTGTGAAGTCAGGCAAAGAAAGCTACCGTTAGTCGACCTAATTTTGCCCTTAGAAGTCTTTTTTGAATCCTATTACAAGGAGGCTCCACAGTCTTTCAGAAATTATTTTCAGGCGCCTTACTTTTTACTGACGAACTTGAGGGTCATCGAACTCTGTCTAGTGCGGTGTATAGATGGCAGGAGAAAGGCTGTTGATTTGGATCTAGGAAAAATCACAGGTTTCGGTAAATTAAGGATCATGAAAATGAAGTCACAAAGAAAACCGGAGGGTGAGTGGGAGGAGAGTGTCTGTTCAAAGACCGGTGGGCACCACGTGCGGAGGAAGATCGAGATGGTGGAAGGGACAGGAAGCAAACTCAATTAGTCATTATCACCAAACAAGCGAGCACTAAAATAAGCATGCTAACCTTTTGGTATATTTTGATTATTCCTTCCTTCTCACTGAGAATATTCATACAGGCCCACGTCATCAAGTAAAAATGGAAAACAATTCTAGGCTTACGTTAAAAAATTCTAAGTGTTTTCTTCTTCATTAACAATGCAGATTTAGAAAGCAGGCAAACAATAACATTCCAGAACAGAGAGTCACGTGGTATCATAAAAATTAGCATTGAGCTGTGGGTCAGAAGACTTGAGGCCTCCTGTGAACATACTCTGACCATGTAGGCTTGGGTTTTCTCATCTATTAAGTGAATAAACTTGATTAAGCCATTTGGAAGGTCTCATTCAGACTTAAAATGCCTTGATTCCATAATAACTCTGTTTTCATTTTTGAAGGTGGGTCCAAAGATAGGTGAAAAATATGAAAGAATCACCTTTCCTTGCCTAAAGGTATATGACCTGGATGAACCGAAACAGAATTTCTTCATTCTTCACATATTTATAGAGTCCCAGGACCTGTGACTGAAATCATACGTGTTCTTTCTTGTGCAGTTCCCGTGGTTGCCTTGTGATTAGTAGCATGTGTGGGCTAGCGTGAAGGGATTTAATTTTTTGAGAGTTTGGAGACATTATCTGATTATTTAATACTCCTTTGACTGACGCTGAAGCGAGATAATGGTTACCTGGTATTTGTCACTATTCAAATCTTACTTCAAGTGCTCAGTGTAATCCTCATAATCTTAGCAAAGAGTTACAGTAAAGATCAAGCTAACACCTGACAACTGTTCAACATTTCGTTTGTTTTTAAAACACAAAGCAAACATTCAGAATTGAATTATTGCCTTAATCCATGTGGATCACTTTAGCCAGAGGCAAACTAGATGAAAGCCAGCAATACTCAATACTGTAGCCCTAAAAAGATTTTGCCAATCTAATATTTAATAATATACCTTTTAGACTGCATACAACCTTTCCTGTGCGAACTTGGAAAAAGCTGACTTGTAGATCTTCAGTTATTCAGTGAAGGGAACTAGGAAGAATGTAGCAGACAGAGATTATTAAGTGTGTTTCCGGGAGTCTCTCATTGACTGAACACTGAAATGACCAAGGAGTTATTTTGACTTTAAGGTAGGTTTTTAGCAATTATTGAAGTGCCAGCTACACTTAGCCCCAAGTAGACCAAGTAATTGTCCTGGCCCATAAGGGAGCACAGAAAGGAAATATTAGAAAAGAAACCCTTCAATTTTCACATCCTAATCACAGCAGTGAGATCTGTAGAAAGCTTCCACAAAGGCAGTTTTGTATTTCTCCAGATCCTTTCAGGCAAATAACCCCAGGGCTCTGATTTCTGCATCAACATTTCTTTAGCCGCTGTGAAATGTGTCCCCTTGTAACAAGCCCAAGAAGAGCTGCAGTGGTTTCTCCATCATGAAAGCTGCTTTCATTTGTAAAACAAAATGTAAATCTTCGACTTGGGGAGTGTGCAGGACGTCCGGATCACAGCCCTCCAAATTTCCCCTCCATGGCGAAGTTTTTCCACAGTTGTGTTTGAGCACCCATCTGAAACAAAAGTAACGTGACAAGGGTACGTTCATGATATCGTCTTTCCTCTAAGTCAGCCGGGCAACTGCTCGGCAAACTGCCTGCCGAGCAGCCTGGCACCGAGGAATAGACAAGAGTCACACACAGTAACTGTGCTATTCACTCAGCTTTCATTGAATGCAGGTTCGCTCAAAGTAGAACATCAACATACATTAATATCCTACTCACACTTTAACAATCCATGAGAAATGTAACATATACACACAGCGATCAATGGGGGATAATGAACCTGAGTCCCAGAGTCTCAGTTTGTGGGTCCAGGAGACAGCATTGAGGGCAAGGGAGATGTCAGCATCTTGCAAGGAAGGGTCTCAGGAGCCAGGGGGGCAGCAAGGCAGATGAAGTCCTCAGTCCAGCCGGGCAGAGCCTTTGGCAGCCGATGCCAAGGGAGATCAGCGGGGTGTGGAGCCACACCCTGGGGTGTGGAGCTTGGCTGTCTCAGCAGTGGTCTGGAGCCTGCCTCAGTTGTCCCTTGAAAGTGGTGGACTCCATCCTTTTGGGTCTTGGCACTCCTGATACCAGGTGGGGGATTTACCCAGGATCCTATGGGTGGTACATGGCTGTTCTGCTTGACACCCCTGCTGGCAAGTGGGGAATTTCCCCAGGAGCCCGTCTGTGGGGGGTCCTGCTCTGTAGACAGGGCTGCTCTGATCACCTGTGCAGATATCTAAGGTGTGTCTGACCACATGGGCAGATGTGTCTCCTTGTCAGATGTGTCTGCTCTGACTTAGGTAGTTTCGACTGACAGCCATTTTGGTTGACACGAGTGATTCCATTTTGCTTAATATACTTTATGCTGTTTTAATCGAACCAATGCCATTTTATTGGTCCTGCTCTCAACAAAACACTTCATTTTATTCTGTGACACCAGGTTGAGGAATTATTCTAATACGAATCAAAGTAAGGAAATTTGAGCTCTCTTTCTTTTCTCTATCTGCCCCTGTGGGTTGGTCTCACGGTACAGTGACTTGGGCCTTGAAGCGGAGTTCAGCTCTGGCTGGTGTGGCTCAGTGGATTGAACACCAGCCTGTGAACCAAAGGGTCGCCAGTTCAATTCTCAGGGCAAATTCTCAGGACTGGGTAGCAGGCCAGGTCCCCAGTAGGGGGCGCATGAGAGGCAACCACATAGAAATGTTTCCTTCTCTTCCCCCTTCCCTTCCCCTCTCTCTAAAAATAAATAAATACAAATCTACAAAAAAAGAAACAGAGCTCAAAATAACTCGAGGAATGAAGGTATCACGATATTAAGTACCTCTGTGAAATTGGCATATAGCAAAATCACATGTAAGTTGGTTTTAAGTGTTCGCAACTGAATAAAGTGTTGTAGGAGTCAAATATTTCCAGAGAGAGTGGTCTAGTTCGGTGACTTTCCCATTATTCTCTGGGTTTATCATAAATGAATGTCATGCTGGTGTATGAGATAACTTACTTTTTATAGGTTGGCATCAGTGTTAGATAAAGAAGCCTCTGCAATTAGTCTAATCTAGTTTAAACTTTTCAGATAGATCATTTCTGCTTCTTCCTTTTCTTTCATTTGTTGGATCATGGATGGATTTAGTTTTCTCTGAAAATGTGGACTTATAATAATCAATACAAGTTTTTAGTGTGTTTATTACATAACTCATGATGAATTGGTGAATACATTTATGGCAAGAGAAAGGGTGAATTGATCATGCATGTGTTGGCATTTCTGGTCAATTACAGCACATATATCAGTCTCTATATAACAGAAATGATTCCAGAATTATGAAGTAAAGGCTTTCAAAATTTATCATCCCCCCAGTAAATAGAACCAGCACTGAGCATATGTTTTCCTTATAATTATCACTTAATAGTAATTTTGGGTCTTAGTTTTTAAGAGCTTTGGCAACATAACTTCATGCAGAAGTTGACATACTTTGTTTATTGGCAAGTTCTCTCTAGTTTCTTTCCTGTATTATTGTGTTTCTTTAAACAAATCTGTCAGTATTCACAGAATTAAATAAATCAGGAAAAATCTTCCTGGATAATCGAGACTTTCCTCCAGCTCATGCCAAATTGCTGTCTACAGCTTTTTTTTCCTATTGTTTGGCCGGGTTTCACCACAACATTAGGAGAAATGCAGGTGACAGCCCTCTCATTTTTCAATACTCAGGTCTACTCAGGATTCCCCAGAGAAGACATGACTCCTTTTAATTTTTCTGTTTTGTTTATGATCACGTATCTTTCCAAATTGGACTCTGTTAAAATTATATCTAGTACCTTTGTTTGCCTTTCAGTTTTCAGGTTCACAAAATCCACTGAAGAAATCAGCATATGCCTGTTCTGCTAGTGTACATCCTTGGCTAAACTCATTCCTAAATATTTCACTGTGTTTGATGCTATTGTAAATGAGACATTTTCTTTATTTCTTTTTCAGATAGGTTTTCTTTTTTAGTATATAGAAAAACAACTGATTTTTGTATTTGATTTTTATCCTGCAACTTTATTGAATTCTTATATTAGTTCTAAAAATTTCTGGAAGAGTCTTTAGGATTTTTTATATATAAGATCATATGATGTGCAAACAGAAACACTTTGACTTTTTAATTTCTGAATTAGATACCTTTTACTTCCTTGCATTGCCTGATTCTCGGGCAAGGACTTCCGGCACTATGTTACATAGAATTGGTAAGAGTGGGCACCCTTGCTTTGTTCCTGATGTTAGAGAAAAGTCTTCCAATCTTTCACCGTTAAGTATCATGTTAGCTGTGGACTTGTCACACACGACTCATTATGTTGAGGTATGTTCCCTCAATATCTAAATTATTGAGAGTTTTTTTTTTAACCATGAATGGATGTTGGATTTTGTCAGATGCTTTTCCTGCGTGGTCATATGATTACTATCTTTCATTCTGTGAAATGTGGTGTTTCACGTGCCAGGGATAAATCCCACTTAGTTATAGTGGATGATCCTTCCAACGTGTTCAGTTTGCTAGAAGTTTGTTGAGAATGTTGGCATTTATATTCATCAGGTGCGTCGGCCTATAGTTTTCTTGCCTTGTAGTGCTTTTGTCTGCCTTTGGCATAAGAGTGATGCTGGCTTTTTAAAATGAGTTCAGGGGTATTCCCTCCTATTCAATTTTTTGGGGAGAGTTTGAGAAGGATTGGCCTTAATTTTTCTTTAGATGTTTGGTAGAATTCGACTGTGAAGGTATCTGATCCTGAGCTTCTTTGTTGGCAGGCTTATGGTTTCTGCTTCCGTTTCTTGGTTTTTTGTCTCTTCAGATTTTCTATTTGCATCGTGTCTAGTGGTGGCAGGCTGTCTGTTCCTAGGAATTTGTCCATTTCTCTTTACTGTCTGATTTGTTGTTTAATAGTTCATAGTAGTCTCTTGTGATTCTTTATATTTCTGTGATATCAGTTGTAATGTTTTCTTTTTCATTTATAATTTTATTTATTTAGGTCAGCTTTCTTTTTTACTTGGTTACTCTAGCTAAAAGTTTGTCTGTTTTGTTTATCTTTTCAAAGAACCAACTCTTAGATTTGTTCATCTTTTCTGTCATTTTCCTATTCTCTATTTCATTTGTTTCTTCTCTAATTCTTATAATTTTCTTCTTTCTGCTAACTTTGGCACAATGACCTTGAATTATTTTCTCCTTTAAATATATATACTTAAATATATAGATTTTAATGCTGTAGAATGTAGTCGTATATCTCCCTCCTAGGTCTGCGCAGGTGAATGTGAACAGATTATAATCATTGCCACAAAAGTCTTGTGCAGATATATGATTTAGGAACATAGTAGCCTATTCTCTCTCAAATAATATCAATAAAAATGTTTTAAAATAAACTATAAAGGTTTTTTCGATGGAGAATAGAGTTTATAGACAGGTGAAATGTATGTCAATGGGTATTTGTGGAAAATATAAAATGATCCCTGTCATTGGTCCTTTATGATGATATCTGGAGGTTTAAGGCTATTACTTTCACCCACCCTGTATCTTACCAGTCTTTTCTCCCTAACCATCTACTATTCTAATAGATTTCCTATCAATAAATAAATTTTAATGTAATATTCCCAACTTGTATTCTAGATAAACACTACTAACTGCACACACCATGTAAAGTTTTATAATAGAACTAGAAAAGAAAAATCAATAGTAGAATCTACATGGTCCTTTAGCCAATGCTTTATACTGTTCTTGTGTTCTTTATACTGTTTTTTACAGCTGTCTTCCAACATTTGTCAACAACCAAAAAAACACATCTTGGTACCAATGAGAATTCTTCACTGGGCTGATTTATGTCTAAAAAGGGTGGGAAATAAGTGACGTAACAGTGTCACCATTTCAATGTATAAGTTTACAAAATAAATATTGAGTTTTCCTCTCAAATTTTGGGAGGAAATTCCTTTCGTTCATGGAATTATTATTAACTGGACATTTATTTATCCTCTACTAGATCATAAGCACCTTGTGAGCAAGGATTGCCGAATCTTTGATATCTATTACAACACCTGACTTCTAGCAAGGAATCGATAAATGTTTAGCTCAACGGACAGACAGGACTGGGAAGAATGAGCTCAGCTCACGCTGAACACCCTGGCTGATTGGAACCGAACTGTAGTCCTGACTCTAGAATTACAGCCATGTCATGTGACTCTGCCATGGAGCTAAATCTTCAATCAAGGTTATTTTGAAATTGTTTAAAAGGCATTAGCTAAGTTCTTTAGGTAGTAGATTGTCTGGATCAGAACCATGTTTTTCATATTATTCTTGTATGAAAATATTTTTCAGTTGATAATATAATTGGACATGACCCCACTACATTCTTTTGTGTGTATGAAATTAGTTTGTTGTCATTTCATTAATACCACAGCGTTGGTTTCAATGTTATTCTTGAGCTTTTAAGGTTGTGTTGAGTGATTTGTCATGATAATAACCACCATGATATTTTGAAGAAGAAATGTTTGAGGTTGAATACATTGCATTTCTAAGAACAGACATTGCAACTCTTTTCAACAAACTTATTGGGAGAAGTGTTTCACAGTGACGAGAGTCCCAGTGAAAACCTGTGAGGAAGGGCCCACAGTGATTGGCTGCTCTTGCTTTTGCTCTCATTTCTGTGTCCCTTGTGGTTGAAAAGAAAATCCAGTTTCACTAAGTGTTTTTCTTTTTTGAACCCTATTATAAAGCCCCTCATTTTGCTACCTAATAGAAAACCATTGTTTTCAAAGTCTTTTTATTAGTTATGCCGCCTCTCTCTCTCTGCACTACGTCCATCCTCAGGACCTCTGGCAGAACGTGATCTTGAGAAAGAAGAGGATGTCAAAAAAAGAGTGTGAATTCCTTCCACACTAGAAGAAAAACAGTGTGGGGGGACCTTCTCCTTACGTGATGGTGCAATGATGAAGAGAGAAGAGAAAGGATAAGAAAATAAAGGTAGACAGACATGTTTGTTTTTTAGTTTACTCTGCTGGAATGAAAACCAAGGGAGGGTGGGGGATATTAGATCATTTGAGGGAAAAACTGACATATGAGACTTATGCTTCTTTTTCTAGCAGGAACTGTGGGAGAAGGCAGCTCAGAGCGGGGTCCACAGTAACAAGGGGGAGAGCCTGCAGGAGAACAGCTGCTGTGACAAGGAACTAGGAGTCCTAGGCCTCCCCAGCCACTGCTCGGCCAGAACAGGGTGCTGAGCACTCTTACAAGTGCCATTGTGTAATTAGGCAGAAAGTGGGCCTGACGTATAATTTTCAAACTTCTGTGGATCATGGAGAGGATGCAGAAGCAGAAGGTCCCTGAGTTAAGGGCCAGCAAATCTGCCACAAAAGCACCATAGTTGGAGACCCAGTGCTGGTTGGGGGGCCTTGTGAGGTGCCACACTATGGCTAAAGCTGAGACTAACTGGCATCAAAAGTAGCAGTCACCAAGGAAGGGGCACAGTTCTTAACAGAGTGATTAGGACAAGCAACAATTTCACCTGGTACTTTGGAGCAAAGACAAGTGAAAATGCAAATAAAAGCTCATTCACTTAAGACCCTTTCCCCCCTTTGCTAATAGGGCATGTGATCTCCTCTTCATTCACCTGGATACCACCTTTGTGCAGGTGTTGTGTGGTTGTGTCTGTGTGCATTTAGAGTTCATATGTGAGTGCACTTCAGTGTGCGATGAATCATATGTAGGTGGGGGGATGGCATGAGCTGCAATCCAAATGAAGGCGAGGTCAGTAAAAAATGCTGTTTAAACACCAGAAGAACAACAGGCACTGTCAATGGGCAAGTGAAAGTATTCTTTTCTTCTACTTCCCAATTGTGTGGCATGAAGAAAGACTAGGCCTATTATAGAAAATAGAAAAGCAACATTTTCCTTCCAGATCTGAATACTTGGTGGTTGACAGTCCACTACCCTGAGGTTAAAGACACAATCTATTTTAAGAAAGAGGAGCAAGATTATGTTAAAAATTTTTGATGTGTCTTTTTATACAAATGGAATCCATTTGAATTGCCACTCTCATTCCCTTTTCTGTTGCGGTGTTGATATTCCCTCTATGGAAATTGCCCTTAGCGTCTCGGAGGGAGAGGAAGGCGCTTTTCTGGAAGGGAGTCTTGTTTGGCTGTGTGTGCTGTTGTGGATCTGGACTGTCTCACCAGCTCTGGTCTTCTGCAAGGGTCTACAGCACTTTGAATAAGACAAGGTCCTTTTGCTCAAGAATTTTATACCTTATTAGGGGAAATAAGACAGACAGGGATACATCTATAAAGTCAGAAATTGAGGCAGTGTGTGACAGCTGCCAGTGAGTGAAGCAACAGAAGTCACCCTGGCTGGTGTGGCTCAGTGGATTGAGTGCTGACCTGCGAACCAAAGGGTCACCAGTTTGATTCCCAGTCAGGGCACATGGCTCAGTTGTGGGCCAGGTCCCCAGTAGGGAGTGCATGACAGGCAACCACACATTGATGTTTCTCTCCCCCTCTCTTCCTCTCTCTCTAAAAATCAATAAATAAAATCTTAAAAAAAAAAGAAGTAGATGTCTCAGGTAAAGGAGACCAGGTCTTAGCAAATGTATTTCCATTTAAGTTACACCCCAAGCAAGTTCGCCCTGAGGTGGGGAAACAATCAAGGAAGGTTTCTAAGGCCAGATAATTTAATGAACACTTTAAAAGAATTAGTAAAAATGTTATTTTGTTTTCACAGTAATAGCTATATAGAAAAACTAGGTTTTCTTATATTTGGTTCTACATGTTCCAGAATTAATGGGTGTTCTTTTGACTTTGACTTTGATTTTATTCTCTATTCTTTCTATTCCTGTTGACCTATGCAAACAGCCACTAAGTTATATCTGACCCACAAGGCCTGTGGGTCACTTCTCAAGAAGATTGGCATTTAAAGAGCAACATTAAAGCCATTGGCTTCTTTCAAAGAAAAGGGTGCAAACTGGCATGGGACTACAGTCCCTGGTGGCTGGACTTTTTTAACCTCAGGATTCCCATTGTCATACATTTTTCTTTTTGGGACATTCCATGGCTATCTAAAGCAGGCTCAGTTCTTTCTAGGAGCTATGACACACAGCATTGCTTTTTCTGTGGGAAAGTAAGCTAATCCTCTTGCGGATGCTGTGGGAATAATAGCCACGGTGTAACAACTAATCTACTTTAAAAGTCTGATTCTTAAAAGATGCATTTTACAGTCGTTAAAGAATATAATTTTCACAGTTGCATCACTGGGGGTAAAGGGGCATCACAGGGTATTTTTAGGAGATTAGACACTGTATTTTGTCAGGACATATTTTCCCTATGATTTCATAGCCTTTTCCTCCTAGAAGGGAAGGAAAAATGTTTCTCTCTGTCTCCCCTTCTTCTTGCTCTTATTATTGTTATTCAGAAGTCTTGGGGAGAGAAAAAAGTTTAAAAGATGCTCCAACAATTTCCTCCCATTTCAAGAGTGTGGTATATTTGTAACTGAACATTCTGCTGGGCATTGTCTTGGCACAACGCCCAGCGGAAATTTCAGGAGCGTCTCAGTACGCTGTTTCACATAACTGTCTTGGGCTTCTTTAGGGAGGTCGAACAGGCATTCACACTAGGCCAGAGGTTATTAGATCTCCAGGAGGCTCCTTCCGGCTACATGCCGTGAATATTGTCTGTCAACACAGACGTCATCTGAATCTGCCCAAATTGAATTACTCTCAGCAGCTTCACAGCTGTCTCCCAACATTTGACAACGACCTAGAAACACATCTTTGCACCAGTGAGAGTTCTTCACTGGGCCAATTTATGTCTAAAAAGGGTGGGAAATAAGTGAAATAACAGTATCACTACTTTAATGTACAAAGTTTACAAAACAGATATTCAGTTTTTTTCTCTCAAATTCTGGGGTCCTTTTTTTATACCCCCACACCCCTCTCTCACTACCTTTGTGGCCCTGGTGGCTATAAATAAGTTGCAGGAAAATTACTTCTCTACTACTCCACAATGCTTTTCTTATCTGCCTGCCACAGCTGTCACAAGCCAAATGCTCTTATTTAAGATGTCTGTGGCTGGAAATATGATTGCTTATGTTCTTCAGTGGCTAAAGAGCATTATCATATTATGTCATGGAGTTAATTCATTTCTTCTCTTTTGCTTCAGTATCTTTTGAATGTCTGGTTATCTCTCAAACATGCCAAATAGATCTCGGGTGTCTCCCATAGCGTTCCTCTGGCTAATGTTAATATTAATCCAAGAGAAAAATTAAATTTTAAATTTTAAGGGATGAATTTGACCTTTACAATTTGCTCATTAGATTTCAGTATTCCTCATGTTAACACACAAAAAGCATTGATCCTTCTCAATATTAGTTATAAGTCTTCAAGGTCATTGTTTGGGCTCCCAAGATACTAAGCAGTAAACATTTCTACAAATTTTTTTTCATAATTAGGTATCCTCAAAATGCACATAAGAAGTAAAATACTGCAAAGAAAAAACACAGTGGTATCTACTTGGAAGCTTATAGGATTAAAGACTTTACATGTAGTTAAATTCCATATGCCTGTATTTCCTTTAAAAATTATGGTAGCTCATTTGCCCCCTAGTTAATACCATTTATTTTGTCTGACAGTTCTTGTTATGATCATTTTTTTAAAAAGGGGACTCTTGGATATCTAGCATACTTTGATGACACCTTCAAGTAAATTAAAATCACTTTTTAACATTTTATCTTGTCATTGAGACTTAGAATGAGATAAAAAGATATTCAGATTTGTCCCAAGATTTAGGGCAGACTTAGTGAACCTTATGGTAATGGCAGAATTTCATATGAAGTACCACAAAGTTTCAGCTTCATAAAACTTCCCCCCCATTTTTTTTTGTCTGAGAAATATATCATCTATGAAGAAAATACTATATTTTAAGGAGAGGGTCAAAATCATTATACACATACAAAACAAAAAAAGAAAACATTGAAAAGTATTGTGAAACATGCTGCAGCTCTGAAAATGAGCAAGAAGCGATTGAATAATTATTTTCCACACCTCTCCAAAGACTGGAAAAAACCCCATGATGTCAGAGAGAGGTATACAAACTTTAAGGTATAAATAAAACCATGTAATGTCAAAGTAAGTGAAAGTGCCAAATGAAGTTCTAATTGTAAAAGCTGCTCTGGTTCATGCGGCTGTGGAAAGGCCTCCCATCTATGTCCCCCCCCTTTTTTTCACCGCCTTCCTCTCCGATAAAGTGGGAAATTTTAGGTCCACTTCATGACTACAGTTAATGATTGGGATGGTTACTCTGTTGGATTCAGAATTCTTAAAGTACCCAGTAAGGACCTAATGAAAAACAGAATTATTCTTTATTATAGATAGAATTCATCATCTTGAGAGTATGTAATGGCATAATGTCTATACATCTACAGGAGAGTATCTAATAGGATGCTCTCAAGATGATCTTAATTATTTCAAGAGAAGACGAAGAGGAGAGAAGGGAGGAGAGGAGAGGGAATCCGAGGTTATTTCGGTCCCTGATTTTTATGGAATTAATGATAATATTAAAATTTAATTTTAAAATCTACATGTACTTTTTTGTAAGATGAAAGGGAAATGTCAGTGACCATCAGAGAAGTTTTTTTTTAAAAAAAAGAATTCAATGAAAATATAGAAGATGAATGCTTTGGACTAATTGGATAAAATAAAATATATGCAACAGCACACTTCTCAAGAGTCCTGAAAGGTATCCTGATACTTAAAAGCAAATATTTAGCATGCTCTTTATGCATTTACAGAGTGAATAACTTAGATGATCTGATCAAACTAGACATTCAGTTGGGCTGATGTGAGCCAAGTTTCTCACTTTAACAGCAGTACAATTGTTCAGTTGAGCCTTGTTGCCCCTCTGAGCTGCTGGAATAATCATTTCACCTCTAGACTTTACCTTCTCCTGCTCTACTGTGAACTGTTTCCAACACCCGTCTCTAAGTTCTTGAGTATCACAGTGTCATTTCCTGATCGATTTAAAATGATGACTTCCTATTTTTCACACCAACTACATCAAATGAAAGAAATACACAAATAAGTGTCTTTCAAAATATTCTAATTGTTGGTTTCCTGGAGAGGGTGCTGTTAGCACTGGAGGAAAATGTTGGATTGGTTCTGATGGTGAGGAAGAAATCAAGGACATTGACAACAGAGTTGGAGTGTCAGAAGATGGAGTGTTTCTTTACTGGAAGAAGGAGCCTTGGGTTCAAAGTGATGGGAAAGATTGTAGCAATGTAACATAAAAGGTTGGGTGAATCAGCTTCAAGTAGATTTCATACTAAAGGTAACTGGAAGCTACGGAAAGTCTATAGGAAAACAATAAAAAGGCAACGTAAGCAGATGGCTTTTATGAGACATCAAACGTGTAGCACTTTCAAGTTTATCAATATGTAAATGTTTACACTGGAGTGACTGGAGTTGCTACTCGGTTTATCCTTAGAGATATATTCTAAGTTTAAAAAAGGCTGTGGAACCTTAAAATTTTCCCAGTTGTTTTGTTTCAATTGTATTGATTGTTTTAAGAACCAAAAGTTGCAATGAAATAGAAGAGCTATAATTATAAAAAAAAACTTAAAAAGTTAAACAAAACCATGTAATGTTAAATTAAGTTGAAAGTAACAAATGAAGTTCTAATTTTAAGATCAATTTCCTAGCTCTCCTCACTGAAAAAGTCAGGAAGCGCTCATGCTCCTTGTAGAAATCACACCCAGATTTTATTTTCTAATTATTATTTATGATGAGGGCATCAGGACCCTTAGGAAATGGCCCATTATCCAGGCGGGCGGGCAAGGAGGACTGGGCTTGGGGGTGTCAGCTGAGCCTTTTACATCCGGAAGGCCTTAGATATTCCGAGAAGGAAGGTATTCAGGCTCTAATGGGATCATGTCAGCAGGACACACAGCCAGCCTGCAGTGTCTCCCCCTAGTCCACATCGGGATAGTCAGGCATCGATAACCACAGCGCCACAACTGCTGTAACTCACGGAAATCCATTACACAAGCACATGTCATCGAGTAAGTAGTAATCCTGAGAAGAGAATATAAATCAAACAAACTCATTTGTCACCACTTGAGATGAATAATATACCAGTTCCTTACTTTGAAAATTGGTAATTAAAAGATAAGTACAAAATGTGCTGTTTTTCCAATAAGAACTGTAGATTCAGGTTTAAAAAAGGTGAGCCTAGGGATAAGAAAAAAGCTTTTATTTATTTACAGAAACATAAGAAATGTTAAAGCAATAGTGGAAGTAGAAAATCACCATTTTGTTAATCTTACTGAAACACCCGAGGGAAGAAACTTCAGTGAATGCTAACACTTTCTGGTGAAATGTTGAAAATCAGAATATTCACATAATGCTGAGTATCTCACCACAGATCACTTGTAAGTTGCAAAGGAGGAATCATACATTTATGGTGGAAAGGTGTGACTGTACAGAATAATCCAGTAGCACCCTTTAATTGTGAACCATCCACACATTCTGTACATGACATGCAACAAGAAATACCGATTTTCTCTAAGGACTGGTTTTGCCAAAAGTGTTTAACTTGCACCTAATCATGATGTTAGCTTTAACTTTTAGTTTATTGAAAATACAAGGGATAGAGAAACACATAAGATGCATCATGAAAAACACAATCAGACAAATGTAGACCGTAGACCTTCTAAACAACACCTGGTCTGATGTGTTTAAAAATTTAGTAGCTTGGTTCCATATCTTGGTGATTGTAAATAATGTTGCAATGAATGTAGGGTGCTTTTGTTTGTTCAAATTAACGCTTTGGGTCCCTTTGTATATATTCTCAGAAGTGGGAGCTCTACATTAAAAGGCAGATCCTTTTTAAATTTTCCGAGGTATCTCCATACTGCTTTCCACAGTGGCTGCACCAGTCTGCATTCCCACCAACAGTGCAAAAGAGTTCCCCCTTCTCCACATCCTCACCAGCACTTGTTAGCAGCCCAAGTGTCCATCAGTAGATGAATGGATAACACAACTATGGGACATTTGCACAATGGAATAGTAATTGGCCATAAAAAAGAAGAAAATTTTACCCTTTGCAATGGTATGGATAGACCTGGAGAACATTATACTAAGTGAAATAAGCCAGTCAGAGAAAGACAAGTACCGTATGACTTCACTCACATGTGGAATTTAATGAATAAACTGAACTAATAAGGAAAGTAGAGAGAGACTCATAGACAGAGAGCAGGATGACAGCGTAAGAGGAGGTGGCTAGGGAACAGAGGGATGGAGCAAAAAGGAAAAAGGACTCATGGGCCTGGACAACAGTGTGGTGATTGCTAGGGAGACAGAGATACAAGGGGACTAAATGATAATGGAAAAATACAATTAAAGAAAGTTAATACCTTGGGGAGAAGAAAAGTAGTCAATTATGCCTGATTTTGAAAAACTTAAGAGATGGCAAACAAATGTATTAAACGCAATTTGATTGTATCCTGATTTAGAAAGTATGAAGAAATTTGAGGAAATTTTAGTATATGTGCTGCCGAAGCGAGCACGAAATTTGAGGAAATTTTAATATGAATATGGTTTCTGATGCTATAGGAAATTATTGGTGATTTTTAGATGAGATAATGGTGTTGTGATTGTATAGGAGAGTATATCTTTTCACACTGAAGAATTTAAGAAAAGTGTCTTGATATCTGTAAGTGATCTTAAATAATATAACCCCAAAATCGACATAAATAATAATATAAGTATTGCTGGTGGAAGCAGGGTTCTTGCGGTGTCTCAAGAAAAATCATATTCAGGGACCCGCGAAAGATGATGAAGTCTTGTGAGATTCATTCACGAAGCAAAACTGAAACGATGTCCCTCTGTTGTCCCCTCTCTGTCCATCCCACCATGGAAAATCAGGGCCAGAAACAGTGTCAGTGTCCTAGATCCTGGGTCATAGTAAAGCTTAGGCCAGTCCAGCATCCAGCTAGTTCGGCGTGTGTTCCCCCTGCAGCCTGCTGCAGGGCTGAGGTATTCAGGCTCCCGCCTAGATCCTGCACGTGGATTCTGTGTGGCTGCGTGGTGGCTGAAGGCCACGTGGCTATGGAAAGAAGGCGCGTGAGTGCATGCTGCAAGGGCAGGGTGCGAGTGCGGCTTACGAGCAAGAAAGCGAGAGCTCTGTTTCTGGGGGCTTTTAACGAGGAGTTTTTTCAAAATAACCAATCAACTTGCCAAGCTTTCCTGGGCTTTTGATAGGTTCACCTGTTAGTCAGACTGACAGGTGGCTGTGGTCTAGCACCTCCCCCTACACCCTTTATCAATCTGGTACCAGAGTGGGGAAGGGAGGTGCGTTAATGCCCTTGGTGGAGCAATGGCGGGATCCCCTGGGATATGAAGCCGTAGCTTCCTGATGGAGCAAACAGGGTCATGCTCCCCAGTTTACTAAACTCAATATCTGATACCCTTTGCTTCCTTTTTTATTAATAACTAGTTAACAACCTACAATAACATTAGTATATATTTACACATAGAATACAGGTCTGGATTAACATGAAAGAAAAACTGTTGAATGCAGATGGTGAATATATAAATCTTTTTTGGTATGCTTCCTATTTTTCTGTATGTTTTAAAATTGTTAGAATAGCTTTTAGTTTAAAGAATGCATATAGTCATAAAGGCCCAGAAGTTACAATAAAAGATGCACTCCATTCCCTCATTAGAGATTCAGATAGCCAGTTTTCATGATAGAAGTTCAAAGAGCTAAAAATTTAGCTTGGTCAAACCAGTAGTTCTAAAGGTAACTCCATTATTGCAAACGCTGGAATGGATACTTGTAAAAGGGATAGTATGTCATTGCTTCAACATGTATTTTTAGGAGTTTAAAGTGTCCTGGAGGATTCTTGACTCTCGAAATTCTCTGGGTGCAGTTTAAAACTGAGGTGGTCCTAAATGAATCTGTGACACTGTCCACCAGCCCTCCTGGAGCTGGACTGTCCTGTGGAGGTCATGGAGGTCCTCCAGCACAGCGAAGGCTCGGGGTCCGACCTGCCAAACCAGATATGTTAAAACCAAAGTCAGAGCACTAGATCTCTTGGAATTTGCTTTTGCTTCCAGGACAGCAGGGAAGAGAACCTAAAGGTCTCATTCCCAAGCCATTGGTTGTTCCCCCATAAAAAGTCCCTGGGATGTCAGGTCAGCCTAGTAAATTCACCAGCTCAGAAACACTTGGCTTATCTGTGAATGCCTTATCACTTGGGAAATACATGACAAAAATGTCTTGCCCACGAACTTCCACCTCAAGTCCAAGCACTATATATCAATTGTGCTTTCAACAGCCTTTTTTTTTTTTTTAACCATTTCTGTCTTATGGCTGATTCTCTGCTTCTTAGTTTTTTAATGTGAATTTCAGTGAGAGTCAATTATTTCATACGGAAAATGTTTCTCACTAGGCAGGGAGTGTTTTTCATCTTACTAAAGATGGAACATAATAGTTCAGACACTTTCATTCTCTAAAACATAAAGCATCTAGTGCATAGTCATTACCCTAACTACTAAATCAAAATGCTCTCTTAAGGTAGAATGTGCTAGTACTTAGAAAACTCATTAAGTCAAAACTCATTAAGTCAGAAAGTATTCACTGAGATCTTACTGCCTAGAAAGTACAGCTTTGGTCACTTAAGGAAATTGTCAATATTAGCCTAATTCTATGCCCTTAGGGAGTTCCAGATATTTATGAGAGAGAAGATAATCAACCTGATAGGTTTTTCTTGAATTTAGCCATAAAATATTAATTTCACTCATATAGATTTTCTGCTTGGTTTCTTCAAAACCTAAACTCTGAAAGGTAAAACACGGAGTGTCAGTTCTGATACTGGTGTGCATATACTTTCTGGAATCTTTTACTTTTATTTTTTTAAGATTATTTTTATTTAAAGATAGTTGGTATCTTTTATTTTTAAATGCTATGAATGAAGTCTTACCAAGTGTTGTATATATTCAGAAAAAAATTATGAATGAACCCTCAGTTTCTGGCACGTGGACGCAAGCATTAGAAAGTGAAATCTGACCCTTCTAGGCCATAGCAGGTGAGTGCAGGTTGCCATTTCAGAATACGGATTGCCTAGTCATCATATGTCAGCTTTCAAATTAGACACCTACCAGCATTTTCTAGGTCATATTTATTGAAACTTCTAAGCCATCACTATTCAGTATCCAGTGTAAAGAACGTCTCAATACACACGTTTGGTTGTGTCTTTCCCATTACAAAATGGTTTTGTGGAGTTGTACTGTGCGTGGGGTACAAGCAAACGTCTTCACCGCGTCTATGGGTTCACCATAGCAGCGGCATCCGCCGCACTAGCTCCCGCTCTTCACTCTGGTTTCTGAGCGTCTCCATGGCAAAGACTTCCAAGGGTCCTCTGCACATCATGTTTTATCTGCTTGGAAAGCACTGCTTTTCTTCTCACCCAGTGAGCTCCTGTGCATTCTTTGTCTCTCAGCTGAGTTATCTTTCTCCCCTGTATGGTTGCTAACTTCATTCTAGGTGCGTCACTGATGCAAATGAAAGATAATCTGAGGGATTCTGATACGCATGAATCAGCCATGCTACTTGGGAGAGTTCTCAGTGGAAATCTCATCCTGTGGGAGATTTGGGGCATAAGGTGGCTGCTCGAGGTGTCTGCTATTTAAAGGCATAGTTCTATTTGGGGAAAAATTTTCAGGCAGTAGAAAGGATATTTCGTAAGGCCCTGCAGAGACACGAGTTGATAAAAGCTTCTTTGAGACTCTATCATAAAATAGAAGAACCTGTACTGTCAATGACATAATTCCTCATCCCAGCCTGAGATTGTGTCCTGGAGTCAAGAGTGGCTGCTCGCAGTATTGGGGGCAGAGAGAGGCCCACCCTGCTTCACAGGGAGGAACGAAGGCGGACTATACACATTAGCCGCTTTGGTTCCTGCGGCTGTGGAAAGGCTTGTAGCCACCCCCCTATATCCCCCCTGTTTTTACCACCTTCCACTCTGATAAAATGGAAATTTTAGATCCAGCTCACAACTACAGATAATGATAGGGATTACTGGTCTGTTGGATTCAGAATTCTTAAAGTACCCAGTGAGGACCTAATGAAAAACAGAATTGTTCTTTATTATAGATAGAATTAATCGTCAGAAGAGTTTCTAATGGAATAATAGCTAATAGGCTATATCAATAGGAGATCATCTAGTAGGATACTCTCAAGATGATCTTAATTGTATCAAGAGAGGATAGGAGAGAAGAGGTGGGAGGTTACTTTTGGCCCCTGATTCTTGTAGAACTAATGATAATACTTAAAATTTAATTTTAAATTCTACATGTACATTTTTTGTAAGATGAAGAAACTTACATCTTACAAAAGAAGTGACAATCAGATAAGTTTTTCTAAGAAGAAATCAATGGAAATATTTGAGGGGGATCTCAAAAACCTTGAATTTATTTATAAAAAATTTTATATTTATTCTCACATATTTAAACTTCAGTCACCTTCAAAGTACTCTCCTGTTGATGTAATATACCTATTTAGACTTTTCCCCACTGCTCAAAAACAGTTTCTGAATTTGTTGATTCTGATGCTTTTTGGTGTTTCTGCCTTTGTTTGTTTGTTTGTTTGTTTCACCTCTTCCATATGGGCAAAACATTTCTCTTTGAAGACTTTTTTCATCTGGGAAAACAAAAAACAAGATGCTCCGAGTGAGATTGGGTGAGTGTGAAGGATGGGCATGAAGGTCATGTCGTTTTGGGTCAGAAACTGCTGAAAGCTCAGTGCAGCGTGGGCTGGTGTGCTTGTAAATCACCCATCGGGAAGTGCGCAGACATTGAAAGGGTCTTCCAAACCAGTTAACTGAAGCTGAACACAGCCTCTCACCACAACGCCAACTGGTACCCTGATCCAGGTGGGTCCCTAGAACACTCTCCTAGTGGGGAAGACTGTACTACAAGGGGCCTGCCCTCCAGAAGATACTTTTGGGTTATTTTTGCTTCTCCCTTGTATAAGATAAATGCTTTGAATTAAATGGGTAAAATAAAATATATGCAACAGCACACTTCTCAAGTTCTAAAAGGTATTCTGGTACTTAAGAGAAAATATTCAGTATGCTTTTCATGCATTTACAAGGTGAAAAATCTCTTTACTGTGGAAGAATGTTTGATTTTTATGACTTTATAAATTAAAGCAATGTTTTATACTTTTAGAAATGATTATAAGATTTTGTTATATATAGTCTGATCACTTTAATTATTAGAGAATCAGTGAAACAATAATTATATTTATGATTCCTAAACAATAGCAGAAAATATTTTTTACTATAGTGCATTGATATGTAACTTGATTTCATTCTTTTAATTTTACTGGTAATCTCCCCGTGTGTTCTCTCCAAATTTATCATTAAATATTGGGATCCTTGTTTAAGTCAAATAATTATCATCAACAGGAAATTCTCCCTAAAAAATAAAGGACCCCTCTGGAATATTTCTATTTGCCTGCTGCTGCTTCTGATACATTTATTACACAACTATAGGCTATAAAAAGTTGTAAACATGATAATACTTGTTTACATATCAGATTCCCTATATTAATTAATCTGGCAAGCTCTTGATCAATAGATTCTGTTTATATACTGATGAACCGAATAAAATCATCTGTAAAAATGTCATATGGCATATTTTGTTCCTTACTCATATTTTTCTCATTATGATTGATAATATTCCAAGAAGTAAAAAGCACTATGTTAGCATATACATGCTACCACATATTTCTAAGTCACTCCTTATTCATCTTTTATTTCAGTTCCCATATTCAATGTTTTGCATAGAAGAATCAAGTATATTAGGGATTAATAGGTTCACTTTGTTGATAAAGAAGGCATTTCAGTTACCTCGTCTCCACAAACCAGAAGCAGTAATTGAACAAGAGTTTAAAGTGTGTTGGCCTGTCTTCAAAACTGTGTTCTTCCAAATGAAGCAGTCAACAATAAAATGACTCAAAAACACTGACAAAGAAGAAAGATACTTAAATAATTATTCTCATCCACTTAAATAAGGTAGTTCTCATGAAGTGCTCAGTCTAGTACCTCACATATTCATATAATTAAAATAAAAAGCAGTCACAACTTTTAATTGAATAGTTAGAAAAGCTGGGCTTTACATATGTACTAGTCAGAAAAGGCTAATTGCTATTGAAAATAATCCAAAATATCAGTTATTTAACAAAATAAAGGTTTAATTCTTATACCCACTGTAGTTCAGTGGTGATCAGCAGGGTCAAGGTGAAGGGTACTTCCATGAAGTTGCTCATGGACCTAAGTTCCATCTCTGTTGTGAGCTGAAATCTTTGGATTCCTCCACTAGAAGACTCTGTCTTTATCCAGAAAAGGAATGAGGGATCACAAGAAGATGTCATAAGATGTTTCAGAGGTCAAACCTGGAAATAACATAAATCAATTCCACATATGCTAGAATGACCAGCATTTAGTAATGTGGCTCCACCTTAACTGTAAGCAATTCAGGAAAACAGTCCCATTGTGTGCCCAGGAAACAAATAAAAGAAGATTTGGTGAACGTATAGTTTTGTCTCTGCCCCAGCAAGCAAAATACATCATTGGCCAAATCACAAGTGGGTACTAGAGTTTGGCAGTGAAGTTGAAACCCCAGAGATTAAGAACAAGGTTAGAGGTCAGAAAAAAAATCCATCCTTTAAGAAGAAACTTAGTCTTGGTTCCAAAATTATAAAATGAGCTACCAAAGATTATTGTTTTTTTAAGCATTAGAAATGTCTTACTAGTTTGTCCTCTTTCACAATGCCAGGGTAAGCTAAGTGTGAGTGTTTTAACTATAATAGTGATTTTCTAACAAATGGAAATAAAACTGAAGTTTTTTGCAGATTTCTAGATCATGACATCATTTTTAGGTATTATTAATTTACACCTTATAAAATGTGAAGATTATGAAATCAGAGCTCATTTTTTGCAATAATTTAGGAGTTTTCTTAAGGTTGAAAACTGAATCATTCTTGAAATGAAGAAAAAGATTAATGATACTATCTCATGCCCAAATATAGTAGAAGAAACCGTTGAAAATTTTCTTCCAACTTTGCCAGTGAACACAATTTTTGAGATCTATTACCACACCCTATTACTGTCCTTGGCTTGGGTTCAGCAGGAAGACTGCCATTTCCTTCTGAAAGAGCCAGAAATTTGTGACAAGTTTATTAAACACTGTTTAATTTTTTCCCCACAGAAATATTTTACTCCCTATGTTTTTCCATTCTATGACTTTGAGGAGAAATGTGTTCCAAGATGGCGGCTGTTTGACAGGCCTACCATTACACTTAACTACTAAGCTCTCAGAAAACAATGTCTAGAGGGCAATTTGCAATTTTTGCTGTTGACATTTTTCATTCAAATACAAATTTCATTCATTCATGCATTTACTCATCCACTCCAGAGCATTTTGGCTTATCTTCTAAGGAGCTAGGCACTGCGGTTAATAGAGGAAATCTAACTCAAATGGATCCCGACTCTTGACTCACGTTCTCAAGACGGAGACAAAGGAATGCTCAGATATAAAACCCAGGCTGCGAAAAGTATTGTAAAGATCGCAAATGGGGTATCTGGGTCTTCATGTAATAAATGGGCCTTTAAGACAGAGAAACTCTAGAGACCTTCTTAGGTAACTTTAATGAGGATAAGTTTAAACAGAGTCAACAGATGAGGGAGACCCAATCAGGTAAAAGACAGGAAAGGAGACCATTTGAAAGTGGTGAAATAGGGACGAGCTTGGTGTGCAACTGGGGTCGGATTCAGTGTCTGGGGAAGTGGAGGGATGGGCTGGAAAGAGAATGAGGCCAGGCCACGCTGGGCCCACTCAGAGGAAGCCAGGGCATTATGTAAGTGGAAGTGTCTTGCTCCTATGTCAGGATCTAAATTTTTAAAAGATCATTTTTTTGTGGCTTCATGGGAGAGTAGTTTGAAAGAATAAATATGGAAATTGGGGTAACTGTTAATGAATAACCCAGTTAAGACAGAACTGTGGCTTGAATCAGTGTAGTGAGAGTGGAAGTGGAGGAAAGTGAGGATCTATTAATATATGAAAGCACCAACAGGAGCTGACGGCTGGATATGAGGCATGAAGCAAGGCTGGGCCAAATGTGCATCTCCAGTTCCTGGCTAGTGATGGAGTGAAGGATAGCACCGTTTACTGAAATGTGGGTGACTATGTCAGGACCTTGAGTGGGCAGGTCAGACAACATACCTGGGGCAGGCAAGCTATTTCAATGCTAAGAGGCATTCAAGGTAGTTTTCAAAGGACAGATAGATGTCAGCCCAGACCTGTGAAGAAAGTTGAGGTTGAGGATATCATTAGCGTTTATCAGATTATAGATGGCACCTACAGCCATGGAAATGGTTGAGAACAACTGGGAAGAGTGCCTTATGAAGAGAATACTTAAAACCTATTTTGTGAAAAACTTCAATAGTTAAAAGGCAAGTAGAGGAAGAGGCTGATGCAGAGTCTGTGTCCAAAAGACAGTGACTGAAAACATATTTCATTCAAATCAATCAAATTTTCTCGCTACAAGGAACTGCCTAAGTTGCAGGTGCTTTGGTGAGTAGAGGGAACATGATCACGTGTGCCCAGCAGGTATTTGGGTCAGGTTCTTTATTGCGAAAGGCATATATGAGATGTTGCTCTAATGTTCATAACTGACTTCCTACCTGATGTATCTTACAATGTTCATGTGTATTAAGCTTTCCACAAAACCATTTCCATTTTTATTTATTTTGTCTAGATGTAAAGCAGACAGCACGTCACGTTACACATATTGCTAGAATTCCTGCAGTCTAATGTATACAGATTTGTGAATTTTGAATGATTTAAAGTTCATGAATATCTTGGGTTGGTTTGTTTTGTCTTGTTCAAACCCTGGATATTACATTTTTGCAGTTTAATATATTCCTTTAGAGGAAAGAAATGTTTAGACTTCAGCTAGATGTAACATTGTTAGAGAGAATAGAAGTTAAACATATAGAGAAACAAAGGTAACACAGCTTTAAAAATTTTAGAAAAACATTCAAATAGTCGAGGCACATGCATTCAGTGTTTTATTTTTCACTAAAACTCTAAAGAAAGCAAGGTTGGCTTTTGAGAAAATTAATGAATATTGGAGCTTCTACATAAAAGCTAAGTGCTTTTTTTTGAAAAGATGTAACAAAGTTTTTTATCAGTAATATAATAGTAATATTGTATAGAGATAAAAATGTATACAGACATTTAGCTGATAGTGATTTTAACTTGAATTTCATTTCCATAATAATCTGATTGATTATCCACACCTGTCAAGTTGATGGACGGGGAAAGTCAACTTGCCCTTGAATGCCAAAGGCTATTTTCAGACCCTGGAGTTGTCCCCTTAATCTAATTCATTTTGCAAGCTTCCTACGTGCCCTTAGAAGTCCAATTAGCTAATATTCCTTTCTTAAAATCTATTTAATAGAGTCCTCATTAATGAGCTCAGCATTCAAGCCCTTCTACAATTTTGCTATTTCTTACCTTAAATCTATTTCTGCACTATCCACCATTCCTAATGCAATCACTGTAGTAATATGACTAACTTAGTCATGGTTCTTTATGTATGTCATGTAATTCTAATCTGAAATTATTTTCTGTGTATTTCAAGCCACACATTGTGATCACCCCTCTGTGTTGTCTACTCAGAGATGCGTTTCGTCCTTTTATACAGGATAAGTGGAAGGCTGGGTTTTGTGTTTCTCTGTCTCCCCCACATTGCCTAGACAAATGCAGTATTATAGATAGCAGGTTACCAACAAATGTTTCTTGCTTAATTGGATGATTAACACAGAATTCTTTTGATGAGGAAGATTAATAAACATGACCAGAGAGGTTAATGGATTAGATTAAACCTGCCCCCAAAACTCGCATCCTTCACCCTGTGCCACAGTAACTCCCACAAAGAAAGGGAGTACTATCATCAGTCACCTCCAAGACTTCATTTTCCCCCTCAAATACTTTAATGGGTAGACATTTCCTGGCCAGTCCCTGGTGTTTTAAAACAGGGGCATCTCCTGGTGTGTGTCATATGCATAAAGAGAATCTTATCTGGGGGTTTAGTGGGGGGACAATCATAGATGGATGTTAGACTTTCAGGGAGTGTCTAGTCCTGCCTCCCTTCAGAGTTTCCAAGCCCTTCAGTTTGTTTTGGTTTGGTTTGGTTTGATTTTAAACTGATGTCCTAGTGCCTGGGTAAAAAAGGAGTCCACCTGACCAAGAGATGGAATTATAGTGGATGTTGGGGTAGCCACCCTCTAGGATGGAGAGGAGTGATTATCTTAGCTGCTGGGGCTATTGGGTACTGACATCACCTAGCTGAGTCCTCAGTGATGAAAATCTCCTTTGGCAGAAGGAAATTATTCTGTCCAATGTTACATCCCCACTCCATAGGAAGTCTGCATCCATGCTAATTAACATGGGGATAGAAAGGACTGTCCCCCTTGCCTCAATAAGGAACAACTCTGTAGGGGATCTCAGCTCTAGGGCCCCCTGAAGAATCCTTTGAGCTCTGTGCTGCCACGACATGATGTGTCAGCCTGTCCCTGTGCTTGGTCCTGCCTCTTTTACTCCTTCACATGTATAATTCCTTAGACCAGTCCCCAATAAATCTCTGGTGCACAAATCTCCAATTTGAAGTCTGTTTCCAGGGAACCAAGCGAAGGCAGCATACATTCACAACAGATGTCATTAACAACCTGTTCTTACTCTTACTTCTGCATAGGGGAGAGATTTACATATGTGATTTTCCCCCGAGCTTTTCAGAGCTGTTTCTTTTCTGCTTTCTATCTCTCTCAAATTTACTGGAACTAATCTCGGTATTTTAGGGATATATTCAATGTTTCCCTCCTCCCAAATCACTTATGTTTCATGTACCTTTGGAGAAGTAGTTTGGCTGAAAAGAATAAGCAAAGTACTAGGACTCAGAAAACTTGTATTTTGAGTCTTGGCCTAATACTTTTTAGTTTTTAAACTTTCTATGCCTCGGTGTCTGCATTCAAAAATCAGTTTAATAGCATCTACTCTGGATTTCTGATAATGTACCAAATGAAATTAAACACATAAAAATAAATTTGTAAACTAGCAGTAGGTTATCATTTATAATCCTAATCATATTTTAAAAAGAAAAATACTATTATCAAAAATAATCAGTGAATTTCACAATCATGCTCTCTTTAATCCCTTCTGATTTTTTCAATCAGAATTTGAATTAAGTGACTTAAAACTAAATAAATTTAGAGTCTCAGAAAACTTCAGGCATTATCTCTTCTGATTCTCTTTCTCCCCCATGAGGAAATGGAGGCACCATAATGTTGAGTAATTTGTCTATTGTTATATGGTTAATTAGAAAAAGATTCACAACTAGAACTTAGGGCTTCTCATTTCCCCAGTGTCTGGTAGGTATTTTCTAATTTCTAGAGATAATGGAGGCTTGGTCAAATTTTTTTGATTTATACTCCCTACTTTCTGGTACTCAGTGTTTTGTAAAAACTACTTATTGTTTCCATTTTGAATAATGCAGCTTTGTTTTCTTTCTTTTCCATTTATTTTTCCCTTTAGATTTCAATATGGCCCATCAAAATGAGCTTACATAAGATTGTAGTGAATATTGGCTCTGAAAAAAAAGCATGTAAGCCCCTTCAATATGAAATTGAGATATTACTAAGTATACACTTAATTCTGTAAACTGACATCTAAGCAATTGGTCTTGTTGCCTCTGTGGACAAGTTGTTAGTAGTGTGTGTGTGTGTGTGTGTGTGTACATTTTAAAGAACAGCGTTTTCACAATGTCAGCAGTTTATATAAGAACACAGTTCACATTTGCCATGTATCAGAAGCTACCAGAGTGGTTATAGCTACTTCTGTCTCTGATTTCTCCATTCCCATTATACCATTTGACATTTCTGAAGCCAGTTTTGCATTTTAGTGGAGCCATAAATAATGGCACTAAGCTGAAAAGGCTGGAATATACAGAAGTGGAGAAAAGAGAGAGATAACATATATATGTTCTTACATCAAAAGGGCAAGGAGGTATTAAATGTTGGGTAAACCCAGTTCCAAGCAGAGCACACTGAGTGACTGGAGGAGAATGCGTATCAGCCTCCAGCCCTCCCATTCAATGGCAGGTGGGTCTTTCCTAGCTCTGAGGCTTATTCCAGGGGGTTGTATTGTGGCAAAGCCCTAGTATTAATCATCATTCAAGCAGTTTTAAGGTGAGAGGTTATCTATCTCCTACCAGCCCACACTACAAGGAAAATCTCCTCTAAGCCCCGCCCCAAGGGTGGGGCCACTACCTGGGACACCTCCAGGGAGAACCACTCTGCTCCTCTTGGCCTCTGTCTGTGCCACGAGTGACTCCCTGCTCACAGCCGCAGAGCTGGGGGCACAGTGCTGCATTAAATCTTGCAGAAAAAAACTTATTTCAACACTCTTTTTATTTTCTCTGGATTATCCTTTCTCTTACTTATTCTTGAGAAGCAGGTATTTAAAGTCTAGATTTTTCCTTTTCCATGACAGTTCAAGACTTACACAACGTATTGACAGTTTACAAACTCAGCAAAGGTACGCACTTCTGGGCACTGGCTGGTCTTTCATTTTCAGATCTGGTTCAGCAGACGGCTCTGTATGGCTTCTCTTTCGGCCTTCCAGGCAGCAGGGTCCTTCCTCTGCCCCTAACCGTGGAACTAAAGATTTTGAGACTATGCACTACTCTGTCCCAAGAAATGAGTGATTTCCGTGCAGGCTGCAGGTCCCCCTGAGAAATAATGGAAAGCCACACCTAAAGAGGGGAGGCAAGAGTGTTTCCTTTTCCTGAATCTAAACATCTCCCTGGAATGTTATTTACAATGGGGCTGGAACGCAGGTGAGGACTGATTTGCCGATGGCCAGAAGTACCTTCCAAGGCAGAAACCTGGGGAAGCCTAAGAGAATCGCTGGAAAGGGCTAAGGATGGGCATCTTACTGGTAAATCTGAAGACAGAATTTCCAGGATTTGAGAGGAGATGATAAAGACTATGGAAAGCACTGTGGCCAAGTGCTCTTGTTTTTAAACTGCTTTCCTGTCTACATAGTGATAAAAACTCAATCAGAAGCATCAACCAATTGACTTCCTGCTCTCCTGCAGAGCAGAGGGGCGGGGCTCAGGTGATGCAGTATCTCCACTCTACTGGGCTCTGAGCCTGGCTAACAGGTAACGAGCTTCATCTTTTCTTTCCAATGTATCTTTCATCACAAAACTTCAGGACCCAGCCTGTCAGTGAAAGCAACAAAGATGGCTGGGAAGTAAGTGACCAGACATTGCAGTTCTGTCCAAACCAAGGAATATATTTCAACCACTCAGACTGATTTTTGTTTAATGCCAAGTACGCAGCTTGGCTGTCAGGGCAGTGAAGCGAAAAGAAAATTAGGGGCCAAATGCCTAAACCCTCAAGAAATGTCACAGAGAAGAAGCAAATACAAGTAAAAAGGTTTTCCTTATTATGATTTTTTTTAATGTTTAAATGTATGGATTTTGTTATCAGTGCACTGAAAATGGAATCAGTGACCCATTGGACCAAATGCTTATGTTTAAGAAATGCCTTGAACTTTAAATAAACACCATTTTCTTTTCTTTTGGATTAATTTACTTGCAGATGTGTGCCACAGCTTGGGAATACATACCCGGCTGAAAAAATACAGGCAAGAGCAGGGCAGAACCTAATTTTCTTACTATCCAGACTTTATTGAACAGACAACAGAGCTTTCAAAAGAAACATTAAGGGCTCCTCTTTTTTATTCACTTCAGAGACAGAGAGATTGAATTGAAGGCAGAATTCGGAGTTTTCTCCAGTGACCACAAAATAGTATTTTAAAATCTTGTAGTATCTTGTTTGTGTTGCCATTTTGATTTTTTTCTTCCCTGTGGCAGGCTTGTGTATTGCCAAGTAGCCCAGTCCCTCTGCCTCTTTAGTCCAGCTCTCATTAGCATCAAAGAATGCAGACAGAGGGAAACTGCATCACCCTCTCTGGGCCTTAGGTTTGTCTCTGTAGACTGAGAGATTTGTATTAAATTACTTGCTGCCCCAGTGTTTGGGTCTATTTTCTAGGTTTACTGTTTGAATATACCCCTGTGGAGAGGTGGAATCTCTCTCTCGACAGCCTCAGATACTAAAGAATCAGCTAGTTAGCGGGCTGCCCCCAAAGGGAGCATTCCCAATCTCGTGGAAGAGACTGAAGGTCGAGATTCCAGTCCAGAGCCTCACGGTATGATGCCCCTTTTCCTTCCCCCACTCAATAGATCTGAACATTCTGCAGATTTGTTCTGCACATTGGTATATAAAGAAAAAGCAATTATCTTCCCTACTAATGATCAGGAAGCAAAACTTTGAAGAAGTAAATTTATGCAAGAATCTTCACATGTTAGAATATTAGGGAAAATACTCATTAGATATTGAGTTTAGGTCAAATAGTCACACAACAGAAGTTATTGTCCTAGATATAGATATTATGACCTTGTTATGATCTAATAGCTTATTGAATGTTGCAAACATTATTTTTATAATATTTAATGCCCTACAGTAAACATAATTTTCAAACTGTGTTTATGAAGTAGCTGTTATTTAAGAATCACCTCTGTCTTAGTGAATGTTGGCTTATCAGTAAAACTAAATATTATTCATAATAGTGCCATGAAAAGAAATGACAAGACTTATGAAGAAATTACAAGGCACATTGGTTTCCTAGGGCTACTGTAACAAATTACCGCACACCAGCTGACTTAAACAATAGAAATATTCCCTTACAGTAATGGAGAATGGAAGTCCAAGTTAAGTGTCAGCCTCTGAAAACTCCAGGGGAGAACCCTTGCTTGACTCTCCTTATGCTTCAGGTGGCTGTCTAGAGACGCCTGCCTTTCCTTGGCTTGTCTAAGCCTGTTCCAACCTCTGCTTTGGTCTTCTCTTCTCTGTCTCTGTCTTCTCCTTTATGGTGTCTTAGAAGGACACCTGTCATTAAATTTAGGGCCTGCCCTAAGTCAGGATGACCTCCTCTCAAGTTCATTACTTTATATCCACAAAGACACTTATTCCCAATGAAGTCACATTTTGAGGGTCTGGATCCGCATACGTTTTGAGTGATACTGTTTATCTTAGTCACTGTGAGCTGCTGAAACAAGTCTCCATAGACTGGGCAGCTTCAACAACAAACATTTATCTCTCACAGTTCTAGAGCCTGGGAAGTCCAACCACATGGTGTCAGCAGACCCAGTGTCGGGGGAGGGTCTCTTTTCTGTTTATGAATGGCTGTCTCCTTGCTGTGTCCTCACAAGGCAGAGAGCAGAGACAGGAAGCAAACTCTCTAGTGTCTCTTCTTACAAGAGCACTGCCCTCATTCATAAGGGCTCCAAATACCATTGCATTGGTAATTAGGCTTTCAGCATTTGAAGTTGTGTGTGGAGGGGTGTGCCATGAACATTCAGTCTGCAATACATTCGATCCACCACATGGGGGAAGCTCATGAAACTCAAATGAACTGGATCTCAGAAGTCATTGGAAATAGCAACTGGGAAGCCCCTTAGAAACCAAGCTCATTCTCTGAGTCATCTTTTCCCCTAGGGCTGCCTGGATTCTTATTCTGCATCTCTTTACACATCGTTTGCAATCACTTTCCTTGCAGCTAGCTCTCCTTATACTAGAATAGGACCCTGTGAATTTCAGACTTACATGCCTCTAGCTTACGAGGCCCACAGAGAGTGGCCAACCTCTCTGAGTCTGAATTCTAAATTCTTAAAAAGCAATTATCTCATGGGCCGGTTTAGATCAGACATAGATCAGGAGTCCCTTTAGTTGCAGCTTGGGGAATGGTTAAGTAAACGAAGCTCTGGAAGTGAATGAAATTAAATGAAATCACAATAGCCTGAAGATCCATGATAAAGAGGAGGTGTTTACGCCTTTCCAATGTTGACTGAGAAACCATTAAAGTTTTTAAAACTATTCCCCAAATAACCCAAAGCCATCTAAAATGGTATCTAAATTTATACTTACCAGCCTCTGTGATCTAGATCATAATTTAACTCTCAATTTTAGTGTCTTATTGTCACAGTATGGGTCTGGGAAAACTGTCGAGGTAGTTTGAAGTGGCTTCCCCTGAAAACCTTTAAGATTTTAGGACAGCACAGTAGGCTTGGGTCTGAAAGCTTCTGTGAGTTCTGTGACATTTTCTGAGAATGTATTTCAGAGGTGATCTATGGGGCCTAGGAGGTGTGATCTCTTTCTTCTGGAAAGGGGTCACTACATGGCAGTAGTGGAGGGACCAAGCCCGGAGAGAAGGATGTCTCTGTGCCTGGAGACACAGAGGTGATGAGGGAGGCCTGTGTGTTAATTGGCCCGACGAGAAGAGAAGTAATCAGAAAACGTAATGGGAGGAGAGGGAAATCAGAGTGATATACTGGCCGGAAAGCAAAGAAACCTCAGGGAAAGAGAGTAAAATATGACGGCCATAATTAAATGAAGTAAGTTCTCCTTTCCCTTGGCAAATCAGTGAGCTTTCGGCAGCGTGTGGAGCTTGGGCTGCAGACACGAAATGTGAACGCACACATGGGTGCCAGGTGGCCCGCGCGGACGGTGCAGGTTCCAGATCTCAGGAGGGCGGGAGGATAAACAACTTAAGGAATCTTCGTGTAAAATGAGGTTATTGGGCCAGCCTGGGTAGGAGACATGCCACAGTTTAAGTCTCATAAAACGGAACGGGCATGTACGAGGTAAGAAATTGGTTGGCATGGAAAAGCGAGGCTGTTGATTTCATATACCAACTGCTGAATTAATGCTCTGTGTGTTACCTGATCTCACCAGGAGAAAAATGTGAAGAGAAAAGTTATTTTGTCTTTGAGAGAGGCTTAACAATAAAAGAGAGTGTCTTATAAGGGCGATACAACAAGTAGGGTGACCTGACAATTAATAGTAATTTTCTGAATAAGTGTATACTAAAGGGATATGATATGGTTGTTACGTAGTGTGGACCGAATTGCGACCCCCTCCCCAATTCATGTGTTGAAGCCCTGAACTGCAGTGTGACTGTATTTGGAGATAGGGCTTTCAGGAAGTAATTAAGGTTAAATCAGGTCATCAGGGTGGAGCTCTAATCTGGGAAAATTGATGACCTTATAAGAAGATGAAGCTCTCTCTTCTCTCCTTCTCTCGCTCTCTCTCTCTCCACACTCACCGAGAGAAAGCCGTGTAAGGACAGAGGGAAAAGGCAGCCATGTGCAAACCAAGACTTCCTCACCAGAAGCCAGCCCTGCACACCTTGACCTGGGCTTCCAACCCCTAGAACTGTGAGGAAGTAGAATGATGTCATTTACACCACTCAGTCTATTGCATTTTGTTATAGCAGCCCTAGACGTCTAATAAAAATAACCATAATATGATCATAACTGTGCACATGGGTAACATAGGTTTACATATTTTTTCTATGAAATTACCCTGACATAATGCTTATATTTGGAGTAAAGACGTCACCTACTATATTTTGGGGTGGTTGTAGCATTTTGTGGGAATTTGGAATTTTGATAAGAAAAAATTCAGAATCAATCTGCCAACCAATATGATGGCAGAGTAAGAGGTAGAGTAAGGTTAGAGGGGAGCGTATGGGGACAATGTAAAGTTGGAGATACATGAAAGGAACCTGTGGTAACCACGTTCATTCTCCTCCTAAATGAAGATGTAGCCTTGCTGACCATGGTTTCCAGCAAGAATCGAGAGAGGCACTAGTGCCTGCCCATATATGTGCGCATTTTTAGCGTGTTTCTCCTGAATGGATATGAAAAAGTTGTTAAATAATAAGAATCTGAGATGTTCTGTTCTTGGTAAAGCGGCACATCTCAGATTCTGACTATTTAAGAACACAAAGGTACTTTATATCTTTAAAAAGATATATTTAGCTACATCTTTGACTACATATATCAGGGACTTAATCTAATTTTGTAGGGTTGTTTAAGTGTGGCTTCTTGCAGCTGAATTGTAAGCCCTCCCTACATAATAAACCTTTCAATTCCTTTGTTCATTCTGGGTTCTATGCTGGGGCCTACTGAGTGTCCCTTTAATGTAGGTAATGTAGGTATTTTCCTAAGGAGAGTGAAATGGAGAGAAAGCGGGACAGCACTGGCAGATTAAGGAAGGGTTGGGAAGCTTTGTGCCTTTGGTAGATGTGGGAAGTTTGAGACTAAAAGGGCAAAGAAGAAGTTGGCAAAACCAGCTTGAGAGGTTTAACAATGAAGGAGTTTAAAAAGGAATGCTTAAAGCAGTTCAGTACCAGAAGCTGGGTAGAACATGACTTACTGAGTAAGTCTAGTTGGAATTTGTGGAATTTGTGTTTTCCATTATGATTGGACACTGAAGGCTTTTGCCCGATCGTTGTCTGTTATGCAGATAGAACGAATGCACTCTTCCTCGAGCTTGTATTTTACTTGCCTTTGAGTCGAAGATATTCTTGTAGCAATGATTCATGCTAATCCATTCAAACATTACTGCTCGATCCAAAACAGTAATAGGTAGGGCTTCTTGATTGCTTTTCTAATCAGAAAACAATTCACTAAATCTCACAATAATCAGAGGAGAGATTCAACATTACCATTTCACAGTTGGGGACCCTGAGGCTCAGAGAAGTCCAGGAACTTGTCCAACATCACACACAAATAGTAAAAATAGTAGAATCGGGGTTTGAATCTGGGTATCCCAGGTCCAGATCTCCTCCTCCTAACCACTTCATCAAGCCAACTAACATTCAGCATTGCTTTATCAAAATGATATAGGATATTGTAGAGTTTGCAACCTAAATTCAGGATACCATATGTATTTTTTCTTCTATTCTGAAGTTTTAGTCATCTAATCCATTTCTACAGATCAATGTATGTCTGTTATAATGTCCTTGGTAGCGTCTAGGCATGAAACCAGAGCGTGTGACCTTGAGCCTCCCAAACTTGGCCGGTGAATTGAGGAGTAGTGTGGCTACTTCTTCTTTTCCTCTTATACTCTAACACAGGACATGCAGGTATCTGAAGGTGTCAATACTGACATATGTCCAACTCACAGAGTGTTTTTTTTTTAATTTTTTACATTGTTGTTCAGTTACAGTTGTCCCCATTTGCCCCCTGTTGCTCATCCCCTGCTCCCAAACACAATCTTCTCCCCATTTGAAAGAGTTGCACAGAGACAAGAGGCGGCGATGCCGAGGATGGATCCTGGGGCCTTGAATGCTTTCCAATGCCTCCGCCTTGGCTAGAATGCATATTAAGCAATGCAATGCTGCTGGCAAGTCATGAGGAAAAGAGAGCTGGGAGTAGGGGGAAGGCCAACATGTCTGTGAGATGCGCACTGGAAACAGAAGCCAGGAGTTATAGTGAGCATCTGGACTGGGAGCTCACTGCAGCTGTTAGGGATCACAAAGGCAACTGTTAGAACTGAAGTCTTCCCTGCCTGTGTTTGAACCACAATGTAGTTTAGAGCAGAAGTTCTGAGGGGTGGGCCAGATAGGCGGGCACTCTTAGGAGAGGACCATAGTGTCAAATCCATGCTTGCGACTGTGAGCGGGGAGCTTTCTTTGTGAGACTAAATCTCATCCTCAGAGACCTGGAGTGGATTCCACTGAGAGTTTGTACGATATCCTAGGTACCCGGTAACAAAAATGGGACAAAATGATTGAGGGACTGGATCCACCAGCTCCTGCTCCTCCTCCGACATCCATGCAGGCTAGAAGAGCGTATCTTGAACAGGAAGAGCTATGTTCAGAGCAGTTTCTCTTGCGCCTGCCTCACCTTCAGGTGACATATGATAGGCTTCCTTTTGAACTGTAAATGCTGCTTGGCATCCTAAGTATTGTGGACATAAAATACGAAGCTGTCCTGTACACGATTTGAGGTCGTGTAATGTGGCTTCACGCTTTTGTTTCCCGATGATTAGAATTTTCAAGGTTGACACCAGAATGCCTGTGCAGGGACCAAGATGAGGCTGTCGGGGGGAACAAATGACAGGGGCAAATCCCGATGAAGTCTTCAGTTCACTGACAATCCAATAAGAGAAAAAACATTGCCAGCTGCATATTTTAGCACATGATTAAAACACCCACTCAGGGTTCGAAATCTCCATTTAAAGTAACTTCATTAAGACCCAGTTATAGAAACTTTCTGTACTAACAATGAAACATCTATTTTATTATCATTCCACATGTCAGTGGCCTTTAATTTTTAAAGAGTAACTGCAGTACCTTTGAAACAAAATACCGAAAGGGAAAACCTACAGAATAATCTCAAAGATATCTCTGTCTTGATTTGAGCACATAAATTCTAGTTGTTCCCTCTAATATGAGAATAACAAAGAGCATTCTTGGTTCTAAGTAGAGGATGCCTGATAGTATTTGTCCTGTTCGAAGAAATATTAATCTGAGGCACATTGAACAACTGAACTACAACATTAGAATTTTGAAAACTCTGTAAAAATTATAAATGTATCATGCATGATGTTTTTATAACAGGCCATTCAGCTGCAACTTTTTTAAAGTATTAGTTCATAATGTTTAAGTTATTAAGCATTTTAGAAACCCTGAGAAATGTAGTCATATAACTAAAGCAAGATTTCCAGAGAGTCACTGCTCATTTCATATTTTTGGCCAGAGTCCTCGTTCAGCGAACATAGAGACAGACCTCACGATGTCACGGTGACGCCTTCTGTTCCTGGCTCTCCAAAACCTGGTGACTCATGTTCCTGGGCTTGTCACAGCCCTGAATTCCATCCACCTCCACGGAGCGTTCTGCCCAGCGGCCCCTCGGGGAGGCCGGCACCCCTCCCAGCTAACGGTAATGGCATGCTTGACCGAGCTTTCTATTGGATTCCATTAGGTTGTTGGCTCCTTGGATTTCTTTCCATTGTGTGTCTGAGGGCCTCCAAAATCAGGCTCTAATTTCAAGCCAAAAATAAATACGTACCAATGGCAATCTTCCATAAATGCCCACAGATAAAGTCGCAATGGAGCTGTCATAGCCACTCTCAGAATTGACAAGCGATCAGAAGGATTATCAGCAAATTTAGAAGAGTCTATACTGTTAATTAATGCAAACAGGAGATTATGAGCTTCTCACTTAAGAATGTCTATAACATATTGGTTGATTTTCTCCTCCCCTTAAAGTTTTCCTTGCACAATTTATTTGTAATATATGAATGAATAAACATGACAATGGTTACACATTGAAAAATCGAGGTTTTAATGTGAATGCCGGCCTGTGGCCTTTCATTGGGCTTTTCCTTTACTTGAAAACATTGGAGTTTTCCCTGTTTCCTACCTGATCAATCCCAGACTCCTCGGTCTGGCTGTCACACCCTCTCCAATCTGGCTCTACCTGCCCATCAAACAGTATATTCTTTGAGTTCCCAGTATGCACACTCTAGTTAAGCCCGCCTCCTTTCCACCTACGCTCACCTCTACCAACCTTCAGGCAACTCTCAGAATTTCATCAAAGACAAAACATTCTGAAAAAAAAAAAAAAAAAAGAGAGGGGTGAAACATTCAAATGCCTCGGTCCTTATACATTCCACTTCTTAATCTACCACTTAAATCGATCCTTAAGTATAGATTACATCAGTTTGTAGTATGATGCTATTCTTTATTTTTGAAGTGTTTCTCCATGTACCTGAACCATTCTGAACACTAAACAACTCATAGTGAAGAGCTAGGTACAAAATTCGGAAATGATCGAAGTGTTCGTCATGGCACTTCCTGGGCCAGGGCAAGCGGTTTGGGAGGGCTGCAAGTGCAGGTACCCCCAGAGCCAGCTGGTCTCCAGCTAGGTTAGATCTGTTCCTCTTAGCAGTAGTCCCATCCTGTAGAAGTTCATGCCTCCATCCTACCAAAAGGTGACATCTTGTATGATCTCGCTGCCCTAACTGGGTCCTGAGAAATCAGGGCTAAGGAAGTAAAAATTGAAACAACAGTCTACAATTATTCAGGACCTTCCATTATTAAATCTCATCGCTCGAGAAGTTATTTTTAAATACAGCTAACTGGAATTAAGTTTGGGTTTTAGTTTCAATCCAAATAAATAAAAAAGTGAAACATCAATGAAATACAAATGTAAGATGACTTTCTAAAATTTTTATTTCTGGAAATAGCAAAGCAAAAGCTGTAATATTTATAGAGCTTTACTATAAATGTAAGTATAATGCATACAATTGAAATACATTTATCATAATTTTATAGTTTTATATATTTTAACATATAAATTCGTATGCATATACCTCTCTATATATTCAGATTTCTTTGTACAAATCTTCACAGACAGATACCATATTTTAACTTTTATATATCTTAATCTGCAGTGAGAAATAACAAAGTGAAATGGGTCATTTCTCTCTGTGGTGAACTGATGGCCGACTCCCAGCTGTGACCAAATGATCTTTCTTTGAGGTCAGATGAGAAATACGAACATGGGCTTTTTTTTCTTTTCCATATGTGTATCTTCAAGAGTCCATTAGTATTTCTACTGTCATGATGATTTAATTTTTAGAACCATTTATTTTATCCACAAATTTAAAAACTAAGAGAAGAGCTTTTTATCTTTTCAAAATGACATAACTTTGGCTGGAGAATTTTTTGAACTATTAAAGAACAGTTGTGTGTTTGGGAGGAAAAAAAATGGGGACCGATTCAAAATTCTGTACTTAAAACATCTCCAGTTACCTTTATAAAAACTATACTCTGAAGACAGAAAATATGCTCCCGTTTTGGAAACTTAATTGAACCTAATTTGTGTTTTTCTTCTCAAAGTCATTAACTCAGTTTATTAGCCCCAAATCGTCTCTCTTTTTTTTTTTAACAAAGTGGAATATAAATTATTCAGACTTCCCTAAGAAAACTAAAGAGCAGTTGATAAGGTCCTCCTACATAATTTCTAATATTTATTTATGCCTCTTCTCTATCCTGCACCATGCCAAATCCTTTGCATGCCCCATCTCATTTAACCTTCATAGCAATCCTATGAATAAATACAAGTATTATCACCATCTTCCGAAGGGAGGACTGAAGTTTAGAGGGTGTAAATTGCCTAATGTCATAGAATTTCAGCCCATCCAAAATCTACACCTGAACATTCTTCCTTTGCTTCGCAGGCAGTAATAAGCCTCATCTTTCCGTTTCTTTTTGGCTGAAGATGAGAATCTCTATGAGAACACAGTTATATAATGATAACCCAGAAAGAAGCCTAAGATTTTGCACCCAATTTTAATGTGTTTTTCCACATACCAAGTTCCGTTTCCTCTTCCTTGAACAAAAGTTTGTTGACCAAACAAATACTTACTTCTGAAGTAGATAAAAATGGATTAGTAAATGCATTTTTCACAAGCTCACCATAAGGCTTCAGGATGGGTACTATCAATAATTAATCAAAGATCCGACATTATTTAGTAGCAGACAGAGAGGTCATCGTCTTTTTCTGGTGCAGAACATTCTTCCACATATTTCTGTTCTTTTTTAAAAAATGTATTTTGACTGCCAGTGATCAATAAAAATTCAGTTTGAATACACACCCTAACAAGGATGCCACAGTGTCTCTTCCTTTTTCTTCTTTCCTTTCTCTTGACCAAATAACTTGGCCTTTCTTTGGTCCAAGTTACTCAAAAACTGAAATTCAAATGGTCATACCTAAAAAATTAATAAGTTTCTTCAGTCATTGAGTACACATAGAAATATAGAAATAAATTTGGAAGTCTTAAAGGATATTTTTTGTAGATTCAGTACATCATTTTGCCTCCTTATTTTGGGACACTCATATATGTGAAAACTGAATAATGACAATTATTAATGATAAAATTAAAATTTTTTAATAAGTAAATCTTGTCTTTAAAGCATCATGAATGATTCATCACCATACGAAGCTCCTGTATGAATTTTCATTCCACAGGTGAATTGTTGGAGCATTTTATAATAATAAGCATGCATAAATGGAGATAGTAAATATGGCAGATTTCATGCTTTAGGATATAATCTCATCAGCTGGGGGTCCCAGGAAAGCATTTGTTTTTCCTCCTGTTATTACACAATGACTACGCTGTTTGCATGACAACTCTGTTACCTGTTCCCCAAACTGCTTATGTTTGCCTAACATCTTGATCTTTAACCAAGTCAACACCATCTATGATTAGGAAAATTTAATTCACTAAATGACTGTACTAAAATTAATCAATTTGTTAAATGTAATGCTTTGTATTAGGAAAGAGTAGTTTTGCTGTGGCTGCTGTGGCTCAGTGGACTGGGTGCAGGCCTCTGAATCAAAGGGTCTATGGTTCAGTTCCCAGATGAGGTACATGCCTGGGTTGCTGGCAGGGTCCCTGGTCGGGGAGCACGTGGGAAGCAACCACACATTGATGTTTCTCTCCCTCTCTTTCTCTCTCCCTGCCCCTCTCTAAAAGTAAATAAATAAAATCTTAAAAAAACACTTTAAAAAAAAAAAAGAAGTGCATGAAGAGATTTCCAGTTCAGAAATGGACAATAGAATCAAGCTCAATGTGAACTATTTGGTAAAAGACACACTGAGATTTATTTGGATGATATTAGATCAAAGTTTTCCTGGAAAAAAACACCTCTTTTAATATTTCTATAACATGAAATGTCTTAAAAGAATGGCCATACATGAAAGTTAATGATACTTATTAATGCAGGAAGTGATAAGTAAACAAAAGTAAATACTTAATTTTAGAGTATATTTTGTTCCATTTTAATAATTTAATGTGAGTACTTTTTGATAAATTGCAATAATATAAAAAATTTCATCTTTTGAACCAAAAGGAAATAATTTGAATAATAGAAGAAAATTAAATTTCCCTGCATTACAAGGTGTGTTGGGCTTATTCAACTAATTTGGTGGGTTAATGAGCCATGATATTTTCCTTAAAGAACCATGTTTAGAAACACCAAGTCAATTTGGGTGATAAATTATTTCCAAGTGGTACAAGAGTTCTAAGATCTAAGTGACTATTTGATTGTCCTAAAAGGAAATTAGAAATAAAATTCATAGCTACAGAGGATCTTCTAGTTTTCGCTATGCAGTATCATATAACGTATTTGTACTGATTGAGTGTCATAAACCCAGCTAGGATTCTGTGGTTTCCATTGGTTTAAGGTTAGGAGAAGCAATCATCCTCTTTTTAGCACCAGAAGTCCCATGTCCAAGGAAACTCTTCCATGCTAGATAAATTTAGATGGTCAGTCACCCTAACCTGGCCTCAGAGGCACCAGCTCTACACTTCACCTACTATGGTCTTGGCAAGTGAGTGTCCAGCCTGCAGCCCATGTGCTGCGTGGCCCAGGATGGCTGTGAATGTGACCCAATACAAAACCATAAATTTACTTAAAATGTTTTGAGATATTTTTGTGATTAAGTGTTGTGATATATTTAACATGTGGCGAAGACAACTCTTCTTCTTCCAGTGTGGTACAGAGATGCAGAAAGGTTGGACACCCCTGAGTCTTACAGAGACTGATTCTTCATTTTTTTCCCCACTACTTGCTGCTTTCGTCCAGCATGCACCACCTTTGATGTTCTTTTTGAAACCCAAACCTTTCCACGTGACATCCTACTTAGCAAGCAATCTGTGTCCAGTAATAGCCTCATTTCCAACAGTCACATCAAAACTAACTCCTTGCCATAGGACCTTGCTCTCTGTGAGGGGACTAAAAATTGACACATAAACTGTGTTAGTTAAAAGATAATGCACAGTAATCATTTGTATTTCTGGAGAAACCAGTTTAGCATTAAGAAGTACTCTATTCCATACTAGGCATGGAGTAGGATTTTTTTTTCTTTTAGGTAGGGATGCTAAGCTTATAAGAGAAATTTCAAGGGTCAATTTTTTAGGTTGTCAAGCAATAAGCACATATAGAGCACAAGCAAGCAATCATTTTATTTTTTATTATATTTTATTGATTATGCTATTACCGTTGTCCCAATTTTTCCCCTTTTCCCCTCCTCCACCTGGTACCCTCTTCCCTCCAGCACTCTCCCACTTAGTTCGTGTCCATGGGTTGTGCGTGTAAGTTCTTTGGATTCTCCATTTCCCGTGCTATTCTTAATGCCCACTGTTTATTTTGTTCCTACCAAAAATGCTTCTTTTTAAAAAAATATATTTTATTGATTATGCTATTACAGTTTTCCCATTTTCCCTCCTTCACCCCCCTCCACCCTGCACATTCCCTCCCTCTCACATTCCCCCATTTAGCTCATGTCCATGGGCCTTACATATACATTCTTTGGCTTCTACATTTCCTATACGATGCTTACCCTCCCCCTGTCTATTTTCTACCTACCATCTATGTTACTTATTCTCTGTGCCTTTTTCCCCCTCTCCCCCTCCCACTGCCCTGTTGATGACCCTCCATGTGATTTCCATTTTTGTGTTTCTGTTCCTGTTCTAGTTGTTTGCTTTTGTTTTTGTTTTAGGTGTGGTTGTTAATAATTGTGAGTTTACTGTTATTTTACTGTTCATATTTTTTATCTTCTTTTTCTTAGATAAATCTTTTTAACACTTCATATAATAAGAGCTTAGTGATAATGAACTCCTTTAACTTGACCTTATCTGGGAAGCACTTTATCTGCCCTTCCATGCTAAATGAAAGCTTTGCTGGATACAGCAATCTTGGATGTAGATCTTTGCCTTTCATGACTTGGAATACTTCTTTCCAGCCCCTTCTTGCCTTCAAGATTTCTTTGGAGAAATCAGCTGACAGTTTTATGGGCACTCTTTTGTAGGTAACTGTCTTCTTTTCTCTTGCTGCTTCTAAGATTCTCTCCTTATTTTTAATCTTGGGTAATGTAATTAATGATGTGCCTTGGTGTGTTCCTCCTTGGGTCCAACTTCTTTGGGATTCTCTGAGTGTCCTGGACTTCCTGGAAGTCTATTTCCTTTACCAGATTGGGGGGGTTCTCCTTTATTATTTGTTCAAATAAGTTTTCCATTTGTTGCTCTTCCTCTTCTCTTTCTAGTACCCCTATAATTTGGATGTTGGAATGTTTAAAGATGTCCTGGAGGTTCTTAAGCCTCTCCTCATTTTTTTTTTTTTTGAATTCTTGTTTCTTCATTCTTTTCTGGTTGGATGTTTCTTTCTTTCTTCTGGTCCACACTGTTGATTTGAGTCCTAGTTTCCTTCCCATCACTATTGGTTCCCTGTACATTTTCCATTACTTCACTTAGCATAGCCTTCATTTTTTCATCTAGTTTGCAACCAGATTCAACCAATTCTGTGAGCATCCTGATTACCAATGTTTTGAACTGTGCATCTGATAGGTTGGCTATCTCTTCATTGCTTAGTTGTATTTCTTCTGAAGTTTTGATCTGTTCTTTCATTTGTCCCCCGTTTTTTTTTGTCTTGATGCACCTGTTACGTATGAGGGGCAGAGCCTTAGGTGCTCACCAGGGAGGGGTAACCCACGATGCTGAGTTGTAATGCTGTATGTGGGGAAGGAGTCTGAGAGAGAACAATGGCACTTGCTTTACTCTCTGTTGGATTTCAGTCACTTCTCCTGCTTCCCATAAGCAAATTGGGTCCTTCTGGTACTGATTCCTGGGTGGGTTGGCTTGTGTGCATTGTAGGATCCTGTGGGTCTCTCCAACGAACTCTCCTGTGAACCTGGGAGTTTCTCCTTCTGCCTCTTGAACACCCACAGGTGTTTTCAATGGGTGGTTTGAGGCTTTATTTCCCCAAGATGGAGCTCTGGGTTACTCAGTCTGTCTCGTTCCCCAGTTGTTCCTCTTGGTTTATCTGCTCATGAATATGGGACCACCCACTCCACCAGCCACCGCTGTAGCCTTTCTGGCCAGCTGCAGCCTTGCATGCCCCACTCCACAATCCAGCACTAGGTCTGCCAGCTGCAGCTTTGCCTGCCCTGGTCCTCCAGCCACTGCCTTGCTGCGAGTCTTCTCTGTGTGCTGGTCTCTGTCCTTCCTAGCATTCTGAGTGAGTGTTTCTTCTTTAACTCCTTGGTTGTTGAACTTCCATACAGTTCAATTTTCTGTCAGTTGTGGTTGTTTTTTATTTTTAAATTGTTGTTGTCCTTCTTTTGGTTGTGCAAGGAGGCACGGCGTGTCTATCTACGCCTCCATCTTTGTAATCATTTGATCTTGAAGACCATGTTGTGAGCCCCATTTACCTTGAGAGTAATTGACCTTGAACTTTGCCATATTAAACTGTTACGCCCCCTTTCCTCATCTGCATAGTCATCTTCCTTCATCCAAAGCTACTCACTCCCCTCCACTTAACAGCAAATAGAGGAGAGACTGGCATGAACAGAACAAAAGTATGTGCAAAGACACATCTGCATAAATGCAGGGATAGACCTGAGGGAGAATGCACACCTAGTCCAGGGTCAGATTACCTGAGCTACTTAACACATCACCTTCCTGCAAATACTATGGTAAAGCCCTAAATCTCACCGCTTTACTGCATTGCAGACAAATGATTCATTCATCCAGTGGCTACTGGATTGCTCCAGTTGCTAAAAGACACTGTTCCACATTAATGCTTTTCATGCCACAAGCAGAGTGAGTGAGAGAACACAAAATTGTGGGAATAATTTCTCATCACGTATATCAATCTGTGTGAGTTTTCTTTTAGGTGTGCCGCTGAGAAGTCTATGAAACTGGTCTAAAATTATAAATGTAGTAAAAGAGTATCTCTCTGAATGTCTCTGAAGGAAATTATACAAGAGAGGTCATCTCATTAAATTTGATCTAGCCCGGGGGTATCTCTTAAAAAAGGATAGAAGTGTTTTTTGCAAGTCAAGAAAAATAGTGATGATGTATAGCTCGCAGAGGTTTCATCATTTGAAAAACAAACGTGACAAAAAAGGTCAAATGTTAGCTTATATATACGATTACCACATTACCTGTTATGTGTGAATAGTTAAAATAACAAGTCAGAACTTCTAAGCTGAGGGGAACCCAGTGTCAGAAAAACCTGGGACTACTGTAGAATTTTGTTGCAACCATTTACCCAATTTTAATTCAAATATTATATTCAGAAATGTATTGAACACATCATTTAAGTCAGTGTTTTGGTGTAGGCACACACAACATCAGAAGATGTCCTTTTTCCTCTTTAAGAGTTTGTAGGGGTCATTGCAAATGAGAGATCTTCATTGCCTCTAAAAATATGGCTTGTGCCCTTGTGTTCCAAATCCTTTTCTGTAACTATGAATTCTGGTTATTTTCTAGGCAGCTTTTTCTAGTACATATGGATGTTTGTGGCCCAAGGGAGAAAGGAGAGGAGAGGTTATCTATTTGGCCTTAAATCTTGTGTTAATTCAAGTCTATTGATTTCATCAAGCCTGGAAAAAAATAAATCATTTCACAGCTGTCAGTGAATTAAAAAAGGTATGCTATGTTATTACCAAAATTATGCCTACATTTCTTGAATGTTAAGTCTATTCCAGAATACAATTTAAAAAGTGACATGGATTTATATTTTGGGAAATACACGCATGTCTTTCTTTGGAAGTCACCCTTAGGTAATCATAGATTGCTGTAGAAATGGGCATGTGTAGGAGGCTGAGCAATGATGGGTGAATGTCCCTCTGTTCCCCTTTGCTACTCTTTCCCACCTACTCCTGTGTCCCTGGAATTTCACTCGCTAATAAAAGAGTAGCCTATGCCACCACAGCCTTGGTTTTGATGGCTCCCAAGTTAAGACAATGCTCATTTATTTTGTACTTTGCACTTTGGTCCACAGCCAAAGTGAATCAAAATAAGTAAGCATAGCCAAGTTTTGCACAGTATGCTCAGTAGGATGACTAAACTCTTTCCTCACATTGCAAAGTTTCTTTTCTGGGTCATGTGAAAACTGAATATATCTCCCCTCAGAGATGGGGACATTTATAATACTTGTCTGGCAGCTTGCTCAGCCTCGATTGCAAAGGCACCAGAGAAAGTCACAGAAGGTGACAGGAAATTTTGAAAGAGAGGGGGAGAAGGGATTGATTGAGAAATAATAGCCCCATAAAAACTCAGTAGCATTAAAAATATCAAGGATTTAAAGAAAGCCTTTTAAAAACACAAATTCATTGCCACAGACTCCGAGCAGACTCCTCTAGAACTTCCAGCCTTTTTTTTTTTTTTTTAGGGCACAGGTGGTGATTCTGGTGGAGAAGAGTGACCCTGAACTACAGCCCTGCTCTTGGGTGTTGGTAAAAGCTCCACACACATCCAGAAATGCCTTAGAAATGAGTGCAGGGTAACACCTTTCACTGTCCTACTCAATAGGCTTCTGTGAAAGAAGAGAGAGACCAGGGAACCAGGAGTGGCTCCAGCCAGACAGCCCACACATCAGGCGCTCCAGTGATTTGTACTATTTCTGTTACAAAAGCCATTACTATGTCTGCCTTGGATTTTCAGTAAACACTGGCTAGAATTTAAAGACTTACCAATGTCTGTAGACAGACAGGCAGACAGACACTAAAGTGATGCTTGTGTGCAGCAAAGCAGTATGAGTTTGTGCTGGCATCATGGTGACTAAAACCCTGATGGGGGTTAGAAAACCTTGGGGCCAGGGGCTTCAGAAAGCCCCTGTGACTCTTTTCTCCTAAGAGGGCATGTAAATGTGCTACATTTTTGGAGTAGACTAGGTATTACAGGGGTAGTCTACATTTTCCAAAGAAAACTGATGGTTTGACTTCTAGAGAGTTGAAGCAAGCTCAAAGGAAACTCTACATGTAGCTTCTTCACTCATCACGTGGTCAGCAGAGGTCCATTGCAGTGAGGTGGCCTCAGGAAAATGGAAGGGAGAAGAAGCCATTGAATGGGATGATTAGACATAAAAACCTCAAGCAGCAGCCAAAGCCATCATGGTCCCAACAAAATGATTCAGTCCAATTGTGTTGTGTGCATGGGTGGATGTTGGCTATCGGAACATTAAAAACACCAGTTTCTTTTTTCTTCCTTTATATTTGTGAAAAGGGTAACCAATTTTTGTTAGGTGATGGACAGGTAAGGATGAATATTTTGAGACAATGAAAGATAGCATGGTTTGATAATATGGGACAGGGTTAATAAGTGATGCTAAGATATTGAGCAAAATTTTAAACTTTCTGAATTGTAAACTGCCTAAGCCATTTTAGTCTTTCTTATCAGTATTATATAGATAAGTGAGTACTTCCACATTTCCCCAAATCAGATCAATATTGCATCAAGAATTTTTTTGGTGATGCTTAGCTACTCTCCAAGGGTTACTGAAAAAAGTAGCTACAATGAGGTTTGTAGGCAAATTTTGTATAGTATGATGATGTTTGTTATTGCTATTGCCTTTTCAGTAATGGTTTTGGCTTCCTCCCAGTCTTAAGGGGGGAATTTTTGAATATGAATTGCAGTCATTCTTAGTAGCCTGAGGATAACGTATGTGTTATAGGAATCCCTTTTCATTCTGGTTCTACTCAGTCTTGTTATTAAAGACTGGGAAATCGAGTTGAGTGTGCTAATTGGATTTGTGGACAAGCCAGGGCCAAGAGTAAATGCTGTAAGAGAGGATTAAAGTATAATAGGATTCTGATAAACTTTAAGAAATACACCAACTGTCCACCAAATGAGATTTCCTAAAAATGTTTGCAAAGGTCCAAAACATAAAACAAAATGAAATGCCTGAAACACAAAGTGCATTCAGCTCTGAGCAATGCGATGTACACGAATACTTCCTAAATTTTTATTCTTCTATCTTTTCTTTTATTCTAAATTCAAGTTTTCTGCTTTTCCGTTTCTCCTCTTTGTTCCCTCCAAGTCTTTGAGTAGTTGTCCTCTATTAAATTTTCTCAGTGTTACTCCTTGCCCTGTTTGAGGTAAAATCTGACCCTGTGTATACTGTGGCAGTTGTACTGAAGGGCGATGTTGGGTATTTCGAGGAAAGCTGCCATGTCGATGAGATGCAAAATGATCTCATGGAAAGTTTTATGGAGCCTCTCCATGCATCATGTGATAGGGAGAGACCCGTACCGCAGGACTTACACAGCACAGAGAGATGGAGAAGCCACGGGGCCATTTCCTTTACATACATCTTTAACGTCAAGGTCTTGGTCATTGCTAGTATCATGCAGTAATTGAATCTCCTCACACTTCTATAGCCCCAAGTCTAATTTTTGTTTATGTTGTTTGAGATACTTTGGTCACAATCCTTGATTGTTAATGTTGAGGACATGAAAGCTGCTTTCATTTTTTTTCTTTCTTTTCTTTCTCTTTCTCTTTCTCTTTCTCTTTCTCTTTCTCTTTCTCTTTCTTTCTTTCTTTCTTTCTTTCTTTCTTTCTTTCTTTCTTTCTTTCTGATGCATTTGATCTCACAATGCAATCACTTTCTCCATTGTTTTTAAATAATGGTGATTTTTAAAGGGCTTTTGATAATGATATCTCACACTGGTAATAGTGAGGCAATAATCAACAAGTCTCTATTCAATCTCGGCCTTCTTTTTCCACAAAATCTGATGTGTATCTCATATAATTATCTAAAAGTAGTATCGAGCGACGTTACTTTAGGCTCCTGTGTTTTTCTCAGAAAGAACCTTATTATTGAGAAAAAAACTGAGAGAGGTATAATAGATATGACCGTCCTTCACTCAGGTCCTTTTATAGGAATTCCTCCCCTGCTGGGATGCTGATGTTGTAGTCTTCAGCTCTCTCCTGTCTTCAGAAGTATACTGAGCTTCGTGTGTTTGATTTCTAGACCTGATCTACTCTTCGGACTTAGAACCTCTTGGCTGAAAGGAACTGGATCCCAGGAGGGAGGACCCTGCAACAACATAACAATTGTTTATAGCAATGATCTTCTAGTCCTTCTCCAGCATCTATGGCCATTTATTGAGGTCACTTCACACTGGACAAAGGGGAATATTGATCCTGAAGAATGCTGGAAACAAGAACCAACTTGATATTGATACCTGAAGACCTGAAATGTCATTATAGGCCCACTGTTCATCTAATGTTGTGGGGGCTGGGGTGGGGGGAGGTTGACGCAGGTAATCAATGATGCTCTGTCCAAGACTAGCTTATAGCGGGGTCACCTGGTCTGCTAAGGTACTCAGGGGTCATTTTCCTGGCATCAGATATGTAATTGGTATAGGTATACTTGGTATTTAGTGCTGTCCCTCATTGGGTCCTTTGCCTATAAAGTGAGAGGTTGATCTGGAGAAGGCCAGATAAAAGCCTGTGAAGATTGTCCCCTACCCTGTCAACATGATAAGTTAAAGCTCCTGCTGCATCCCAAAATAAGAAGGGAGAAGGCATATATTAGTGCCTCACCTGGGGGCTAAAATACAGCTCTGATCATGTCTCCATTTAATTCAGTATTTCAGTGATGCCCAATCACCGACCGGCAGTGACCGCAGAATGCTACGGATGGCTCATCGACACACGAGAAATGAACATACACAGAAACAGGCAATTTTCTGTGGAGAAGTAGGGATGGAGGGGCCACTCTCCAAGTGGAGAGCGCCTTGGCCACCCTCTCAAGGGGAGGGCGCGCGTTCTCCTGTCCCAGCAGGCCTTTTATTGGGTTCGTTTGTACAAGAATTCAGGTAAAGCTCATTACTCATTCCAGGGAAGTAAGGATCAAATAACAAGGAACTCTGAGAGCCTACTTTGAGTCAGGGTCAAAGAGCTGTAAAAGACTTTGAGGAACAAACTTAACTTTCTCCTTGGACCCTTCTCATTCAATTAAGAGCATTCTAAACAAAGCAGGTTTCACAGGATTTTACATATTCTTTCTTAGGCCTGATCACCGGGGGAACCTGCCCTTTCTAGTACAGGGCTGCACCACCCTGTCATTGTTTCAGGCTTAAGTGGAGCAAGGGGAACTAAGGCAACCAAAAGATAAGGAGATTTTCTTGCAGATGGAATGAGCACTCAGGCTTTGTCAAAGCCGGGGGGTGAGGATCCATCATCCCTTTTTTGCCTTAACCCCCAAAGTCCTTTCTTGGGGGCCTCCACGTGATTGTGACTGTTTTAGGTCATTCCCTTCTTGGGGAATCTTACCCATCATTGGCTAACCGACGAAGCATTGGGGTTCAGGCAGGGTGAAATAAAAAGAGCAGAAGCGACGCTCCTGCCAGGGAGATAAGCTTTTGTCTCCTTGCTGGCTTACAGTTCCAAAGTCGTTCCCTCAGCCTTAGCCTTGGGGAGGGTTACAGCTTCTGATACCAGGCAGGGTGGTTCCCAACATTTCAGCTCCTCCAGAAATCAGAAAAACCCCAAGGAAAGCATAGACCACAGTAGCAGCCCTAGGTGTAGATCCATGCCTGATGTCCTGTCTCCGGTACATAGGCCCTAGGGTCTGTGGCATATGGCATTTGATTTGGGAATGAGCTTTTTTCTTTCCCTATCCAAACCACAGAATCACAAACACATGACTCTTTGAATTCACATGAAATGTACAAGAGAATATAATGTACAAAAGTACACATTTATGGTTTTGCCCCGGGACTATGTTAACTCTCTCTCTGTTACGATAGGACCTAAAGTGTTCTGAACTGTCTGGGTATCCTGCAGAATATCACACTGATCCATAGTACCATGCCAGTCAAGTATGATGGGCAAGCGGTGGCCAGCCTTGTTTAGAAAAACGTTATCTGCAGGGGATGTGTTCCAGGACCCCGCCCCCTCCAGGGGATTTCTGGAATTGTGGATAGTGCCACCTCACAGTCAATTTCTACTTTTCTGGAAATGTAGTAGCCGCTCCTTCAACAGCAGACACAGCCTCTCGAGTAATTTTTATACTTTTTAGTTCAAACCTATTCCTGAATCTGTATAATGATCTCCTACTTGGGGTGGGTGGCTTGGTGTCACTCATGTCAGGGGACCCCTTGCTGACGTCTTCACATGGGCTCAGCACCTTCTGGTGCCACACTCTGTCACTAGGACACATTTCGTGTTCACGTCCTCCACGCACACATTGCACGCTTTCTCCATCCCCCGAGCACCTATTCCACGGTGCCTACGACTTTTGCACTTTGAGGTGTGACAGCAGCACTAGCACAGACTTCTCTTTCTTTCTTCAGACTTTCGGGAGTAGATTTGTCCTTATGGTAGATCAGCATATGATTTTTTTCCTCTTCTTTATTAAGTGGAGAACTTTAACCTTCTCACTAAAGGAAACACTTTACAGCTCCTCTGGCTTCCTTTTGGCACTTCTGATTGGCCGACATCACCACCCCTCCACCTGGGCACCATTATTCAGTAAAATAAGGGTAACTTGAATACGAATACCACAATACTTCCACAGTTGATCTGATTACAGAGACAGCTACCACATGGCTAATGGCTGGGGAGGGTCTGCAGCGTGGAGATGCTGGACAAAGGGAGGAGTCCTGTCCCAGGCGGGAAGGAATGGGATGGTGCAAGATTTCAACATATGACTCAGAATGGCACAACATTTAAAACTTAACAAATTATTTATTTCTGGAACATTTTATTTATATTTCTGGATTGCAGCTGACCTCGGATAACTGAAACCTCAGAAAGCGAAACCGTGGATAAGGGACCACTGTAGGGGCTTCAGAGGGTGGAGATAAACCCAAAGGATGTTTATAATTCTTCTGCATTGCTGAAATGTTTAGGCAGCTGGTGACCATGGGCGAGCCCAGGCAGACCCTCCCAAGTAAGGGATAAATCATGGCACCTCTCACCAACACCGTGAATTTAGAAAATGCAAAGCCTCTTTGTGGCTGGAAGGCTGTCCTGTGCCACACCTGGAAGTGCAGTGGGGCTCCTGTATGCAGTGACAAATGGGCCTTCCTGCTTCGAGTGGGGCCTGGAACAAGAAATAATTCTGTGTCACGTTCAGACTCTGGTGCAGCAGCTCTGCCACTTGGGCCACACAACTCAGCAGACCCTGTGACAGTAGAGGTTTCTGTGGTTGGAAAAGATGCCACGTGGAATTTACGGCAAGGGCCAGTGAGGAAGCCCTGTGCAGGTCTCCAGAGGCTCTGGCCCAGGGCTGGGCTATCTGCAGTGGAGAGATATATACCTTTCCAGCAGCAACTCCTGGCATATTGCTGAGTGCAGATACAGGCAGAGCAGTTGGCCACAGTGCAGTCATGCCCCTCATAACTCTGTGCTGGTCATTGAGGGACCAGGGATACAATGGTGGCCCATGAAATTTTAATAGAGCTGGATTTCCTGTAAGACACAGAAGGATGTGTGGTTCAGAAGGATTTGTTTTCCTCTGATGGGATCGGTATCTGTGGGGCTTGGCAGTAGGTTCCCTCTTATCCCAGGCCCTCAGTGTTGCACAGGTGATGTCCTGGTACATCATCCCCTGTCTCAGTGTGGAGGAGCCCGTCCCCCCAGCATCATACACTCAGAGGGCGCTGCAACCCTCCCAGACCTAGTCTGATGGGCTCAGAGGCCATGGCTGTGCATTCTTTGTCGGGGACCTAAGACTCTGTAAAAAAATGCAGGTCCAAGGGAGATACCTTAACAAGTATTAAGTGCCACTGGCACTTTATAAAAATGCTCTCTGGTCACATGGGGCCACTAGCAGCTGTGCAGGTAGGAAAACTAACTGTTCCCTGCTAAGTTTCCTTAAGCAGAGAGACCCACCTGTAAGCCAAGTTTCTGCTCCCAAGTGGATATAAAGGGTTCTGAGCAGCCCCTGGGGTGGCCCTGATGGACGAGCTCACCCAGCACACAGGCCCGCTTTCAAGCAGGCCTCATTTCAGGTCCTGCAAGTACTGTGGGACACAGCCTCCACTGGTGTCCTCTCTCAGGTATTGTTTCAGCCTCAGAGAACCGCCTCACCAGGGCCGTGTCTTTTTGGGTAGCCCACATCTAGTGACCAATGAAGATGATAGTGTAAATGCCTGGCCATTTTGTGCCCCATCCCCTTCTTCCTCCCCACCCCGGGAGGATTCTGATGGGTCTTTCACACCAGGGCTCCATTTCTCCCTGCCAAGGACTCAACCTGTTGCCTCTGCTTTCTTTCCTTCCCACTGGCGTCTATGCTGATGACACAGATAGACAAGCTGCATGCTGAACTCCATATAAGGTCTATTTCCCAGAAAACCCAAGCTGCAACAGAGGACATAGAGCGTGAGAGACCTCATAGAGTATGAGAGTGGTTAGGTCCCAAACATAAGGCCATTCCTCCTGTTCTAGGGAAAATGTGAGAAGTAAATACCAGCACTGGTCACAAAAGGAATCCTACTTATCCAGTATCTATGTGCTTGACTCACAGAGTGAAGTCACTCTGCAGGCACCAGTTTGCTCCATTCGGTCACACAAGTGGCCCCAGCTTCTTCTGGTCACCTTGTCAGTGGGTTCAGGGGGTCATAAGTAGCACTAGATTGGTATGGGGGTGCCCCTCTATCACTGAGCCTGAAAACACAACATCAAACCCAAAATCCCTAAGTCACATGCTCTACTAATAATAGGGCTATTTAACTACCACCCACTATTCTATCCACTCTTATACACCTTCTGCCAAAGCTTCTGCTTGTTGTGGAAGAGGCAGCAATAAGGAGGAATTTCAGAGCCCAGAGCCTGAATTCTGTGGATGTACCCAAAGCCCTGACTGAGCTGCTTCTTTCACCCAAGCTTTTGAGTAGTGGAGAACTGTCTACTGTATTTTGCCATGTATAATGTGCACCTACAGTTTTTGTGGGCCATTATATACCCAGGATTAGTATACCCATGATATGTAATCCTTATATCCATGTATAATGTGCATTCTTATTTTTCCCTCAAAAACTTGGGCAAAAAGGTGCACATTATACACAGCAAAATATGCTATTATAGAAAAGCATGTGACCTCACAATGCTAGACAGCCTAGCTGGCACAGAACAAAGGGCTGTGAATTTCTTCAGCTGAAGATGACAGCTCTCTTCATTTCTGTATTTTTTTTCCCTTTTTTTTCCATTTTGGATGGTAGCTCCATAGTAGCTGCTAGAGTAGCTTCTGCCAAAATCTCTCCTGGGTGCTGTACCCCAGGTACAGAGACTTCCTCTGTGTTTGATGCCAAGAATTGGTGCTCTGTTATACATTTCATGTATAGCCCTTTAGACCCTTAAATGTGTGCTTTAATAGACTAAAATGATGAACTTGTAGTCAGTTATGATGGGTTTAGGCCTCAGTTCTGCCATTAAGGGACAGGGAATGTAATATATTCTTTCATTGGAAAAAATAATAAATTAACCAACCAAAGAATTTTTAACGAAAATTTAATTTAAAAATGAAGGTAAAATCACCTGTTGCTGCACCTGATATCTATCAGAACTCGTTTTTTAGGTGACTTTGGATTCTTAACCAAAGGACTGCATTTCCTCTTGCCCCATCTTTATTCCCACCCCACCACCCCCGAGGCATTTATTGCTTGACCACTTCAGAATTTTAAATAAAGCCTAGACTTAAAATTTACCCAATCAAGATTTAAGATTATAAAAGTTAAAACAGTTCCAAGAACTAGCTCATGTCTTTTCAGCATTAATTATGCTTTTGTTTTTAAAGATATGATTATGTTAAATGCCTAGACTTTTCGTGTATGTAAATCATTGGAATAATTTACATAGCATAGTAACAGGAGTAATCAATTAGTTTACCTCACTATTTTCTTTCCTGGTGAATTTCATAATTATACCTTGTGATTAAAGGTATTATCTTTTAGAATGCTTGCTAACTTTCCCTGGGCAGGAATTAAAATTAGCCTTGACCACACAACTTATTTTGGCTGATGGAAAATGAGTGAGAAATAATACATGCCACTTTGAAGAGGAAGCTGTAAGGTCTAGCGAGTGTTTTTCTCTTTGCCACAAGGCCATCTATTTTTTCAGATAGACAGTGCTATCACTCTGAGCCCACGTGGAAGTGCCGTGGTCGAGCCTCACGGACATGGAACATGAAACAGGAGCAAGCCCCTGCTGTTACGAGCCACCGAGATTTGAGGCTGTTCCTGCAGCATAACTTTTATCGATACTACTCTCTTCTAGTTTTTCACATATTAAAGTCTCAGCAGATTTAGCAATTTTCTTCCTTCGGAGAACGGCACGCAGTCTCAGGCTACACCGCACACTCTGGCGGATCAGGGCCTCTGAGCTGGCCGGGTATAGTTACTGGTGGAATGTTGGTATCTGAACTTCATGGAAGGGGTTTTATTCATTCTCTCCTCTTCTTCCTGAACTTTAGGGGCCACTAAGCCATCCTCTCTCTCTTTGTCTCAAACATGTACACACACATGCGGACATATAGAACATGCTCATTTTTAATGAGAACACTCTAATTCTCTTTAGTAACAGCCGTGCACAAATTATATGGTTATCTGTGACTCCCATCTCCTCATTAAATGCTCTTGCTCCTCTTCTCCCCTCCCCTAATCGGGCATAGAATTTAATACTGTTTTCTGTGTATCTGTGACCATATTTCATAGCTGGAGCTATGAGAGTCTGTGGATTAGGATCATCGTGAAAATACTGGTTCTTTGATGAACTTTTGTAGTAATAAGCATTTTCACATCTTATTTTATAGTAATAGATGTAAAAAAGTAATAGATTTTGGTTAAAAATGAAAAATAACACAGAAATATATAAGAAGATAATAAAAATAACCATGAATCTGCTCTCCAAAGATTCCATACCCTATTCAATGTTTAGTACTCATTTTATTAATATATTTAAATAAAAGCGGTACTTTATAATAAATATAGTTCTATTTTTCCCTTTATTCCACAATACACCTTGTTAATGAACACATTCATAAAGCATCCATTTTTACTAGTCAAGTAAAAATAAATTTAAAGAAATGAATGAACAGGAACTGACCCTGGTTAGTTTACAGAGAAAGAGAAATTTTTGAGAGGTTATTGGGTAGCTCATAGAAAGAGTGAAGTCTGAGGAGAAGTCTAGAAGGAAGACGAAGACGAGGTGAGAACCAGCCTTGGGTTGCGAATCCCGGGCTTGCCCCGCCCACTGGTCTGGGCTGCAGCCCTGGCGCCCTGGCGGTCTCATCAGGACTCTGGACTGCACTTGGAAATGTGAATCCAGTGAGTGGATATGTAGCGCTCATTGTGTTCTCTCATATATTGGAAGGAACTATATCCTGGATATTAGAGGTAAATCATCTTTTCCATAGTCTTGCAAGATGTTTTAAGGACCTCTGGGCCTTGAGTGCTTCTCCATCTGTGGTCACTAGGCAGCAGCATGACTTCCCTGCAGAGCAGCCTCCCCGCAGTATGGGTGACCCTTCCAAAGTCACCATTAGTTTTCTAGGATTTGAACTGAAGTGGACCAAGTAATCTGCGTTCTATTTTCAGTCATAGCTCAGCCTGACTTGGGGAAGGTTAAAGGTAAGTGACCGTAAGTCTTTACCTGAAGATGTTTCACATTGATGAGCTAAGGGGAGATGATACCCAGCAACTAAGAAGAAAGCACTTAGCTCCAAAGAGTTGGCTTCTCTGCTGTAGAATCCTGTGTTTGTTATCCGAGAGCACCAGTTAAATGTGCCAGGGTGCAGTGTGCTGTTTTAGGAACCACACAAGAGAGTTATCCTGCCCTGTAGAACCTTAAAACCAAAAGCCAAAGTTGATTGCCTAAGAGGTATCACGTGGCACCCTGGGTGTGATGAGAAGTGAGCACTCCCTTCACTCTGGAATGCTTTGCACTCTGGAGCACGATGTTTCAGCTTGTGGAACTCTTGAATGTTCCTCTTCCACGCCACGGAACCCCGCAGTCTGGGGGTGATACTGAGTGCACAGAGAAAACACAAACTAAACCTGCACTGTGATTTTATTTATTTTATTGATTTTGTTTTCATAAACGATGCTTCAAAAGAATTTTTGCTTATTGGCTTTGAACCGATAATTTCTTGAGCAAGTCACACCAGGCCATTTCATACCGCCACACTGAGTACAAAAGAATCTCTCCGGGCAGGGTCTCGGTAGTCTGACTCCCTGTTCTCTGTGAGCTATGAATAACTGGTACCACAGCAATGCTCTGATGAAGTGCAGCACTGTTTACTACATCCATAGTAACCTTATCATCTAAAATATTCTGAGATGACTTGGGGTTTTCTTGAAGCACTTTCTTATAGTAAAGTTCCCATAAACCTGAATATTATCCTGGAAATAGAAATATTTTGACACTCCAGCCTCATCTGCTCTTTTTGTACTTAGAAATGGCACAACAATTCTTCATTAAGGTATCTGTCCTGATTTTGGTTTAGTAATATGTACACAGCTGTGCCTTTACTATTTTTAGTATTTTATCAATAGCTCCCCTTTATCCCTGCTGCTGCCACAGGAAAGCCCAACTTTCAGAAAAATCAGTGCAACCCAAGAGAGTCTAGAAAAACAAGGCTGACAGATTTGTGGCTGCCCAAAGAGATGTCAGAATGAGTTGGTAAAACAACATTATAAGGCTTCAAAATTTTTGTGTCATAAGTGAAACACATTGCTGTGCTGTTGACTGTCCCTCGTGAAGACGTAGTCTATTTCATTTGTATCATCGTGGAAGTTCTTTTCCCTATCCCTGTGCCGAGGTTGTCCATGTGTGTTCAGTCTTGCAGACGCAATGACAAACAGCATGAACACTGCGATGCAGCACATTTTGAATCATCTTTGGGTCTCCTTTCTTCCTGAATGAGATGCCTCCACCCTTATGTCCTGTCCAAGAGGGATGCTCTGAAGACCTATGAAGTGGGGCGAATCACTGCTGAAGAGGTGGGTGGGCACAAAACCCTTAGCAAAACAAAGTAGCAGAAACCATTTGGCAGTTGGTGAATCAACTACTAGCTGGAGATTGAGAAGTCTGATTGCAGCTTGGATTTCAGGAAGAGCTTCTCTTTTATTCCTGGGCACAATTTGAGACCAAAAATTCTACCTTCAAAACAAGGACACTGACTCATCATTTCACTAACTCTCATATTTGGTACCAGGGATCTGACACCACCTCCCAAGCAGCCCAGTCCTTTGTGAATGGGATGAATTTCTTCCTACTGTGAGATCTGCACAAAGCACCATTCCACAGCCTCCCCTACAACAATGTTAAGATTAGTCATAGGCTTCACGGGTACAGTCAACATTTACACTTCTCTTAAAGTTAAACAGAGATGGATCTCAAGGACTTCAGGGTTTGTGTGAATAGATACAAAGTTGGAAAATCACAGACAGAAAATTTACCGAGTTTACGAATAGGAGTTGGAAACAAATTGAGGAATCTATAATCATAAGTAATTTCAACATGAAATAAAAGAAAAACACTCACTAGAGAATATTATGCAATTTTTATTAAAATTATTCATTTTATTATACCTCAGTTCCTAAAAAATTGCTTTTTAATATGTTATCATAAGTAGTTAAGGAGATTAACTCACTTTTACTTAAATTCCCTTGATTCTTTAGACAAAATTGTAAGAGCATCTAGAGTATCAATTATTTTCCCCAAGACTCTGAAATTTTTTAACCTAGCCACTTACTTAGCAAGCTAGACTATTTTTCTATCAGAATCCTCTTCAGTTTTAAAGTTATCCAAAATATTGTTACAATTTTACTTATAGAACTATTCCAAACTATGACCTTGTCTTAAAACTCAAAATGCATAACATAGAAGTTAACTGTCATTTTCAAGAAGTATTTAAGCTGGCTAACACTATCTAACAATATATTCTAGCCTCTTAAACAGTCATATATCTAGTAAATGATTTTTCAATTTTGAGTGCCTAATATGTACCATGCATTCAGCTAAAAACTGAGGTACAAAACTAACTAATAGAATAATGGCAAAGCAGCCACTAGACGCAGAAACAAATCAAATGCGGGCAGAGGTTCTGAACAAAAGAGTGTGTCTGATTTTCAAGTGGGCATTTCTGAGTAATCCCATGTTCATCCAATTAAATGTTTTATGAAAATGTAATAATCTTGCCAAAGATTTGTGTCAATAAAGTCCTAATCTTACTTTAAGACACAAGGTTTATATAAAGAACAACTGTTTTTCAAAAGCTGCTTTGGTGTGCAAAGAATCAATGTACCTTTCTTACCACACATTTATCTTCTCATCCACGTCCTTTTCCCTCCTGCCTTTGGAAACTAACACTTGTGAATTTCTAATGCAGAGATGGTTCTTTATTCTCTCTCTAAAATCCACAGAATGTCTCAGGGTAGTGATAGCACCAACACACATGTAAGGTTTCAAGTTCACAAACCTGGTACATGTCTATCATGGCTTTTAGAACAGTGCAGTGGTTATAGTGAAAGTTCCATGTAGAAATTACAAACTTCAGGCAGTTCATATTGTATTTACTGGTGGAATTCTGCCAAACTCAAATGCAGCCACTGTTTCTTATGACGCATTAAAAAGGGCATTAGTGGAGAAAATGATCTGAACACCATTGGTGTATTTGCCTATTTGTAAAGCCGCTTTTCTGCCAAGGATGAAAGCACTTACTTATTTTATTACAAAGAGGAAGTAAACACACCTTTTTATTTGAGAAAGATAAAATTGAAAATTACTTCAAGGCCATGCCTATATTACAGCAATTAAATTGATAAAGTAGCATATTATGAAGCAGTCACAAACTGGTGAACTTCAGGGCAAATCCGTCCTATACTGTGCTTTTGGCAGGGGTGGGGGGAACAAAATGTTTAAAAAATTTGTTGTACTATTATTAGCTAGGTGAAGCACTGGTAAGGCCCCTTCCTCCCAACTTGAGAATTCACAAGGCTGAACTTTCTGAGTCCAGGGAACCTTCGAGTGAGCTACCCTGGAGTATAGAACTGCAGAGGCGGGAATCAGGCAAGGCTGAATTAAAAGCTTGACTATTCTAATTACTGACTGGGTAACCTCTCAGAGACTCATTGTTTCAGCTGTCATGTGAGAGTAATATGTTTAAATTTATATACATTTTGAGAAAATCATAAAATCACCCAACAATGAAAAAGATTTGTCACTTAGTAAGAACTCAAAATGGTCCCTTTTTATACTTAGCAAGTATAATCATTAATAAATTCTGTTCAACTGAAAGAATTCCCAAGAGAATATCAAGAATCCCTTGATATTTTCATAGAGCGCACTCCTTATTTTGTCTTCTTAACCACAAGTTTCCTGCTCTTCTCTTTTTGTGCCCATTATTCTACTTTTTGAAGAAGTTATATGAGTCATTTTGAAGCATGGAGAATCATCCTTGAGGAGAATCGTCTTTTGTGAGTTCTCTTAGGCTACTGTCCGTTTGTCATCTTCCAAAATCCGTATGTTGAAACCCTAGTGGCCAAGGTGATGGTGTCAGGAGACACAACCTTTTGGAGGTGTTTAGGTTGTGTGGACAAAACCCTCCCACATGAGATGGGCGCCCTTATGGAGGAGGTGGCAGCGGGCTGGCTCCTTCCCCCACAGAGAACTCTGTGTCCTCATGTGGTGAGAGACCTCTCACTCAGCCCTGCTGGCACCCTCGTCACAGATGTCCAGCCTTCAGACCTGTGGGGAATAAGGTTCTGTTGTTTGTTACCCAGTCTGTGACACTTTGTTATAGCGGCCTGAGTGAACTAAGACATCTTATGTTCCATGCTTACAGTGAGACCCTCTCCAAGCTCCGTAGGCAACATTTCAATGACACTGTGATAGTGTGCTTGTGATTTCACTGGGTAATGTAGTTTCTAATGTTTTTCAAAGTACAAGGATAGTAAAGTTAGCAAGTGGTAAGCATTACCAAGATAAATACATTTTCACTTGAGAAAATGTGTGTATAAGAAACTGTTAGGAAGAAGCAAGCCTAAGGACAGATTTAAAGACTGGCGGTCATTTTCTGTGTGTTTTGCAGAGTCCTACAAACTTCGAAAATCTTTCTTGCTCGTGGGTGGAAACTCCTCCCACTGCCCCCCAGCTTGCCGCTTTTCTCTTACTTCCTTCTGAGCCAATTCGCTCCACACTCTTCTTCTCTCCTAGGGAATATGTGCTTTTCTAAGCTTATTTCTCCCACTTCTTCTCTTGGGTTATTTTCTTGTCCTGTCTTATTCTTTCTGGTGCCTCGGGGAATTCTTTCAACACCACTCATAAGGGCCAGGGAGATAAGAACAATACTCCCTTTTGTTGTTATGAACTCCATCCTCCATAGTCAGTTCTGAAATATGTTGAAGTTCAGGTTTTGAGCATTGCTGGAGGAGGCAGGGGGAAGGAAGGTTTGACAGGGAGATCTTAGAAGCACACTTAAGGCAGGAATAAGGGGACATCAGGCCATCACTTCTTATCTCCCTGTTTAATTAAATATCAGTGGGGCCCTGCTTCTTCAGTTCTGACTTATTATTACCTGGGGCTTGATTCAACTCTTCCCCACTCCCTCCAGTCTTTCCTGTTAACATCTCTGTGCATGAGGAAGACTTTATCATGTGAAGCCTACTTCCACAGAAGACAGATACACCAGAAGAACAGTTCTATGTCTTTTAGCAATTTTGTGGAACCAAAGAAAATCTGTTTCTGACTCCCTTTCATGTTGTCTTTTTAAAAAGAAATAGTCCATGCTTGTTCATTACATTTATTGGGATGGCATTGTTTAGTAAAAGTATATGGTTTTCAAATGGACAGTTCTGTGATATTGATGCATCGTGTGTACGTTGCTTTGTGTGCTCACCACCCAAAGTCAAATCTTCTTCCTTCCCTTCTATTTTGCTCACCTGTCTCAGTTGTATCTCCATCAGGCTCATTCTCAGCTGGCCTCCCTCACTGGGACATGAATTTTTCCTTCCTCCCAGCCCCCACATCATGTTATGTTTCTATAATGATATATACATATATGAATGACAAGATAGAGTCCTTGCCTTACACATATGAGATCATCGAAGATTGGTTGGATTTAATCATACTTTCTTTTTCCATTCTAGATATAAATTATTTGAGTACAAGGACTGAATCTTCTCATCTGTCTATAACTTTCAGCGCTGAGGACAGTGCCCCAAGCATAGGGTATGCCCTAGACATTTTAATGGAAAAGAACTACAGTTTTTGCTTTAATTGGAAATGAGAATAATAGAAAGTCCAATATATCATGTCAGTCCCTCCATTAAAACTCTCCTTCCCTTTAAGAATTCCTATGAAAGCATTAAGGCAGGTATGGTGGTAACAATTCAGTTTTGGGAGTCAGAAGACAGAGTTTAAACCTCAGTGCACACCTGGGGTGTAGGTCTTCCTATTTGCAATGGTGAAATGGGGTAAGGGTTGCCGCATAGAACATTGTACAGACTGAAAGGCTATCGTGTACTAACATGTATCACAATCCAAAGAGAATTTGTGTTTTAGAAGGGGAATCTGACACAAGCCATTAGAGGAATAAATCAAAGAGAAAGACTTTATTCCAGAAACTCAGATGGATCCTGTCTTCTCCAATATTTAAGCACTTAATTTTCCTCAATTATTTTTTACTCATGTAATTGCAATGCCATGTTCTAAAAATTCAAATATATAGGAGATGATTTGTTGGGATATTTTCTGCTAAGTGGGTCTAAAACCTGCCATAATTGGAAAGGTTCCAATGTTTATTCTCCACCAAATTCCCCTGAGAGAAGGTGAAGAAGACAAGAAAGAAAGACCAAATCATGGAAAAGTGGGCAAATGCCCTGATCACTGCCTCCTTAAGCTTTACATGGCCCCAAGAGCTGAGCACAGTTCTTGTGTCATAGAGAAAGAGAATTATCCAGGTAGCTCAGTGAGGTTGTGACATTCTAAAACATAATTTTGCATCTTAGAGTGAGTTATATTCACAAAGGAGCTACTACCAGGATTTATTCTTGACAATACTCACTTTTTAAAATTTAGAGGAACGTCACGTGACCATTTTTATTTTAACAGCTTTGTATTTAAATTCTCGATAGTTACCTATCGTGTGCTTTGATGGTCTCAGAATGACACTTTGAATTCTCTTAAATATTTGAAGAAAACATTCAAGATATTCCCTGTTAAACATTGAGTGAGCATTCACCCAGAATTATCCATTCATGAGTTCTCCATACTTTATCGCTTTTATGGCTACTCTGCCAGTACACATTCTATGAGAGGTAGAAGGAGGCAAATACACTCATTGCCTTTGTAAATAATTCATTAAAATGATTTGAGTAAATTAAAATTGACTCGCACATTTAAAGAGTCTTTAATGAAGTTGGGACTTTAAATTGACCCAGAAAGTCCTTTATATGGAGACATGGGGTTCTAATGCAAACACTAAAAGGACTGGTATACTGAACTGTAATGAGATACTATATTTTGGCTGTTGGTAGTTTACTGAACATGTAACTGTTGGTAATTTACACCACAAGTACTATGATGTATAAGTTATCCCATTTATTTTCCAGACACAGTTAAGGTACTATGGGAAGCACATTCACTATTCAGACCATTTAAGTAAATTATTGCTACAGTGCTTCAAGGTGTAATTGATTCTTGGAGAAAATTTGGTTGAGTGTTTTTGAATCGTTGTTTCTGAAGAATCTCTCAGTATACAGTGCTAAAATGTTAGTAGCTCTGAATTTTTCTAGAGTGAATGATGGATTGCATTGAAGCCACCAGTTCAAATGCCTTCATCACCCAGAAAGCTCTTGAAAATCACACCAGGTCACAAAGCTTTCCCAGGTAACTGTAGCTGGGTGACCAGGTGACCAGAAGCTCCCTTTCCACTTAACCTGTCTGAATCTTCCTTTCTAGCTTCGAAAACACCTGCTGGACTGCGTCTCTGTTTCTTGGCTGCTACTAGTTTGAAGTTCCTTTGTTTAAGAATATGTACATAGTTCTTTTCTATTTGAGACAATGTTTCCTTAAATTATAAATCTTTACAGAACAAATCTTATATCTCACATATTTAACTCCAATCCTTCTGAGCTTCCTGGTGAGACTTTACTGAGTTGAGTGTGAAATGGAAATTTGAGGTCATTTCCTTTTTCTGAAAGGCAAGCGGTTTGATATGGAGTCCCCAGCCTTTTAGATATTTCTTTTAATTACCTTGAAAGTAAATGCACTGCCCTTTTGAGTTGTGTTTCCTCAATTAATGAGATAACAGTAGTGTTTACAAGACATTAGCTGCCCCCAGTGATAGCAAGCCAACTGCAGAAGCTACATCTGTAATTGGTTTCTGGATGCAGCCTTAGCAAACACACAGAGGAGTGAGGTTCATGGAAGGGATAAACGGGTTTCGTTGACTTCACACACTGCCTTCAAAGCGGGGTTTAATTATGTTTCCTTCCAGCAGTTTCCCTTCCCTTAGCCCATTGGAGCTCCTTGATTTATGACGCAGTATTTGGAGCATTCCCAGTAAAGACAGGATCTTCTGCTGTCAGAGAGTGTGGTTCCCCAGTGGCACTGCTCTGGAAAGTAAATGCGATTCTAATAGTTCTGGATTATTACCAAAGGCAGGGTCAAGAAATAACTATTTTTTTTTCATTAGCAGTGCATACCAATGAAAACTTTCAATTAATAAGTTAATTTGTATACCGTAATTTGCAGTTCAAGAAATATAAAAATGAAGGATGAGATATGAAATAAATGCTTCCCATTAATATCATTTTCTATAGCATTCAATCCACTTTACAAGCTATATGCTTTGTTGTAATTAGGTATACGTGTTACTTATATGGGTCACAATAACATTTGAAGAGCCCAAGGGCCATTTGTTTTTGCTAATGATGCATCCTTTTCTCTTAATCATTGCCAAGAATTTGCTTCCTTGGTCTTACAAAAGCAAATTTGTTTCCATTGAAATCTGCTGCTCTTTTCTGACTACATTTGTATCAGAACTTTTTCACAAGTGGTTTGCTACCAATAAAAACTTAAATATGATACAGGCCCTTACCCTTTAAAAACTTCAATGGCTTTAAAATTTGTTCCATATTTTGTATCTTGTAATTATTAGTAGAACTTATGGGCAAACAGCAGTGATATTACATATGAAACACCCAGCTAAATAAAGCATAAAATCTGGTCCCAAGAAGCTCGTTGGTCTAAAGGAGAAAACAATAAGAAAGCAGATCATTGCAACAGAATGAGATGGATAGCGTTAACACTATGTGAAGTTTTTGCCAAAACTTCATGATTTTGCCAAAGCAGGTGTGAGCATCTCTTCGAATAATATGTAGGTCAACACTTTCTGTATATTTTGCCATTTTATTGTGAACTCCTGGAGTGTAGTTACCGGTCACCTAAATCACTGAAAAAAGGTAACAGATGATTCAAGAACCACAACAAAGAACTAGGCTCCTAAACTGACCCTTGACACCTCCGCCATCCAAAAATCACCCCCACAAGCTACTGTTGTCAGGAATCCACTGAGACCTTCCTCTGAGTACAGTAGAGGAAGTCAACATTAGCTTTTAATTTTTAATTTCTCCATTTTTAATCTAATTATATTGGTTATTTTCCATTATGAGTTCTAGGACAGGGTATTTAGTCTGAATTTTTCTCCGGTGTGTATTGCAGAAACTGAGACGATACTGCCTAGTTTTAGTTCAGATGACAAAAGCATGTGAGTTCCTCTCCTGAACTTGTGTTCTCTGCAGGAGGTAGGTAATCTGTGTACACCCATGTCCATAGCAACCGTATTTAAAATAGACAAGAAATGGAAGCAATTCAAATGTGTATCAGTGGAGGAATGGATGCACAGAATGTAGTACATACATAGAATGGAATTATATTCTGCTTTAAAAAAGAAGGAAATTCTAACACACTGTAACATGGATAAACCTTGAGGACATTATGTTGGGTGAAATAAGATGGTCACCGAAAGACAAATACTGTATAATTCTACTTCTATGAGGTATGGAATGTGGTCAAATTCATAGAAACAGAAAATAGAATGGGGTTGAAGGAGGGGGGAAAAGGAACGGTTTAATGGGTATAGAGTTTCAGATTTGCAAGATGAAAAGTTCTGCATATCTCCTTCATAATGTAAATATGAATGTATACTTAACACTACTGAACTGTGTACACTAAAAATGATTCGTTTGGTAAATTTTGTTACCTGTTTTTTTCCCACCACATTAAAAAAGGGGTAGTCGATGTGTTGCCTTTACATTTTCACACATCATTATCAACCAGAAATTTTGACTACTTAAATTCGCTATGTAGGTAGATTTACTTTGTGAAAATTATAGCAGCAAACAAGCCGTGCGTGCATGGCAAGATGGCTGGCACACAGAAAAGGCGATCCAGGCAGACTGAAAATAATCACGCCATCCAGCCCAGGAAAACAAACGACTTATGTGAATTCCCAAGGTTCCTTCTCTATCACTTATTGCTGTATGATGGCAAATTTGAAATCTCTTTATAAGCAAAATATAAATTTACCAAGGAATACAACAAATCTGTTATTCAGTAAATAAAAATTAAACTTGAGAGGAAAAAGTTTAATAAAAAGAGGGAGGGAGAAAAGGAGAGGAAGTAAGGAAAAAAGGAATGAAGGAAGGGAGAGAAGAAGGGAGGGAGGGAAAAAGGAAGGAAGGGGGGAAGGAAGGGAAGAAGGAAGGGAGGGAGGGAGAGGGGAAGGAAGGGAGAAAAAGGAAGGGAGGGAGGAAGGATGGGAGGGAGGGAGGGAGAAATGGAGGGAGGGAGGGAGGAAGGAAGGAAGGAAGGAAGGAAGGAAGGAAGGAAGGAAGGAAGGAAGGAAGGAGGGAAGGAAGGAAAGGAGGGAGGAAAGAAAGAAACCCTCAAGACAACACTTAGTTCCTAAAGCCTTATGATCTTCTTATTCCTGCAGAGCCTGTCCCTGGAAAAACCCACATTGCAAATGACATGAAACTTAAAAGGACTAAGAAAGAGACAAACTTTCTGAGATCTAAGATGTAGTTCTAGAAGCTTAGGTATTTTATTATTTGCAAATGAGAATCAGAATGTTATTCATTTTGCATTTTCCCCAGAGATTTATTTATCCCTGGAGGAGAGCTGTAGTATATGCTTCAAATGATTTGTATTAATATTGACTTTCAGACAGGTGAGAAGTTCGAGATGTAATAGGGAGGGACTGGCATGCTTCACACACTGTAGACATATTTCCTGTTATACTTGTGAGAGATGTGTTTGTTGCAGAATGCAAATCACAAAAAAAAAAATCTGGGAAAATATTTCAAGCCAGTTTTGAACATATGCTATGGTACCTTTTGAGAACATTTAAATTGGAGAATGAGAATTGAATTAAGAAAGGTACTTCAAAACAGTGTCTGTGAATATCAAACATAGGCACAATGAGTTCTACCAGTGACCAATCTATTCATAGAAGCTGCCTAGAAACTCTGAAACCATTATCCATTGCATTGTCATTTCACTGAGAAAGGCAGCAAAGAAAATGGTTGATAATAAACAGAATGGCATGTTGGCTGTACAGAAAGCAAGGTGTTTAAATTGAAGGCTATGAACGGGCACAGTTTTATTTGGGGGTAAATGATAGAGAAAGTAAGAGCCCTCCTCAAGCATCTCTTTGGCCCTACGTGCTTTCAAAAAATCTGTTGGAGTAAACAGTTTCTTTACACTTTTCTCTGTTTAAAACTAAGGGTGGTTGTTCTTTTCTTGTTCTTAAAAAGTTATTTTTAGTGGTATTTTTGTTTTGTCATGGCTGGATGACTACACAAGGCAGTTATTTCACACTCTCATATTAAAGACTTAAACATTTGTTTTTGGTTGCCAAAAAAAAAACATAGAACATAATGCAGATCATGAACAATGTAAAGAGGACGAACATATCTGAGGAAAAAAATTTTTATCTGCTCTTTGCAGGTAGTCTTTTAGGGAACTTTATCCAAATTTGTGATGCTTTTTGCCCAATTGCATTGTGTTCAGAGATATAATTAGTTGTTCAAATAACACTCAGCAAATCTATTTTAAAAAGTCAGGGCTAAAAACTTGTTGAAAACTAGTGCTACAGGGAAGAATGCTTTGCTTTTGAATTTTCTCCACATTTCTCTCTCTTTTTCTCTTTTTTAATTACTGGAAAATTTCCAGACATACAGAACATGTTCCAGTGTTCCTTCTTGATATTGAAAAGAGGAAGAGCTAATTTATTTCTGCCCAACACAAGCTAATACAAACCTCCATGTGACTCTGCTCAGGGCGTGGGGCATGCTGCTCTGGGCTCAGGTACCTCCACACTCCCCGGGGAGCAATCTGTAACCTGGAGTGGACAGCTAAAGAGCAGTATTAGCAATAAGACGTTAGTATAGTACTTGTCCCTTTTCACAGTTTTTTTTCTCTTGTGTGACTTTCTATTCTCACGACAACTGTGTGAATTACATTGGGCATATGGCGAACATCAAAATATTTAAATGCCTCAGACTGCACACACATGCAGTCCCTAGGGAAGGAGGGACTTCTGCATCTAAATGGCATTATAGACTTGGCCAGACCACAGGGAAAACAGCAGAAAAGCTAATGCATGCCAAGCAAACACACGGGCTTGCACGCAGGCGTGCCAGCCCTCAGAGATCTCTCAGGTGATTTGTAATCTTGCTGTCTCCTGCTCGCCTGGAATTTGGATGTGTCCATTCCTGTGTTGGCATTCCTGTGGTAAGTGCATTATTGTTCCCACCACTGCTCTTAATTCTTTGCCCCTTTTGTATCCACACCTTTTGCCAGTTGACTAGAGACAGAGTGTATTTGCTGGCCCTAACGTGGCTGAGCTGAGCCGCAGGATTCGCCCTGGGAAACGTCAGTAGATGGAAGTCACTTGATGCGATGCTTTTGCCCATCGGCCTCAGAAGTGCGGCACGTTCTGCCGCTGTTCCTCTGGTCTTAGTAACCTGCTGGTCCGAGGGAAATGAATGATACGTGGAGAATCACTGGATCCAACCCAAAGTGTGGAGTCAGCCCAGCTGAGCTCTCAGTGTAGGTCAGGTAATTCCAGATACCTGCACGTATGTGCGGGAGAACAGTGAATGCTATGTTAGGCCACCAAGTGGTGGATGGCTTGTTTGTGACATTATTGTTATACTAGCTTACTGGCATCCTATGTATTATCAGCACTCATGAAACATCTTCTAATCCATCTAGGGTTGTAAACCTAGACATCAAAAAGTCTTTTGCCTTCCCTGTTCTTGGCATACAGCACACTGAAGTAACCTCTTGGATACAAAACATGAAAGCAATGATATTTCTTGATACATAATGACCAGCTATGTTAAGCACTTGCTGTCATAATTTAATCACACTGTACTAAATTTCAGTATTCCTCTTTATAAAATAGATGATAATATCTGTTAATTCTGGTTCTTGGATTTAATTTATTTACTTGCTTTTTCAATGAATAGTTATTCAGAACCTACTATCTTTCTAGAATATACAAGGATGAATGAGATTAAGTCCCCAATAACAAACATTTCTAATCTACTAGGTCCTCTTGACAAAAAAAAGTTACTCTTCATTTTAATGAACCCTATAATGAAGGCATACAGGGGACGTATTTAAGTTAGAGGAAGCAATATTTGAATTGAACCTTAAAGGGCTAGGGGAAGGGCAGGGGAAACAAGGTCTGTTCTCACAAACTTAGTAACTACAAACAAAAAACAGTCACTTTGCCCTAGATAAAGCTGTCTAAACAACCTTAACCAAGCGATTAAAGTTAATACAACCACAATAGACAAACTCCTTCCACCTCCTGTTACAAAGCCCTGAGAAGAGCATGGTATTACTTATGTGGTGTTTTTGCTAAAAATGTGTAACCTCAATCTAATGGTGGGGAAATAGAAGATAAGCCTAAATTGACACATACTCTACAGAACAACTGGTCTGCACTCTTCAGAAACGTCAGTTTTGTGGAAGACAAGGGAACATGGAGGACATGTTCAAATACCCTGACAGCAGTGTGTTGGCCAGATGGTATGCTGTTGGCAAAATCTTAATAGCACACGTAGAGTGTATTATAGTATTGTGTTGTTACTCGTTTCGGTTTTGTCAATTGTACTGTGCTAAGGAAAAAAATGTCCTTCCTTTGGAATAAACACTGAAGAATTTAGGAGAAAACAGGTAAAAGTGTGCATGTGTGTGTAAAGGATAAAGCAATTGTGATAAAGTATTAATATTTCAGGAATCTGAGTGCATATGGAAATTCTTTGTACAATTCTTGCAACTTGTACATGAATTTGAAATCATGTCCAAAAATTAAGGCAAAGCAAGACAAAAGGACAAGAGAAAGGGCTGACCCCGGGGCACAGAATTAAAGGAACTGGAAACAGTGGAGGTCAGGTCACGGGCACTCATCCACATGTGGCATGACCCACGGGTCTTTCTCTTCTGCGTCTTAGACACAGTGCATCACCGTACAATTAGAATCATGACTTGTCAGCATAAGAACACATCTCACACAATCTGATAAGCTCTCCGGATTGTACCAATGTCAATTTCTTGGTTTTGAGAATGTCCTATCAATTATGATGTAAATCACGTCAGATGTTATCATGGTGGAATCACTGAGTGAGGAGCTCATGGGACCACCTGCACATTTCTTTGCAACTTCCTAGGAATCTAAACTTATTTATAAGTGAAATATTTTTATCTGTTTTCATAAAGACTTTTCCAAAAGAACCCCAAACAAATAAAACATATATATTTTTTCTATCTTATATTGATGTGAATAATCCACATGCTGAGATTCTCACCTATAAACAAGACTAAGAACATTCAAATGTATGTTAACAAATAATTTTAGTAGTTTTTAAGTTTAGTATAAAATTTTCAATAGGGATTTCTCTAATATCTTTTTTAAGGTGACAAAGATTTTCACTTTGACTGAACCCTAACCACCTTCCTCTAAACCCTCTTTCTCGACTAGGCCTGAGCTCTGTCCTAGGACTTGAACAAAACACTAACATAGTTCCTAAGAGCTCAAGGCCACGTCCCTAGGATGACTTCAAATCACCCTTGAAGTCCCAGAAAAAACTCAGATCTGCCTAAAGAACACTGTTTGTTCCAGCCAACACCTGGAAATAGGAGCACAACCTTGCAATCTTTGTGGGAGACTTGCACAAGGGCTAGTTCGCAAACCCAGGTGGGTTTCACGTGAACCAATCTCCTTTCCTCAGTCCCTTTTCTTCTTTTGAAGCTCCCAGTCACCTCTGTACAAGTTGAGGTTGAGTTCAGTTTACACTGGACTCCCTCGCCTATTACAATAGTTATCACTGATTCAAACCCATCCTTACCATCTAGACTGGACTCCAGCTGTTAAGCCTTAACTCCTCCTCCTCCTCCTGTCCACAGCTAAGCAAGCTGATTGGAAAGCCTGGGTGCTCTCTCCTTTGGCACCAACAGGGAGTCCGTGCCACATGAGACAGCCCTCACCCCAGCTGGGCCCTCCAATCCTATAAATACACCAGACCAGGCTCTTTGCTTGCCCTTTAGTGCTATTTGAGGGGCTGCTTGTGGGGTTCTCCCTGCTCATCCAAACGTTTCTTACAGTGTGAGAAATACATCTTTACTCCCCTCTTGGTGTGTATGGGACGTGTTATCAGTCTTCACACCCAAAGCACATTTGTGTGGTGTTCATCTTACTCTTTCCGAGTGGCTACAACAATGATGGACTGTTTCAATGTGTAAATGCCAATAAATATATTTGTAAAAAGTATTTTCAATTTATGTGGTATCAAAACCATAAAATATAGCTTGTCTCTAAACTGGAGTCTATAGTTAACAGATATTTAGCTAATGTAAGTGAACGGAAATACCTGCGTCCATCGATGCTAACACTGTCCATATTGTCCCAAAACTGTAAATTTCAATTTTTATTTATATATTTATTTTAAAGATTTTAGTACTTTATTTTTAGAGAAGGGAAATGAGGAAGAGAGGGAGAGAAACATCAATGTGTGGTTGCCTGTTGCACACCCCCTACCAGGGACCTGGCCCGCAACCCAGGCATGTGCCCTGACTGGGAATCAAATCGGTGACCCTTTGGTCCATAAACTCATGCTCAATCCACTGAGATACACCAGCTGGGGCATCAAGTTTTAGTTTCAAAGACTCAGAATTCCTGGTTTGTAAAAGAAGTTTGGAATGCACTTTGTGTGGAAATGACACATTTACAATAACGTATTTGGTGTATTTTTCCTTGAGGGAATATATATTTCTTTAGGGAACTTAGCAATGGTTATGAAAACAATATAAAATCTGTCAGTATTCCATTATGGCCCTATTTTATACTTTCATTCCTAATAAATATTTTGCACTCATTACAGACTTTTGACTTTGGATCTGATATAAAGAAAACACAAAAGTTTGAAATGGTGGTAACAATTTTGAGTTTAAAAAATTACATTAATGTTTCTCTGGAATAACATCTCTCCTAATGAAACGAAATAGCCAAGAGGTTAATATATTTTTTTATAAAAGTGTGAGAAGTAAATAACGTCAGAAAAATGAAATTCTCTCAAATTCTATTAAGCAAAGATAAATAAATTTTTACACATTCCTTGCTTTGTCATTCCTATAAATGCATATTTGGTGTTTTAAAGAAAAAATGATCAGATGGAAATAGAAAGTTAGTAGAAAGTAAAATTGTATGCAGAAAATTTACTTCACATTTTACTATAAACAGAAGTTCTGTAATAAAATCCCTATGTACATTCAAATATTAATCTCAATAAAAAGAAATACAAGTTTTCAGAAGCAGTGTGATAGCTCTCTGCAGTAATTTTGCCCCTTGCAGTGGGAGACAATTTCAACCACCTCTTCTTCATGTACATGAAGCGACAAATATCAATACTTCTCTGCCCAAGCACAGAATGGAGAAGCCTGTGATGAGAATACTCCACTTAGCATGAGTATTTAAATTATTACCTTCCAATTATATATTTTTTATTTTAAAAATTTTATTTATTTATTTTTAGAGATAAGAGAAAGGAGGGAGTAAGAGAGGGAGAGAAACATCGGGATGTGGTTTCCTCTCATGTGCCCCCACGGGGGACCTGGCCCTCACACCAGGCATGTGTCCTGACTGGGAATTGAACTGGTGACCCTTTGGTTTGTAGCCCATGCTCAGCCCACTGAGCTACACCAGCCAGGGCCCAGTTATATTTTTAAGGACTCGTGTACAGTATCTATGTCAAACAAACGAAACACTTAATTTCTCCACATTGAGAATTTCTGATATAAATTAGACCATATTTAAATGTACATGCTTTGAGTGGGGTAAATCAGCAAGAAAACAGGCATGAAACATGTGTAAATACTGCTCATGAGGGTGGAGAGTTTTCACCCTTTGCTCATTGCTGGGCAACACTCTCTCCAACTGGCCAGCATTATTTACACCCAGCTGCAGAGTATCAAGTATATAACAGAAACAGGAACCATACAAATTCAATGAGCTACCATAAATAATTTCCATTCATTCATTCTAAATTTTATTAAGTAATTATTATTAATATCTTAGATGCTTGAAAACTAACGTAAAAGGTGGCAGAGCTCAAGAAGGTCTGGAAGAGCAGATGCAGACCTGCGTGCGGACCTGCAATGGGGTGTGACAGGCGCAGCAACAGAACCGCAGAGGAGGCGCATCAGAAGTACACAGTTGAGGTCATTCTCTAATGGGTGAAGGAAGCTGCAGATGACATTTAAGCTTGGAGTACAAGAAAGGGAGTCGGGGGAGTGAGAAAAAGGAGGCGAGACAAGGTTAACAGTAAATGGCACGTCCAAGGTGCAGAACTATAGAGGAGCGTGACACATTCTGGATGGTGTGACGAGAACACACGGGCTGGCAAGAGTGCTGAGAGCTGAGGTTGCCCAGACTGAAGGGGCCCTGTAGGGGAGGTTGCTCTAGAGGTCTCTGGAAGTCACATTTTCTATATAAGCATGTAGGGAATGTATAAGTTAGGGTTTGGTGCAGGAAAAAAATTGAGTAAGTTAGATGTTGCAAGGTTTGTAGAATGCCTAAGGAATAGGTCTGGGTTTAATCTCATGGAATTATACACACACACCCAACACAGGACAGAAAATAGAACCAGCAGCCCTGAGGCCACTACATTGGAGCTTTGCTGGAAATAAAAAGCTAAATCTGGCTTTTCTGCCGCCACTGCCTCACACTGTCCAAGAGGCCACACAGTGGGCCCTGGCCAGGTCCTGGAGGAACTTCATATTGTCATGAACTTGCTAGCTGTGCTGTACCAAATCTTCAGGAAGGTGGATTCTGCTCACTCCTGTCTGGCAAATTTCTCACGAGTGCATCAGTGCAGAATCTCCACATCTGAAGAATCTGGAGTTAGCTTTTATCTTTCACCTTCCCAAATAGAAAGAAGGTGTAAGAGAGTTTGAGCAAACAAATATAATCCAGCCAAGATGGTATTGAAAATTTAATGTACATTTTTTTTATATTTGAAATGTTTTCTTATCTCTTGTCCAGTTAGTATAGAAATATGGACATCCCAGCAAGGATGCAAATTAGAATAGAAGTTTTACATGTATATCTAAGACTTAAAGGATTGTTTGCAATGCAGGAATTGGTTGCTAGGACAATGAAGAGAAGAGAAATTACCATCTCATATTGGGAAAGCTTCAGAAAGGGGATTCTAAGAGTTCTCTGAATAAGGAAAATGAAGCCTCTCTTAGCAAACGAAGAATAGTAATTTATTTTAGTCCTAGGGAAATGTAAAAAGGAAGAAGAGAAGATTAAATTCAGAATAAAAAAATTAAGGACATCGTAAGAACAGGCTTAAGTGTGGCAGTGACATTGTACTTGAAAAGGAAGAAGAGGGGCAGGAAATTGGGTGAGCAAATTCCATGGTATGGAATGGTCAGAGTTCTTGCCTATGGCCAATTACTTCAAGTGGTCCATGTGGATCTCTCCTCACACAAGACATCTCTCAGGTCCATGGAAGCTGGGGTGTAGAAACAGTGCCGATGCCATTTATTGAAAGTGCATGTCATCTGGAAAGGAATGTTCAGCCAGGAAAAGCAGACGTAAGTTTGTTGTGCTGTGGAAGGTGAATCCGGAGAACTCACTAGAGAGGAGTTCTCTCAGGGCAGCAGGGATGTTGGAGTCAACTTTCCCAACACTGTGAGGACATTCACACACACCCCTTCTCCTCGTGTCCTCTGACCAGAAGAAGCCCACGAAGCCCTCTTTGATAGAGAGTGTGGCCATCTCGACCTGAATCTCAGGACGCATATGCTCGGAATAGGAGGGAGAAAACAGCACACCTGGTGATAAGTATACACATACATACTCTGACTTAGAAAGAACTAGACAGGAGGTCAATGCCAAAGCTGCTGTAATCTGTGGGCACACAGAGTTCAAGTGCCTGGGGAAAGGAGGCTTGGATTCAGATGCCAAGGAGAGATGAATGGACCCCGAGAAGCCGATGCCCTAAACAACAGCCCAGTCTGCATCTCCCTCAACTATGAAGGAATCCAAGGGAGGCTAGAGATGTTCTGGAGTCCCCCTTAGGTCATGGTTAGATAAATTATCCCACCATATGCTCTATCCAAGAGCTCTATCCAAGCAGGATTTGTCCATGCCTTTCTTAGGAAAGAAACCCTGGCAAATGTCTATTGAAACAGAAAGTGAGATTAGATGTAGGAATCTCATCTCTCCATGATAGTTTCCTTGTGCAACCTCAAAAAGACATCCACGTGTGTAGGCAGCTGTTTTATCCTAAACACTCCATGCTGATTTTATTTTATTTTCGTCTTATTAGTCACATCTCCACATTCCCCCATTGGAAGGGAATACAATAGCTGGATCTCAACAGAGGTCTGTTAGAGGAGTTTCTTATGCATTTGGCAGTGCAGCGTGAAAATGAGAATAAGCACTATGTTCTCTGAGTACCTGCACTTGCTTTATGGAAGCAACAACAAATTATCCAATTGCTTCATGAATATTTCCTACCAATCTGTTCCTCAATATTGGCTGTTGTTACCCTGTATCGTGGTATCTCAAGACAACCCATTCCTTCTTCATTATCCAAAAATAAAACACTGGCTGAACATCTACTATGGGCAAGGCATTGCTAGTGTACAGAAGACTGAACTTGGTATGAAAAATGTTTTTATGGCTAAGGGAAAGAAACAAAGAAGAAATAAAATAGCTCTTCAATGAGGAGGATAATGAAGGACAAATGTCACAATGAAAATGCAGAAGGAACTATTATTTCCATTTAGGAAAATGAAGAAAGCTTGCATATTTGCTGGGCCATGAAGAACTGGCAACATTTAGACAGGCACAGGTACAGGTCTTAGTGAATAGTCAAGGAGAGCAGGAATTAATGTTTTGGCTAGTGGGTAGGATGCAGGAAAAGTAATCATGAAGCCTTTTGGAACGTTCACAGGTAGGCGTGTTTGTTGCTGCTTAGGTGCCCAGAGTACATGGCTGTGCGGCCTCATTTAGTGATGCTTCAGTGAAACGCTGCAAAGTAGCCCAGCACAAAACCATTCCACAAAAGCTAGATAATCCTGCCTAGTACGAGAAACATTTCTGAGCCAAACCATAGTGTCAGTTAGCTGCATTGCCACACTATGCTGGGGTGAGGACCCAGGCCAACATGTGCCTGGCTTTCTTTAAGCTACAGCACCTTTGAATAGCGTTTGCAGTATCCCGGGTTGAAACTGAGACTGGGAGTGAGCCTTAGGATGGTGAACAAAAGCAGTATCTCTAGAGTCAGCTTGCCCGTATTTTAGCTCTGGCTCAGTCACTTATTGGGTGTATAGTAGTACTGTCCCTAAATCTTATCTTTAAAATGAGGACCTGCCTTATAGGGTTATCATGAAAAATATGTGAATTCATAAATTTAAAGCAACAGGTACAGAGCAAGAAGTGAAGGGATGTTAGCCGTGATAATAGTGCTGGTGGTTTGGCAGACATTCCAAACAGACGTGGGCCAGTCCCAGGGCTTGTAGAGGAACCTGGACCTACTTGGTAACTCCTACCAGTGGACCAGCTCTAAATCCATTTTATTTTCAGAAACAGTACTTAGATTAAAGGCTGTTTCCTGAAGCTCCGACTATCACTTTTCTGGTTACTGCGCTGCTCCAGAGAGCTCTAAAGTCAAGTGTGAAACAAAGGCCATCTGGTATTCAAGAGATGGGCATTCCAGGGAAGAACTTAAATATTGGTCCAAATGCCAGTAGTCCTTGTGGGGGGTTGTTTGTCTGAGTTTAACGTTAGAACTTCTAAAAAACATTCCCTTTGCTCACGATAGCAAATGTCTTAGATGTTCTTTAAATTTAAACCGAAAACCTGCCTTGATTATACACACACAAAATAACAGGGTTTAACTTTACTTTTAAAAAATATTCCCATAGAATTGCATTGTATGGTTATCCAATGGATATTGACAAACGGATACAGTGGTAAAACCACCAACACAATAAAAATGTAAAATATTTTCATTCATCCCAAAAGTTCCCTCTTACCATTCTGCAGTCAGTTCCTTCCCTCCTCTCTGGAAGCCCTGGCCACTACTCCCCATATTAAGCTCTGTTATTATAGCTCTGCTTTTTCTAAAATTTCATATAAATGTAGATAAACTAGGTAGCTTTTTGTGTATGCTTATTTTCAGTTAGGATACTATTGCTGAGATATATCTCTGTGGTTATTTAACAGTTTCCTTTTTGGTTGACATTTGAATTATTACCAGTCTTCTGCTAGCAATATTACAGTGAATAAATTGTATACTATGTATAAATGATTTTTGTTCTGTTGTATAAAAATCATCTTTTTCTTCTAAAAATAGTTGGTTCTTAGTTTTTGTAGAAAAATATCTTGGTGTTTAACTTATATGAGTATGATTTGAGACACAAGCTAGCAAGGCATGTACAGCGAGTACTGTATTGTTTTTGCAGTATGTTTTGAGAAAGCTTAGAATTTTCTGGTTATGGATGAAAGGTACTGTTATTTGCTACTTCTCTTGATTTTTCAGTGAAGTTCTAATGAACAGTATGTGCAATAAATAAATCATTTGAAAGTAAAGAAACTTCAGAAACAGAGTTGGAACAGGTTCCTGGTATTGCTGCTGAGTATTAAAGACTCTTAACATGTCCTTTGGTTTTCTAACTGCAGCTTTTGCACCAAGAAAAGAAGGAGCCCCAATCAAATTATCTACCCCTTCACCTCTTGGAGTTTGATATGCAGCCATCCAGGCACAAGAACATTTGGGAACAAAAACCGATTCTTAACGTGCTCTGTTGTCCCTGAATTAAGAGCAGATTTAGTAAAATCTCTTTTACTATTTGTCAACCTGTCATGTTAAGCCACCATAAAATTTTCATAATAATACAAAAATCATGAAACAGTATCAGACTTGGTAAATTTTAAACTGAAAAGTTTATTATGTGGACAAAGCAATGAAAAGTTGCTTCATCTAAATTGCCAAGAATTCCTATAATATAGAGCCCAAGAACATCAGATTTTCCACTATCCTATTCAATAACCTAATAATTTAACATTTTTGGAAAGTGTGGACATATAATAAATATGCTGATGGACTTCTCATGACTTAAAATGTTTTAAGTATAAATCTGATTTTCTTTAAGTAAGTTCTCCATGACAGAAAACCTTTTTTTTTTATCATATCTTTTGTTAATTTATGATTCTTGTCTTTTGGAAAGGAAAGATCATTGGAGCTAAAGGTGTATTCCATTCAGTCAGTTAGGTAAGCCTCTCATCTTAAAGTGGGAAACAGCTCTAAGCAGATTAAGAAACAGCAAAACTCTACATTTCAGGTTCTTTTTCATAGGGATGGAAATGTCTTTGGATTGCAAGCTCCTTGAGGATAGAAATTTGTTTTACTCGTCAGTAAACCCTCAGTAGTAAAATGTTAGGGATATAATAGAGGCTTAAACAAGATTTGAAGAACGTGGATACCTCCGTCCGAAATCACACAGTGGTAGGGTCAGTGGTGCAACCAGGCTGAGGCCTGTACCCGCTGATGACTGGACAAGGCTTCTGCCTAGGAATTCTTCTCCTAGGTTGTCTTTTATTTGAAGGAAGAAAAATCTCTTTTTGCTCTCCATGTTAGAAAAAATTTAAACATTTTTGTAAATACTAGCCAAAATGTTCTATTTTTAAACCTTGTTTTAAACTTTTGGGTGGAAATCACCATGATAGTAGGCACAGAATTTCCTAATTCTAATAAATAATTAATTTACAAAACAATTAAAATCAGGAAAAATACTAGCAAGAATTAAACAAACAAAATGTAATAACTCCATGCCATAAATTTTAGGGAGAGATAGAAAATTAAAAAAAAAAAAAAACAAGAAAGGAAAAACAAAGAAGCATCAAATTGTGGTTTTTCTCCTGACCTTGTCTCCTCTCTCGGATAAGTGGCCCTGGGGTGATTACAGAGTTAAGAAAATGAAACCAAAGAACAAACTTGAGGCTTCACCCTCAGTGACTTTCAACTTGAAGACAAATTATTCCCAGGAAATAGAAAAATTCCTGGAAGAGTATATTTAACAGACTCTCAGCAAATTCAAAACTGGCTCACAAAAATGCCACTTTTAGTGTAGTAAGCTTAGCGTTTCCCTTCCTGCCTCTGCTCAGAAAGGCAGACAAACAGGTGTCCGATAACATGATAAGCGTGTCAGGATTTCCCATTTCAGCTCAGACATGTAAAAAGTTTAGAAATTGTCATTCCTGTCCTTACAATAAGAAAAACATCTGAACAAAGAGGGAATCAGTGCTGCTCTTGGACCTACTAGAAAACTGAGGCTGCAAGACAAACTTCCACCCAAATCCTGGCAGGAGAGGTGAATACAAAAAATCACAGATACGAGATCAGTTTACTTGGAGGAATAAACTAGTGTGCACATCGAAATGGCAATTTGTCAAATTGCTGATTGTGGACTCACATGAGAGTGAGAAACTCCAGGAGGCCACAGTCCCAAGGACTCATCTCACACTCTGGCCAGCTCTCCATCTACCCGGTTCTCAGAGTGAAGAACCGAGGAAAATCCCCTCCTGTTTCTTGCAGCGGGAGGGGGAAAGTACACATTTTGAAGTATGTTCAAAGCGTTCTCCATAACAAAGACCTACTGTGAAGGAAGAAGACTTGACTAGAGCCTCACCTGACTTGGGAAAAGGGTAATTAGGAATCTCCAGCCACCGCGGCCGTCCTATCTCACCTAAAGGAGGGTTGGGTGTAAACGCTAAGAAACAATTGTTAACCTAAGAGACTAAGGTACAGGTCTAATGAAAGACTCAAATTTAGTTTAAGATTATGAAATATATCCCTTGCCTCATGCCATACTCACCAAGATTCGGGTATAGCAACTGTGGATTAAAGCTGGAAGAATTGTAAAGACTCTACTTAAGAAGAATTTCCTAGGGAAACTCAAATACAACAGGGAAGACAACAACAAGAACAACAGAGATAGGTAAAAGCTATGGAACCTGTAATTACAACAAACATTCAACATGGCCTAACTCTTAGACAGAACGATAGAAGACCTCACATGGAAGGTCTATTCACCTCATTTCCTGTTACCCAATACATCACCGAGTAGTTTCAACTTCACACAAAAAACTACTTGGTATACTAAAAGGCAGAAAAAACCACAGCCTGAAGAGACAAAGCAATCACCAGAACTAGACTCAGATTGATACACATTTTGGATTTATCAGCCAGGATATTTAAATAGCTATGATGAACATGTTAAGGGCTCCAATAAAAAAATTGACAAAATAAAAACAGATGGGAAGTATATGCAGAGAAATGGAAACTCTAAGAAAGAATCAAAGGAAACTCTTAAAAAAAAACACTATGAATAAAAATGGGGAATTCCACTGATGGGATTATCATTAGACAAGATTCCACCTAGGAAAAGTCAGAGAACTCAAATATATGTCCACAGTAACTTTTCAAAGTGAAATACAATCTGAAAGGTAAAAAAAATCACAATGACATTAAGAAAAATATTGGAGCATTATTATAATAAAACAAGGAAGAATAAAACCATTTCTTAACAGGGTGAAAAGCAAAATGGCAAAATGGGTAAGACTAAATTAACAAATAAAAGAAATTTTAGGGAATACAGAAGAAAAACACAAAGACATTAAATTAATTAGAGTACTTACTAGATATTTAGGGAAGATACAAAGACATTAGAACAGAAGTTTAATTAATGACCCTAATGTGAAAAAATAACACAGATATTATATGTATATATATTTGAAATAAGTGAATCTGAAGAACAAAAAAATCAGTTATTTCAGGAAACATTAATACAGAAACTGATGTACATTTTTATCAGTTTATTAAAATTAGATAACAAAGAAAGAGCTTTTCAGAAACCCCAGTTATAAAAATAGGCAATGTGTAGACAGAAAATTTTTTACTGACATATATGAAAAATATTTAGTCAACAGAAAATGGAGCAATAGGTCATGTCCTGAGTGAAAGAATGTATTATTAGGAATATTATATACAGCTAAATTACATTTCCAGACATAAAGACAAAATATAAGACATTCTCAAACATAAAGCAACTTAGAACATAGAAGACCAAAAGATGAATGAAAATGAAGAATTAAAGAAAACAGAAATTATTATAAAAGACTGGTAAGATGCAATGCTTTCATTAAAAAAAAAACATAAGTAGAAGTAGATAACTAAGAATACTTTAGTTTCAAAACAAAATGTAACAAATTTACAATATTAATATAAATAACAAATATTCTGATTTTTTATAACAAGATGTCTATCAGTCAGTAGTGAACAAAATTCAAAAATCTTTTGTGACTTTATTCTTAATTCATTTCACAAGCTCATATAAAAACGTATAAAAATCTTTAATGAAATTTTTACTTCTAATTTTTACATTTATTCAAATTTAGTCATTTTTTCATTGTTAGAATAAGATACCTTTAAAATTGAAAATAGCATGCATAGTAGAGTCTGCTAATAATTACTAATACAACAATAATTCTCTGTAACAAATAGAGAGTATAAAGAAATTAAAATAGATCTAAATAAATGAAAATATATCCCATGTTCATTGTTTGAAAGTCTTAATATTCCCCAAGGTCATCTACATATTCAAAGTGATCATTGACAAGCTGATCCTAAAATTCATGTGGAAATGCAGACACAATAGTCAAAACCATTTTCAAAAAGAACAAAGTTGGAGGACTTACACTTTCTTATTTCAAAATTTATCACAAACCCACAGTAATCAAGATAACGTGATGTTGGCATAAATATAAACATACTGATCAGTGGAAGAGAACTGAAGAGTCCGTAAACTCTCACATGTAGGATGAATGACTTTCCATACAGGGAACCGACACAGCTGGCAGAGGAGTAGTCTTGTCAGTAAACAGTACTGGGGCACCGAGATATCCACATGCAAAATAATGGAGGGGGTTTCTCTTTCACATCACACACAAAAATTAACTCAAAATGGGTCACAGGCCCAAATGTAAAAGCCAAACATATAAAGGAACAGAAGTATATCGCAAAAACAATAGAAGTAAATTTCACGACTTTGGGGTAGAGGAAACCTTCTTGAAGCATAAATGACAAAAACTGAGTTTGGCTTTATCAAAATTAAACACGTTTGTGCTTCAATGCACACCACTGCAAAAAGTAAAAAGACAACTCACAAAATTGGAGGAAACATTTGGAAATTATATATCCCAGGTACTTGTGTCTAGAATGTATAGAACTCTTACAACTCAATAACCGAAAGGCAACAAATGCAATTAAAATATTGGTAATGAATTTGAATAGGAATTTTCCCAAATTAGTTATGAAAATGACCAAGAAACAATTGAAAAGATGCTCAACAGTACTGGTTATCAGAAAAATGCATATCAAATTGCAATAAAATGTCATTTATATTTACTACAATGGTTATAACAAAAAAGACATAATAATAAGGTTGACAGGATGTGGAGAAATTGAAATTTTCATACATTGCTTGTGAAATGTACAATTGTGCAGCCCCTTCCAAAGTTTATCAGTTCCTTAAAAGGCTGGCAATTTTAAAAGTTATACAACTCACTAATCCCACTCAGGTCTATACCCAAGAGAAATAAAAATATATTCATACAAAAATGTGTACACAATATTCATAACAGTATTACCCAACATAGCAGAAAATAGGAATAACCCAAACTGTCTTTAACTGATCAATAGATCAATACAATGTAGCAAATTCATTCAATGGAATATTATTTAGCAAGAAAAAAGAATGAATTTTATTACACATTACAACATGGAAAAAGCTCATGCTATGTGAAAAGCTGGTCACGACAGACCACATAATGCATTATTCCATTTCCACAGAACGTCCAGAACCAGCGCATCTGCAGATAAGAAGCAAATGAGCGGTTGTTTAGGGCTGCAGGGGAGGTGACCACTGGGAGGAGGTGTGATGGCACAGGGATGTGAGACTTCTTTCCCAAGTGATTAAAACGCTGTAAAATTGTTGGTGAGAATGGATGTCAATCTGTGACCATATGAAAAGCATTAATTTTACCCTTGAGATGGAAATATTTTATTTTATTTAATTTATTTTTTTCAAAATTTTATTGATTTATTTTTAGAGAGAGGAAGGGAGGGAGAAAGAGAGAGAGAGAAACATCAATGTGTGGTTGACTCTCATGTGGCCCCCACTGGGGCCCTGGCCTGCAACCCAGGCATGTGCTCTGACTGGGAATGGAACCTGTGAATGCTTTGGTTCGCAGCACGCACTCAATCCACTGAGCTGTGCCAGCCAGGGCCCGAGATGGGAATATTTTATTGCATGTAATATTTTATTACATCTCTATAGAGCTGTTTTAAAACACGTCAGAACAATACCTGAGTAAATTCTCTCAACAGAATCTCGCCCCACCCCACCCAAATGCAGAAATTCATGGATTACCAGGTTTTTAAAAAATCAATTAGAAAATATAGATCCTAAAAAATCACACGTATTTCAAAAAAGTCTGGTTAAGTAATTTAATTAGACCCTCAATATAACCTTTTCATTGCCATTTTTATTATTATTTAGCCTACTAAGTTTCTTTCTTGTTCAATTTTAATCTATCTTTTCACTTATTGTTAAGAATCACTAAACTTAATTTGAAGAATAATTTTAGAGATCTTTTTATAGGGTTACAAGATATGGTCGAGAAAGAGAAATAATGCTTGCTTATTTTGAAACGTAATCCTTCGCTGTTAACTTCAGAGTAAATATGCATCAGGAATTACTCATGTTTAAAGAACGGCAGATACAGCCCAGGAACTTTATCTGAGCAGGGCCCGATTTCCATCTGGTCGGTCTTCTAAGGCTTTGAAAGAGCAGGCTGTGGTTACATATCTTGCTGCTCTCAGCATCTTAAAATGGAAAAATCCACTCCCCCCATATTTTTCATAACAATTCAGCCACCACAAAGTATATTGTTTTGGAGATTTCCTCAGTGAGATTTCACAATAGAGAGAGTAAATTATCCAGTTTGATCATTTAACTGTTTTATTCTTAGGGGTAGGCCTAACAATTTTCTGAATGTGGCTAGATTCTTTTTCCATTACTTTTATTTCCACCTTATTTTCATATGGACAACACGGATCTTTCTGTCGTTTGGAGGAAGTGTTTTATGTGCTTGCATTTTGCATCTCTGGGAAGAGTCAACATCAGCGGTTGGTCTCCTACACCCCCTGATGAAGAGCATTTCTTTTACATCTGCAGCGTGTTATGTCATGTGATAGAAGTTAAGCCAGAGTTCAGGGTGAAGAGCAGCCGAAGGTATCTGAAAAGCTGAGAACAAGTTATGCTCAGAATGTGTGAGTTTCTGGAATGGCTATCCAAACCAGCAACTATGCACGTTACTATGGAACTGCATTCCTTTGACTGTGAGAACTTGCTTTTTTGGAAAGAAGTGCCCCGAGGTTAAAAATGGTATTTGAACCTAGCCTCCCACATAAGTATACAGTTGGGTCTCATGATGGTGCACATCACACAGGCTTTGAGATCAGGAACCTGTAAGTCTAACTCTGTCTTCTGACATTTTCTGGCAGTGCACATGACTTCAATTTTTCTCACGTTTGTTTCCTCGCATACAAAATGTGTACAATTTTACCTGCCTGGTAGAATTGTTGAGCTAACTCATTGAAACAACATATGTAAATTACTTGGCATAATGCTGAGAAACACAAACCTCTTTCAATAGTGGAATTAAGAATGCACATCTTAAATACTGGAGCTAGAGACTCAATATCCATTAGTTCTTTAGTCTGTTTTTGTACATTCTAATACAATGGATTGTGCAGCTTATTTGTTTAAAGTCAAACATATACAACACCAAGTTGATTAGTATCACACAGTTTTTTGAGTATGGCAATTATATGTTTTTGGATGGAGAAAAGAGACTGCTCCTTTTTTTTTTTTCAGTTCAATTTGAAGACAGAAATTCCAAAATAAAAACAGTGAATTTACAGGCATGAATATTAGACTATGATAATAATATGCTTTTGTTCAAAATTAAAATATTTGAAGAGGTAAAAATTAGTTTTATAGATTGACATGAATTATTAAAATTATAACATTAATTTACACTCATTATATCTCTCATGGTAAAATTTCTGTACTTGTTAAGCAACTCATTGCCTTTTACAATCTAGTAAATATTTTAGCACCTACTATGTGTCAGGCAGTTTTTAAGTGCTTAGAATGCTTCAGTGGACAGATTAAAGGTCCCTTTTTTGAAAAGTTTACATTTCAGACGGAGGAGAAGGACACTAAATTAAACATTAAAAAAAAGTGCACCATGTGGTATGCTTGCAGATGACTATTTCTTTGAAGAATAAAAAGACAAATGCAACCTAAGAGTTTAATAATGGTTCAATTTTTATGAGGTGGTCAGGGTGAGCCTTACTGAGGATGATTTTAAGTGACGCCACTTAAAGACTACGAGGAATTAGCCATGAGAGTTAATTAGGGACAGTTATAGTGGAAGGAAAGACCAGAGCAAGGGCCTCAGGGCAGGAATGTGCCTGGCATATTTGAAGGACAGAAAGGAAATAATGTGTCTAAAAGGATGTGTGAAGGGGAAGTTTTTAAGAGATATGTTCAAAGAGGTAACAGAAGGATTTCATCATGTAGGAACTTGTAAGCCATTGCAAAGTGTAAGTCTTTAACTTCAAGCAAGATTAGGAGAGTTTTGAGCAGAGTGACATGCTCTGACCTACATTCAAAAGAAACATTGGTTCACGTGTTGAGAATAGATACTATGGGAAAATGATTAGAAGCATGGAGACCTATTAAGAGGTTATTGAAGTCAAAGAAAGATGATTATGGATTAAAGGAGGTAGCACAGAGGTAGTAAGGGTCTAGATTCAGTATAATTCTGAAGCCAAAATAATTTCCTCAGGCTATAGCTGTGGGAAATAAAAGAGAGAAATCAAAGTGATCCCAATGTTCTTGACTTGAGTAAGTGGACAGATGGAGTTTCATTAGCTGTGATAAGGAAGGCTGTGATGTGACCCAGTATGAGGAAGGTGGAGACCAGTGTGTCGTTTTGAAAATGTTGAGTTTGGCAGGTCTATTGGGAATCCAGATGGGGACATCAAGGGGCAGTTGGACATGTGAGACCAAAGTTCAGGATAACTGTCTTGACTGTGGAAGTAACTTTTGAGGTTATTGGCCTGTAGATGATCTTGAGACTGGAAAGATTATTCAGAGAGTAAAGGAATATAAAGAGTAAAGGACCAAGGACTAAATTTAGGATATTTCACCATAAGAATCAGAAAAAAGAATAAATGAAATTGGAGGAAAACCAAGGAAAAATTATGAATCTAGAAGCCAAGTGAGGAAAAAAGTGTTTATGGAGGAAGAAGTGTAAAACTACATCAAACAGCGCTCACTGAGTTGGAGAATGTGAATATTGAGTATTGACTATTTCTCTTGACCAATGAAGAGGTGGTCAAGGACCTTTGGCAATCAAGTTTTTGGGGAATAAATGAGCTAAAAGCTGGATTTCAATGTGCTAAGAGGAAATAAGAAAGGGGGAACTTGAAGCAATGAAAATAGACAACTCTATGGAGTAGTTAGTTAAACTACAAAGGGTGATAAGTGGGCATAAAGAATTCTAATGATTGGTGAAATGACAGTAGTAATGGGAATGATTCAGTGGAGAATGAAAAGCTGTGACAGAGAACAGAGAGAACTGCTTTCTTGAAATAGATAAACAAAGATAAGCTCCAGTGCATAAGTAGAGGAGGGGTTGTACCTAAAGAGATCATAAACACTCTATCGTTTCAGGCAAGAAGAGTTTGTGGGCAGAGCGAGTAAGTGTCAGAATAAAATTTTGTAAACACTTTCTCTTCCAGCTGCTTGAATTGCTCAGGGATAAAAGCAACAAGAGTATCAGCCGAGAGGACGAACTGGGGAGGAAGTGTTGAAGACCGAGGAGAGGGAACATACGCAGTAACCCCCTAGAAGTCTGGGCAGACTAGCAAGTATAATGCTCGCTAGAAACGTCAAAGACCCACTTGGTCTTTGTGTTCATGAATTGAACATGTGTGAGTTTGAAGTGTGACTGGTCAACACAGTTGTGAGTTCTATCCAGTCACACTCAGTTGCACGGGTGCAGAGGTTGGATTTAACCAACACTATGACTTCATCTTAAGTATTAAAAATCGAACTGTTTGTTATCCTATGGTTACTGTAATAAACCACCACCAACATGGTGATGTGAAAGTGTTCTGGAGGCCAGCGTAGTCCACCGCAGTCACACTGGGCTGAGGTCAGTGTGGCACTCCCTCAGGAGGTGAAGGCATTCCTTGTCTCTGGTGGCAGCCAGCTCTCTTCGGTCTGATGTAGTTGAATTGCTCCAAGCTCTTCCAACCTGGTCTCAGTGACTTCCCCTTTTCTGTGTCAAATCTCCTTCTGCCTCTGTCTTACAAGGATACTTGTGATTGCATTTAGAACCCGTGTGGACAAGCCAAGATGATCTCTCCGTCTAAAGATTCTTAATTTAACCACAACTCCAACTTCCTTTTTCGCCATCTGAAGTAACTGTCACAGATCTAGGGATTAGAGTGTGGACATCTCTTGCAGAGTTTTTATTCACCACACTACAGCGAGAAAAGCAGAAGGGAATTGAGTGTGTACTCAAGGGAGAGGCTCTGAGGTTGGTGATGGAATTGAGCTTTGTTACAATTGTTGTCATAGATTGAGTGAGCTGGAAAGATAGGAAGTAATGGTCATAGAATGCTAATTTATAAAATATATATAATGAAGTGTTGGTAATTGCAAGGTCTAGCACATGACTGACTTAGGGTGGAGGACAAGATTATTGGAGAAGAAGTCAAGAAACTGAGAAACCAACCAGCTAAACAGATAGTGTTTAGGTATACTGATGGTTAGAATTAAGATAAGTAGGTAGAGTGAATAAATAAATGGAAGCAGTATTTTGAGAAATAAATGAAAATAGCACAGAGTTAAATTAGGCTTAGTCTTTAATTGATGTATGCATATGTAAAATTCTGACGTAAACTTATCTGTTCCCCATATAATTAAATAATGCCACTTAAAGTTAAAAAAATGTTTAACAAGTCCAATTGTCATTGAGAAGACATTTATAAGATATGAGGTGTATTTTTTGCTGATTGTGTGCTTAGACACAGTACAGTGCAGCCTGGGGTCATCAATTCAGACATGAGTTTATCCTTTGGGTTCAAACGCAATGATGTTTCCAGGGCTTATCAAGGTATCTAGAAATGTTTACTTTTCTGTTAGCTCTAGAAGGCTTGAGTCTCCCATTTATATTTTCTGTCAACTTTCTTGTTGTTTGACTGTCACCTGCTGCTAAATTTTGCTGTTCGTGTGCTTTTGAGCTCATGCATCCCAATTTGTAGTTTATAAAATGTCCTCGGCAGGGCAACCAGAGAGACAAGCTAATTATAATGGTGTTCTAAAAATGAGAAATGTGACTCTGAATAAGATATTCTGCTTCTGATTAAAGTTTATAGACTGCAAAGTCTATGAGCAGATAGTCCATCTCGAATGGCTATTTCTCATTTTTACTTGTGCCATGAATGTCTGCAAATTTGCTCCGACCTATCTCTTCTGATGTTATATGTATGTATAGAAACTAATAAATCTCTACAGAAAATAAAGGACTGCATATCAATGGAGATATGCAAAAACAGTGTATATATCAGTCTGAGTTCTGTCTGGAAACAGACAGTTCGCTCAGATGGGGTGTTTTGAGGACAGTTCAGTAGAAGACTGTTTTCAAAGCTGTAAGCAGGACTTAGGGAAAGCAACAGAGGATGGTGTACCAGTTGGGGCCAGTGACAGGAACTTGTGTCCAGGGCTAGGCCTGAAGGGGCAAAGGGGAGAAGTTATTACCAACACCCGGAGTGACTCCTGTACAGACAGGACTGCCTGAGAGGAGCTGTGGTCTTTTCTGGATGGACAAAGTCTGCCCAGAATACCTAGCCACGAGAAAGCCAGAAAGTAAAGAACCTGGCCTCACTCTTCTTCAGCCATGATTTCCTACTGACTGATGTCTCTCATTATCTACGCTCAGCCAGGAGCCAGAAAGCAAGCCCACAGATCTAGTCAGTGCTGCTTGGACCTTTAGGGGGAGAAACCAGTTAGAGCAGGGCGGAGGGTAGATACGAAGGGGAAGATATCTAGCATATTTGTAAGAAAATCTAAACTAGCCCCAGGAAAAGAGCAGCATATTAAAATTATGTAGTAATTTTAACAGCATTTTTACATGAATGTTATTATAAATTTGTAGCTAATGTAATGATAGTAGCATATCATCTCTTTTGGATTTTCTGATATGATCTCTAAAATTTAGAAACAGTCTTAGAAAGTAACAACAAAATATTTTACTGATGCTAATTCTTAATTTAGGATGAAAAGTTAGTACTATTTTTTCACAACCTTAAAAGTCTAAGAAGACATCAGACTCAGTAGACTGACTCTTCCCAGTATCAAAGAATTATTATTTTCATTAGCCATTTTTAACAGCAAATTTATGAAGAATGTATAGATATAAGCCAAAATGAAAAAAAGTTTCTTGGGGAAAAATGTCATTTGTTATTTTTTGGCAAGTGACTTTACCCCAGTCCTTCTGCAAGAAAATATATAGCTCTTTCATGAAGTTATTATGTGGAATATTATATTTTCCTATATAGGGTATGCATATTCAATCCAATCTTAAAATAGAAAAAGTCTACCTTCTGTTCCTGACAATATGTTTCAACTATCCATAGTTTACAGAACAAGTGCTATTTTCTGATGTGCAAGTAATTAATGCAATAATTCTATAAACTTTATGAGAGTCTTTTGGGGTGAATAATATAATACTGTTTGGTCAAAAAGTAAGAAAATAAATTTGTTAAAATGATCAAAGAAAATCACATTAAAATTTGCAAATCCAGAAGTATTCACTCTACTAAGAATAATTTGAATTTACTTTCAAAATGTTATTTATTTCATAAATGTCTGAGAACCTAGATGCCCTCCTATTTTTTCTGAAATATTTTTTTCAGAAAAAAACTTGTTCCTATAATCAGAGGGAAAGTTCTACATTCTATTCAACTCAGTGAGAGATAACACTTCAGAACGCATGGCCAAATGACCTAGAAAGAATATTGTAACTGCAGGCTAAGAAAAAGAGATAAACAAAATCTCATTATCTCTGGGTAAAGCTCTATTATTGTGACTATTTTCAAACCCATAGACTCTGTTCCATATCTTCTATAATTGAACAATTTTGGAAGGTCTCTTTTTATAACATTAAGTAAAAATAGAGGTATTAATGCTAAGTGAACCTAAATAGATGCTAATGCCCCTTTTAGGACTTAAACTTTGCAGTTCAAGAAATATGTCTTATAGCCCATCCATGTTCGGTCATTGTTTCAGGCACATGAGAATATAAAAAGTGAATGTGACATGATTAACAACCTGTCCTTACAACAACTTTCAAATGCACCGAGTTTGTCAGGTAGTGTGTTAAGTGTTGAAGGTATTGAAAGAGTGACAGAGTCCTGTCCTAGAGGAGCTCCAATCAGATCGGAGGGGAGCGGACAAATAACTCACTGTGGTAAGTGTGAGGAGTGATACATGCATGGGGTGCTTTCAGTGAAAGGAGAAGCCCCTGATTTTGTCTGTGAAGGGGTAGCTCATTCAGAGGAGACCACAAGGTGAATATGAAAGGGCAAATTAATCAGTGGATGGGGAAAATCCTAGACAGAGGGGAAATAGCATGTTCAAAGAACGACAGCTGATTTTACATGCTAAGAGGGATCCATGAAATGGGACACTGAGCCATCAGGAGTCTTAAAATCAGAAGTTGTCAAATAACTACACTTGGTGAGTCCTCACTTAACGTCAGAGGTAGGTTCTGTGACTTGAAGGGAAAGATCAAATACTGAAACCAATTTTATCACAGACTAATTGATGGGAAACACAGCTAAGCTCCTACAGCATCTCATGAGCAATATCACAAAACAATGTTGAATGAGACAACATTGAGGACCTGCTGTACACACTCCAGTAAAGTTTTTGATTTTGAAAAAGAAAACATAATGCAATTTCTTTTGCACTGGAGACGTTAACATCAATTATTGGGGGAAGTTTTTATAGGTGGGAGAAAGAGAAAACTTCCCAAACTGCCTTACACTTTGTGGTTTAGATTGGAAACTCCATAAGAAGGAATTATTTTTTTTTAAAATAATCTCAATACTGAGTGTAGTTGAGTAAAAATAATCTCCAAATGTGACCTCACATAGAGGGTGTTGTTGTGGGACCAAGTAATATGTCTACGTATACTCCTGTAATATTTACATTTGCTTTAGAGTTAGAATTTGTTTTTATTATTACTGCAGCTATTTATGTAAAAGAAAATATGTCACCATTCATGTATTTTGGCCTGGCAATATGTCACCATTGTACAGTAAAGTACAATGTAATGAAATGGGAAAAAGGGAAGAGGGTACTCTCTATAGACTGATATGGTAACATGACCAGAGTATAATGGGAAACAAACCAGAAGAAGATCAGTGATCAAGAATGCTCCCTTTATTGTAGGGAAGGTGAAAAACCTTATGATATATGTGCATATGATGTACATGGGTATTGTGGGTATTAAATATACAGAACCACTCATAATTTTAAAAAGAAATAATGGTTACCTAAAAGGAGACACATGGAACAGAGTCTTCAGGACAAGGATAGAATCTCCATTTCCCTGAGTGGACTTTGTTTTGTATTTTACGTTATCCATGTAAACATTTACGTAATTAATTAAAAAGAACTGTATCAAGGAAAAAAGAATGCCAAACAGTGGAAAAAATGAAACCAAGTTGTGCTTTTTGTTCTCATCACATGTCAACAATTCTAAACAATGAAAATGATAAACCACTTCGCCCTGTAGGGACACTGCACTCTCTCCCATGCCCCCAACGCCCAGCTAGTGCATTGTTAGAGCCACTGCGTGGGTTCTTACCGGAAGTCAGTTTCACTGTAGGACGTGTGAGTTGCTGGAGCCAAGGAAGTCACTTCTCTGTGTGAGTCATCTTGATTCAAATTTCTGTCATTTCCAAGTAAAATAACTTTAAATGATTCACAATAGTGGAGCATAAATGGAGATTACAGATGAATGCTAAAAATAATATGAAGAAAATGGAATTTCTTAAGAGAGAGAGAATATGAGAGAAAGGCAGAATAAATCCATTCATAGGATAGTATGAGACAAGTATACAAATGGAAAAGTAACAGTTTTTAATCAAAACCAACTGGAAGAGCAGGAGTTGTGTCAAAATCATTGAAAAACTACGTGATTGTAATTTTGTTGAAGCAATGTAAAACTATATAAAGAGTCTGTAACATGCAATGCACTATTTAACTGGACTTTGGTTTAATATTGATGTTAGTGATGGACTTATATCCATTCATCATATTGGAATTTAGGTGATAGAGATCAGTTATGTTAAAGGTTAAAATTGCAAATTACAAACAGCAGCATCTTAAGATGTTGGAAGTTTTGGTGATAAAAATAACATAGGTCTCTTGTAGTAAAGGGTGCCAATGATTGGGATAAAGTGACAATTAATAAAAGTGGTAGAAAAAGGTTGTATACAATAGAAGAGAATTCTGGTGCCTTATTTCTGAGCTCACTTTCCCTCCCAGTAACACACACACATTAATAGAAACAGCAGCATAAAATAGAGCAGATTGTTTTCAAGTGAGTCTGGCAACTGCAGGGCTGTGCACTCAAACACAAAGCACACCATCAAAATCAATTACAGAATTTCCATAAAACTCAAAGTCATGATACACGTTCTCTCCCTACTTCAGTGCATCCCCAACCCTGGCTTGCATACCGTTGGCTTAAAAATCAGAGTGGATCTTCTTTTTCTTGAAAAAATGTATTCATGCAATGTAATCATGGTGTACGTTCCCTTGTTTGGTACTATCCAATATTAACAAGCTTTCAGAGACACACAGAAGAAACGGTAATGAACGAGGTACTCAATAGAAATGTCTCTTGGAATCCAACTTTTATGGTACTGGGGAAAAAGCCCAGAAATTTTGCAAACAAATGATGGGCAATCTATACAATGTTCAGAATAATATAGCAGGTTTTTTAAAAAGAATAGAGTCTATAAAAAGGGTTTGTGTGCAGAATGCCAAAATCCTAGCATAAGGACTTCAAAAAATAATTGAAAAGAAATATCTGCATTGAAGCTTTAGCAAATTATATTTGATAAGAGAAGATTTAGTATGTGAAAATGTGTCTTCTGAATAGTGAAAATATCACACCAAGGATATTCAATATCTTTTTTCTTTTGTGTGACAATTTTTGAAAGGTAGGAATATGAATTTAACTAAAAAATTGTTTCAGTATTTCTGGTTTATTTTAATATATGTCTTCAGTAAAAGCCTTTATAGTAATAAAGATTTTGCTGTCATTTCATAGAAAATACTGGATTACTTTATAAGATTAGAGGCAAAAAGACAAACTGGAAAAATGATTATAGTATCATTTATAGGTATATAGAAATTATGTGTTTTATATTTTATAAAAAAGATATTAAGTGACATTTTATACTGATTTATTACTTTCTAATGCTCATTTCTGCCATGCATGCAAAGCTCCAGAAGATTAAATATAGGTAACCACTGTAGTTTGGTGCCAGCTCTGAAGTTCAAATAGCAAATAAATTTTTATGTGAATGGAAATGGTATGAAACTGAGAATTTATTGAATTTATTTGTTATACTTCAATATGTACTTATAACCAGTTTTAATATAAAAGACTTCCGAAAAAGAAAGCAACAAAGTGTTTTTCTAACACATTCACAAAATTCTCAGTCATGCCATTCTGATGGTTTCGTTAACACAAAGAGGTCTGCTCAAGGCACTTATACATAAACAAATATGAACCATAATGCCAAGTTTAAGCCAGAATGAAGCTGCTTCTCTGACCTTGGGATTCTACTAAGAACACATCATGAGAACAATAAGCCAATCCTGACTCAAGTGGACCATTGGGAATGGGGACATGTAGGTGTTTGAAGACAGATTTAGTTCAAAGGAATAGTTGTAATATTTCATACAATTTTTAAAAATTTTATTCAATTTATTAGGGTGACTTTAGTCATACATAAATATGAAACCTATATAACCTACATTTATATAGGTTTCAAGTGTAACAATTCTCTAATACATCATCCATATATTGCATTGTGTGGCATATACACTTTTATAAAGGATTTTTCTATCAATAGTTATTTTAAAACACCCATTTGGAGAAGGTGACTTAGTTAAAATAGAAACAGTTTGACAAAAACCTAAAATTAGGACCAAGAGGGTACTGTATTAAACCAATTTAAATGTCTAACCATTGTGTTTCTAATGGCGAGAATCTACCCGAACCTACCTGCTCTGAGTCTTCCTTTTTGCAGGTCATACTGAATAACCTTTAATGGTGGCCGGATGCAGGGCTGCGAGTCAGGACCAGAAAATAGATGGAAGGGCTTGTCAGCATTTCCATCGTAAACACATATTACCTGGAGTTTGCACGTTGACTGTGAAAGTCAGGAAAGATTTAGGCATTGAAACCGTTTCCGAAAAGTGGTATATTTTTAGTCCATGTAGACTACAAGGTGGTAAGAACATAGGATTTCAGGCCCAAATATAGCAGTACTTAACACACATTTAAACACCTTAAAATAAACCAGAAATGTCCTAAATGTCCAGGACACAAAAGGAACACATAATTTTAGGCCACTCTCCAAACCCTCCAGTCAGACTTTCTCCAAAATCTGTCTTCCATCATGGTTATGGAGAGAGCAGTGAAAGCAGTAGAAAGATTTCAGAAACAAGCCTGAAAAAGTTGAAGCTTTACAAACCGCTCATCTTTGCAGTGTTGCACATGTTCGAAAGCATTCATAAGTGTTCATGTGAAATAGCTAAAGCCCTTCCCTTGACTTTCGACTTCTTTTCCTTCTGTCTCAAATCTCATAAAAGTATTATTTTCGTAGAGTACTTTTTATTGTGGAAAATAATTTAGTATGCCTCTATTATTTCCACTTTCCTTCCTTCTCACTTATGCAGAATCTGCTGTTCTTTAGCAAGGGGAAGAAGCAGGCTGGATTTCTACTCTTATAAAGTGTTGCAAAGGTGCCTACTATGGTTAGTCGAGGATTCCATGAGAATCAGGGGTAAACTACAGCCCCTAGAAGTTGTGCTTTCCCTCCTCATTCTCATTCTCATTATTATCTAGGGAGCTCTATGCTGATGTTGCTCTACTTGTTCCAGACAAGCCAATTAAGAGTCATTCACTGGACAAAATTGCATTTGTTCCCTTCCAATTCTAAATCTCTGTTAGCCTCCAGTAAACACCAGTCCTGACACGTAGATAACATCCTTAAGAAATCCTGTAGCTTCTTTGCTAGGTAATTAACCTGCCTGCAAGGGGTTATTTACTTAAACAATAAATTTCTAATATACTTTGTGAACAGGGAGACATAAAGTCCAAGAAATAAAGGGCAAGAGCTTATTAAAGTCCATTTATTCAGACTGGATACTGTGTTCTAGTAGGAAAGGAAATGTTAATTGGCTTGGGAATGTTTGGGGTAATAAATAAGATTTGTTCTGAGTGGATAATACAAAATTTGATTGATTTCCTAATCTTGATCTCTTGGGTATTGTCCACAGCAATGCTTTTGGCTTTTGAAATAAATCGTATCAATTGCTTTTTAAATTTAATATTGGTGAAAAAAATTTCAAGCCCATATTTATAATTAATGTTTATATTATTCAAATAAATGGGGCCGGCTGGCTGAAGTACTATAGGAAAGTTCTTTAAATTAAGTCCATCCTAATGGACACATTTACAAGTTTTTTCTACAGCTTTGAAAATCTAAAACAAAAAACAAACAAAAATGCCTAAGCATTATCCTCTATTCCCTTTACACCCATTTCCTTATCTACAAAATGCAAAAGATGATGGTATGCCCCTTATGGGAGGGTTTTTTTAAGGTCAAGGAAATAAATAATAAAATGTTGCAATTATTATTAAGAATTTATAATTATGTATACTATATATACAATTAATTATGTAGTATATATAATATAGTTATATATTATATATAATGAAGGCACTGTGTTATGTTCTATAAAATATAAGATGGACAAGATATAATAATTAACCTTGTATAAGTTTTCATTGTTGCTGTAACAAATTACCACAAATTTAGCATCTTAAAACAACACAAATTTGTTACCACACAGTTCTTTAGGTTGAAGTCTCTTACTCATCCTATGGGGCTAAAATCAAGGTTTGCATGGCTGAGTTCCTTTCTTTAGTCACTGTTTCCTTGCTCAATCATGTTGGTGGCAGAATTCATTTCCCTGTAGTTGTAGGATTTGGGTTCCCAGTTTCTTGCTGACTGTAAACTGAGGGTGGTTCTCAGCTTCTAGGAAGATCCTTGCCTTGTGGTCCTTTCCTCCATCTTCACAACCAGCAGCTGTGAGCCTAGTACTTCTCATATCATATCTCTGATCCACCAAGAAAGGTTTTCAGTTTGTAAAGACTCATATGATTAGATTGTACCCAGCTGCATAATCCAACATAATGTCTCAATCGGAAGAACTGTACCCTTCATAACATCTGCAACGTGCCTTTCATCTGGTGACACAACACAGTCACAGGTGCCAGGGACAGAGGCATGGACATCTTTGGGACTTTACTCTTCTTACCATTAACCTCAAAGTTTTATTTTATTTTATTTAAGTTATGTTTTATTGATTATGCTATTACAGTTGTCCAGATTTTTCCCCCTTTGCTCCCCTCCAGCCTGCATCCCCCACTCCCTCAGGCAGTCCCCCGCCACCATCGTTCATGTCGATAAGGCATGTTTGTAAGTCCTTTCTCTGCTCCATTTCATACGCTGTACTTTACGTCCCCATGGCTACTCTGTAACTACCAATTTGTACTTAATCTCCTCACCTCTTCACCCATTCTCCTCCACCACCCTCCCATCTGGCAACCATCAAAATATTCTCTGTATCCAGGATTCTGTCTCTGTTCTTTTTCTTTGCTTAGTTTGTTTTTTAGAACCAATTGTTGATAGATATGTATTTTTTGCCATTTTATTGTTCAGAGTTCTAATCTCCGTTTTCTTATCAAACTTCTTTATATAGCTAAGTAAATAAAACAAATATATAAATAACAGCTACATAATGCAGAATATGCTGCAGGAAACTACAAATGTTATTCAAGGTTGAACATCTAATTAGAAAGATATAATATAGCTTATCACTTGGCTCATAAATACAATTTTTAAGGATATTTTCTCCTTTGCGGGGGGCTGTTTTGGGTTACTCTGACTGCCTTTTGCTCCCTCTAGTCTTATTTCTGCAGCACTTACAGAGCCATAAAGATAAAATGGAAATGCCATTTTTATCAGGAGGCAAACCATTTCCGGTCGTCAAGAAATACAGCTCCCAAACTATGGACTAGGGCATCCTGACTATCTTTCAGATAATCAACTTTAAGGCTTTTTTTAAAAAAAATGTTATTTCATGCAATATTTGTATACAAATTCTCTTGTTCCTTCTTTATTTACCCTTAGGAGATTATGATCAAAGGTTAGTTATGTGACTTTAGTTCTCCCTCTATGGATGAATTCTTGGTAACATTGCCAGTATTAGCAGAACATATTGTATTTCTCCTATCTTGTTTATTTTTTCCTTCTCGTATCTCAATCATTATCATGTGTTGCCCTTCCTCACAAGCTAGTTCTGTTCTTCAGCTCAATCACAGCTGAATTGTGGGAGATTTTTTCTTGACCTTTATCTAGCTGTACTGAATTTTTCTTTCTTCAAGTATAAAAGTTTCCTTCTGCTACTTGAGTATGCTACTTCTATAACTCAATTTAAGCTATATATAAAATATATATAGCCTTTCACAGGAAAGCAATTTAAAAAATTCTCACCTGAATCAGCCTGGCTAATGTTTAGCTTGTTTCCTATGAGTAAAATAATTTTAACCATTTGCAAAGTGTTAATTTAACCTAGTAACTGAAAGACATGAAACAATTCCTTGAGTGTAAGGCAAACCCAACATTTCTTATCTCAAGGTAAACTAGTACATTTTAGAGCAGTATTTAATTAATAAGAACAAAAAGGACTAAATCATTCAGGTAGAAGAAATAAGAAATATCATGTTTTAATGTGTAGACTTGAAATGAGATAGCAGTGGATCCCAAGTTGATCACTTACCCCCTATTTGAGCTTGAACAGATAGCTTAACTCATATAAGTCATGAGTGTCTAATTGAATAAAAAATAATAATATCCATCTTGGATAGTAATCATGCAGGCAAATGAGATAATACATGTAAAATACACACTGGACTTACACTAATTGCTCAGTAACCGGGAGTTTACTATTTGCTCAGACGTGACTTTAACAGGACTGGGTCTAGATCTGACCCTGAGCAGTGGAAGAGAGGGCCCCTGGTGCCGCCTCTCCGACAGGAGAAGAAACACAACTCTTCAGCGCGGTCTGTTCAGGGCATCTGCTCACAGGTAACCTTCAATGCGTAAGCTCTTTGTGCCTGGAATTGTCAGAGCCCAAACGTATTATCCCAATCATCACATTAACTTATGACATAGCATAGTAAGACACTTGGTAGAGGAGGAAAAACTAGTTAATGAAAAGAAGTCACACACCGCTAGTTGGAGGTGAAGGGAGCACACGACCCCAATTTCTGGCCCCGGAACCCGTTTGTTCCCATCTCAAACTGGGATCTTTCGCAGAGAGCAGCCCCTTGTCCAGGCATCTCTAGTCCTCTCAATGCAATGAAATTCTTAATGATTCCTTCTTTAAAGTTAAACACAACAGAGAAGGCATGTGCCACTGATATAGCCAAAGTGAAGTAGCATGTTTATCTGGCCTAGTGCAGCCTGACCAACACCACCGCGACAGAGGCTAAAAGAGCTGTTTCCGTAGCTTTCGGTTCTGGGGGTCGGACAGGGCTCCTCTGGGTGCTCCGCTGCCACCTCACATGGGCCTTCTCGGGCGGTTGCAGACAAATGGTGGCTGGGGGCACGCTTGGCTCCAGGTCTAGTTCCTAATGCTCCTCCCAGTGGCTTCCCCCACTTTTTTTGTATAACAGAATTTATTTTTTAACACAGTTTAATATTTATAGAAAACTGGGAGAGCGAGAACATAGTTTCCACACAACCCACACTCAGTTTCTCCTTATAGGAAATTATTAGTGTGGTACCTTTGTTACAATGAATGAACCAACACTGATGCATAATTATTAACTGAAGTTAGTGGTTTTTGTTTGTTTTGTTATTTTTACAGATTTTTTAGTTTGCACTTAGTATCTTTTTCTGTTCCAGGAGAGATCAAGGATACCACGTTACATCTCTCTCTCTCCCTCTCACACATGCATGCACAAACACATACTTTTTACATACACACTCGGCAGTTTGGATTTCACACATAGCAGCTCCAGGTTCTGAGATGGGGGAAGTGGGAGTTATCACACTCTGAGGCCTGGGTTCCGAAGTCCCAGAATATTATTACCTCCTGTTTGTCCCCTTCATCAAAGCAGTTACAGACTTCAGGGTGGGTGAGCAAACCAGAAATTCCATTCCTTCAAACCAGAAGGAGTGGAAGTTCCAATTCTCGAAGTACAGAGCAGCATGTGTGTGCAAGGAACACGGACAGGGCTATCCAGTATCACAGGTGAGACGCCACATGTCCGCCAGGCAAATCCCATCAACTGCCTAGTGGATTTTAAGCAAATAACGATGGGATTGTTACAACACAGTGAGAACACATTGATATTCAATTCAAATTCTCATTTAAGCTATATCTCTCAAAATCAATGGTGGCCATAGGGCGGTGATTTGCAACCTTTTTCATCTCGTGACATACAAACTAATTACTAAAATTCTGCAGTGCACCAAAAAATATATTGCTTGCCCATCTGACAAAAATATAGTTATAATTTTGATTCATTGACCCAGGACGGCTATTGTTATGTTGGTTGTTGTCACTTTTTAATTTGTCGACTCAAGGAAAAATAGGTCAGTGCCCCTGACTGAATGGTCAGGTGCTACCTATTTTAAAAATTCTTGGGCACACTAATGGATAATCGCTGCCATTGGGTATCACCTCTTAACAGAAATATTCATTTTCATGAAATTAAAGCACTCATAAAAATATTTGATGTGTTAAATATAAACATGGTACTTTTTCGTAGTAAATATCAAAATTGTGTGTACATGTATAATGACATTAGTTTTTACTTTTATCACAGAATTAGGAAGTGTAGCTGCCTTTCTAAATCTGAGTAGTCTCCAGGCATAAAAATGGAAATACTGATACTATGACAACACAGCCTGAATTTTCTGCTTTGCAGATGCCAGAATTATTTTTAAATGGTGTGAATCAAATCTGTGCTGAGAGGCCAACTTGAAAATATAAAAGAAAAATTGGCAGTGGAAGGGTTCTGCTAGTTTGGCTGCAGTGGAGTGAGCCACGACATTTCATTCCAGTGGAGCATCTGACTGTGAAAGCCTTTCCGATTGTAATTCTCTTTGTCTTGCCAAAAGGGGATTATGAACTGAAGTCAGGGCTGCTGCAGGAAATGTCACCTGTCCTTTGAAGGAAAATAATAAATCAAAATGGCTTTGTTCATCCTGTTTTTTTAATAGGAGATCTGTTTTGGCTGTTTTCTCTCATTCTTTTACAAAGCAGGTAAATAAATAAAACAGAGTTTTGTAACTTCTCACCTGCATCCTTGCTCATCTCTTAATGGGGAAAAGGAAATTTCCTTTCACTGCATATTTACAAAAAGGGAAGTGAGATGTTCCTTTCACGGATACCAGGGTACAAATTCAAGAATAAGAAGCAAATGAAAACAATGTAGAGAATGAGTCCTCAAACGTCTGTCTTTGTATATTATGCTTAGAGCAAATAGACAAACTACAAAGAAAACACAATAGAGCTTGAAATTATCTGTAGTTTTTTTGCCTTAATGTCTATCTGAAAACACACCAGATCACAGCAAAGTTGACACTACTACCGTGAATTTCATTTATTGTTATTGTTTTAATCACCTACTAGTGAGATCGTTTGGGATGTTAATGTGGTGCCAAATTTAGAAGTGACCTTAGACTTGAAAAATGGAAGATAATGGATGATGACGTTTGCTCTCTAATGTCGCCCTGATGCGATTTATGCAGTCAGAGAAGTCAATAAGCTAATTATAAAGGCATGCACCATATTTAGAGTGTGTTATTTCTTTGTGTATTTCTGGTATGGATTGGTATAGTACAAACAACTTTTTAAATGTGGTTTTTAAATTAAGACATTTTGCCTTGTTTAGTTTATTTTTATTTATTGGTTGTAAACTGAATGAAATTGAATCGAGTACAACTGTGGGAACTTTTATTTGAATAATTCACAGCGAAGAAAATAAACATTCTCTTTCTTTGTCCAGCCAACATGATGACTCAAACAAATACCAACACTGGGGTGTAGTGATGACACAGACGTACAGACTCCTTCTGTTCCTTTTCTGGCACCGATGACTTGAATTTTTTTATTATTGTATTTTTATCATATTGAGAAAAACCGCAAAGGTTAGGAGGAAGTTAACATTTTATTTTAGTTCTGATTTTGAATCAAAGTTAAACAATAGATAGTAGACAGATAGACAAAACACTCAGCAAAAATTTGCATTAATCAACATAATTCTTATGTCTTTTTTCTTTTCTTCTTCCTCTTCCTCCTCCTCCTCCTTCTTCCTCCTCCTCCTTCTTCTTTCTCCTCCTCCTCCTCTTCTTCTTCTTCTTCATCATTGTTATCCTATTACAGTTGTTCCTATTTTTCCCCCTTTGCTCTCCTCCACCCAGCCCACCCCCCACTCCCACAGTCAGGCCCCACACCCTTGCCCATGTTCATATGTTATTCATGCATCTTCCTTCCTTGACTTTCTTTCCAGATATAGAGAGCTGATTTTATTTATTTTTTACTTTTTTAAAAATTATTCAACTTTATCACTTTTGAGTGCTTGGGATTGCCTATTTAAATTTTGTTACTAGCTGTGGATTCTGGGTCAGTGTTTTAGTTATCATCTCATTTGAATTTTTACTGACATCAAAAGGACCCTTTCCTTTGTAGGAGCATTAGTAAACTGGAAAGGCCAATCTTTCCTAGACTGGGTATATTTCCAGGGTGTTTCAACACTTTTGCATATAATCTGCTCTACTGCTCACAGCACCCAGTGAGACCCCAATAAATGTTGTTGACTGACTGCTTCCTATACAGTTAGAAAATGGGGAAAAAATTAAATTGCTTTTGGTACACTTCCCAGCTTAAATATTTTAACTTTTCAAAGGAGCTAAAAGTAATTAGAAATGGTGTGAGCCATTTTAATTATGATGAGAAGAATCTGAGAACAATAAACTGACTTAGAGATAGGACAGAGCAGGAAAAGCAGCAGTGCTTTCATGATGAATCACCTGGGGTTTTTCTCTCAACACTTTGACCCAAGTTTAAGGCATTACATCTAATTTTTAAAATGTGATGATATATGGAAAACACTGAATACAGTCATGTGTAAAAATAGCAGGGGTTAGGCTGGTAGACTCACCATTCTTTGGTTAAAACATGAAAGTTAATTGTAAAATATACCTGAATAAAAAATAAATATAAAGTGGGAAAGTTTGGAAACAGGACATTTGAAATCACTACATTTCTTTACTTCTGTACTCTCTTCAACAAATGCAATCATTTGTGAAACTCCTTGAGTATAATTTAGGTTAATATTATGCTTTTCAACAGTTATAAAGTACTAAGCTTTGCCTAACCATCTTGAAAATGGTGGTATTGATAAATAGAAAATGAAATAAAATCATATGACTCTTGATCCTATAATTAAACATTTTACTCCCTTTTTTCTGTATGTTTTTTTCTCTATTCACATTTAGAATTGTGAATACTCAGGAATTGTGCTTATACTACATATTTAAAAGTTTGATTTTTTCCCCTCATTTCAGAACTTAAAGAGATTCCCTGTAATTTCTAATGATTTTCATTCTTTAATTATATTTTTCTTTAATATGACTAACATATAGATTATAATTATTTAAACAAATGGTTAAAAGATTTGGAATAAATTGACCATTTAAATTTAGATCTAAATTGATGAATATTTAAACACTGTTTGCATGACATATTTAGCTGCAGCATTAGGAGACAAGACAGAATGTGGAGGAATCCACTTCCACGTGACACAATTTCTGCTGTCCTCTTTGAAACATCTATGCTTAAAAGTATATGGTTTTACCAAAATGAGATAAAAACTGCTCTAAAAGTGAAAGATGGCATGAAATCAGTAATTTGGCATTACACTTGGCATAAACTCATAATTTGGCATAAACACATAAATTGTTTTTAATTTAATTTAAATTAACTTGTGTGTGCAGATGTGGCAGATATCTGTTTGTTTGCAAACAAGTTACTAATCTCTACCCATGAAGAGCTACTAACATTTCTGTTTTGCTTGATCAGTGGACTATTAATGTTTTGGGGTCACTTTCTTCCAGCCTATCCATTCCCTTGTCCCCTTTCCCCTTGGTTCCCTTCACTTCGATCCATCCTCCAGAATCTAATGAAGTGGAATTCTAAGTCTAGGCCAAAATAGCTTTCTAAGAACTGGATGCCCATCCATAATTCATTTTCTAATACAAAGTTTGCCAATAATGTTTCTTTCAGCAATGGAAATTAACATTCCAACAATAACAGAACTTAATATTTAATTGCATTCATAGAACTATGTTTGCAGGCCTTTGAAGCCAGGCATGTACCTGAACCCCACTAAGGAGTAGAACTTGTTCACCACTGCTGTCTGTTGCCAGTTGCAATCAGCTTGACCACCCATTTCCACGATTCATCAGCCCATTAACACCTGGACTGCACTGCAGCTCAAAGTGTGGTAGCATTGGCACCACCTGGGAGCTGGTTAGAAATTCGGAACTACTGAATCCGAATCTGCATTTTTACAACTTTCTGTGGCTGATTCCTGTGCAAATGGCAGATTGGGAAGCACTGATCTAGACCTATCCATCTACCTAAAAAAATAAAGCAATGCTCTTCCCAACACTTACCTCTCTCTTTCGTGCTTGTAAAGAAAGCTCCTGTCTAGTCTCGTGTGAATGATTTCTTGTCTGAACGACCTCTTTCCCATTGTCCCAGTTGCGCTCCCCTGCTCAAACCCCTCATTCTCTGGGCCGGGCAAAGGGGAGCCAGGAGAGGACGCTCACCTCAGTCCCATGTGCCTGCCACAAGGGCACCACGCTCACAATACTCAAGTTTTGGGGGTTCTTTTAAAGATCTTAAACCAAAAAAAAATAGATTTTCTCTCTCTCCACTTCAACTGTCATCATTTTGCACAATAACTAAAATAGTTGCAATTCACTATTGTACATTTTTAATGAGATTTTTCACAAATATTACAACAATTTAACCATCATCTTTAGGTTATTTGTTGTGTGACAGATCATTAGCTTTATCCTGGCTTACAGATTTGGAGTGGACTCTAAATGGATTTTGAAGGTGTCGTAAATTAGCTTTTCTAAACTAGAATTATTTTCCTGTCCTGCAGTCTGCAGGAAATACAAAGCTTGAGGAAAAGATTCACTGGTAGTTCGGGAAGCTCTGACAAACAATTAAGTAGGGAATGATTTAGTACAAAGCTCAGTTCCTGGACAGACTCACTGGTGACTGTGATTTTAAAAAGAAGGAAAATGCTGCCAAGACAAAAATGCTACTTCTATTCAATATCAATGCCTCTCATTCAAAATCAAATATAATAACTAGTGATATCCAGATTGATGATTTGAATTATATAATCAGTGTTAAGTAGATTTTGAAATATAGACAATTTTGCTAACTTTCTTAGCTTTAAAAATAATTCCAAGGTAGTGAGGATTTTCAGATGGGTATGTATCATGCAGTGCAGTTTGGTCTTCAGCTACGTTCGGTTAAGACTGTGTTACTCATTTCTCTGACTGTGTGCTCACTTCTCTTAAGAGCTTTTGAAATACTCTGAACTGTTCACAGAAATATATGCTCAGGGAAGTTCACAGCAATAAACTTTAAAGTAATCTAAAATTCTATCAGTAAGACAGTGATTAATTTTTTAAAATTGTACCCTTGTATAAAGGCATATTTTGCAACGATAAAAAAAGAAGGGTAGAATATGATGGCTGATTTGAAAAGATGTCAAGCTGTATTCTTGATTTTTAAAACAAAAAGAAAAGTTGCAGAATGGAGTGCATAGTAATTTCATATGTTTAAACTTTATATGCCCATAGACAGAGAAACATAATGAGAGATTTGTGTTTAGAGTTATAGGTAAGTAGATAGCTAGGTAAGTAGAGCTTGGAAGGTAGGTAGGCAGGCAGAGAGACAGACAGACAGATATGGAAATAGATATGGAGATGTGCAGTATATTTGGGAATTTTTGAAAAGGCACTCACTAATAGTAAATGTTGTAGACAGTAATCATAAATGTTACTTCTAGATAGTTAAATAAAATGTGGGAAACAAGATATTTTCTTTCCTTAAACACTTTTACATAGTGTCTGATTTTTTCATTAATATGTATTACATTTTAAAAAATTATGTTTCTATTGTGTGTAGCATTTACTTTGCACCCTAAATGTCAACCTCATTTTCTAGATATTTGTATTGACTCAGTCGTTTATTCTCCAACTTAGACAGATTACCTGTATGTATTCTTTGCCCTTTGTCTGAAATAATTTCCTACTTTGATTCTGGATTTCTTCACTTTTTTGAACTTTAAAATTTACCTCTCCCAGGATAGAAACTGATTAAAGAGATTTGGGCAATTATCCCATTCAAGTATATTCCCTCTTAAGTCACAGACAAATTAACTGCATTTTTCAGTTAGATATTTAAATTAAATTCTTCCAACATGAGTCCCATAACTTTAAATAAAGATGGTTTCTCTAACAACCTTGAATGCTTATTAAAGATTCAAAAATTAAAAGAGCTGTCCTGGAAGAATCATGTTGTAGGAAAGAACAGAACTAATTAGGAATGTAAATATAATTTAGAACACATTCTCTCAAGAGAATTAATCCTACACTTCCCAGTTACTAACCGAGTATACTACAAAGTAAGTGAGTGCTCCATCTTCCTGAATGATTCAGGACTATCATTCAACTTCTAAAATCTTACTCTTTCAATTACATCAGTCCTTACTCATTTGCAAAGGATGGGAAGACTCCTTGCAACCTGCACGCCCTGCTAGAAATTCCCTTTACAATAACCACTTTATTACTAGCATATCACACCCAACCCAACCTTTTCACACATTCGTAGCTTTAATAGACTTACCTGCATTGATGTTATTTGTCTTACTCTGTGATCACTTCACTTCCATTGTATTTGTTTAGCATCTACCACTGTTTCCTGTGGATGTGCTCCCTTAAAAAATGTTGCCAACCTGTCCTGGTTGGCCAGCTCAGTTGGTGACAGCATTGCCCTGATACACCAAGGTTGTGCGTTGTGTCTTCGGTCAGGGCGCATATAACAACTAACCAATGACTGCATCGACAAGTAGAACAACAAATCTCTCTCTCATCCTCTCTCTCTCATCCTCTCTCTCTAAAAATCAATTTAAAAATGCTGCCAACCATGTAAAGGTAATGAGAACTGAGTAGCTGAACTCCCTTTGTTCAGCAAGCATGGTGGCATATTTACTGTGTACACTGTATTATATGTTCATCAGAGGATGTAAAAGGATTTCATTTACTCATCAGTACAGTTGAATGGATGATCCCTAAGATGAACTGCAGGTCTAATATTTTATGATTCTAAATGTAAATTTCTAAATGAGAAAATAAAATCTCTTTTCTTGATTTAACCTGCTGGATAGGGAAATGCAATATTTGTATGTAAAAATATTGAAAATATGAGCAAATATTTAAGTAGTGCAGAGAAGTGATAATGGAATCTAAAGTAATTTGTGGGGGATGAGTAAAGAGTGTTTTAAGACATGGCAAATCTTTAGCTGTATCTTCACAGATGTGATGAATAAATTAGAGTAAATTTAAATGAATTTCATATTGAGATGGAAGGAGTGCTAGAAGGTTCTTGTCCCACCACACTCAGAAATAAACCTACTTACAGGTAGAATGAGCAGGTAGAATACTTTTAACTTATAATCAGTGAAAGAAGAAGCAACAACTTAAAAAAAGCGAGGGTAGATTTGTGGCTCTATGAACCCCGAGAAATTCAATAGTGTGTCTGGTGGATGGTGGGGAAAATTGGAATTTCAGAAGGGAAAGAACTGAGAAGAAAAAGGTGGTGGTCAGAAAGAGAGGAGGTCTATATGAAGGCTAAAAAATGCCCAGGGGGAACATCAGATCATCTCAACAATAAGGTGCTGTGCTTTTGCTTGATGCTGCTAGGCAAAAACCTTAGAAAGAAGGACATTAGTTTTATTCACTCCCTCCCAACTAAACATATAATTGAGACTTCTAAAAGATAACCAGTTAGGAGTCGTTTGAAGTTTGTCGTCCTTCGTGTATTTGCTGAGTAAGGAGTAGACATGGGTGCAGGAAATGGTAGCCATGGAGATGTTAACTGACTGAGCGTGGTTAATACAAGTGCTCTGCCGGCCCAAAGAGGGAGGGCGAGGAAAGTGTGCAATCTGCTTTCCCCTTCCAGCACCCTGGGTCAGCCCTCCATGGTGCAAAATCCAGGAACAGAAACAGATCTAGTGAAGCAGTAGAACTCAATTTTTAAATAATCTGTAACGTCTTTCAAAGAAACCACTAAATGTTTTGACCATTTTCAAGATTTTCCCCCAATAATTGCTCATAAACTTTTAGAAGCTCACATAAACTAATTGAAATATACTCCATTCAATATAATCCTATTTTATTGCTACTGCTAACTGAAAACTTGAATAGCTGGACAGTGTACCTTATATCAAGTTCAATAGACAATGTTATTTTCTATGCCTATCTAGGAGCAACTTGGAAATGAACATGCAGAAATGAAGTTCACAATGGAATGCAGTTTTCTTTTTTTAAATATATTTAATTGATTATGCTATTACAGTTGTCCCATTTTTTTCTTCCCTTCATTCCCCTCCACCGTGTACCCTATTCCCAACATCATTCCCCTTCCTCAGTTCATGTCCATGTGTCGTACGTATGTTTTCTGGCTTCTCCACTTCCCGTAATGTTCTTTACCTCCCCTGTCTATTTTGTACCTACCATTTATGCTTCTTATTCCCTGTACCTTTTCCCCTATTCTCCCCTCTCTCCCTCCCCACAGATAACTCTCCATGTGATTTCCATTGCTGTGAATCCATTCCTATTCTAGTTGTTCACTTAGTTCATTTTTGTTTTATTTAGGTTCAGTTATTGATAGTTGTGAGTTTATTGTCATTTCACTGTTAATATTTGTAATCTTCTTTTTCTTCAATAAGTCCCTTTAACATTTCATATAATAAGAGCATAGTGATGACGAACTCCTTTAACTTGACTTTGTTTGGGAAGCACTTCATCTTCCCTTCCATTCTAAATGATAGTTTTGCTGGATAGAGTAAGCTTGGATGTAGGTCCTTCACTTTCATAACTTTGAATATTTCTTTTCAGCCCCTTTTTGCTGCAAGGTTTCTTTGGAGAAATCAGCTGATAGTCTTATGGGAACTCTTTGTAGGTAACTGTCTCCTTTTCTCTTGTTGCTTTTAAGATTTTCTCCTCTTTAACCTTGGGTAATGTAATTATGATGTGCCTTTATGTGTGCTCCCTTGAGTCCAATTTCTTTGGGACTCTCTGAGCTTCCTGGACTTTCTGGAAGTCTATTTCCTTTGCCAGATTAGGGGAGTTCTCCTTTATTACGTTTTCAAATAAGTTTTCCATTTCTTGCTCTTCCTCTTTTTTTTCTGGCACCCCTATGATTCAGATGTTGGAACATTTAGAGTTGTGCCAGAGGTTCCTAAGCCTCTCCTTAGTTTTTTGAATTCTTATTTCTTCATTCTGTTCTGGTTGAATGTTTATTTCTTTCTTCTGCTCCAAATCTCTGATTTGAGTCCCAGTTTACTTCTCATGACTGTTTGTTCCCTGTATGTTTTCCTTTATTTCACTTTTAACAGCCTTCACTTTTCCTCTGTTTTGAGACCATACTCAACCATTTCTGTGAGCATCCTAATTACCAGTGTTTTGAACTGTGCATCTGATAGGTTGGCTATCTCTTCATCACTTAGTTGTATTTTTTTCTGGGGTTTTTATCTGTTTTTTCATTTGGCCATATTTTTTTTGCCTCTGTGCACCTGTTACATAGTAAGGGGCAGAGCCTCAGGTCACAGGTTGCAAACACAAGGCTGGCAGACCAAACCTGGCCCTCCACCTTGTTTTATCCAGCCTGGCACCTTGTCTCTACCTGGCAGCAACATCAAGCTCTCACTTCACTGTTAAGGAGTAGTTACATTTATACAGTCCTAAAATTACATTCAGCTCTTCGAAGGCAACCAGGAAGTTTGTGTGGTCCCTGGTGAAAATGAGTTTGGCATTCCTGCTTTAGGTATTCACCAGGGCAGGACTACCCACTTCACTACGCTGTGGTGCTGTATGTGGGGGAGGGGTATGAGAGGGAAGAATGCTACTTGTCCAGCTCTCTGTCAGATTTTAGTCACTTCCCCCGCTACCCACAAGCAAATTGGGCCCTTTTGGTGCTGATTCCCAGCATGTGGGTTTGTGTACATTCTAGAATCCTGCAGATCTCTTCAACAAACTCTCCCATGAGGCTGGGAGTTTCTCCTGCTGCCCCAACCCCCACAGGTTTTTATAGCCAGAAATTTTGAGGGATTTATTTCCCTGAGCTGGTATTCTGGGTTGCTTGGTCTGTCTCGTTCCCCAGTTGTTCCTCCCAGTTTGTCTGCACAAAAATGTGGGACCACCTGCTCCATCAGCTGCAACCTTGCCTGTCCCAGTCCTCCTGCCCCAACCTTGCAATGAGTCCTCTCTGTGCCAGCTGCCCATCTTCACCCCTCCTACTGGTCTGGATGAATGTTTCTTCTTTAACACTTTGGTTGTTGGACTTCCATGCAGTTCAGTTTTCTGGCAGTTCTGGTTATTTTTTGTTTTTAAATTTGTTGTTGTCTCTCTTTTGGTTGTGCGAGGAAGCACAGTGTGTCTACCTGTGCCTCCATCTTGGTGGAAGTGGATTGCAGTTTTCTTTGGCATTAAACCTGCTAGAGGTTTATCCTTTAGCTTCATTTGTTCACACATCTGCCTGGAGAAAGGATTTTAAAACAGTGTTTCTGGACAGGTTACCAAACTAAGTAAACTAAGACTGTGATAGAGCTGATAATGATCTATTAGCTCAGTAGTTGTCTCAAGATTATAGTGTAGAACAGCTAAAGATCACGAAAAATCATAAACAAAGCTATACTATAGTGTGGCTACATTCAGAAGACATGGTTTGTGCCTTGAAAAAACTTACAACATTAGATAAATTGCGAATTTTGAGCTTTGTTAGCATCATACCACGATAGACATGGAAAGAAATGTGCAGGTTTCCTACTTCAACTCCTAGTAATGTATTAATGTGACAGATGCAGACACAGTTGAATTGTTTCATGAGTGAAAATGCCTCCCCTTCGTGTTGATCTTAAAATTACACTTGATGCATCTGTCCTGCCAAATGAGTAGGAGTCATTATGGCAAAAATGTAGAACAGAAAACCAGAATATTTATTATAAATAGCAACAATGGGTAGAATTTTTCCATGTCTACTAACCTAGCCAGCTTGGGACATTGTTCTATGCCAAGTTAAGACTTTGGTTATTTATTTTTGTCTCTGCATTTCTCGTGGAAAGTCATAGAGCAAGCATGATTTGAAAATGTTTCTTTCAGCTGTGTAATTTAATCAACATGAACTCTTAAGCCTCTCAAGACCTTAAGAACAGGTTGATGTAATTCCCTCCCAGTCAAGCTTTTAAGAACTACTTGATACAGTCCATTTGTAGCTGTTCTCTGTCCCTTAATTGTAACCGACTTAGATGAAATTGGTTTGGCAGACTATAAAACTACTACAAGGACAGAATACTGTGGTGTTTTTATGCTGAATAAAACCTGAGAATGCACTTCCTAAGATTCTCATATACAGATGTGTGTTGGCACATATGTCTGTGTAAAGTGTATATATGCCATATATATGTATCGTATATGTATGCAATTTTCCTTTGTGCTATCACTAGGTGACAAAGTTTCACCGTTTTTAAATCTTCCCTATGATTAAATAACTATTTTAAATTTTCAAAGTAAAAATACTTTAATATAATTTTTATATAAATTATATAAAAATTTATATTTTTATATAATGGGTATATAAAAGTATTTTACTTTTAAAAGTATTTTACTTTTGTCTATACAAAGTAAAATACTTTTATAAATTTATTTTTCTCTCTTACTTAAATGTTGAGTCTAAATATCAGATCTTCAAACTGCCTACAGTTTCACAGATGTTTTCACAAACACATTCATGTTCCTACCCACATACATTATGACTTTACATAGTAATTTCACTGAACCCCTCACTCATTCTTTCAGTCATTTATTCAACAATATGTAGAATACTACTCTGTGCTGGAGCACTGGTCTAGGCTCCGAAAATTCGGCAGTGGGACAAAGCAGACATTTTACTGAGTTGAACACTAAACATTGTAGCACAGCCTAAGTGAGTAAAATATACCAATACATATATATTGGTATATATAGTATACTGATATATAGTAGTGTATATATACTATTAAAAGGTAATGAGTATTACAGAGAAATGTATAGTCAGGGGGAAAAGGGCACAGAAAATGTTGGGGTTTGTAATATTAACTAGGATGGTATGTGTTCAGGGACTTTGTTTTATACCCTAAGTATGTCAGGAAACCACTGGAAGACCAGAGCAGAGAAGTGATGTCATCTGACTTGCTTACAGTAGAATTACTCTGACTACTGTACAGTAAACAGAGGGTTGGGGGATTAGAATAGCAGTAGGAAAGGCCAGTTAGGACACTAACAAACATTAAAATGTACACTCTTTTTTAGGAAAGAAAGAAGGGCAGAGGAAAGGAAGGAAGGAAAGGAGAAAGGGAAAGGAGGAAGGATAGAGATTATAGAACTCTCATATCCTTATACATTGATTATGATGTGAAAACATCCAGACATAAAATTTTTTAATGGATTTTGATCATTTAAATCTAGAAATCAATACTGCTCTGATTAGTGTGGCTCAGTGGGTTGCACATTGTTCAACAAACCAAGAGTCACCAGTTTGATTCCAGGTCAGGGCACATGCCTGGGTTGCAGTTCCTGATTGGAGGTATGTGACAGGCAACCAACTGATGTTTCTCTCTCACATCAATGTTTCTCTCTCTCTTTTCATTCCCTTCTCCTCTCACTAAAAATAAATAAATAAAATCTTTAAGAAAATAAATAAATAAATTTAAAAATTACTATTGAGACTAGAAAGAGAAGTTAAATATTAATGTCTCTTGGGAAAGAAGAATAACAAAGCAATCAAGGTTGAGAAACCTAGAAAATGTATTAGATAGATCCAACATATATATATATTTTTAAAAAATGAATGAAATGGGACATTAGTAAACAATGGCATAGTGATTAAAAGCTTAGGCTTTATGGTCAGAGAAATATGAATTTTAATCTGTAGCACTTGTCTATTATCTGTGACTCTTGGTAAGTTCCTTTACAGTTTTGAAACTGTTTCCTCATCTGCTAATTCTGATAGCACTAGTTTCAAATTCATATGGTTACGAAAAGATTAAATACAATAATTACTAAAATATTGAGCACAGTACTTGTTAGGTTTTGAGCTTTTCATAATAATTAGTAATTTTCAGCTACAACTTTGTTTGTTATGAAATGCACCAATTATTTAAAGGCAAAAAAGAACTTTGTTTCTGGGAATTACACGGGATCCAGATACCTCCTACGTATCACATGTATTTGAAAGAAAGAACTGCCCTAGGGAGTCAGTAGAACACAAACACTGACAAAGCCAGAGAGGAATGAGCATATATTAATCAACCTCCACTTAACTAACTCAACAGATGACTGGTGTTCTCTGTTTCCTCTGTTACCCACCCTGCTATGGCTGGTCACCGACACTCCACGTCACTGTGCAATTCTGCTCCCATTGGTTGAGTGCTGCACTTAGTATAGGTACGGGTAAGTATTTGCTACTTGTAGATTTTCTCAAACCTGTTTAAACCAGGTCCACTTATTATGATTATTACATATTTTTTATTATTTTATGAATAAAGTGATGAAATATGAGTGCAAAAAAAGAAGAGCTGTTTTGATAAAAACTGGAAAAATTTTTTTGAAAGTTTATCAAACATAAACTGTTAAAATATGCTATTGATTGTACATGGACAAAGGAACTGGTATAGATTTTGCACTCATATTGATGCATGATTGTCATCAAGTTCTAATTCATTCTAAAGGCACCATAATTCCAAAATTGTAAAGTACAATGTATTAAAAACAATGTGAAAGGTGTGCCACTCCCAAAACCAAAGTGGCTCAGCTTCTAAAGCATTATCCAAAAGCAAGGTGTTTTAATAATTGCCAAATTTTGTATTACCCTATGTGGTGATTTGAGGAGAAATAGCTGCATAGATGAGTTTTCCATTAATGTGGAATTTTGGAATATGAACTTTTTTCCTCATAATTTTTAAGAGAAGCATAATTTTATATTATTTTTTTAAAAGCTGATGGGGCCCAGTTAAATAAAATTTGATTTTTAAAAAATTATAGCAGTTCTCTTTCTCAATCCTTTCACGAGATTGCCTAAAATTCTGACCCATTTTCAGATTGTGGAAAACTCCTTGTACAGTACTATGTGAGGATGTCAGATGCATTACGCTACCAAGGTGAAGGTTTTCTCAAACATTCCTTTAGTCAGCCAGAGAGTAGGGTTGCCCGTCTTGAATGTATGATCTGCTGCTAGAGCACCATTCTTTGAAATAAAAGCTGCAGATGTACATTTGTTGAGCATATTCTAGAAACTATTCTGTTTATGAATTTCAATTTAAATGGGGTTGAGTGCCCCTTTCCCCAAATGTGCATGAAAACCGATTCTACAAATTTTTACTTGAGTTACTCAGCAGTTTGCTTTTCAGGCCTTTATTTTTTTGTAGTAGCAAATAAAATTTCAAATACAGTTTTATTTAATATTTGAACTAATTCATTTGGCAAGTGTATTTATAGAAGCTAAGCCTAGAGTTAAAATGATATATTTTACATTGATTTGTAAAGGACTTTTATAGACAATATGGCTTTATCTTCAATGAATTGAGAGATTAAATATAACTTTATAATTTAAAAAATATTTGCATGCTCAAAATCTGGGAACCCATATTCAAAAATGGGTGTATCCTCCTATCAAAAATTAACAATTATATTGGTGGATAGAAAATCAAGTTGTAAGTATCATATTTTATGATTCCCATGTACTGAGTTTTTGCAAAATAACTGGTTTTGCAAAATTTAATTGAATCAGGTAATAGGACATAACCTTCTTCTACTTTTATTTAGGGTCCTTCTAGGACTCAATATGAGACACAGGGAACCAAAACTGGCAACCAGGAAGCATTTCCCCCTATACTCTCACTTACAAGACTACTCATGGTAACCGCTTAGGGAACCTTTTTACTCTTTGCTTAAGGGCCGTGGCTCAGGATGAAAGGTCAGGTAAAGATGGGGTGTGAGAGGCATTTCTCTGAGAAGTAATGTTTTCTTCAGTTTTCAGGGAGAGGCTGGTGCATATATCTCCCCCACTTTCCAGAAAGTTTGTCATAAAATATATGGAAACTACTAAGACATCCGGGCAGAGAAGATTGCAATAGTCATCAACTCTTTAAGAGCTGATAATTTTGTAAGCTCTGGTGTAAATTTGCAAGCTATCATTTGCCCCAGCTCCCTCAAGAAAAATAGAAAAGAATGTTTTACTCATGTTAATAACATCAGATAAACTGTTTAAGGAGAGGACACCTAAGTCTTTATATTTACCAGACTCTTACAAAGTCATCAAGGAAGATTTGGGCTAATTAATGCTTAAGCGACATACCTCATCCAATTTTATGTAACGTGGACTCTCCACAATGCCCCCCAAAACTGAATTGAAGCTGGGGAGAAATTTTGTATAAAGATTTGTTAACCGATTACACAACTAACAGATTGCGGTGGAAACTCTTTCTTTAAAAGATTTTGTGTAAATTTTTTCAAAGCTTTGTAATTGCAATATTTTTCTACCAGACTATCATATTTCACAGTACAATCTTGGATGTAAAATACATTGGAATTTTTATTGTATATATGGAAATGAGTAAAAATGAAATATTAAACAGGGCCATTCTGCAAAGAACATGAATGTTTTAATATATTAAATCGTATTTTTGTTCGTGTGGACGAAAACATTCCTGTTCTTTAATCTGCTTTCTATAATGCTATTATATTTTTGTCAGGATTATCTTAATCCTTGTCAGATCAAGCCTATTGGATTTTATTATGGGTTAGCAGAGCATTTTTCGTCTTTTTCCAATGTCCAACCATTACTTATTCATTCAGAGGCACCTTAATGGGCTAGCCAAGGGCTGAACCAGTTGCACCCTGAACAGATGCATACTAGGCCAATCAATGGTGTAGATTAAAATTTATGGTAATTCCTTATTAGTTGACCTTCCTTCAGTTTCTTTTCCTCTGCCAAGCCATCTGCTGTTAGTTTCTTCTAAAATCCAACTCTCATCTGGTCATCTTCTGTTTAAAACTTTCAAGACCACCTATTGCCCCCAGGCTGCTGTGAATGGTTGGTAGAGCCCTAAGCCCCTGACTATCTAGCTTATACCTATTGAGAAGCTGAACCTCATCTTTCACTGCTCCATTCACACCCACTACGCCTCAGCAAAATTGGTTTGCCTCATGAATTTCATGTTCCCTAAACTTGATCAAAATATATCTTTTCTTCCTCTTCTTTTTCTGTGCCCTAGACCCTGCTCAAACCACACATCTTCCAAAGTCCAAATTTCAGTAGCATTTTATTTATATGTTCAAAGAGAAATAATTGCTTTCTCCCGGGTGTTGAATAAGCCCTGCTCTTCCTACTGGAACGTGGCATTCTTGAGCACAGCCTTAGTCCCAGTTCATTTCTTTAACTTTTATAATATGCTTAGTAAAATCTCAATAAATATTTACTCATGAGTTCATTTAAAATGTGAAAGGTAGAGGTTTAGATTAGACAAAAATCTCATGCTAGTTGTGTATAACTGAGTCAAAGATTTCAATGTAAAATCGGGCTAAAAGGTGATTTTTATCTGTTCTATTCATTTTAAAATTAGAATATTAAGAGTTAGAATAATAATAGATTTGTTTATAATCCAGATATGCTAAAACTTTGGACAGCTTCAAAGTGTAACTACTTTTATTTCATTTTCTTAAGTCGTTCCCACAGTCATATCCTAGACCATGTTAAATAAACTTACTGTAGGGTCCTAACCTCACCATTCTACCACGATCAGCCCTCCTTTCCCTGCCTATCACCAAACTAAACCAATGCCCTGCTTGATTTTCTTCTTTTGTTTTGATGTATATGAAGACCTATAATATGATGATGTGGAAAAAATAACCAAACAAACAAATAAACAAACATGTGCTTGGTAATCAAGTAGATCTGGATTCATTCTCTGCCTTGTCCCTTTCTGGTAACACAATGAGTAGCATGGATCTAAGCTTTCTGAACTTCAGCTTCCTAATAGGTAAATTTAAGATATTGAAGAGATACTGATAGCTAATATTATTAAGACCTTGCTAAGTATGTACTATTCTAAATGCTTCACATTTATTATCATAACTCTGAACTCTGTGAGGCCTGTACTATTATTAACCCTGCACATATAGATGCAATAGATGCTCTAATACCCTTGAAGGTGAAGTAACAGAGGCACAGGGAGGTTAACTGATGTCCAGAGTCACTCAATTACTGAGGAACAAAGCCAGAATGGAAATTCAGCTTTTGTGACTTCAGAGCTGATACAAAAATGGTTATTGTGAGAATTACTTGCAGAAGTCAATGCCAGGGTTACAAATGGTGTTTCTCAGGGCTCTGGTTGAGCAATATTAACATAAGTATAGAATGTGTTCATTTTACCCTGTTACTAACACTGCCTATGGTGGGATATAAGGAACAAATGCCACGGTCTACTCAACCATGCTCCCTCCCTACCTGCTGAGTCAGAGTCCTTAACCAACTATTCTTTTTCTGTTGCAATTTCTTAAATTCTGGCAACTGTCACAAATTTCATAGAAACCAATAGCACTTGTCCATTTTACCAACTGAAGACTCTCACTAATGACTGAATAGCCACGGGCACTATCCTCACTCAATGTTCTTCACAGCCCATCTTCCCCCACCCTCCCCATCCTTTCACTCTACTGGCCGTCAACAGAGGGAGGAATTTCCAACCAGAACTTGCCACCAGACAGTTCAATAGATTTTACAAATATTCTTTTCTGAACTATTTAGTATATGTTTCTACACATCACTTGCATATATAAAGCAGTTCATTCGATGGTCTGGAAGTGAGACAAAGTATTTTTTTTCTTTTACAGTCATGGACTTGAGGAGGAACATTTAAAAATAATTATTTACATATTTATAAAACTATGAAAAAGAATAATTGGTACATTTTTGTAAAACATTAAAAATACAGTCTCCTACTTTTCACCTTTACAATACTTACTTTTAGCTATGAAGGGAGCAGAGAGTGTGTTTTAGGCTTGCCTAAGCCTTGCTAGCTAGTGGTCACTCTACTGGCTTTGCATGATTGAAGACATACAATTGAACATAAGGCTTGTTAACTTGCCCGTGAACTGTCCAATTAGAGTTGGTCCATTTGAAGTGATTTTGAATGCATAGGTCAGCACTTTCAGACCAGAGGACTTTGGCACACTACAAGAGACCTCAGAAATGGTGTGTTCTCCTCATCTGACCCTCCCGATGATCCTTAGCCAGGTGTCTCTCTGGAAAAGCTGGTTTCTCTCAACGCCCCCTTTCTGTCTGCGTTTCTTGGATACCAGACTTGCTTACTTTGTAATAGCCTCAAATCCCATGATTTCTTCCTCTTCAGCTTTTTCTCCACAAAACCTTCCTTTTCCAAAGTATTCATAAACTTCTCCATGTCTTAGTCATCATAAGACTGAGCACATTTCCTGGTGAATGAATAAGTTTTTTTTCAATAAAAACAAAGAGGGGTAAGCAAATTGCTTTAACATTGTGAATGCTCATTAAAACTTGGAAAAATACTCAGGAGCAGGGACTTGTTCCCTTAAAAAACAATTTCATCAGAAGGTTGTTGAAATCTTTGTGTATTCTCTATAGGGTATAGAAGTGTTGTAGTGATATCATTACTTTGTATTGTACTTTCCCAAAGCTTTGATCATTTTCCATCCCATTCCATTAAAATCATTATTTAAAAAAGGAACGCAAAGTCTTTGTCTCTTTGTCTGATGGGCACCGGACCAAAGTTGATTGTGCCATAGAAATAAAATATTATCAAAATTCAAAGCAGTAGAAAGAAAACTTCTGGAGACCAGGTTATTTCCTTACTCTCTTTATAAATAGAAGAATTTACAAAACATGCTGAGTTTTATCATAAGGATAAAAAGTGGCACTCAAGTCACTGGGTTGTCCTTCCATATTTTAGGCACTTGAGTCAATGGGTTGACCTTGAAGAAGACCATGCCTTTTCTTGATGTTTAAAACCATAGGCTGTGGATCTGAGCTTGGTTCAGCAACATTTGTCACTAATTATGGGATCTTGGTGAAACTCCCAACCTCTTTAAACCCCAGTTTCCTCATCTGTAAAGTGAGTTTCATAAAAATAGCTTCCTTGTATATTGTTGTGGCTAAATATGAAGATGTATAGCTCCAATTGATATTAAACATCTTGAAATGACCTGACATATTGATTATAATTTCTTACAATTGGTAGAATACCTAAAATCCAACTGTTGTACACAAATATGATTTTCCATCATATAAGAATAAAATAAAATTAATCCAGAATGGAAACCAAAAGAAAGTAACTGAGAGTGACAGCTCATCTCTACTGCTATACAGACATATTTATTAGTTTGCTAAGTAGGTGTTACTATTCATGAATCAGAGCAATGACTTTGTTCTGTTTGTTACTGATGGGAGATTAACCTGTGACATTTCCCCAGTGTCATTTACAGTGCTCTATGTGTCTAAACATGAATTTTTTTTAATATTGTGATAGTATTTAGAAATGATACAAGTAGAACACAATATTTATTTATTTATTTATTTATTTATTTATTTATTTATTTATTCTTTCATTCACTCATTCATTCATTTATTTCATAGGAGTTACAGGTTTGGGGCAATGATTCTTTTTTTTTTAAATTTTTCCTATGGTATTTTTCACAATTCACTGAAATTCTTTTTATTTAAGCTGACTTGTTTAGGTCTCACTAGAAAAAAAATTTTGTTTCTCAAAGAAGAATTGTGACTGACCTTTAACAATTTCATAAAAATTTGGAAGTTTTATTAAGCTAATTAAGGTACATTATAAAGTGTAATTTTTGTTCAGAAATGCTTATACATATTTATATTCATTTTTAATCATTATGGGTTGATTAGCATTTTAGTCTATAAGGTAGATATGACCTTCAACTTGCTGATTTAGCTTTTGCTTTTCCTATGTTAATTTATGAATAATTTACATTTGGCCCAAGAGCATTTTACAATACATAATGACACGGGTATTTTGATAAGCTGCTAATTAACAATTTTATCAGCAACTTCTCCCCAATACAGAGCAGACATGCCTTAGGAACTTTGTACTTTTAAGTATGTCTAATACAGTGCTTTGCCATGTGTAGAAAGGAACAAAAAAAATTAAGGAACTGTTAGATTCTATAAGCTACTTGATGAATGTTTTGAAGGTCAATTCAAGTACTTTTCATAAAAAATTAATATCACCTTTCCTTATTAAAAACATCTATTCATTTTTTTCTGTTCTATGTGTGTGGGCTATGTAAATTAACTGCTGATGATTTCAATTGGTCTGAAAGTTATTATCTAAATACCATTTATTTTTGCAATAGAATAATGAGTAAAAATATGTATGTATACAAAAAATGCAACTCAACCATGAACCTGTTTAAGAGCTATTAGTACTGAAACAGTATGTTAAGTTAAAGAAGCTAGTTACAAAGGACATGTATATATGGTATAATTCCATTTATATAAAATGTTTAGAAGGGGTAAATCTATATGGAGCATATATTAGCCTAGTGCTTAAGGCTGGGGAAATAAGACAAGAAGGATTATGGAATGAATGCTAATAAAATGGGGTTTATTTTTTTAAAAAATATGTATGTATGTATGTATGTATGTATTTTAGAGAGAGAGATAAGGGAGAAAGAGAGGGGGGAAAACATCAATGTGAGAGAGAAACATCAACTGGTCACCTTTTGTAGATACCCTGACTGGGGACCAAACTTGCAATGTAGGCATGTGCCCTAACAAGGATTCGAACCAGTGACCTTTCTTTTTGCAAGATGACAACTCAACCAACTGAGCCACAGTGGTCATGGAAAAATAGGCTTTATTTTTGAGTTGATAGAAATGTTTCAAAATTAGATTGAGTGATGCTAGTACCACTTGGTGAATACACTAAAAATTATTGAATTATAAACTTCAAATGGTTAATTTTATGGTGTGTCACTATATAACAATAATGGTACTAAAAAAGTTACACAAAAATGCAATGCAAATTATATTAAAGTATGAACACAATGGCATATTAAAATTACATCAGGATAAAATCCCTAAAGTATATACTAATATTTACATTTATTTTAAGTCTATACCATTTATTTAAAAGTATAATCATAAGCTTGGCAGTTGCTTAGTAATCCAATTTCTCATTTCTGCCATTATCATTTAATTCAATTATCATATTCTAATGTGAGATCACAAGGCCCTTCCACCTTTTTCTGCCAGAAACGGTGGTAAACAGAGTTGAAGATGGCTTCCTCCACAACCGATGGGTAATCCAGATCCGCTCAGAAAAATCACCAGTGTTATAGCAGCAGGCTCCCTCCAGCCCATGATCTACTGCTGATGAAGTACAACCATTTGTTCTCATAGCACAGTTTTCTGAGAAGTACTTGATATGACTCATTTCTACTTCTGAGTCACAATCTTTCCCAGTAAATTCAAACTCTCCGTGGCATCGGGGCTAGCAGTAGAGGGGCGATGATTCAGAGCCCAATAGTAGAAATGTATATGGCACCATTTCTCTTCTGGCTGTAGAACTAGAAATGAGGAATGGAAGGTTAAGATAATTACAAATCTTCAAAATGTGGGGTAACATTTCATGCCAAGGAATAGAAAACTAGATGAGAACACATGTACGAATCATTTCTAATTTTAAGTACCTACGTGTGACAGAAACTATGTGAAATTGCATGTAACGTCCTAAAGAACTCTGCAGAGGTACAAATGAGGAAACCAGTTCAGACAGGCCAAGCACGTTGCCTGAGGATACACAGTTATAAGCAGTGTATAGACCCTAAATTAAAGAAAATAAAATGCCTCCATCCTCTTATCATATACATATATAAAAAATATGTGTGTATACACATGCACATATATGTATATATAATATGTATACATACATCATATCACCACACAAATTGTCATAATAATAGTAATAATTAATGTTTTATATTAGTTTATAGTTTGGCTCAAAGATGGTAAATGGCTTCTCCAAATTAGTTAGTTGAATGAGAATTAAGACTAGACTCAAATTTAAGACTTCTGGTGATAAAAGCAAATTTTAAAATATGTCAAGAGATTCCTGTGTTGTATTCCCTGCCTTTTATGAATACTGAGATTTTGGTTAAGGTCAAGGAGTTGACATCTTTCATTAACTTTTCTTCTTTCTCCCCTTTGTCCTGGTCAGTCTGGGTGTTTGAAAAGTGAACTGCATTCATAAACAGCCACTGCGATGTTTTATCTCCTCTAATTTGCCCCTCTGCTATTTAGAAGCTGATCATTAAAAGCTCAGGGTGCACATTCTAACGAAGTGGGAAGATGAATAATTATGAGGGGAGTTGGACACTCAGCTCTTTAGGGAAGATGATAACCTAACTTGACCGTGCCTTTGGTTTCCCAAACATCCACTGAGTGTATCTAAACTCTGCCTCACTTAAGCGATATCGATTTGGAACAAATCCAACTGCCTACTTTATAAAACTACTTTTTCTAAACTTACTATTTCCATAATAAAAAAAATTCTATTTCAGAATATGTCTACTGTGATGAACTCGACCAATTTAAAAGTAAGATAGTACAGCAGTGTGTCAATTAGAAAAGAATAATGAGAGAAATTCAAGGAACTCTCAGGATTGATAGCTTTTAGATTCGGGGTTTTTAATATTCTTGGTAGGCTGGCTCACTTGTTTCTTTCCTATCCTCAAACTCCCAGGCAACATAACGATGCACTGTTACCAGTTTGATGTAACAAGTATTTTTACGTTTGATCTAGTACTATAAACTGTATTATATTATTGCAAATCTGTTTTTAGAAAGAAGCTCTCTTGTGACTTGTTACTTTGGCCTGCATTGATTCTACTCTCTCCTTTCTTGTTAATGATTTTCATGTTTAACTTTTTCAGGAGGAATGCGGCATTGCTGAATATTGCCAATTTTTATAACCTACCCTCTTGGCTACGATAATGGGCCAGAGATGGACATGTGGCCCAGGCTAAGCCAACTGATCCATAAAATTCTTCCTGAGACTTTCCTAAATAGAGCTGACTGAAAAGTCTATTTGCTCCACGTGTGAATGAATTTTGGCCTTCTGCTTCTCCTGCAGCCCTTTTGAGACATGGCTGCTTTTCTCCTTCAAATGGCACACTAAACGGCCCCATGGCGGGACCCTCCTCCTGCCCCTCACTATTGCTTGCTGGTGATTTTCCCTCTCTCCTCTGTAAACCCCACTGGCTTGGCCCCGAACATCATCAGGCCACCGAGCTGTAGGCTGCTACTGACCCGCAGTTCATTCCTCTCATTCCTGGGGGATTTTCATCCTGGTTTCCTGACCTTCTTTTTAAAATCACAGATTCATCATTCTTAGCGATTTCTATATCCATGTAGATAACCTTCCTAAAACGGGCCATTTGGTACTTTGACTTCCTCTCAAATACTCTTGCCCTACTCCCTAATGTAGCTCCTCCCTTCCATTGTCTATCCTGGACTTTGTCCTTACTAATGACTGTGAGCTCTTCCTAATCATAACTCCAGGCATCACACGCTCCCTCGGTTCTCTCCTACTGCTCTAGAATACACTCTCTATAACACAACCCTTCCGCCCTACCAAGACCCGCATTTCACTGAAAGATTCACCTTTCCACTGTCTCCCACCCCTCCTTGCTCTGATGCCCTTTGATCCTGCTGAGATCTCGTGGTCAGTCTTTCACAGTCACTCCCCATGCAGGCTGTCAACTCCCTCCTTCTTCACGGCACTTCCCCAGCCAGACCAGCACTGACAGGACCCGTCTGTCCACTCCCCTGACCCAGCACTGATGCAGGTGGACGATGTGTGTCTGCCACCCCGAGGCCAGAGAGGGCCACATGAAAGCACACGTCATGCAGGTTGAGTGGCTTTAACGGCATGGCCATTCTCCTTAAGTTGGCATTTAACACAAACAGGCAATGGCCTTCCCTTTGTCCACCCATTCCCCTCAAACCTGCGATATTTCTCCATTATGCTCCCTTTTGTCTGATAATTTTGCTTCCTAGTTCTCTGGAAAAGAAGAAGCAATGGGTATTATTTTCCAGAGAATCAGAATCAGTAGTGTGTGTGTGTGTGTATGTCTGTGTGTATATATATATATATATATATATGTATATACATATACACTCATGCACACAAAAGGAGGAAGATCACCAAAATAATACATTTATGAAATAGCATAGCATGTTTTATATATAACTTTTTATAAGTTTTATATATAAGTATTATATATATAATGCTTTATAAATATACGTGTGTATATGCATATATATATGCATATCTATATCCATATCTATATCTATATCTATATCTATATATTTATATCTATCTATATATATATATAGAGAGAGAATGAATCAATTTTAAGGCGTTGGTTCATGCAATTGTGGGAGCTCACAGGAAGTCCAAAACCTGCAGGCTGGAAACTCAGTCAGGGTTTCTGTGTTGCAGGGCTGAGGCCAAATTGCTTTTCCTTCAGGAAATGTTGGTTTTTGCTCTATAGCCTTCAGCTGACTGGGTGAGGCTCACTCATATTTGTAAAGGAATCTGCCTTACTAGTGTCTGCTGATTTAAATGTTAATAACATCTAAAAGTTCCTTCCGGAAACATCTAGACTGGTGTTTGCCCAAACCACTTGTCGTCATAGCCTAGCCAAGTTGACATGAAATTGACTGCCACACAATGAGAAGAAGTGGTTCTCCAGCTCACGCTACCACATCTAGCCTCGCACCAGAATCAGTTCCATATGCTGGCTCTCTCTTTTTTTATGTTACTCTAGATTGGGGCTTGCTCACCTCAGAATCCCTGCTGACATGTTGGGCCAGATCATTCTCACTGTGGGGAACCTCTGCTTTTCATTGCAGGATGCTCAGCATTTCAGTAGCTCCCTCCAATTGTGACAAGCTAACAACGTCTTCAGACATTGTCAGATGTTCCCTGGGGAATTTGTCTAGGTGGAGAAGCATGGCTATCAATGAGCTGTGTGCTCCTCGAATCAAGTGAACACCACATTCCATTCTCTCTCCTTTACCCAAGGTCATTGCTCCTGCAATTCTTCCCTCTTCACTTTATTCTATCAGTAAGTTTAGCAATTTCCCTCTTTATTGGATCATTTCCATGTTTATACAAAAATGCTTTTATTCTTCCCCCAAATATCTCTTAGCCCCACTTCGCCCTTTGCCTAATAGTCCAATTTCATTGCTCCTCTTCACAGTACAAAATTGCTTGAAAATGTTTGTATTCATTGTGTGAAATCTCCTTTCTCCTATTCTCTCTTAAAATCACTTCAATCAGAGCTTTGCATTGTTACTCTCAAGAGTGTCACCAACAACCCCACTCTGCTGAGAACAGTAGACAATTCTCAGCTCTTACCTTGTCTTATAAGCAATATTTCATATAGTCAGTCACATTTTCCCCCTTAGAATATTTTCTTCACTTGGCTTTCAGGACATAACATTTTCTAAGTTTTCTTTATATATATTTTATTTTATTTATTTATTTTTAGAGCTAGGGGAGGGAGGGAGAAAGAGAGGGAGAGAAACATTAATGTGTGGTTGCCTCTTGAGCTCCCCCTACTGGGCATCTGGCCTGCAACCCAGGCATGTGCCCTGACTGGGAAGGGAACTGGAGACCCTTCGGTTCACAGGCCAGCGCTCAATCCACCGCGCCACACCATCCAGGGCACATTTTCCAAGTTTTCACTTGCCATCTTTTGCCGCAATTTTTCAGTCTGTCTTGAGCTTATCTATTATCCCAACTATATAAATTTGGGGTTCCAAGATGTTCACATCTTGAACCTCTTCTCTGTCACTCACTCATCTGATAACCTCACTTGATCTCTTAGCATTAAACATCACTGTACACTGATGGTGTCTCATTCCCATCTCTATCCAGAGGACCCAGCCTGCTTCTGTGGACCCACACTCATACCTTGCCTTGTTTTGGCATTCTGCAACAGACCCTTGGTTTCAAGCTTGACTACATGATTTGCTCTGATCAATGGAATGTGGCGGAAAGTGGCAATGCGCAAGTTCTGGGACGAGGCTGTAAGAAAAATTGAGAGTGTCCTGCTGCCAAGAACGTGCCTCAGCTATCCTCCTGGTCCAATGATGATTAGACAGTGGAGTGACTGTGACCTAACCTGCATCCTGTAACCACACCCAGGCAATCTCAGTTCCTATCAGCTGGTCCCCAGGCAATTCAGTCAAGTGAGCAAGTGAGCAAGGGTCACTTGGGACTGTTTAAATCCATGAAATTTTAGAATGAGTTGTTACAAAGCATGATTATGGCAAGAGTAAGTTAATCTCCACTCCTGATTTTCCTCATGGACCTGGTTTTCTCCCAATCATGCTACCTGACGTTGATGATAATTCCTTTCTTCCTGCTTCTTAGCAACCCCCGCAAGAAGAGTTATTCTTGGTTTCTTTCTTCTCACATTCCACATCCAAATCACTAGACAATCCTATTTTCTCTGCCTTCAAAATATTTCTCAGACTTGTGAATCGGGTGCAAGCTACTATCATCTCTCGCTTAGGGTATGGTTAACAGCTTGCAAAATGGTCTCCCTGCTGCCATCTGCCTTGGCCTCTATAGATTTTACTCTCCACACTGTAGTAAATGATCTTGTTAAGTAAAAACCATATCCCTCCTCTGCTCAAAACTTTTCAGTAGCTTCCTACCTCACTTGTAGTAAAAGCTAAAATCCTAATACTCCAAGGCCCTGCAGGTCCTGTGGGATCTGTGCCTCCCCCAATTCCTGTTATCTCTCTGACCCCCTCTCCTACCACTGACACTCCCGTTTGCTCCCTCACTCACGCTGCACCCGCCTCCCTGCTATTCCATGAACAACCAAGAACGCTTCTAGCCTGAGGTCTTTGCCTTGGCTGTGTTCTCTGCCTAGAACACTACACTATTCCTTCTAATAGCTCCACAGCCAACTCTCACCACATTCGAGCCTTCACTCAAATGCTGCCTTCACAAGAAAACTTTATTAGTTACAGCAGGGCTGCTGTACACAGCATCACAAACAAGGTGGTGTAAACAAGAGAAATGCACTGTCTCACGGTCCTGGAGGCTAGAAATCTGAAATTAAGGTGTCATCAGGGTTGGTTCTTTTTCTGAATGCTGTGATGAGGAATCTGTTCCAGGCCTTTCTCCTGGACTTGGAGATGACCATTTTCACATTCACATGATCTTTCCCTGTATCCTCATGTCATCTTGCTCCTGTGTGTCTCCGTGTCCAAATTTCCCCCTTTTTATGTCATATGAGATCAGGGCCCATCCTAATGACCTTAGTTTCACACGAGTACCTCTGCAAAGATGCTGACTCCAGATAAAGTCATGTGCAAGTCACGGGGAGTTAGGAATTTAATGTCTGAATTTGGAGGGAATACAGCTTTACCCATAATACCTTCCCTGATTATCTCTTTTAAATTATAACTTTATCTACTTCTTATCATCTTTTTTATAGAACTTATCACTTCCTGACACACTATAAAAATTGGGTTCTTCCCCTGAAGAAGGCAGGACCATGATCTCTCCAGACTGGAAAACAATCTATGTGGCACATAGTAGTTGCTCAATAATTATCAGTTGAAGAACTTCCCCATCTGAATCCATTATGTCTTTTTCCTACACAATGATTTCCTCTGGGATGGTAATTAAGCAACCTTTCAGTTATCAGACCCAGAGGCCGAACATGTCTGGCTTGGCTGCCTAGATGTTTCCTATCGTTCTATCTGTTCTAAACCACCCAGAAAATACACATCCTAGGAACCTCATCCTAAGAACATGCTAACCACAACACTGGCATTATAACAATGATTGCCAGGAACTTGATAATTCACTTTTACAATGCCTTGAAAATATAAAAGTAATTTTGCATTAAAGTTAACTTTCTGCTAAGTTTGACCATTCCAGTGTATATTTACTCTCCTTACAAAAGATGTCCTCTCTTCATCTCTCTCTGTGCATAATACGGTTGCATTACATGGGTTTTCTTTCTCTTCTTTTAATTGATAAAGCAGTGTTTCTTATGACCAAGAGGGCCAATCAGAATCAGTAGTCCTGAAACGGAACCCTGGCTCAGCCATACCAGCATGCACAACTTCGCTTAACTCTTGGGCACTTGTCTGAATTGCCTGTAAGATGAGGGATTCTGAAAGGTCTTCTCATTTCTACTTCTCTGTTTATGTGTAGGTATCATCAAGTCTCCCCTAGCATCATGCGGATATCCTCGGTATTAATTTACTTACTCTACAGAGAGAACTAGTGGTTCTGATCATCAAAAGGAATATCAAGAAAATAACATATTATAGTCTTAGAACAGTCAAGAAAAAGCATTCATTGCTACAACAGACTAAACTCTTTTACAAATCCCTAACATCATCAGCTCTGCTCTGCTTTTACAATAGACGCAGAAGACAAGGAAATTATTAACTTAAAAGAAAGAAAAAAAAACTATTAAAATAACAAGTTACTCAGAATAATAGAGTATTATGAGGCAAAGGATAATCTCAATAATAAATCTTTAAATAATTGTTTTAGTGCCTGGTTTTTTAATGATCTTTGGGTTTAGAGATAACAGCTGAAGGAAAAATTGTATGTGTGTTCCTGCCTTTTATGCGTGGAACCGATAATATTTTGCAATATGAACCTAAAACTGTCATCTCGTGATCTGTGACTTTAACATTCCTTGAAGATGCTAGAGCAATGGATTTAAACCCTTTTTTTCCTTTGGTCTAAAATATTCTCATCTCATTTAAAAGCTTTTATTTTTAAAGAGAGGCATGAAACTCAAAGCTTTCATTCACCTACTTTTGGACATGATTAATGCATAGACAATTGTATACCTACACAAGTACAAATACAAATTCAAAACCAAAAAACCTCAAGTTTGGTTATTTGCCCCATGTATCTTTTATACGTCATTTTGATTTTTAAAGTATGGGAATACATTACTTATGCAAAAAAGATAGAAAACAAAATATTTTTATGTTATTGGATTAAAAATATATATATACACACACACAAGGAGAACTTTCTTTCACTTCCTTTATGCAGAGGCAGATTAAGATAGAAAGCCTGAATTAAAGCGTGTTACTGTGTACTTTCAATGATTGTCTTCATTTCTATGAAAATGAGAGGATAAAAAGAGTGTTGCTATTTTAGCCGGGCTACCGTGCACATAAAATGGATATTTTCAGAAGAGTCTGTTTGGTATTCGCTCAGAATTAAAACTTCTTTCTGTCCGCAGCTGCTTCTGGAAGCTGCGGCTGTGACTTCGGGGCCCCAGACGCCCGTGTCTGCCAGGAGCCCCGGAATAAGGTGCCAGGAGCTGGTGCCCTCTGCCTGTTCGCGTTCCTGCTTTGTTCCGGTGGCCGTGGTTTTGGGACCGCGCGACAGTAACGAAGTGAAATACATCCACGTTGCGGGACAGTAAATGTTTTCATGTGCTGTGTCATCATATATGTAGTTCCTATTTCTGACGGATCCTGAAGCACCTTCATGAGGATGTCCCATTTGTGGTTCAGCAGGAAGACGTAGAGATGCCCTTCCTGAAAAGGCAGTAGAAGAAAGAAAGTTTGGGGGTGGTAATGAACTCTTCATCATCATCAGTAATTTCCTTGGTTTATTTTTGACATACCTGGTTTTCATTTTGGTGAGTAATTCATCTGTAATTCATATAGCTAAAACATATATCTAAAAATAAAATGTCTAATCCATAACACATATATCCAAAAATATAAAAGATGTTGTTAATACTGTTCATGCTTAATATTTTATATATTTCTCAATCTTACCATGGAGATTAGTAATGGGGTTGAATACTAAGATTTTTCTGTATAATTGTCTTCAAATTTTTTAGGAAAAAATACAATTCCCAAGATAAGATGAATTGTGAAAATCTGTTACATGAATGTGGTAGACAAAAAAAAAAAAAAAAAACCCTAAGAAAAAGTGGTTAAGAATGGAGTCTTCTCTGTGTATGAACAACATTTCAGTATGAAAGAGTTCTCACAGAATTGCTAACCCAGCGGAAGTTTCCCGAACAAAGACTGGAGTGTGATTTATAGTGGCTATTAATTCTAGCTTATTCACCACCTGAGTGCTTAATTTGAAATCTTTCCATCTAGTAATTCTGTGTTAACTAAACACCATTTTTGAAGGGATTTGAAAAAAATTAATGAAATTGTCATCTCTTATTTTGCAGAAGTTCCTCAAACCCGTGCATGTAGTCCTATAGAGTTGTATTGTTTTTTAAGTATATTCTATTGATTATGCTATTGCAGTTGTCTCAGTTTCCCCCTTTTGCCCTCCTCCACCCTGAATCTCCCTTCCCTCCAGCATTTCCTCCTCCTTAGTCCGTGTCCATGGGTCACACACACAGGTTCTCTGGCTTCTCCATCTCCTATGCTGTTCTTAACATCCCCCAGTTTTGTACCTTCCAATTATGCTTCTTAATCCCTGTACTTCCCCCCCCCCCATTCTCCTCTTTCCTCCTCCCAGCTGATAACCGTCCAAATGATCTCCATATCTACGATTCAGATCCTGCTGTGGTTGTTTTTGTAGTGTTTTTTTTTTTTCTTTTTTGGTTTAGATTCAGTTGTTTATAGTTGCAAGTTTTTTTGTGATTTCAATGTTCATAGTTTTGATTTCCTTTTTCTTAAATAAGTCCCTTTAACATTTTATGTAATAATGGCTTGGGGATGATGAACTCTTTAGTTTTACCTTGTCTGGGAAGCCCTTCCCATTCTGCCCTTCCATTCTAAGTGATAGCTTTGCTGCATAATAATCTAGGTTGTAGGTCCTTGCTTTTCATCACTTTGACTACTTCTTGCCAGTCCCTTGTTGCCTGCAAAGTTTTTTTTTGTTTGTTTGCTTGTTTTTGTTTTTTTTTGTGAAATCAGCTGACAGTCTTACGGGAACTCCCATAAGATTAGGTAACTCTCTGCTTTTCTCTTGCTGCTTTTAAGATTTTCTCTTTATCTTTTACCTTTGGCATTTTAATTATGAAGTCTTAGTGTGATCCTCTTTGGACCCAACTTGTCTGGGATTCTGTGTTTTCTGGGCTTGTATGTCTATTTCCTTTGCCAAATAAAGGACTTTTTTTTCATTATTTTTTTCAAATAAGTTTTCAATTTCTTGCTCTTCATCTTCTGCTTCTGGCAGCCCTATGATTGGGATGGTTGTATGTTTGCAGATGTCCCAGAGGCTTCTTATACCATCTGCACTTTTTTGAATTCTTGTTTTTTTTTCCTGTTCTGGTTAAATGCTCATTTCTTCCTTATGTTCTAAATCATTGGTTTGAATCCCAGCTTCCTGCCCTTCACTGTTGGTTCCTTGTGCATTTTTCTTTATTTTTCTTAGGTAACCTTTATTTCTCCCTTTATGTTGTTGCCATATTCAGTGAGTTCTCTGAGCATCCTTATCACCAGTGTTTGGAACTCGGCATCTGATAAATTGGCTATCACCATTTTGTTTAGTTCTTTTTATTGGATTTTGTTCTGGTTTTTCATTTGGGCCATATTTCTTTGTCTCCTCAATTTGACAGCCTCCCTGTGTTTGTTTCTGTGCATTAGGTAGAACTGCTTTGACTCCCTGTCTTAGAGCACCTATTAAGTTGTATGGAGTAGAGCCTTAAGTATTCACCAGGGCAGGGCAACCCATTTCCCCACTTTGTGGCTCTGTGTAGCAGGAGAGCTCAGAGAGGGGACAATGCTGCTGCTTGGCTTCGGAGGTTTGTCCCACACTTGCCCCATTTCCAGTCAACTTACCCACTTCCTAAATACAACTGGCATTCTTCCAGCTGTTGCTATGGTGGTGAATCCCAGCATGGACGGGTTTGTGTAAGTTCTAAGTCCTTGTGGTTCCTCTAACTGGACTCTCCTGAAAAACCAGCAGTTTCTTCAGTTGCCTCCATTCCTACTGGTTTTACAGCCAGAAGTTACTGGTATAAAGAAGTTAGGGGCTTTATCTTCCCAGCCCTGGAACTGTGGGCTGTGTGGTCTGGCCTGGGGCTGGCATTGCTCACTCCCAAAGGTATCCTTCCCGATTTTTATCCACCACACGTGAATGTGGGACCGCTTGACATTCCACGACTGCCAACGCCTCTCTGTGCCACACCACATTTCCTCACCATCTGCCCCGACTCTGTGTCTCCACCCCTCCCACCCTTCTGGATGAATATGGCTTCTTTGAGTCCTTGGTTGTTGGACTTCCATACAGTTCAATTTTCTGACATTTCTGGATGTTACTTGCTGTAAGGTTTAATTGTAATTCTTCTTGTGATTGTGTGAGGAGTTGAAGTGCGTCTACCTACACCTCCCTCCATCTTGACTGGAAGCTAGAGTTGTATTTTTAAATTCGGAGTAAGGAACAGAGGGAATAAGTGTAAGTGTTATGTATTTTTTTGAGTATCAACTACATAGTCCTTTTTATTGGGTGGCAAAATTCTAGCTGCTTCAGCAAATATTTACTTAAAGATAATTCAGCAAATGTTCAAATAACCATTTTTTTTCATGTATCAGGGATTATTTTACATTAACCTTGAATCACTGCAGTATTCTAAAGTGCCTTCTGTATTGTCAACAATGCAGTTATGGTCAATTTAATTTTAATGCTAAGAACATGTTAACATGATTATTTAAAATTGTTACCCAAGACTAATCACCTCTGTAGAGTTGCTTATGCTAGCCAGAAAAGTTCATGGACATTGTCTGGAAATTGCTATATTATAAATTTTGAAAATAAACAATGATAACGCTCCAGAGATGTTCTTCTAGACCATAGGTTTCAATTCTTTTATTAAACTCTTTTTTAACTTTTTTATAACAAAATAAGTGATCCTTCCTTGAGCTGCCATAATGGCTCCTTTCACTGCATGTTTTATTATAATTATCTGTTTACACATGTTCACCTCCCCTCTAAGACATTTAGTGTCTAGAAGGCAGGAACCGCCTTACTCCTGCGTGGTATGGGAACATATATTGAATGTTTTGGAATAGGGTGGCAAAAACAAATTTTTTTGGAGATGTAATTGACATAACATTATCAGTTTCAGGTGCTATAACATGATTTGATAGATATATACATTGCAAAACAGTCATCATAATAACTCTTGTTCCCGTACCACAGATAGCTACATTTTTTTTTTCTGTGATAATGAGAACTTTTAAAATCTCTCAGCAACTTTCAAATATGAAATAAATTTTTTAACTATAGTCACCAAGCTACACAGTGTTGAATTTAATTAAATAATAAGGCTGTTTCCAATTTTACTTTTTAAAAACATTTTAATTTAATCTTTATTGTATTTTTTTTACATTACTATTTAGTCCCCTTAGATACTCCCCCCACCAGCAATCACCACAATTTCTCTGTTATAGATGTTCAGGCCACTATTCAATAAACATGTATTGAACTCCTGCGGTCTGAGTGTCAGTGTACTAGGACAAGAGCAGAAAAGGAAAAGAACAAACATCCAGAGATGCCCGCGGTTGCCCTCTGATGGTGTCACCTGGTGGAATACATAAACACCTTGGCAGTAGCTCTCTCCGAGGACAGCAGTGCTGTGGGGGTCGAAGGAATACGGAGGAAAGGAGAGCACAAGGTGGAGAGGAGGAGGTGACAGTTAAGGTTAGTCCTGAAAAGGGAACCGGAAGTTTGTTCCTGCGTCGGAGAGGGCAGCACGAGTGAAGGCGTGGGTCCAGGCGAGGCCCAGAGGGTCGGCGGGAGCCTGATGAGGGCTGAGGCCGGCAAGGAGGATGGATGTAGACGTGGAGGACTCTGTGCTCCTTTGTCCTGTGGACCACACCGCGCAGATGGGGAAGCGGGAGAGAAGTGAGTGTTATGGAGGGTTGATCCGAAGCAAAGGAGAGATGCAGAAAGAACAACAAATTCTGAAGCTACTTAGGAAAACAATTTCTTCTGTAGCACTGCACTACCCACGTGTACGATTTAATTTAATCCTCACAGCAGCCCTGGGGTTTAGGTACCATTACCATCACGTTCCATTTACAGATGAGAAGGGTTTAGTGGTATTAAGTCACTTGTCCAAATGTGAGGATGGCAAATGGTACAATCAGGATTCAACCCCAGAGGCATGTAACTCCAAAGTGTATGCATAGAATCACTGAATCTATGCCTTCTGTTTAATTTTTAACACATGGATGTTAGGGAACGTGACCAGGAGAGACAAAAGACAGAAACAAAACAAAATGAGATACCTGTGCTCTGGCCAGTGGCATTAGGCATCTTTCGGGTCCCTCCAGAGGCACCCCCAGGAACTCCTGTCATAGAGCACGGGGACTCTGATGCACAGATTGACAAGGATTGCAATGAGTGCATGACCTTGAGGTGCTTACTAGTAACAGTGGATGTTATATTTGAAAAATTTAAGTGGAAGCACATCAGGAAACCTTTCTGTGAACTGCACAGGTCCGAATTTTAGTGAAAATCTAAAACCACTGAAGGAAAAAACAAAACACCATGATAGCAGCGTGGTGGCCCATGCAAAGGGACTTCAGGTCACCCAGAGTATGTATTTTGGGGGCAAATTGCCTGACATCCTTGCTATTTTATGTGCTCTGTTGTTTGAATATCCCTATTATTAGTTTGCTCTCCTTTGGCCTGTGAAATTGATCTTATGAATTTCCTCTTCAATCCATCCCAGTAGGGGTTCTAATTTACATTTAAAATATATGGGCGGTGAAGTAATAGCTGGAGAGACTCTCTATTACACTAACTGATACTGGTGAGTCTGAACATGTGCTCACTGTGTTTGCTAATCTCCCGGGAAACGGAGAGAGGGGGCCCGCGCCGATGGGGGCCTCTCAACCATGACACAGTTAGCTGTGTTTTCCTTCATCTGACTTGCCATTTCAATCTGTAAAAAAGCAAGGCATCAAATAAATGTTAAGTGCCAGGGTTTATTAATTTATTTAACTTCTGGCAGCTGACAAACATAGCTGGACTAAGTGTGTAGTCTTAGAGCTAGAAAGCTACTCACATCTCTCATCGCGCAGGCTTGGTTTGCTGGATGGGCCTCTCAATCCACACTTAATTAAAACCCCTCTTGCTTTTTCCTATGAAACCTCGAGAATACACCAAAAAAATGTTTGTGTGTAGGCCAATGCTGCTGTGGCAGCCAGGAGCGGATTGATTTCACTGCATCCTGACTGATCTGGAGAAAAAAAATCGAACGTGTTCCTTTTTTGCCTGTGCCCTCTAAACTGATTTCATTGGAGAAGAATTTGGAATTTGAGTTGTCCGAATACTATTAAAGCCTCAGTGCTCAAATTTAGTGTGAATATATATTATAAACCTGCAAAACTCAAGCAATAGTATGAATGTGAATAGATAAAATTTTGAGCGAATCAGAAGTCCCAGAACGTTAGATTGTATAAAGGATGTTTGCACAGCACATAGAAGTTATGTCAACATTGGTGTTTTTCATGAAGCTCTGGAACTCCCAATAGTTAAAAGCAATGAAGAATGTGAGAAAGAGCTCAGTAAGTAAGTAGTTATGCTTCCCTCTCTTTCTCAGTGTAAACACAAGTACACTGTGATCTTGGTTAGATGTGAAGGGAGGGAAGGGAACTGTGGCCGGATATGAATAACTAGAATGTACTTTGCAATCATGACATCATAGATTTTCTACTAATTTCTATTTCTATAGCCCTATCCTTAGGATCTCAAAGAATGTTACATTAATTTGTAATCCAAATCATCCAATTAGAAGTAGCCCTAACTTTGTTATAATATGCCTTATCTTTAAGCAAGCAAGTATATATTAACTTTTATAGAATAAATGCAGGTTATTACCCATATCAATTTTATCTTATATTTGGATGAAAATCAATACTTTTTACAAATATGTCTAAATACCTGCTTTCTGTTACTCCCTTTTGTATTACTAGTCTATTACTAAAAAACAATTTATTTCCACTTGCTAAATAATTGCGATTGTAAATGAATACTGAAAAATTAAAAGTTGAAACACTGACTAAAATTTAGGAAACGAGTAAAACTAGTGTAATAATGTCTGAATTATTACCACATAACTGATAGTATGTGATCAAGTAGAGTTAACCAGATTTTATGGTCCTCATGAGAAAGAACAATGCTGTGTTAGACCAGTGTTCTATGTCAGTCCACACAAGCTGCTTTGAACATTCTTTCTGTTGTTTCTGATGTGACAAAAACACGGTTGCAAGATTGGAAACGGATGCAGTCACATGACTCATTTTTTTTTAGTTCAACTCAGCCCAGAGCCCATTAGAGAATCACATCATAGATCTAATAACATCAACGGGTTCACTTTAAAAAACAAGTGAACAGTTTTTGTTCAAGTTAGCGTAGTAATTAAGAAAAACTCTGATTGGACACCTAAATTATGAAATAAATGCTCCAGCCCTGGCAGGTGTAGCTCAGTGGATTGAGTGCTGGCTTGAGAACCAAAGGGTCACTGGTTCAATTCCCAGTCAGGGCACATGCCTGGGTTGCAGGCCAGGTCCCCAGTAGGGGGTGCGTAAGAGGCAACCACACATTGATGTTTCTCTCCCTCTTTTTCTCCTTCCCTTCCCTTCTCTCTAAAAATAAATAAATAAAATCTTTAAAAAAAATAAACAAATGCTCTATGTCATTTAAATTCAATAGGTGTTTGCAAAACTTTCTCACTGTCATTAATTATCCAAGTATTTTGTATAGCCTTAACAAACATCAAAAGTTGCTCACCATACATGAAACAAACAAGTTGCCAAATTTGGACTGTAAAGGCAAGTTAGCCAGGCAAAGTACTTGAAGAATCATAAGACGGCATTGCTTTGGGGACAAGATCTAATCATACAGAGTTCTGGATCACAGAATGTAGGTTAAGACACTGCTTAGTCACGGTTTGTATCTTGACTGGGCCCTCACAGGGAACATTTAGCCCATTTGCATAGAACATTGTAGAAAAGCAGGCTTTGGGAACCAAAGGAAATGCAGAGGCCTCCTAGCAACAGTAGAAATCCACCATCACTCCTGGGCTCGAGGAGCCAAGCTAAGGAACTCTGGCTGTACAGGAAGGACGCTAACAAGCAGCCATGGCTTTGAGTAGAGACACTGAGCAGGTGCCATTTCTCAGTAGGAAAGGAACCAGGGGATAAATATCCCAATCTCATCATTCCTGTGTCCTTTGATAATCTGCCCAATGTTCCATTGATGAGCCCCATCAGAAGGCAGAGAGCAGGGGAGACCATTGATGCAAGTCTCTAAAAATCAGCTTCCAGAGAAATAAACAGGTTGCATGTGCACAGACAAACAGGTAGGAGCAGCACAGCAGGCCTGCTGAAGGCAATGGCATGTGCTCTGCTAAGCTGGAGTCAAGTCCCAGGCAAGAGGAAATATCTGTGATAATGATTCCATCTGCACTTAAAATTCTTATGTTCTGTTCATCGTGTGGTTTTGCATTAATTTCGATTCTTAAAGTGCAGCATTGCAATATTGTTTATCTTTTATGACCGAGTTTTCTGGTACCTCCTTCTATTTTGTACACAAACTCTTGCCACACTTTCCTCACCCTAATTTCACCCCAAGTAATTGCAGTCCACATTCTGCATCTTGCTTTTTTGTGATTATCCAGAAGTGTACAGTGTGCCTTGCTATGCTTGCTCCTTTCAAGAATCCACTGTGATTGTTTTAAAACATAACTTCTGAAAAATGTGAGCAGACTTGGTAACTTTTATGACAGGAAATCTAAGGAGTTTGCTGTTAGGAAATAAGCAAGACTGTGCCTCTTAATAAACGTTCTCCGACAGAAAGCAGCTTGGTTTTGATCCTGATTGTGATCTGACTTCTAGAGACAAGCTTAGACTTGAATGTAAGCTGCTGTAATTACATTACCAGTGGCAGTTTATTCCACGGTTTGCCTGATAGACTTACTCATTTAATTTTAGATTACCGTGTGCCCCTCTGCCCCACTAGACTGTAAAATTTATGAAGGAAAGCATAGCAGTTTGGTAGGTTTTCTTTCCTCGCCATTGTAGCCCTAGCAACCTGCAGATAATAAGCAATCAATAAATATCAATGGAATGAAATACATGCATTAATCAATAATCATAAAATATAGGAACTATGAATTTCAGAAAATATATCTCTTCCTATCAGGTCTTAAAAATATAACAACCTTACTAGATGGTCTAAAGTATCCTGCCTTTGTAATGTGGTTTGTGGTGATTTCGAATCAGAAAATTCAGTTTTGGAAAACATGAGACAATCTATGGCAAGTGGTCTGGGACCACTTTACAAAAATATATTCCCCACAGCTTAATAATTTCTTTAAAAAACTGAGTTTTGGTTTAGATAATTATCCAAAATTTATTTCTTATTCTTAGCACTATGCTAAGCTGCATATAAGACAGAAAACAAGCTAAAGACATGCTCTCTACTCTTCACTTACAAAACCAACCACATGATGTGATCGTTATTCACTGTTAATGCAGACACTCTTAGATAAAATGGGTCAGTATGACATGAAGAACTTGAGATGGCTTCATAAATAAGTTGGAACTAGAACTCAATTCCACCTTAGCAACATGTGAAATAAAATAGAAAGTAGAACGAAAGGGTTCGGGTAGGCGGAGAAGATGCCCAGGATGGTCTCAAAGGAAGGGTTACAACGTTAACAGAGATGCAGATTTCAGACTCAACTTTGTATTCTGGGGACTAAGGAAAGAACTTCTCCCACTCAGGTGATGAAGCATATGTTGATAACTGATAAAAATAAGGTTGAGCATAGAGTTTGCAAACTTTCTGCAATGCCTATTCTTACACAAATATCCAAGTAGCAACAGGATTCTGCTTCAAGTCCCTCTACCACTTGTGCACACAGCGTGTATGTTTGGATCCACAGCAACCTGCACCTCAACACGGTTCCTGTGACCCGGAACATACAATCCATCCTTTATATCTGTGCCACACAGCAACTTCAGACTCAGTCTGTGTACATTTTGCTAATATAACATCTTGCCATAGCTGACTCCTGGATCCTGGATGCCAAGCTGGATACCCCCCGACCCCAGCCCTGCAAATCTCCCTATACACTTTCATTGGGTCCTTAATTATAAGCTAATCAATCACAAATTGCATCCTTATTTTCACTAACCCTTGTCTAAGTGTCCGTGTAACTTATGCTTTGGTATAAAAGACAGGATAGGCAAAGTTGACTCGTTGGGCAATGAGAAGCCCTTATTAACACTCAAAGAGAAGATGAACTGTTCTAGAGGTTTGTACCTCGGCAGCATTTGAAGAAAAAAAAAAGTAGTTTTGCACCAGGAATATGAGATCAAGAGAAAGGTGGAGCGGGTAAACAGGATAGGATTGGAGCTGTATTGGGAAAAAAAGAATGAATGGGGATACAGAGGGTGCATATTTCACACGCGTGTCTGCACAGTGTTTGTGCCTTTCTCGCCTGGGCTATATGCCCCAGAGCATCCTAAAATCTGAGGCTAAAGCTGAGATGAGGGTGCCGGATCTACGTGATTGGGAAGAAGACAAGGGTGGTCCCATGCCATGGTGGTTCATTTGGCATAAATGCAGGCACTGTGAAGGGAAACTGGCTCGGACTGTGATGAGCCTTTGGCTTTGGACTGCTTGACATTTAGATCATGGCAGGAAGTTCTAGTAATGCTCTCCCTTCGGTAGTTACACATAAGAATATGAAAACAAAAATCCTCTGCATTTTAATATTCTTGCACCATTGTAAACTTATATCTAATTTTCTGTAGGTTTTATGTTTCTAGATGTATTTTGCCTGATATCTTACAGCCCCCTCAATGTACAAGCAGTTAATTTTTAAAACACTTAACTATATATTCTCATTATGTTTGTTGTTCAAGTTTGACAACTCTAAGCTTTAAAAAAAGTCTTATTTTTAGTAAGTAATGTAATAGAAGAGAAGGAAAAAATTATGTGAAAGTATTTTTAAATAATGGGATTATAATTTTAGTTCAAGTTCAATTGTTAACATATACTTAGGGGATATTTATAAGAAATACCACATTATAATCAGAGGCTTTTAAGCACTAATTGGGAAACATATCTTTTTATAGACTAAGTCTCCAAAAATACTTTTTTTATTTCCTTTTTAAGTAACTGTTTGACATGATGCTGTGGCTTCTCTCTGTAGCTAGAATAACTCTCCCTGCAAATCCCCACAAGTTCACGTGCCACTAAAACAAGCTTAATAACTCCTGGGGAATCATTAGATTATTGCATCCATTTGCTTGCTACATATGTTGCTTTAGTGAATGTTTGAAGTGTCTTTTCTCCTGTTCTAGGAGATATTTTTTCTTTATAGTATTTGAAAAACTTAGCTTTCATATTTAAAAGGCATGAGTCCAAACATAGTTTATTCTGACAGTGCTTTTTAGTACACTGGGGTCAAATCTCCCTTTGAGAGACAGATGAAACACAGAAAGTGTCTCCAAGAATGATGCATTTGCCCACATGGTTTTGGGGGTACTTGTCAACCTCCAAAACCACTCTATGAAATGTGATGAACAGTGTTTTGAACTCTAGAGTTAACTAGTAACTCAGCAATGCAGGAAATTTAAGTGAAGGAGGCTTCTAGTGGAACCCACATAAACACGTCCACGAGCACACTGGAGCACGTGTCCTGACAATGCTGATACGGTTCTCCTTGCAGGTGAGGCCGTAGCCACGTGAGCCGCTTTACTGCTGGGAAATGCTCTCACCCTCATGTATGTGGAGGGAACCATTCCCTTTTAGTCTCTTGTCATTCTTTCAAATCTTCCCAGAAGACCACATCCCTGGGCACTTCATGGCCACGTCATCCACTCCTCTGTGTGCATGCTCCTATCATTCATGTGACACGTATTTATGAAGTGTCTACTTCATATCAGACACTTGGGACAAAACAGACCAAACTCTCTGCTAGATGTGACTTACATTCTAGTAGGGAATGATGGAATGCAGAAAATAAACATGTTATAGAATGATTAATATTAGGAAAAAAATAAAAGCTAAGCAAAGGTGCTTGGATACTCCTTCCAACAAGAAGGGAGGTGCAGGTCCCCTGCCCTGGAAGGCAGGCTCTCTGTCTGCTGTGACCAACAGACAATTGTGAAAGTGGCTCTGTCTGCGGAGTCTGGCTCTTTCCTTTCCCAAGCTATGGTGTTAGGCATCTGGGTAATCTGATGGAGCATCCATGTGAAAGCTCCCAAAACTACATAAAGAGGGACCCACATGTGCAAGGGTGACAGCCATCCCTGTCAAGGAGCCAGACACAAGAGTGAGGCCTTCTCAAATCCTGCACATCCCCTCACACTCCAGCTGAATAAACCGAGTGACCCTAGCCGATGCCATGTGGAGCAGAAGGTCTATCCAACATACTCTGCCCTGATTTGTGACCCAGAGATCATGACCATGATACGATGACTATAGATTGAAGCCAGTGAATTTGGCATGGCTTGTTAGCCAGCAGTAGGGAACTGGAACTGTCATGGTTGCCCCCACAAAAACTCATGCTGTGTTATTATCCCAGGCAAGACCTTAGTGGTCTGGCCAGTTCTTTCTGCTCACTGACTGATTCCTTCTCTCATCTCCCACTGCACTGTTCTGGACCTCTCCCTCAGTAATCAGACCCAAACCACTTCCCCAGCTCTCCCCACAATCATCACAAGACCTGGTTTTGCCCTAAATAAAAATATATAATTTGATTGATATTGAATTATCAACTTTAATTCTCCTCTAGCCTGCATTTCCTTAGAGAGCTGTGTACCTTCCATCATTTCCTCCTCCTTCTCCTTTCCTTAGAGGAAAGAGTCACAATGATTTCCAAAGTCAATTCTTCTGCAATGCCTGCATTTTCAATCCCTTTGGTCTCTCCTATTTATCCCTGGTAATATTTTTATTGCCCTTCTTCACCCCCCTACTGTTTCTATGCCCACAAGTATCCTTTCTCAGTTCTCACCCAATTTCACAGCAGCAACATTCTTCTTGAAATACTTTCCTTCCTGTCTTTTTAAGACATTGAATTTTAAACCATCCCGCACATTCCTGTCATAATTATATTTCTAAAGCAAGTATTATACTATGTAATTCTCTTTCTCATGAACCATCAGCAGCTCCTGGTTACCTTCTGAATGAAGACCACAGTGTTTTCATGATAGACTTAACTCTCCATAAACAGCCTCACTCTGTTTTTCCTGTCTTCGTCTGTAGACCATTATTCAGTTGAATTTTATAGACATCTCTGCTTTCTTTCCTGGTGGATCTTCATCCCAAAACCTTCTCGTCCCTTCCTGAATTCTACCCATTTTCAGGACACTGCTGAGCAATGTCTCTCCAACCCAAATGCCACTAATTGCCAACACATAATAGATCCTTCCTTCTTCCCATCTAGATTTCACCTGCTTGCATTTCCGTGGTAGCATTCTTTCTCTGCTTTGTTAATTATGTTGCATCAGCACTGCTTTTTTCATGCTTAATCCACTCAACAACATTTTTAAAGGTGATGGGGTAGTCGACACGGGGATCTGTGCTAAGGAAACAGAGACAATGAGAGCTATTCATTATTCTCATGAAGCACACATTCTAGACTAGAGATGGTAACTTGCAATAGGTTACTTTCAAACCCTGATAGAAGTGGTGTTTCAAAGAGGATTTGAAGAATGAATGTTACAGTCTATGTAAGAAAATCAGAACATTCTCTAGAAGGAGGCTGACACTGAGTCCTTAAACAATGAGAAAGTACTCAAGATAAATGAGGGGAAAGCATTCTAGATAATGGGGGCGATCAAGATGAAGACCATGGTGTAACATTAGGGAGAACGTGGGCAGACTGTGGATGCTGGAGTGTAGCCCTCCAGGCAGGCCAAAGGGAAAGACGCTGCTGGAGAGGCAGCCTGGACTAGACCGTGGACCATCTCCTTAGCCAAGACCAAGGGCTTTAGTTTCTACAGAAGAAAATGAGGGTGTGGGGACAACATTCACAGACATAGATGAGAAAATACCTGACAAGAGGTCACTCGGCAATTCTTGTTTTCATGTCTGCCTTCTCCACAAAACTTTCAAGATTTTGGTGAGGGTATTAATGTTTATTTCACATTCATATCACTCCTGGAAGTTTAATGCAACATCCCATACCCAGCAGACCATGATGTTTTGATTTTATAAATGAGGTTTTAAAGTTATCACATGTATGTAGTCTGTCTGATCACCAGATCTGTTGTATGATATTTTAATCTTGCAGTGAAGGCGGGAAGGCAGTGTTCACGGAAAGATGACTTTGATTACATTTTCTGCCACAGACTTTGTGTCGGAGAGTCCGGGATAGTTCTGTTTAGTGACCAAGGTGATCCCGAGGCAACATTCTGTTCTACTGCACAGCTTCCAAGATGACGTGCCTGTTGAGGAAGCAGGATTTCTGGGCATCTTTCTCTACACCATCTGTGTAGATGAGGAGACACTGAATGGGCCTGTAATGGCAACCACACTTTTCTTGAATGGGCTGCCTCCACACCAGACTGAGATGTCAGGATGAAGTCTTATAAGGGAGTGGTCTTCTTGGTGTTTTGTTTATGATTCCCTATTGATATGTTAATAGGTTCAACAGCTTTTGTTATAGACTCTTCAGATGCACTAGCCCAGGCCAGGGCTCTTATTCGATACTAGTCTGTATCTATTTCCTGTCATAATTAAGATCAGGACTTCAGATGCCTTTTGAAAGGAAACCCACACCTTCCTAAATCAGGTACCTTTAGATCTGCTGAAAGAGATGAGAGAAGGGCAGCAACTGGTCCAAGAACCCACTCATCCTTCACAGAACTGCAGACAAGAAAGGGACCTCCAAGGGCAGTGCTGAAAATTGTGTTAGGAATTGCGCCTTGGTGAGGTCTTTGTTAAGTGTCAAATTTTTCCGACTTCCTTCTCATCCAGTTGCTTTCCCGGTGCAAGTGATGCTGACAGGAAACACAGGACACTTGCAGGTGGAAGGAAAGACCATTTTCCAAATAAGAAAGATATTACCTTAGTATGAGGGCAGGTCACATATATTTCAGCAAAGTGCATGAGAGTGAGATCAATAACGGCGCCACACACTCGAGGTGCTAAACCTGGACGATCTCTTGCTAATGGTTTCCAAAAGCTCTGATATCCGAAGTCATTGCTGATATTAGGCCATTTGGCACAGGTGAAGCTGAAAGAATGGCTCTGCAAAGGGCTCAAGTCACAGTGCTTTCCTGGGTCCTGTCCCTTCCCGCTCGTATTTGTCTGCTTTATGGGCAATCCCTTTACTTCCTTCTGGTTGCCCTTGGGTGGAAATTGCTTTTATGAGAGTTTCAGAATTCCAGCTGGGTCCAAAGAGCAAGTTTTGTAGTTTATCTTACCTAACGAAATTGCCAACGAGAGAGAAGTGCAAACTTTTCTTCGCATCGCTTCCCCACTCGGATTACAAAATCTTTGTTGAGAGGTGATGACGCTGATCAAAAACACACAACTGTGTCAGGTGTGAAGAACGCTGACAGCTTCAAAGACACGGCTTTACCTGATGTGCTTGGCAAATGTGATTTGCAAAGAAAGCAGAGAGTAGAAAATATCCAGGCGATGTTTTGATGGCCACTTCTAAGCATAGCTACCTCAATTATCTGGTTGTGCTCACGGCAGAACTCTGACCAGCAGCCTCCAGAAGTGTTGCCTGCATATAAAATTCCCCAGCCTGTGAGGTGACTATCCTAGGAAGATTCATAAAGGGAAGAGATGTTTATTTCTTGGCTTATTGTTGGTGAGGACATGCTGCATGGTGGGGAGGTTTTAACAGATACCATGTTGGCCTTTGGCACTTGGAGCGGTGGGGGCATTGACCAATGGCTGGAGTCCATTGAGACTCCATTTCTACGTAAATGAGATGCACAATAAGAATCTACTCTGGGGGGAATATTGTGATGTTGCATGAAAAAATACAGGTTAAGCAGTTCATGTATTACTTGGTATTTGGTAATGAGTATCTATTATTACTTTTTTAGAATGCCTTTTGACACATCACTAAATAACACCAGCATGCACTAAAACTACATATAAAGGTTTTTTTTTTTACTTAAAGAAACTAAACATTCTTTGTATAATTAATATTATCTTTGGAAGAAGGATCAAGTAAGCATGGCTTTCTCAGTTATTATTGGTCATTTAAAAAAATTAATTCTGGAATGCACAGCTCCTTTTCATTATGGTTGACATATAATAACATATTAGTTTCAGGTGTACAACACAATGATTTGACATTTATATACCTTACAAAGTGATCACCATGAAAAGTCCAGTGTCCCTGTGTCACTATACAAGGTTATTGTGATATTATGATCTGTATTTCCTATGCTGCACTTGATAATCCGCATGGCTTATTTATAAGTTTGTGCCTTTCCATCTCCTTTACTTTTTTGTTCATCCCCCACTGCCTAACCCTCTGGCAACTGTTTTTCTGTATCCATGAATATGTTTTGTTTGTTCATTTGTTTAGTTTTTTAGATTCCACATATACGTGACATGAAACAGTGTTTGTCTTCCTCTGTCTTATCTCACTTAATATAGTACCCTCTCTAGGTCTGTCCATGTTGTCACTAATGGCAAGTTGTCATTCTTTTCCATGGCTGAGTAATATTCCAGTATGTGTGCATGCACGCGCGCGCGTGTGTGTGTAAATCCATTCATCTACTGATGAACACCTAGTTATGTTCATATCACAACTTTTGTAAATAACACTGCAATGAACACAGGGATGCACATATCTTTTTATCAGTCATTATTTTAAAAAATCTTTTCTCAGCTTAATACATGGAAGATGTATCACTATTTTTTCAGATTCATTCACTTATTCAACAAATGCTCACTGAGTGCATTCCAAGAGAACGTGTGCAAGTGCTAGGTACTGTTCAAGGTGGGGAAGACACCGCAATCACTAAACCAAAGCCCTGGCTCTCATAGAGCCTACGGTCCAGGGCATGTGGAAATAGAGGGGAGAGAGCCTGGCAATAAAGGAGTGACATGTGGTATGACACACAGTGACAAGAGCCATGGCAAAAAGTGGTGCAGGGTGAGGCGCAGAGGCAGAGATGCTACTATTTGTACAGGGTGGTCAGGAGAGACCTCTCAAGCCAGGTGTCATCTGAGCCAGATATGTTAAGAAAGTTCGATTCATATGTGCACAGTACGAGCTACATCAGGTGGCTGGCATTAAGGTGACCTTTTAACCTGCAATCTGTCTTTCCATGGTAAGAAATGAGTGTGAAAAAAGCCAGCCATTGCCATCCTTTTGTCTCTTTTGCAGGCCCCGACTTCACCGCATGTCAAGAGCTAACACCATGTGGCCATTGGAGGATGAGAAACCCCTGCATTTTCTGTGAGTCACAGTGGGTAGAATTCCAAGTGTCTATATTTGTCTAGGGTGGAATAAACAGCCTTTTCTAAATATATGCCTGACCACTTCCCATTAACCGAATTCCTAAACACATATTTCTGCTGGGAAAACAGAACACAGAGCATGTCGCTCATGGGAAGAGCAGCCAACTTCTCTGTTCCTCTCAGACACAGAGGTGACACAGAGCTTAGAAGGGAAAACTAACATACTTGGTGGCAGGATAAAGATTTAAAAGACCTTGATATGCTGGCGCTACAACAAAATCAACAAGACAAAATTAGGAAAGATATGCATAAACTCCAACACTGAGGTTTTTAAAAACCAACAGTACAAGTTTGGAATTGGAGTGGTTTTGATAAAATCAAGTCTCCTAAAATAGGCACAGTTCTTTGTCTAAAAACCTAACACATGAGTTATTTGATGAGACCTCAAATATAGTATTTATATAACCTCACAATTTATTAAGGGAATTTTTTTTTTTTTAGTTTGTATTAGGTTGTGGGCTTCTTGAAGCAAAGACTCTGATTTATTCACCTTTTACCCCAGGCCCAAGAACAATTTCTGTCATACAGTATTTTGGTCTGCATAATCATCAACTGTAATACAATATTTGATTGTAATAAAGATGTATATTAGACACATAAGGTGAAGGATATCTCCTTATATGCTGTAGTGCTTGGGTGGCATCTGCAGTGATGTACTAATTAGCATTTGGGTACCACATTGGAGCATATCCACTGGAATATGTGCACAGAGAGATGAAAGGCTTTGAAGCTACATCGCATGAGAAATTATCACATAAAATGGACTATTTCTAATCTTGGAAAGAAAAGCTTCAGGAAAAATCATAGCTGTGTTCAAATACATGAAAAGTTTTCATATAAAGAACAATTAAATGTAGTTTCAGAAAAAAAGAACCAGAGTCAATGAATAAAATTACAGAAAGGCAGCCCTGGCCGATGTAGCTCAGTTGGTTGGAACATCATCCCATGACCCAAAGGTGGCAAGTTTGATTCCGATCAGGGTACATACTCGGGCTGTGGGTTCGATCCCTGGTCCAGGTGCCTGTGGGAGGCAACCAACACATGCTTTCCTCCTGCACCTGACACTTCTCTCTCTCCCTTCCACTCTCTCTAAAATCAATGAAAAAGTGTCCTTGGATGAGGATAAAAAAAATTACAGAAGAGTAGATTTTTAGCTCCAAATGAATAATCTAAAATTAAATGGTTACATCAAAAATGATGAGATTCCCATCACTTGGAGTGTTCAAGTTGGAAGATCAACATCTTCCCAGAAATAGGAAATTGGAAGCAAGGGGTCCTAATGTTCTACCCAACATTAGTCTGTTGATTCCAAGATTATTCTATTTTCCAGTAGTAAGAACTACCCTTCTAAAACAATCGCATCTTAGAAGTGCTATCACTTCTCAGGCCATTATTTTTTTTTCATGTGAAATCCGTTCTCTTGACTTAATTGTACCATTCTGCGGAGCAACAGTCTCACTCAAGGTTCTGATGTTGATTTCAGACAATGTGGTGGTGGTAATCTGTGTGGATTTCTAGGTAATGTAAGTGGTGGATATGTCATCCTGCTCACAATTTCCCAAGATACTCGGTGTCACACTGCAATCCCCCTCATGCTGAGAGACTCGGAGTTCTGTGAATCCATGCTCTGTCTATAGATAAGCTTCTTTGTCACACATTACAATTTCTAATAAAGAAAACAATGTCCTTTTGGCACTCTTATTGTCTTATTGTTCAAGCATGGAATTATCCATCCATTTATTCAACAAAAAAATCATTTAATAACATTTATTGGGCCCAAGTGTGTGTGCTGTAAGCTACATTTCCAAATAAGATGTTCCTGCCCCAAGGAGCTTCCAGCTTAGTAGAAGAACAGACATAAGGCCAAATCAACACAGTGTAATATCCTCATAAATTGTTTTTCCCTAAGATGCAATGTCAGAAAGGAAAAAAAAAGAAGGAAAGCCACTGATTCTGGGTTGGATCATAATAATTCCCTAGAGAAAACTTTGAAAAAAGTGTTGAAAGAGAAGTCAGATTTTTTTTTTTCAGACAGACGAGGTTATCTCAGCAGAAGGAGCAGGGGGTATTGCCATGGAGGAACATTGTCAGATAATTTGCATTGTTTGTGCAAAAGACACTAAGGGGCTTCATTGGGTGATTAGTAACTGTGTATGGTCATCTGAGGAGCTGTTGAAGGAGTAGAGAGTGGATAAATCGTATGTGGGACTGACTGAAGGTAAAATATAAAAGACTGGAAATCTCTGGTACTTCAGAGATCATTGCCATTTCTCACACAAGAGAATGACCTCAAGTGTCAGAAATGAGGTGTGAAAGAAACAGAGGAAATAGTAAAATATATATTAAAAAGAAAAATTAACAGGATTTACTGAGCACATACCAGGTGTTAGACTAGCATTAAACAAGCAAAGGTGAACACACACAATCCTTTGTGCTCGAGAAACAGAGATTCTTTGTAGATGTAAGAGGTTTCCACACCAGATCCTCCATTCAAGTCTTTACTTTTCCATGTGGAATCTCTTTGTGTTTCATTTCCCTCATCTGCTGCTGTGGCAGCGTTTCTTTACTTTGCTCATCTAGAAAATGACCTAATTTTGGCATGGTTGCCTGCCCAGTGAAAACGTTCCCCAGACTTTTCCCCTCAAAGGTAAGTAAGGCTTAAATAATGGTATAAAATTTATCTGAGGCAATGGAAGACATACATGTAGCAGATGGATGACACAAAGTAAATGCTCAATAAACACACACAAAAAGTGAATACAGCATCCTTTCTTCCCAACAAATAATAGCAGTTTTAATAGGGGATGAAGCATGGACATTTTTCTGGGTACATAATGATTCATGTTTGTTGCTTTTAATATGTTGGTTCCATTGGAATAATTGTTTCTTTAAAGTTAATGACATGACCCAGAATACCAATCATTAATTACTTCAAGTCATTTATTTTCTAGAAGAAAATATTCTCTAGAAAATACCATAAGTATTTATGGTATTCTTTAGAAGAAAAAGTAAGTAAGCAAAACTCAGAGAGAGAAAGGAAAAAAGAAAGAATTAATGCTAGTAAATTTCATGTATCTTTGATTTCTAATTCAAATACTTACTGTATTTCTACTTCAATGAATTATAAAGCAATTCTTACATGATGCTCTTATTTTGTATATTTTTTCTCTTCTGTTATTACTGCCTCAAGTACTTTGTTTCTTCAAATGAGCTTACCAAAATGGCTACATTGACTAGTTCAGAATATGCATAAGAACTTCTCAGGCCAATCCCTCGGTAATAGTGAGTGTTTCCAGTTGCTTGGAAGAAATGTTGGCTAAAACTAATCATACAAAAAAAATTTACTTCATTATGTAAGTAAAGACAAAGTGATTTGCTGTGAATTTTAAGACTATTAAGCCAACATCACCCTAAATGTTGCCCACATTTGGCCACTGTGCTCACCCACACGGCTCCTGGCACACTTTTGAGCCAATACCACCACTTCACCTGATTGAACATCCGTGAACACAGAGGGGATAGAAAATTAAACGCATTGATTAGACAGACCGGCCAAGCACATTTGGGCTTTCTGATTTCGATATCAAAATATTGATTGTAATGGTGAGGAAAACAGATTTGCACTATCAATTTTTCATGCTATATTTTAGTTCCAACAGACAGATAAATAAATTCTAATTCATTAAAAAAAAAGTTCTTTTCAAATGGCAGAGATATTGAAGTTAATTCCCTAACAAAAGTCAAAAGAAGCAACAACAGAAAAGAAAAAAAATATCATTTTGTTGGTTTCAAATGAAAGAGCTCAGAATGTTTGCTTATGCTGGGTAAAATATACCCAAACATTACCTTCACTAATTAGGAGCTTAAGTCTGCATTTAAAGATTTCCCCAACCACAAATTTATCCCAGGAGCTAAAGCAGGGAGGTTTTAAGTTTTTAAATTATTTTTAAACGATTTTCACCAGATGCCTTATGCCTCTGTTTAATGTGTTGTGCCCAGGAACTCCGTGTAAAACCAGGTTAGCTCTGCCCACATGCCGCTCTCCATGGGTTAGCGGCATAATCCACCCTCGGATGACTGAGAAGGCAGAACATTTACAATGTATAATCAGACACTGATGCTCACAGCAATGACTCCTGTGCATTGAGAACTCAGTCTTAATAAAGTCAACTGCCCCTCTCTGATTAGTGTTCCCCTTAGTGAAATCATTCTCTCTACATTGAAATAAAAACATAATCCATCCCGGTGATAACTGAATTTGAACATAATGTGAGGTTGGCCTCTGCCTAGACTGTTCTTTCACTTGGAAAGCAAAAATTCTCATCTTGAGGTGGTGGGAGGAAAAACTGAAGCAGGAGGAAGGGTAAAATCTTGGCTGTGAAATGTCTGGCAACATGGCCTGGGGAAGCACGCAGGATGAGAGTCAGTCTCCCAATCCCAGTGTCATCCAGACAGAACCTCTCCAGACAGGTTGGCAGGCTGATGACCTGGGGCCACCAGTTAACATCGTTGTGGACTGGGAGTCACTGGTGGCCACAAGACCCAGAGCACCCACTTATATTTAAAGGCAGCAAACAGTCGCCGTCAGGTGATGTCATCTGTAGCCCAGAGTAGAATAGAGTTGGAATGGGGAGCGAACCACTCCATAAGGTGTCCCCATGTTTTACTTGAATCAATGAAGTTACTTGCCTGAGAAAAGTCAGAAGAAGCAACAACAGAAAAGAAAAAGAATTCATTGTGGAATCAAGGGTTACTAGTTGGTTGATCACATCAGTTGTGTTGGTCTCTGGAAACATATCAACAATGTGTTCCTGGATCGTATAATCTGAACTGCCTCCAAAAGCCCTCTCCTATGATATTTTTTCACCCTTTCTAGAATAGCTGGACATTATGTCATTGGGTTATAATGAGGAATATTATACAATCTTGTAAATATATTAATACATTTATTGCATGGATGCTCTTGGAAAAATTTACCATTATCACATAGAGTCTTCTATATAGATGCCTCTCAGAAATTAATGTGAAAAAAATCACCTGGGGACTTTGTGAAAGTGCATGATCTGGTATAGTAAGTGAGGGTGGGACCTAAAATTTTACATTTATAGTAAATTCCCAGTACTGTCAATGTTGCTGGTCTGTGGACCAGATTTTTTATAGCAAGTTCCATCAATGCCAGATATAATTCAATAAATTCAATAAAAATTAAAAAGAAAGAAATGCTGTGATTGCCAGGTAAATGATTTGTTTTCGTTACGATGTACTGTGAATTACATTGAGTTGGACTGCAGTAGTTTGGTTATTTTTAACATGTAGTGGGCAATTTCTCATAATATAGTACAGCAATGGTATAGGATACCACTCAGATTTTTCTCCTTGAGTTGATAGGTAGGGCGCTTATAACCAAAAGTGTGTCCCATGTAACCAAAGTATGCAGAACCACTTACACGGCCTGTATTTTAGTCACTAACTTCCCCCTGGTATATGAAAGGAATCTTTAAATTACTAGTAACAAAAACCTAAACTGGCTTAAGAAAAAAATACAGACTGACATATTTAGGTATTCCAGGTTTAGACCTTTTCCTCTGGTGTGGGTGGGTACAGGGACACTCAAATAGTGACATCCAGCCTCGCCTCACCTGCTCAGTCTCTCAATTCTGTTTGCTTTCAGGTTTTTACCCTTAGGCAATTTTCTCTCCATCCTCATGGCTCCTTGTAGCTCCAGGATTATAGTACAGGCTACCTGCTTAGCAACTCCAACATAAAACGAATTTCTTCATCCAGAAATTGAATTCAATTGGACTTGCTTTCGCTGCAAGAATGGAAAGCTCTGGCTAGCTAAACCTAGCTCTTATGTCCCCTCTGGACCTGGGTCAACACTGACAAACCCTCCTGGGCTGACAGCTGGCTAGGGAGTATTCTTCAAGAGAAAATTGGGAAGCTACATCAGAAAAAGGAAAAAAAAGGAAGAAAGTTCAGTCCTTCCAGGATGCCTTTTTCTCAGAAATATGGTCCATTCCTACCCTGCTGTTGTCAGCATTGCCTTGAGACTTGCTTTGGCAAATGACACTTAAGCAGAAGTGATATGCGTCATTTCTAAGTGGAAGTTTTAAGAGCCTGGGCCAGCTCTGCCATGTTGTCTCGCCCCAGTGCGATGTCCCAGATAAGAGCAGCTCTGCCCACTTGGGGTCTGCAGTGAAGATGACAGAGAGAAGAGTCATAGCTAACACGTAGAGACACATAATGTGAGCAAGAAACAAGCCTTGGTGTTGGGAGCCATTGGATGCTGGGTTTGTTATCGAAGCAATTCTGAGCCTAAACTGACTGGTAGAATAGGCAAAAACAACAGATGTTATAAGAGTCCACTCATCTCACTCCGACAGGCACATCAATTCTTTTCAAACATACAATTTGAAGAATGCCCACACCAAATTTAATGTGTATAATAATTATATATCTAAAACCCATTCACTTCCTTTGGGAACATAACATCTCCATGCAATTACTGCCTCCAGATCCAAGGTCAAGATCTCTTAGAGGACAGCAATGTCCCTAGGTCAAATCCAGATTAGCTTTTACTGGTAAAGCAACCTATGGTTAAGTGATATATTTAAACATATTCACCCATCCCCCATCCGTATAATAAACACAGAGTTGTGGAGATAAAATGCTTACAAAACAAAACACAATCAATTACTCCTCCTCTTTTGAAAAGAACCCAAAGGAAACAGCAGAATGTTGACACGTCCATAGTCAGTGATAACTTGAGCCCTTCCAGAAGAATAAGCTTCTTGGTCAACCAACTTGTCTTTCCCCACTTTCCTCTCTGCGAGGTTCTTCCTCATTTATTCATCTCCACTGTCACATGCCAGAGGGCACCGGAGAGGGTTCCCACCTGGGGCTGGTATTGGGCTCACCTGGGCCTCTCTCAAAATGGCTAAGCCTGAGAGTCAAGTGAGGAGGCCAACGTTACCTGTGTCTTGTCTTCAGGATCCATCTTAGTCTTGGCTTTTTTATGAGGAAGACCTTTACCAGAAAGTGCGTGGGTGTCTTCCTGAAGTCTCATCTTACCCTCCATTTTATTTCTTATGGTCTTGCTTCGCTGACAGGGACCTGGCTTGGCCCATGCAGCCCAGCATGGGGTCCTCTACGTCTCCACTCTCTCAGCTGCCACAGATTTCCAGCCCTGGGCCAGAAGAAGGGCTGTTCGAGAGACAAAAGGAAACAAAACCAATTTTTTTTTTTGCTTTGCTTTGTAGTTTGACATGATCAAGTATTAACTGAAATCAAACTTGCCTCTTTTTATAGAACCTTCAAGAATTAGTCAATATATTCCAAAATCCTGTTGTTTTCCCTACTAATCTGTTGCCCAGAGAGCCTGTGGGCTGATTGCCAAGGTGTAGAGATGGACATCACCCATCCTCTTTGGTGCTATGTCATTGGGGTTTCCAGGTCACTTCAGTTCAGATGGTGGCACAGCTGAGGCTCTGTGACTGACAATGCCTCACTCCTAAGAACCTTTTAAAAATCAGGTTAGGGTTCTTTTGTTGAAATCCATAAGAACCCACTCTGGCTGATTTAAGAAGGTACACTTTTTGAAAAAGCCCAGATTGGCTCACAATGATGAAGAAAAAGTCAAACAACCAAACTTTGGACAGGATGAGATCCAGAAGTTCCAAGACTTTATAAGCAGCAGAAACTAGTGAGACAAAAGGAAACAAAACCAATCTCTCTTGGCAGAGAGATTTATTTTATAGAAATGTCCAGCTCAGCCCTGATGTCATCATTTTCATTTTATCCCACTTTATTCTGCATGGCTTTTTAAGCTTCCAAAAATCCTTTGGGAACAAGATTCAGACCAAAAAATAATAATACCTGACCTGTACATCTAATGAAAGTAGCTATAGTTGTGTTCTTTCTCGAGACTTTAGAAACTCATAGTCTCTCCTTTGAATTCCCAAGGACACCATGGGTGTATCATGTCAAATTCAGTGCATCCCAAGCCCAACCCAGTGTTTTCTTTCTCTCCCACTATCATAACTGTTTTGTTCCCCTAACCCTGCCTTGCACTTGGTTTTCCTTCATCTCATCTTCCAACTTGGTTTAAATGGCACCAGCAATATTCCCAAACACCTTTGGTAGAAACTTTGAGATAAATTTTATTACCCCCTCCCTATTTCAATATCTATCCCACTCTCATCCTACCCCCTGTAAATCCTCCAATGCTCATTCTATCTCCAAACGATCTTGGTGACTTTTTCTCCTTTCCATGGTCTCATTGCTCTTGTCTGACTCCAGGCACCCTGTACTTTTTCTTGAGAACTATTTCTTATTTATTTTGGAATTTTCCATGATCCCACAGTGTCTAGCACCTGATACGTCCCAGTTAAACAGGTGAGTAAATAGACTTAGTAAATTCTGTAAGACCAATAATTATGTCTGTCTTGTGGACTACTATGTCTTTAATACTTAACAATGCCTGGCACCTGGCATGTTTGCAATAAGTATTTGAGAATCATTGAGAATGAATGAATATATAAGTAAATTACTTTTACGGGTTTTCACTGCATCTACAAAATCACATTGTGTCTACATGTAATATCTCTTCAGTCTGCACATGAATGTGGGTAGAGAAAAAAATGTTATGGATGTCTCTTATCAAAATGGAAGTATCTTTTAAATTAGCTAAATGGCATTTGTGTATACACATTTAAGAGAGAAAGAGATGGAGAGCTTGCCTCAAAGAACAACAAAGATTAAAAGTCTCCCTTAGTTGCTCACTTCCCTGAACTTTCTGGAGTTTTTACCTGGACCACAGGGGCTCTTTCTGCAAGGGGAGTAATTTAGTAGGATGGGTACAGGCAGAGCAGCTGTGACAGACACTTCTGCCCTTGGCTTTTCTCTTGGTGGTGCTTCTGTTCCACATACTCTCAGCAACCAGCAGTCCAACAAACCCACAAAATAATATCAGGGAAGAGGTAGGAACGTGCAGTACTAAGTACATTCGATCGTTATCCTTTAGGCTGAGCCTCCTCTGAGTTAATTAAATTCCAATAAGTATCTTTCTATTTCCTAAGACTTGGAGGAGGAGTCCAACACACTTGAGAAGTCTCCAAACAGCCATTAGATGTTAATGACTAAGCCCTGTTCCAACCTCTGCTGGTTTCAAATGAGAGGACCAGAGGCATAAAGCTCCATAGGGCATTACTAACTTCCTGAGGCACTCAGCTGCTGAAAATGAATTCCTCAAATAATAGAGTTTCCTTTTCCAAAATGTAGCTGGATCAGATATTTTTAGTTTAAAGGTCCTAAAGAGACTTTGCAGGAACATGCACAGCAAGGGGGATTTATGTACAATAAATCACTGGAGGTGTGCCACCCTACTGCTGGAAATTTGAATAAATAACTTTGTTGATTTACGGCAGATGCTTTTTCACTTAGTTGTAGCCTACCAAAGCACATGCTAGGCAGGGAACATCACGAGACTCAGCATCATTTCTGTCTTGTTCAGGGCTGTCTAAATAGGAGCTCACCATGCCTGGCAGAGTAGGTATTGAACAAAATTTTTGAGTGGACAGATGAAAATCCTATCTAAATACAAGGCAATCTTCTTGACTCAATTCAATGGCAAGGTAGGTGATAAATAGAGTTTTGGTCTTCAGACACAAGGAATTGAAAGAACAGGGTAGAGAAAGGACACATGTTGATGGGAAAATGCTTTTGCTTATTAAATTCTTTGATGGGACTACAAAGAATCGAGTAGAAGCTTGGGGAAGGTCTTATGCATAAAATGATGCTCCTTGAAGATTATTGTTTTTCATATACCAGGTGTTTTTACATATATTTCTTAATTATTATTTATATTATACCTGTCTATTCTCAGTCCTTAACACAGTACCTAGAAGTTTGAGTTTAAAAAAATGTTCATTGCATAAATGTTTTAGTCAAATTGATTAAAAATACTCAGAATGTATACTCAGAAATAGGCTCAGAATTTCCTTCTAACTTATGAATTGAACTATTTTTATCTTTAGTCCTGTTCATGACCAAAGGTTTTATTACAAAGAAAACTCAATAAGCATAATGTCAAAATCAATAGTTACATGTGGCAGTTTCTCCATCTCTAAAATGATAGCTTTAATAACACCTAACTTATTTTATAGGCTAAATAATTTCATATATGTAAAGCAAATATAACATTCCACTGAACTCCAGGTTTTAACAAATGTTACATATTATTACATTTGTTGTTATATGTTATAGCCTCAATTTCTCATATTTCTGGAGATCACAGTTGGCTAAATGAAGGTGTTAATCTATAATGACAATTTACTGTAGAAAATTAAGCAGAATTAAACAGAATTGGAACCTACTGTTGGAGTGGGTGTGGGCTGGGTGAAGGCAAGCAAAGGAGGAAAAACTGGGACAACTATAATGGCATAAACAATGAAATATTAAAAATAAAGAGAACTGGAGTAATCACTCCATAAAAATAATAAACAGAATGTTTGGGGGGGGGTCCCCCTTCTAACACATGGGTATTTTTACAGAGAATATCTAGAGACAATCTTCCTATCTAAAGCAAGAAACAGGCCGTTATGTTGGTCATTGAAATTCCCGATTGCGCAGAAAGACACAAAAGCACCGTGGCGCTCCAGGCGGACCTTTGGAGCCCACAGCACTGCGTTTTGTCTCTGAATGCGTGAAGGCGGGGCTGTGCTCAGCCCCCTTCCAGGCCCAGTTCCATTCTCTGCTTTGCTGCCATGGCTTCCCTCCCATCACCGTTTTCTCCTCTCCATTCAGTTGCTCTCCCAGTACATTCCCACTCCAGAGTCAAGCGCTTCATCAGTGAGATCTGACTGTGAGAGCGGAATGAGTTTCCTCGGTGAGCAAGTACTCCCAGCATTCATTCTGTGACCCGCCCCCCCGCCCCCAGTGTCCTCCGGATACTCAGCTGGCAATGCACACGAGTAGAAGTGAGGGTTCACTAGTGTGGCGGCTCTCACAATGCTACCAGGGATCTAACAGGGGGTTAGGGGTTCTCTGCAAGACTCTTTTTTAATTTTGTGCTTTAATTTTGAAAATTACTATGAAATTAATATGAGCATTTTTTGAATCATCTAGATGGCCACCTTATGACTGTGTGTTGCCATGAAATTTCAGGACCCACAATAGGTGTCATTGACTATTATCACTGTTGTGCTAAGTGATCACCTAACATATCAAAATTAATGTATAATGTTATATTTTTCCAACTGGGATCAGCAGAGCCCTTCAGGTTATCCTGGGACTCTGCAAGTTCTTAAGTTTGAAAAATAAAAAGACAGAATAATAAGGCTTTTGAAGAACAAACAGACAGTAACCAGAGAGGTGGGAGAGGGAGATGATGGTGGAAAGAAGGGAAAAGGTTGTCAAGGAACATGTATAAAGGACCCATGGGCAAAGCCAAAGGGGGGTAAGATTAAGGATGGAAGGTGTGGGTAGATAGGGCAGGGAAAGTGGTGGTAGGAAAATGGAGACAACTGTATTTGAACAACAATAAAAAATGATGAAAGAAGCAAGGCTTTTGAAGGGAAATAGAGTCTATGTAAAACAAAAATTAAAGCGAATACTTTTTTCCAATGGAAGGTAGAATTTAGGTACAGAGAACTCTCACAGGTAAAATTCATGAGAAGAATCTTCATCTTCATCAACAAATGCACAGAATACTAATTCCATATTAGGGTGTGTTCAGCTGTCAATCCAGAGACAAATGAAACTTAGCCACTGCCCTCGAAGGTTTGACAATCAAAACTAACAGAGTCATATACTAAGCAGGGCCTGGTCTCTCAGCAGTGGAATAGAGGCATGTACAAAGTGCAGTGGACAAAAGCAAAGTAACACAAACTTCTGCCTAAACAAGAGTTGGAAAAAGCTTCAGAGAGAAGATGGCATTTGAGCTGGGTTTCGAAGGCTCTGTGGAAATTCATGAGGCATATAGAAGAGGGTGTAGGTGAGAATGAAGAAGAGGCTATTCCTGTGAAGGAAACCGCCAAGAAAACGAGAAGACAAAGCACCTGTGTCTTTAGGAGCCGACAGCATCAGCATGGCCCGAGTTTCAGTTTAGTGAAGAGAAGGGCCAGGACTACAACTGAAAGTGTACACCGGGATAAATTTGGAAAGATCTCCTAAGCCCTGTTAAGCAGTTTGATCTTTGTTTTATTGGCAATACAAAGCAAACAGGAGTTTTAAAGCAAGCTGAGACATGATGAATTTTTTCCCAGGAAATAATGGTCTGTCGATAGTGTAGAAGATGGATTATTAGAAGGAAGGAGCAACTGCTTGGTTAGAAGGCTGTGACAATAATCCAAACTGTGGAAAAACTAATGAGAATCTTTGATTCAGAACTCATGATGGAGTTGGAACAGATGGAAATGGAAGACTAATTACACATGGAAAAAAATTAAACTGGATGATAAAGATTCTAGTGCAGAGCCTGGGTAGATATTGAGGGGAATGACCAAGAGAAATAGGAGATTCAACAAAGTACAGTTTCTTTCAGCTGCCAGTAGGATGTGATGGAGAGGAAACATGTCTTATTTTGGAAACATTGAGTGTCAAGAGTGTGAAGTTGTTTGATTAGTTGTGAAAGGCCCTGCCTTCCTTTCCTGCTTTGGTCCTTTCCTCCTATCTCATTTACTCTTCAACTCTTTCCATTTTAGTTCAAACCCCCAAATCCCCAACTAATCTGCTTTCTCAAAAACCAGCAAAAGATTCCAATCAGTAAAACCAGCATTCCCTTTTCACTCTTCAATTCGCTTGCTTTTTTCTAAAAGTTAAATATATATGTAGCTCTGTAGCCAAGGTGACCACATAAATTATTGTCTAAATGGACATTTAGGTATGTGGAAAGGGCACTATGAATCATAATCTTTGGACAGTGCAGGAACAACCAGAATGTTTGGTCTCCAGGGAATTAGGAATATGCCAGGTCTGGAAGTTGTGCCAGAACAAGCAAGTAAATACTGAAAAATGGTAGAGCCACCCAAAGTTTATTTTGAATAATAGTGAAATAAAAAGCCTGATATTTCAAGTGCAGAAAAAATTTCCCAGCCTCCACCAACATTGGATATGTGCCAGGGTGGGGCTGGGGAGGGGCACAGGCTTCCCTCGGAAGGTCAGAGGAACAATGGCAAGGGGGCAGCATGATGGTTTTCAGGCATTCAGGCTCAAGCTCGTTAAAGCATGAAACATCAAATACCAAGGACAAGCTAACTCCCAATTTTTCCCAGAGATACCCTAGAAAAGACGGGTCCTACAAAGACAAATCATAGCACCTGTGTTCACAAGTAGTTGAAATGGACATAAACATTGGGGTTCTAAATGGCTAAGGAGGAAATGCAGGACCTGGATTATTTCACTTTTTAAAAAAGAATTATGCAAAAATAAGGATAAAATAAACAATAATGAGATTAATATGTTAAATATCTCTTGATTTTTGAGGCCAAGAGGCGGTTATCACCATACTAGACTGAGGTCATGAATATTTTTGTTCCTTATTTTTATATATCCTCATGAGAAAGATAAATATCTGCCTTCTAAGATTTTATTAATAAAAACTTGTATATTATTAGCTTTTAAAAGAAATGTGTGTGTAGAACATAAGGATTAAAAATATCTATCGATAGATTTGTACTACAGTGTGCTTACCCTAAAATGTTTACTTGTCCTAAAGTTTGACAGTCAGGCTGTCGGTTGTGGCTTTCCAATTTGCTGTGTTTAAAGATCACACTTTCTGCAGAGAATGCTGATGTTTTAAAGCATCCCTAAAGTTATAGACCATCTGAAGTGGGTTTCACACTGGGGCTAAGAGCCACTTCATTATCATTTTGTTTTAAAAAGCAACATAAACTTTTGACTTTGAAAAGTACATTTTGCTAAAATACTAATTATGCTGCCATATGTTGTTTTTGTGCCTTGATTTTAATAGAAAATGTTTTCTTAAGAAGGAATAGTGGTTTGTTATATAATTGTTTTTTTACAACTATAGAGCCCAAAACTGTATTTTCTGTTTTAGCAATTGATAGACTTTAAAGCTAAAGCCATTCCTTGAAATAATCTGTTTAATGACATCCTACACCCTTACCTATAGTTTATAATTCTATCTGGCTATTCTTTAACCTCTTAAAAGTGCTATTGATATTTCCAGAGCTACAAAGAGGGTGGCTTCTCTTTCTATTCAGTGTAAGAAATGAGAAAAGACATATCCAATGAGTTATTGAAGTTAAGTGGAAGAACAAAAGAAATCCCAGAATATAACTTTTACAACTAGCTCTGTTTGGTTGAATGTTCAACTGTCGTAGAGGGGAAAATGTAAAGCCCTTATTAAGGAGCAAGTTTACATGTGTGTTATGAATCTCCTAGGCTGACTGTTTCATAATCTTAATTATTGATGTGTAGCACATAAAAGGCCTAAGGTCTTCATTTGAGTAAATGACATGATAGCTTGGGAACCAGATAAAATAAAATGTCTGCTGAATATGATAAGAACAAAAACCAAAGAAAAGACTATGATTCAAGGACATGCTTGATTTTATTTGTTTGTTTGTTTATTAGAGTTTCCCTTTTTGTTTAAAATAAAAGGAAGCAGATGACCAACGCAATAAGCAAGAATTGGGTAGGGGCAGGGACCGGTCCTTTGGCTGAGGCGATGCAAACAGGATACACCGGGGCTCAAGGGGGTGTCAGCTGAGCAAACCAAACTCATCTTTCAAGCACATCTATGAAGGTCATGAAATGTCATTCAGGTGCTATAAACTCTCACTTATTTTATGGAGGCAAAATTTGTGAGCATTCAAGAAGTTTCATGATAAGCCAGGCATCTGGAATTGTTGAGGCCTGAAGAATGAGAAAAATTAAGTATTTTTCTTCCACTATTAAGAAAGAGAAGGTTGGAGAAACTAGTGACGGAAATCATTCTACATCTACTGCAAAAGATATAATGTACTAAATCTAAATATTTGTTGAACTTTGTTCTATGTTCCCTCCACTTGTTTATGGCAAATAATTTGAATGCAATGCAAGATGAAGGTTCTCAGAAGGGGCTATTCCAGACAGGGGAATTCTAGTTGGTGGATCTCTCTACTCAGAAACTGAGGTTCATACTTGTCAGATAAACTGTGGCCATAGAGCCAGGAAGGAAAACAATGAGCCCCCATAAAATCTGATTCTGAAAATCCAACCCCAAATCGACGGGGGTGATCAAAGAGGCAAAGGAAACATGCTGGGAAAAAGAAAAACCTCTCCATAGTCTCTGCATATTTATGTTTTTCAATAGTTTTCTGAGAATTCTCAACTAGTTTCCAGTGGAAATAAAATTTTGAAGATCAGCTTTTGGTCTTCAAACGTGTTTTGTGCCTCCAGTACGCACCAGTGAAATGGATTTTCCTTGAGCTGCATCTGGAATGGGCTCTCACTGGCAGGGTCTCCCCTTCATCCCCCTTTACCACTGCCGATTTCCAGCCCCGAGGCCTCCGTCCTCTGAACTCCCCCGCCCCTCAGTCCAGATGTTCCACACAAGCTCATCAGTAATTTACTCTCAGATTCTTCCAGCGATGGAGGCCATTTCTGGGCCAGAAAACACAAAGGGCCTCGGAAGTTCAGTTGCCCTCTGAAACTGATGATGGGTCTGACATCAGAGTCAAGAACGGGGTCCCCTCACACTCTCAGGGAACCCACTCCAGTGAAGGTGGTCCCCCTGACAATCAGGGTGCCTCTGCTGTTGGAGTGCTGGGGCTCTGAAGGTGCGGGGTGAGACTGCATTGCCTTCTCAGGGAGTCTCGACTCACTGAAGCACTTGGTGCTCCGTGACTCAAAGGACTCACAGCCTCCAAACCGTGAAGACACGCTTATGTGCACCTCAGCTCAGTTTGCTTTGCTTTATTTCGTTGTTGTCGTTTTTACCTGTAGCCTTACCTGGTAAGTTTTGCGTACACGAAGGCAAAGGACGATCTGAGAGCTGAACCCTCAGGACTACCTTTTCCCTTAGAACGGTGGTATTAGTTTCGAAACGTATTTTTGTTGCCATGATCTCACTTCCCTCAGGATGCATTAGTTCACAGACCTGCACATGGGTTTGAGGCCAGTTTGACTTTCAACCATGATTCCTGACAAGACACAGCAGTATTTTGTGTGCATGGACAGAAGCACATGTGTGAGGCACGCACCAGGTTCTTAGAGAATGTTCAGTCTACTTGAGCAGAAAAGACAGCAAATGATAGTGGCCCAGGAAGCAATGTCTGCCACACGAATAGCCATGGGAAGTCCTCACACAACTGGGGACTAGCAGATATTGTCCTGCCCCCACAGCGTGGACATGGTGGCTAAGGTCAGGCATGTGTTCTAGGATGGAGGGTTCTGAGCAGGTGGTTCTGGGGGCGAGGGCTGCTGCTCTGTTCTTTCTCTCCCTTTCTTTTCTCCTCCTCACTGAGAATCAGAGCACCGGAGTTTTCCTGGGCTCCATTTCACCAACAGGAGTGGGTACTTTCCCTGCGAGACAACCCTAAAGGCCTCTCGCACCTTCTTCTTCCATTGGGAGCCCTCGAGAGACGGCTGCCTTCGTGCCCTGCCCTTCAGCTATGATAGAGAGCGTGGTCACCTTTGTCCACTGTGTCAGGGAGGCCTGGCTCCTTACCCGGGGACATCGTCCCCTCCTGCGTTCACCTGAGAAGGGTCCCCTTTTGGGCAGTCACCTGCACCAGCTGCTCTCACCGCCCGCACAGCTGAACAGAAGTCTGGTGGACACACTCCCCCAACCACGGCCCAGGAGAGAGATGAGGAAGCTTCACCTAGGTAAACATATGAACTATAAAAATAAGAACTTTGGACCAGTTTGGAATCTGTAAGATATTTCGAGCCCCACATTTCAAGAAGAAAAAAGGCCTCTATAGGTTCAACGCTTTGTCCCTTTTTAGCTCAGCTGCCTGTTAATCTCATGGTGAGAAGGAATGCGTAAACTCTGGAATGCATCAAAAAGAGAATCTCCTGAGGAGAGTGTATCTCAAAATGTATTTATCTATGAATAAAATGTAGACTTTTTAAAAAAGTAATTCCATACAAGAATTATAACTAAATTCAAATCTAGCAGCCTATTGAAATATTTGTATATTATTTTAGTATCAACACATTCAAAACAAATGAATTAATTCCTTAAAGTTACAAAAGCTGATTTTCATTTCTCATAACTGAGTAAATTTTAAGAAGAGTAATGGTCTCAGGTAACAAGTGCTTTATAGAATGTGTTTCAGTTTTGCAATTGAGCCTTGGCCTTGAGTGTTGGAGAGGGGGTTCAGATTATTATAAACCCTAATCCCATTTCAAATTCAGGTTCATTAAGATCTGTTTCAAACATAAACTACTTTTAATATTAAACAAATTATATCTGTTGGTCTAAGAGAACAACATCTTTCCCATCAGAAACTAAAACCAGACTTTAAGGACTCAATATCGCAAAAAAGTCCATTTTTTTCATTTATCTACAGATTCAGTGCAATTCTAATTAAAAATTTTAATATAATTTTATAAGCTGATACTGAAATTAACATAGCAAAGGGTCAAATAAGGCATAAGCTTATCGTTGGATACCTCAAATCTTACTGTAAATCAAAGGTGATTAGGGAAGCACAAGATTTGTCTGGAAAAAGACAGACAGGCCAAGGAAACAGGAGAGAAAGTCCAGAAACAAACCCCACACACTTAAATGTAATAATGAATGGAAAGGGGCTTGAAGCTCAACGGTAAAAGGAGGGACTATTTACAAGTGGTGCTGGCATAATTAGTTAGAAACGAAATAATGGATATTGCACTTCTACCACACATACTTTACCCTTGCAACTTTAAAGCAGATTAAAGAATCAAGTGTCTTAGGTTAAACTACAAGCTTTAAGTGAGAATAGAAGGAATATCTTCATTACTGTAGCATAAGACATTAAAAATACATAAAAGAGCGAACCATAAGAATAAAGGACTGATGATAACACTACATTAAAATGAAGAACTTCTGATCATCACAGGAAATTGTTAAAAAGTGAACAGGGAAGCGTCAGATAGGAAGAAGCCACAACAGTTTGGTATAAAAAAAGCATACAGAGTTCTGAGGAATGAAGTAGAAGATGACAAGTAACGAAACAGCTGGCAAAGACACGAATGGGAATTTCTCAGTAGCGTAAGCACCATGGGTGCCCTTCGTATGAAAACACACTCAGCCTCATTAGCAATCAGAGAAACGGGACTGAACACTGCAGGAAGACAGCTCTTCCCATCCACGCGAGAGGCCCGCATTCCTACGCAGTAGAGCCCGCATCTGATTTAAGTTTCTCTGCCTTGGTGTTTCCATTCGGACGTGACGATAATTCCTTTCGCCCCTGTTTTCCACAGTCTGGTTTGTTATTCCACATTCTTTTAAATTCTAATACATTACCTTTTCCATTACTTCCTTTCTTTGCACCCTTATATCAGTTTCTAATGGTTTTAGCAGGAAACAGGCGTTTCTGCTCAACGTGTGCAAACTCGTGAACACATGAAAGGAATGGAAATGGAGATTTCAGACCACCAGATGTCTTTATGCACAAACATAAATAATGTTGCTATAAAATTGACCCTGGCCTACCTTTTAAGTAGAAAAACACTCTCCTTTCATCCAACACAGGTAATTATGGATGATTCATTTGCTACTAATTTGCTGAAAACTCAATTCAGAAAATCCTAAAAATACATATATTAACACTAGTTAAGATATGACATTCAACGGAAATCTGTTCATTCTGATACTCTTCTAAGAAAATCTTTAGATGGTGTTTTCCAATCAGCATAATGAGGATTTTGGAATTTATGAAATCTACGGCCTTTTTCAGCTCTGAAGTTTCAGCTCTGTGTTTTTACTATTAAGGATTGTTTCCTCCTATAAAAACAGATGGAAGAGCCAGTACAGGTCTCTGTCTCTCCTCCCCATGCCCTCTCGCTTCTGTGTCTAACTAAAGTTCTTTCTTTCCCTCTCCATTTCTTTCCCTCTGTCCCCCTTGTTTCAATCTGTCTCTTGTTGCCCATCATATTCCACTGCTTTCTCACTTGTTCCATAATTTTAAAAAATTAACCAGCTGAGAAATGTCTATTAACTTTCCGAGAATTAATCTTCCACAATTAAAAAGAAGCACTGCTGATATTACAAATTTAACAAAATAAGTGTAACTCATATGCCTACTTCCAACCATGATGTTGCACAATGAGATGTAGTCGCGTGTGATGAACAAATATTCAATCTTCCTGTTGTCAGAAATTAGCTTCTCCGAGTGTTCTAGCAGTTTTTAGGAATTCTCAAAGTGGCCACTCACACCCTGGTCTGTCGACAGGAGACCCAAGCCTTCCTTCCACTTTACTTGTTGCAGCTCCCCGAGACACCACCTGGGCCAGCTTTACCTCTCCTCTGCCCTTTCTGAGTAGGTCACTGTCCCTGCCAGATGCTGACTTCTGACGCTGATGAAATCTCATCCTTGTGATGACACAGCATCTCCAGAGTCCAGGCAGAGGTAAGGAGAATAACTCCTCTCGAACATATCCTATACTTCATCATCTGGGCAATGAGGCAGATCTGCTTCTGTGGCCATCTCAGTTCTTCATGAAAAAGAGCACCGCCAGGTTCTGGTCCTCTCGGGGCTCACCCAAGGCTCACTGGCATTCAAGGCCATGTGTGGAACCGCCCCCTTCGTGTGAAGAAGGGACAGCGCCTCATGTTATCCTTCTAAATTCTATCCGCATTCAGAACTCTGATCTCTCCTCCCTTGTTATCTTCCTATAAGCTATCTCCCAGCTATTCACTTCCTAAAATGTATTTCCAACTTAGAATTCTCCCTTTCTCACAGTCCCCAATCTTTTTAATTAAAAACAGTGGCTTCCATGCCTGGCAAAGATATAAGCACACCTGGAAGAAGCTAGGGTACGGGCCTCACTAAATAAATCATTAGATTAACCTGCCAGACCTGGATATTGAACTTGATGAGTGAACTTGGTGGAGAATACTGACCAGTTGTTTATGACCCTAAGGGAGAGAGAAACTTGCATTTGCTTTACTTTAGGGTCTAATCCATACAAATTTTCCCTTCTAGCTATTGCAATTCTGTCTTTTATTTATCTGCAGCAGTACTATAAAACATTTGAAAATTGCACAAAAATATAAGAAATAATATATAAATCACTTTGAAACCTATCACACTGAGACAACCACTGTTAAGATCTCAGCATCTCTATTTCATGTTCTTCTTATGAACGTACTGCACCTACAGACTGATTTTACGTAAATGGGACCATACCCTTTTTGTTTACATCTTGGAAATGTTTAATGTTGTCTTTTTTAGTGTCCCAACTTTATAAGTGCTCTTACTCATTTTTTCCCCTCCTACTGTTCACTGAGAGTTGCTTACCGGAAATATTGCTTCTTCTTTCTCTTTGTGACTGCAGAATTCCCTTGAGAACATGACCATGTACCCACCACCTCGCTGCTTTCCCAATACAGCTCAGATATCTTCATTCTCCTCCAACAGTACCCTTCTCCACACATACTCACCATCATCCTCATTTGGTGTTTGATATTTGCATGGATATTTTTGCACATCATATACACCTTTGTCCCTCAAAAATATATAATACTATTTTATGTTTTTATCTTCACACAAATGGTCAAACTTTATATGTTTTCCTGAAACCTCTCTTTTATTTCCTCAATGTAGATATGAGTAACTCTACTTTACTCATTTTGCTAAATTGTATTTTATGAATATGTGTCAAGTTATTTATCTTTTCCCTGTTAAGGGACATCTATATTGTTCCCAGCATTTTATCACCTAAGCTGAGAGGCAGAACAGAAAAGCAGTTTTGAACAAGGGTTCCAATGTCAGGGTGAATGAATTTGATGTATGGTTGTCCCCTTAGTTGCTAAGCAACCTTGGCAAAGTTCTTTAACTCCTCTGTGCCTCAGTTTCCCATTTTTTTAAGATTTTATTTATTTATTTATTTTTAGAGAGAGAGAGAGAGAAACATCAGTGTGCGGTTGCTGGGGGACATGGCCTGCAACCTAGTCATGTGCCCTGACTGGGAATCGAACCTGCGATGCCTGGTTCGCAGCCCGCGCTCAATCCACTGAGCTACACCAGCCAGGGCTCAGTTACCCATTTTAAAATGGAGATAACTCACAGGAATATTGAGATAAGCATTAGCTTGAAAGATATATAATTGTAATTTTTATAGGTTAAATTAGTCAAATATGAGCATTTTCATAGGGTGCAACCCACTAAATGAGTTCACACATGTGTTTATAATCATGTTGGTGTGGTGTTCATAATCATGTCTGTGTGGTATGTACTCAGTAAAGGTTAGCGGTGATGACAAGGCTGACAATGATCATGATGATGTCTCTTTGAGTAGATGTGTATCCGAGTTTCTCTGGCCTGTATATCTAGGGATAGGACTTCTGGGTCACAGAATCTATGTGAAGTCAACCTTTATTTCCAAAACGTTCTCCAGAGTTTTTCTCTCCAAGCTATGTTTTATCTTTCCATGTATTTGGATCTTCTTTAATATCTTTCAAAGAGGTTTTACAATATTGTTCCCAGAGGTTACTCAGTTTTTCTCCTTCCCCTCCCCCCATCCCTCTGCTCCTCTTTTCCTTTTCCCTCTTCTTTTTCTGCTCTTGCCAATGAAACACTTATAAATTATACATTCTAGATATTGATTGCTTATATATAAGGATTCCCTTGATTTTTTTTTTTGCTTTAATATTCCAGATTCAAAGACTAATACCCTCTGATGTCAGAGGTAGATTTTGAGAATCTACTCAGGTCCTGAGACTTCTTCCTGTTTCTGAAAGATTAACATGACTTTTCTGAGTCATTCAAATAATCAGACTCCAACTTTACTTTCATGGGTCAGAAAAGCTCTTGTGCAAGCTCTCTCTTGGGTTGACACTCAGAGCCTTCAGACACCATTTCTTTGGCTTCCCTTTAGCTCACAGAGGAGACTGGCCTGCTCTAATCCTATACCCGGGGGCCTGGAGAAGCCATAGGCTTTATTTGCTCACAGCTTCCACCCCTGCCTCTCTATGGTCCCAGCGACCATAGCTGGAGGGTGGATGCCTCTCTACAGTCCCAGAGAACACAGCTGGAGGGTGGATGCCTCTCTATGGTCCCAGCGAACACAGCTGGAGGGTGGATGCCTCTCTATGGTCCCAGTGACCACAGCTGGAGGGTGGATGGAGCTGTGATCTTCCCTGAGTCTCCCTCCTTCGTTCTCCATTCTCCTCTCTCTAGTCAGAGGAACAAGTCCTTCACTCAGCTAAGAACAAGGTTGCACCAAAGCATAGACACATACTATTGAAAATGCCTGATGAAACAAATTTCTTTAGTTATGTGAGCAATGATCTGACTCAGAAATTTATTAGTAACTGGACAATACTAATTTAATATAAGTAATTCTCAGTAAAGATTGCTGTGAATACTTTCAGAACAATGCCTAGTAAACAATTTAATGCCAGGTGATGTATTCAAGGAGTGAGAATGACAAAGAGAATTTCTGTGAGACAGCACTGAATAGAATATTTTTCCATTTACATGTGTAATATTTGAAAAACACGTAACTGTTCAAGTTCAATTCTTTCCGTAGCCTCCTTACGTTATGATTATCCTTTCCTTGTTATTGAGTTTTTCTATCTACCCTTTTCCCTTTCTACTAGACCCTTCCCATCAGCATTTAAATCTAATTTTGGACTTGCCGTTCTTTTTTTCTTTTTAAGATTTATTTTATTCTCATTAGAGGGAGAGGGAGAAGGGAGACGAGGAGAGAGAGACATAGATGTGAGAGAGATATACTGATCAGCATCTTGCCCACACCCCCCTGGAGATGGAACCCACAACCCCACAACCAGGCATGTGCCCTGACCAGGAGTCCAACCCAAGACCTTTAGGTTGTGGGACGATACTCCAACTTACTGAGCCACACTGGCCAGAGCTATATTTGCCATTCTTAAAAATAAAAGCAAAACTGCTTCCTGAAACTGTTGTTTTATTTCCACTTTTCAAAGTCAACTGTTTCAAAAGCATTATTTACAGTTTTCATCACCTCTTCCATTGTGGCTTACCACAGTCACCCACTTGACCAAAACCTCCTTTGCCGAGGTCTCGGCCGTCTCCACCGGGGTCCGTGCGTCCTCATCTCCCCCAGCCTCTCCTGAGCACCCACTCCACCGCCACAGCTGCTCATTGGGCTACCCTCCTTCCTCTCCAGCCCCTCCTCCTGCTCAATAGCCTCAGCTGATCTCTGCCTCCCTCTGCAGCCTCACAGTCCGGTGCTTTCTTTTTCGTTCCAGACACACGTCCTTAAGTCCTTAGAACGTGCTGGACTCTTTTCCCTATGCTGTTCCCCCTTCTTGAAATGCTTTTCCTAGTCTCTTACATGGAAATACCTCCTCAGCTTAAATGCTGCTTCCTCAGGGGAGGGGCCTTCTCTGACCTCTCTGCCTAGTTAGGTCAACCTATTAGGCATTTTCTTTGTAGCAGTAATTGTCTATATATACATAGGCTATTTTTATTATATATATATAGTCTACTATAATTTTGATGAAATAAATATGGATATAAGCATGTACTGGAAGTTTAGTCTATGACTAAACTCTGAGCTCCATAAAGTCAGAATCCATAGCTTTCTTATTTATTGCCACACCTCCAAAATTAGCATGTAGTTGGCATAATAAAATATTTGTTAAATAAATACTTGGATAAAAAATTCTAACATACCCATACAGAAAAAGGCATATGCTCTGGAAACTAAAATGCATTTGCCTTCTTATAAAAACAGACCAGTGGAAACTTTCCTTGGACTGAGGGCATTGTTGGCTCTGTAGAGAGACGGATCTTGACCCTGGAGGGTGTCCCACCAATATTGGTGTGATTTGCCTGTGGATCATATTGGTGACTTTTTCAAACGTTTTGGTATACTGACATGTCTAAATGGAAACTTCCATTCTAAAATTGGCTCTATTTTCTTGTGAGTGCTGCCTTTATTGAAAAAGTGATAAGTCACCTTCCCATTTTTTAATAACAAAATATACATAAATCAAAACAAAAAGGCAATATCTATTTAATAGAATATTTAATAAAAGTTTTTATGTACTATTGCTATTGGTGGTTTGTGTGCTCATTTACTGTATGATGGGAAAACTCTATTCTGCTACCACAGGGATCTATGATGACTGTGAACTTGAACTCTAGATACCGGAGCTTCCTAAGGGAACAGGCAGCCATACATTACATGGGCCATTTCTATGTGGGCTGATAAGACACCACTGAGAATGTTCTCTAGGGAAAAATTCAGCCCTGGGAAAAGATTATGTAAATGAGTAATTTCATATTGTAAAATTATACTTTATATATTTTTTAAGAAATAAAAATATGTTCTTGCATGTAGTCATTAGATAAGGATCATAATCTTCATTGGTAATATTTGCTACTTAATACCAGATGCACATTAGCTCTGGTAAATGGCTTGTAAGATGTTAAAATTAATTCTATAGACAATTTAATAATTTGATTTTCAAAACAAGTAGGCAATGACAGAAAGATGAGAATAATGAAAATGCAGTATATGATCTTAAAGGAAAAGTTATAAATATGGATTTAAATGACAGATATACAGACATTTTTATTCATTTTTGTATCCCTATGGCACTAATATAAATGTCAGAGGCTCGACATCCTAAATTATCATTATTGCTGTTTTTGTCTCCTTTGTGCCTGAAGAATTTGAAAACCACTATATTTACTCTGCTTCAAAGCACCTACCTCATGGTGGGTATGCTGTATTAACTGAGGTTGGGGGGCTGCCCATACTGAGTTAGGGCTCCCCCGCACTGTAGCTCAGGTTCACATCTTATACGCCTTAGGAAAGCATTATTGAGCCGACTGCTTATACAGCAGCAAAACATACCTAAACTACTTCATAATATCTGCTAGTGGTCTCTCTTCTCCCTCCTCTTCTCCCCCCCTCCCTCCCTCCCTCTTTATCTGTCTCCATATCTATCATCCGTCTATTGTCTAGCTATCTAATCTACCTATCCTCTGTCTCCCTCTCTCTCTCCCTCCCTCCCTCCTAGCTCTCCCTAATATATTGTTCCCATTTTGCATTGTAATGTTTAACAAAGTTAAAATATAGTTAAAAGGCAGGATAGAAAAAACAAATTTATATAGGCATAAATTGAGATTCAAAATGGCAAAAAAAATCCATCAGCAACAAACATATTATACAACAAAATAGACTTTTGATCAAGACATTTATTTTTCCAGTGCCTTTGATCCTTCTCAAAATAATTTTATTGGCAGAGCCCAGACCATGTTCTGGGCTGGGCTCTTTTACTATCTAACTGTGTGAGATTGAGCAACTTGGACGGACCACCCTCACTTATCAGAGCCTTGAGTTCCCCACCTGTAAGTAAGGAGTTTTTTACATCAAGACATTTACTTTCCCAGTGCTATAGATCATTGACCTATGACCTATAAGCACCTATAGCCATGCAGTTGTGGAAGTCAAACTCCTCAAGATTATTCCCATGGCACCTTTAATTTAATACATAGATTGCTTGTCTTTGAAAAATTAATATAGAGATGTGGAAAGTACTTAGATTCTCCATCTTAGAGTCTTAGTCTTTTGTAGTATTTTTATTTATTCATTTTGAAGTTCTAAGTCTCCACTTTATTAATTTTTTTTACTTTGCACAATATGGATTAATTTTCTTTTTTAATCACATTTTTTCAATGAGTTTCCTTTCATTATTATTTTGTGTTAGTTTCAAGTGTACAGCTAGTGGTTAATGCAGATGCTAAACACGACCTCAGATTGTGGAGACAGAGGGAGAAACAGAAAGAGCCTAAGAGAGAAGGCTAAACTAAAACTATAATTAATTTTTAATTCCATTCAACTTTCTCTCCCTTTTTGCCAGGAAGGCAGTTTTCAAGTACAACTATCCATGTTGAGAAAGCATAGTCTTTCATCATACAACTAAAATGTCCCTGAAGGAATATGAGATCACTACGTCTTTATTGGTTCACAGCTCCTACTGAAAAGATGGTCTTTGGAGAATATGCTGTGAAATTTTTCTGAAGAATTTTCTTAAAACATTTCTTGTAGACTGCATATGTCTTGCTTTCTTGAAAAAATTTCATAAATATTGAGGGACAAAAGTCTGGTATGGGGGCACAACAGTTGTTTAGAAAGCTCTATATTTATTTAATAAAGCAAGTCTGTGGCTCTTTGAGTTTGGGTAACCCACAATTTTTTTTCTCATAATTTTGAGTAATTATTGTATTTAATTTCCTTTTTCTCAGTCATTAATACCTCAAGGGATTTTTATTTATTCTCTACCAAGTTTTAGGAAGGATTTCTGGTGGGGATTTGACAAGTTTAGTGATTGTGGTAGTTACTTTTGTAGATGAAGAGCCTGATTTGATTGTTTCTGCAAAGAAAAGATGTGTAATCAATTCTCTATTAATCACACTAAAGGATGAAAACAATTAGGAAGATAATTTAAGTCACTAAATAGGCCAAAATTCATTCTATTTTTGACTTCAGAATATGCTGTAATATTTACCCTTGAAAGTAGGCGCAATTGGTGATTAGCCATTCAATCTACCTGATGAAAACACATGCGTGGAAGGTCTATGAGGAGGAGCAGGAAGGATGCCTGCTTCATACCTGTCTCCCTTTCCTGAGCATTCTACCTCTTCTCCCGATTCACTGATTCACTGCTGAAAACGGGATGCATCACTGACCCCGCTGATGAGAAACAGGAGCCATGAGTGGAATTTCCTTATTCCTAAGCTTTTGGCTCAGACCTTTCCTGGGGCAGAGAGGCGATTAAGTGTTCCACTTTAGACAGTACCTCTTCCAGTTTCTGCTGGAAGAGAAAGATTTAATTACTCGTGGCAGATGGGAATGCGGGTAGGATTCTGCATGTATGCTACTTTGAAAGGCAATTGAAAAATTCCCTATGCCATAGTTAGTTTCCACTTAAATATTTCTGCAACTGTATTTCACAATGCAAAAGCTTCTTTTTCTCTCTTTCTTCGCCTATGGTAATGGGATAACCACTGCTGTAGGAGTTTCACAAACACTACAAAGGGTGATACTAGTGCATTAAAATAATTCATATATATCTATATATGTATAATCACACTGCTAATGAGAATTTTTGTTTTTATTTTGCTCATAATAATCAAAATGGTGTTTGTAATAGTAATATACTTAAATGAAAAAATTACGCTTTTTATCATTTTGGGGGATTCGAATTTCATAAGTGCCCATGCATGCATCTATTAAAAAAGAAGCTGTTGTGATAGTACAGACCTATCCACATGCAACTTCCCTAAAGGATTATTTCTAGCCTAGAAATGGGTATCAAAAGTGACCTTTCAATGGCTATTCATCTCTGTGATGATGCTATTTGAGCATGAGAAAATGTAGCAATACTGTCAGTTATATCCCTTAATGCTAATCTCAATTTTATTCCTAATATCCCTGGATCTCTTTATCTTATGTATCATTTAATAGTGGCATTACCATTTTTAAATTATTAAAGAAAATAAGGAGAGTTAAATGGCAACTCACACATAAGCAGATCTAATGGTCGTTTATTTTCTATTATTAGAGGAGAACCAACTCTTGAGTGCAATGGGTTAAGACATTTTTAAAATGTCATTTTTATTTTTAAAATGGATTAAGAAACAACATTGATTATGGTGCAGTATTTACATATACATTATTTTAAATTAAGTACACCAGGAAAGCATGACCAAGCAACAAATGATGCACTGTTATCAATACCTACTAATAGTTACTGAATGTTCAGCACAAATTTGGGGTGATGAACATAGAAGAGGCATATTTTGTGTTTCTAAAACACACAAGTGTAAATGAATATCATACATGAGGATACACTTTTGGATGAAGGATGTAAGGTACATTAATCTATTGCATTTTCCTTCAAAATGCATCATACTGAGATTCAGGCTAGAATAAGAAGGGGGTTGAATTCTAAGTAATTTATAGAATTTTAAATGTTTCCCAAAGTCTGATAGGGCAAATGAAAGACTTTACAAAGGAACAATACTGGTTTTGATTTTGAATTGAAAAAGAATCATTCTATATAAACAGAGAGGATGAATAACAAAATAATGACATCTGAAAAGAATAGCATGAGGTTGATAATTATCTGATATGATTTTGAGCGTTTTGGTTTTGACTTCAATGAGATTAAATTCTATGACTATTAACTAAAATCTAGTCTCAATCTGTATAACTGTTAGACTACAGACAAATCTGATTCAGGAAGAAAATTAATCATGAGAATATTAGAATCTAAGTAGTATTGCTTAAAACATGTATAATTCAGTTGTGGTTTTTTATTGTAAAATAAAATGGAAAAATTGTTTATAGCAAAATTTTCCACAATCCTCTATGAATGTAATAGTTTAAGGTATAAAAAGTAGAGCTTTGATAAATATATCTCAATTGCAAAATCACATTATATAATAGTTACACCTGAGTCCCCTCTGTCTTATTTATCTTTATACTTCCAGCCTGACTAGTTAATGGCCTTTAACAGATATGTGTTAATCACATTAAAATATCACTGGATATGAATGAAAACAAACTGGGTAGGGACTCAAGGAGTTCAGGAAATTAAGAAATCCTGACAGAGGTGATGCCGGTTTCTTTGTGGAAAATGATGTAGTTGAACTGGCCATTGAAGGGCAGAGAGATCATGGCAAGAAAAACAGTAATAACATTTAGATTTGTAAATGTTGGCTTTTGCTTCTAGAGAACTATTTACCTACATTTTCATAGGTATACAGAGCCCCCAAACATTTTCCACTAGATAAATATTATTTCAGCAAATAAAATTCTAAAGGAAAAAAAAACAGTTATACTGGTTTCGATCACTAGAGGTGAGCAGAGGAGACCACCTTCCTAACACAGCCTCAAAAAAGAGTTAGAGGAGTGTAGTAACTTCCAGCCAAATATCAGCAAAGTCCTGCTCAGAATGTTACAGAGCCTGTTCTCGCTTATCCCTCAACCCTGTCAAATATCAGAAGGGAAGAAAGAAAGGATATTTGTATATCACTTCACTTATTATCTCATTTGATAATAACAACGATAAACTTGGGAATAAGAATCCAAAGGCAAGGCCTTTTTGCTACAATATTTAATGTTAGAAAAAGGAATGGAGCTCAATAAATACTGAAAAAGTTTTATTTATGTATCCTGAGAAGCTAATTAAAATTATGCTTATCTTTAATGAATAGCTTTAAAGTAAGATAACCATGTGGAATAAATTAGCTAAAATTCAGGAAAAAGATGGGAAGTTGAGAGAATTTGTAGGTATTAAATTTTAAGTGTAATAATAATTTCAACTCTTCTTAAATTTCTATTTAAAACATAATTCTTTTTATTAATATATTTGTTCATTAAATGCATATTAAATATTCCCTATGTGCCACACCCTGTGTGAGTTAAGGGCTGTATGTGCAATTGTGAAGGACACCATTTCTGCCCTTGAGAAGTTCATAATTTTGGACTATCATGTTTCCAAATTTTGCGTAATGGAAAATGTGTTGCCATGGGGATCAGCACGAGAGAAATGTGAACAGATTTAAGAGCACGGTGTGATTCTAAAGCATGAAGATATTTCCATAAACTACACAAACCATTTATCTCACTTTCTAATCACGCTGGGTACCTAATGATTTATTTTAATTTGTTTTTATTAACGGGCTCTCTCACGCACCTTCCCTTATTCTTACCTCACTTTTCCTGTTCATTTTCTCATCACTCTAACTCTATCAGTCATTCAATTTTTGTATACTTCTCGGGCTCTTGTTTGACTTTGTGAAACATTTTTAGTCAACTGCTGGGGTCAGCTCGACTCTCCCTTTCAAGCACTCATGCATTCCTATGCAAAGCCTCACCAACATTAAAAATTCCTCAAGAGCATGCACACAGTTTTACTACTAGCAATTAATATAAAATCAACCAGGACTGAGTGCATATATATGGACAGAAAGGGTATCTATCATAAACATTTTTTAATTAAGAAGTATTTTAACTTGATTGAAGAAGTACAGTTCATTTTTTAAAATCTGCCAACATATGATGTGGTGCATAATTTTATAATAACACACATTATTATTGACATAAACTCCTATCTGCTGTGGTTAATCTTTTTTACTTTAATTGAAAAATGCAGAAATTGAAGGAAGCCGTTATCTTATATTGGTCTAGAAGAGATTTCTTTGCTGAGGAATGCCTCATTAAACTGGCACTAATTTCTCTCTAACTGCATCCAAAAGGTGCCTATGTGTTCCGGAGACCTCAATTCCCCAAGTGACTCAGTTGGTCTTTGGGTCCCTTGCTCTTAGAGCCTTCTTTCACTTTGACCATCTATTATAAAGTATATACAATGATTGGGAACCAAGAGGTGAGCAAACCCCACTGTTTAACACAAATCCATCCATATAACTAGAAAAGTGCTTAGCATGGAGCTTCTATTAAATTTGGGACTCTTCCATCTGTACAGGCAGCACTTTGTTATTATTACCACGCAAATGTCTAATTCCACTCATCAAGCACACTCTATCAGTTGGGATCAGTACATCTCACCTTTGAATATTTTTCTATGTACCAAGGAACTTTTAATAATAGAATAAAGTCATAAAATATAGATACACAAAAAGCAAACATTTTCTTTTATTTTTCTCTGGTATTTGAGCCTTCCTTATGCATTTATAAAATGATCCCTTTCTCTGGCCTGTTACACAAAACATACACACAAACACATAGACACACAGACTCACACAAACACACTGACACAATCATGGAAGCATGCTGCAGCCTGAGTCCTAATTTTCTTCTGGCTTCACATGTACTTGGACAGCCATTAACCTCCTTTAATGCAAAGGACCCTCATCTTTTTTGCTGCCAGTGCTTTATTTTATTGCAATAGACAAATCCGCAGACCACTCAGCCCCACTTGTCCCTGATTCTACTGGGAAAAGAAAAATGAATTAGATGAAGAATGGACATACCTTTGACAAGAAATAAAAATACTACCTTTGATAAAATATAAGCTTATTTTTTCTAAATTTCACAGATTAATATTCATAATAGAAAGGTAAGCATAAACTATTATAACATTAATAAAGTAAGTAGTTAGCTCATAAAACCTAGAAAACTCTCACAGACTCCTGTGAACTATGAACCATTACTTTAAGGAAGCTATGTCTAGTTATTTTGTTTTCTATTCATTTGTTATTGTTTATGTCTTTGGCTAGGGCCAAAATTTTTAGATCTACTCTTCTATCAAAACTCTTCAAAACATACTTAAGAAATGCACAAATGAACAAATTTTACGTTTCAGTTATACATTCAAATTTTAGATGTGTATTGAGAAATTAAGACATTAAAAAAGATTTCAAGGGACTTGAAAACAATCAGTTTTTAAGTGAACATATTTTACTTCATTATCCACCAAAAGGCAATGATACTTCTAATGTACATGGCAATATCTATAAAAATGATTGCTTTCAATTTCCATTTAACAGAAGCTCTTAACTTTTATTTTCTAGTGTTAATCTTTTTCATTGCATAAACTCACTTTCCTTAGTAAGGAAAATTTTCTTAAATTTGACCTTAGATTCATTATCCTTTTAAGATAAATTTTAGTTTTAGTAAACTATCTGATTCTTTTTTAAGCATTCTGTATTTTAGATTGACCCTTTTCTAAGTGAGGAGTATGAGAGGGGAGGTCCATATATAATGAGATACTGGGAGAATTGATCAGAATTAACTAGGAAATCCTTACTTATGGGAGAGAAGTATCAAGAAAAAAGAGAACAATTACAAATTTAAAGTAGACATATGGGATCCAATTGAAAAAACTACCACTACGTTATCTGGTGAGAAAAGACCTGAACTGGAACTTGAATAAGCAAAGAGCTATGATTTCAAATTATGTTTTTTTTCCCTTTAAAATAATTGTCAAGAACAGATAGAAATTCTCTGTTGAGAAACAATTTCAGGTGAAAAGTGAATAGAAGCTGTCCTTCTGTGAGAGGGTATTATTTAGGGATCTCTTGCATGTAATGAGAAACTCCAATTGTCTTAAACAATGAAAGAAAATCACTGGTTCGGGAGATTTGGCCAAGTGGCACAATGACATTACCAAAGACAGATTTCTTCCATATGTTCTCTCTCTGTCTTCCACAGTATTATTTTAATCCCAAACTGGCTTAGCTTTAATCTAAACCTCTCCTTCTGGTCAAAAGATGGAGTCCAGCTGCTAGCAGGGGAGACATGCTAACTTAATTATACTCAGTAGGAAAGAAGGATTGTTTCTTCCAGTATACTTCTTGGGGGAAAAATCCAAAGCTTTTTTCTAAGAAGTCTGCAGAAACTGTCTCTACAATTTGCATTCACCCAAACTGTGTTACGATTCCCCTGGGGGCAGGGGGCAAGGCTGTCAGCTTCCACAAAGTACTTGTGCTTCAGGGACTGGGGAGGGGGGTATAAATACCATTGGGATACAGTTGATGATGAAAGGTGAAGGGATTCTAAGCAGACCAATTTGGCAAGTATCTACTAGCAGGGGGTTATTCACTTTGGTATTAGGCTATGAGATTGAGGTTCATCCTGGCTTTTGCTGCTGTCCTTGGGCCCTTGCTTAGAACAAGGAAAATACTCACTGTGGTCTTTCTACCTTAAGTTCAGAGAGAATGGTGAACTCATCTACTTATGGTCAACAAGTCCAATATCCTGAAAGCTAAGTTCATTTTCCTCTCCTTCATTATTCCGTTCTCTTCCTTCCTCCTCCACCCTCACTCTCAGCACTTACACACCCACAAACAAGGCGAATACAAATCAAAAGCATAGGAGTCACCTGGCATGGTGTCCTGAACCCACCCAATTGCTTTGATATTCATTTTCTTCTTTTCTTTCTTGCCTGATTTCTCTAGTTTCTGATCATATCTTTATTCCTTCATATTTCCCGCTAGCTTGCAACATTTGAAAAAATGTGAGTGTTTTAGGATTGTTTCAAAGCAGTACCTAAACATTTTGAAGTAGAGAAAATTAACAGGTAAGTCAATGCTTTCATGTGGGATACATTTATGAAGAAAAGTGCTTTGAATGATATACAATGGATTCTAGGAAAAAATGTTTTATGTATTTGCTAAGACATTAATGTGATTATTTGTTATATGAGGGGGATTTTCCTTTACAAAATGTGAGAATGTGGCTCTATGTTAAAATACACACACACCTGTATTTTAAAGGAATTGGGGAAACATATAAAAGATAGGTTGGTAGATCACAGCAAAATGCCTCTGGCCCTTTTCAATCCATTTTGTTGTACAGTGTAGGTATTTCATTATTCGTTATGGTTAGATGGAAAACCATGCTGAACAGAAAACTTCATAGGGACATTATTTGGCTTTTACTTTCCCAAGGTTTTACGCTCAAACCCTTTCCTCATTGCCCTGGAGGACATTTTTCAAGTTTCTGGTACCCAACTCTTCATGCTCTTCCTTTCTCAAGGGACTCTCAGATTCTGAGGTTAAAAGAACTAGATTCCCCTCTTGTTGGCTCCGAGGGACTGAGCAGAGCCCACGAGCTAGGCTCTGCCAATTGCACGGTTCTCTTCCAGACTTCCTAATCCTAAGGGAGTGATAACTGGTGCTCATATCCTTCTTCCATTCCAAGCCAAGTTTTAAATATTTTACTCATTTAATCTTTGAAACTTTATGAAGCAGAGACTATTATTTCCCACATTTTACAGATAAAGAAACTGAAACCCAAATGAAGGCCCAGTGGTACAGTACTAATGACCATCAGCTTTGAAAATCCTCTCACAGGCTGGAGCATCAGGGTTCAAATTCGAATGCATTTCCACCTCCAGCGATGCTGGAGTCACTGTCCCAATCAACAGCTCTAAACCTGGACAAAATACATGAGGAAATGGTTTTCAGGCATCAGACAATGGGCAACGAAAGACTGTGATCTCCGAGACAAGAAGGATTCAGCAGATGAGACCTACCCCCCGACACTGGACACTGGCTTTCCACCTGGGACCGGTTCCTCAACACAGACCAGGAGCCGGAGCCGACCCCGAGAATGGGGCCCCACGGAGAGGAGAGGTGGGGAGCAGAGAGTGAGGCTGCTGAAGAACCCTGGGTCTATCTGCGGGGCTGCCGGCTCGCAGCGGTGACACGCTGGCCCTGCTCCCCAGACTTACACATATAATGCAATCCCGGTCAAAATCTCAGGATGCTTTTTTGAAATTAGTAAATGGATTCTAAATTTCATATGACATCAAAAGACCTAAGAAAGAAAACATTTCAAAAAAAGAACAAGAAGAAGAACAATAATGAAGTTGGAAAACAATTTATCCGATTTCAAGACTTATTACAGGGCTACATAAGCAAGAGAGTCTGGTGTTGGCATAAGGACCCGTAAAACACACCAGAGTCCAGAGTAGGCCCACACATAAGGGCAATTGGTTTTACGTATATGCCTCAAAGTACTTTAGTGAGAGAATAATAGATTTTCAACAAATAGTGGAAAAACTAGATACCTAAATGGAGTAAGGGAGCACCCTTGATGCCACCTCACACCAACACAAAAATTAATTCAAACTGGATTGTAGACCTAAATGTAAGTACAAAATGACAAAGATTTAAGAAAGAAGCATAGAGCCCTGGCTGGTGTGGTTCAGAGGATTAACCACCGGCCTGCAAACCAAAGGATTGCTGGTTTCATTCCCAGTCAGGGCACATGCCTGGGTTGCTGGCCAGGTCCCCAGTAGGTGAGAGGCAACCACACACCTACTGAGGGGGAAAGAAACATCTTTCCCCCTCTTTCTTCCTCCCTTCTTCTCTCTCAAAAATAAATAAATAAAATCTTTAAAACAAAAAGAAGGAAACACAGGAGAAAACTGTCCTGATTTTGATATAAGCAAAGATTTCTATGAGAGTACACAAAAAGCAGGAAATGTTTATAAAATAATGAAGTGGACCTAAAGTCAGTTCTGCTGCTTAAAAATCACCACAACTGAAATGAAAAATCTAGCCAGACTGGAAGAAATAATGACAAATATGTATCTGACAACATGCTAATGTCCAGGCCATGAAGAGACTTCTTACAGCTCAATAAAGAAAACAAATGGCCCAAATAAAATACAGACCAGAGACGCAGGCACACCAAAAAAGAAGATGGACAAAGGCCAACAAAATGAGTGCATGGAACAAATACATGAAAATGTGCTAAATGTCATTAGTTACCAGTGAAATGCAAACTAAAACCACAATAACATGCTGTTTACCGCCCACCGGAATGGACAACAGTAGCAGAGTGACAGAATGGAATATTGGTGAAAACTGGAGCATGAAACCATGAAATGATATGATGCCTTTGGAAGCTGTTTATCAGGTTCATCTGAAGTGAAGCACATACAACACAGTGTAGCAATTTCCACTTTTACATATTTACCTGAGATAGACAAAGACAGATGTCCCTACAAAGGCCTATGCAAGAATGTTGAGTGGCATTATTCATAATATTTCAAAGGTAGAACAAACCCAAAAGTTGGTTTATCAATTGATTCATATACAAGGTAGTTGTAACATTTATAGAATAGAATACTATTCAGCACTAAAAAGAAGCAACTAACTGATATATACAGTGATATAAATAAATCTTAACGCATTAGGCTAAATGAAAACTCCACATACAAAAGACTACATAGTGTATGATTCCATCTCTGTGACCTTCTAGAACAGGAGCAATTAATCAAGAGTGATAGAAATAGATTAGCTGTTGCTTGGCGTGTGCAAATGCACATTGACTGTGAAGGGAAGTTTCTGGGACATGAAAATGTTCTGTGACGGGATCAGGGTGGTTACATCGGTGTATACACTTATCAAAACTTAGAGTGAATGTTAAATATGTATATCCCTTATTCTGTGTAAATTAGACTTTAATAAAGTTGATTTAAAAAAAAAATTCCAGCAGGGGCCCTGGAATCCCAGTCTACCAACAAGAGTGTCCTGTTGGGTCATCTTCACTACCATGTTCTCACGGTTTGACCTTAGCCGAGTTTGCAACTCCTTCAGTTCCTATCCAGTTGTAGGGTCTGAAAATTCAGACCCTACCTTGATTCTGTGAGCTCTTTAATATCCTTCCACTTTCTTATTTGCTGCTTAATTTAATCCATCAGTTGCCTGCTGACTAGTGGAGGCACCTCGAGATGTATGGAAACTGTGTAATGCAGGCTGTAAATAACTCACTGGAAATGTAGGGTTTGCTCTATAGTCCTCACTCTTTTAGTGCTATGCCATTTGGGTTTTAGCCGATTTTATTCCTCTATATGTGATGGTCTCCAATTCGGTGACACGCCTAACTCACTATGCATGTTACCGTTAGTGCTCTGTTCTCTGCACGTTGGTTGATTGAGAGCTTTGTTCCTTTTGCAGATGTAACTACATTTAGGATAGGTGACTTGTGAAAAAATAAGTTGGTTATTTATAGCATTTTTGCATTCCAGTTTACCTTAGCATTCTTCCAGGCACAGGTATATGCCTCACGCCATTCACGAACAAGCTTGTTTTGTTCATAAATGCTAAGTTGCAACGTAGACTTTGAAAATGTAGTAAAAGAACCAATTTTAAAAGTAAAATTATGTCAGGAATATTAGTGGATGTCTTGTTAATTTGAAATTAAAATGAGATCTAATTAAACAATAGAGATATTTATTAATAGTTTTTATTTCTTTGGAGCCAAGTTTCCAGCCTATTAAATGTCTTTAAAATGTTCATTGTTTTGAAAGTCTCATTGCACGAGTTACAGTGTATGTCATGTCGTCATACGACTTAAGATCATGCCACATCATGAGCATATCACTTCTACATTGTATTTGATTGTGTATATTATAAAGATATTCATTCAATTGAAACCTATAAATGAGTTCCATAAATGCGGAAAATTATATTGATTTTATTTTTCAATTATTTTCTAGATAAATTTTTAATAAGAACCAAAATAACTATATGTCTAAAATAAAAGTACTTGTACAGTTCTTGATTATTATCTAATTATAGTCATTATGTGGGCCCCTAATAATTTTACAGTCTGTCAAAATATATAAAAATAATAATTAAAACATTCACTTTCTTTTAAAAACTTAGAGTATAACAATTTTAATGTCATGAAAGTCATTCAATCTCAGAACACAATATTCACGTATACTTTGGAATAATAGCCCATAGCGTACGGTTCAGTTAATTCGCGTGGTAAACAGTGTGCGACAATAACTGGACTCACAAGGGTAGTTTCAGTTGATTGGAGAGGTTTCATGCATCATAAAAATGATAAAAGGCATTTTGGAATGAGTATAGCTGCCTGGGATGTAGAAAGAAATGAGAAATAGAAATCCTAAGTGTTTACATAACAAGTGAGAAGCATGAAGTGCATTGTTCTGAGCTGTGTAACTGTCCAGGCTTTTACTAACCGGACTCCATTTGATTACAAGTGGTGTCTAAACAGTAAGTATTCAGGGCTTCAACTAAAAATGTTACCTTTTCAAATATGGAGTAAGAAGGACAGTGAACCCAGCAAATGGTCTATTCAAGTCATCCTTTCTAGCCTAATTTAGATAATGTACTCATTGCTTTAGACATATTGTCCTCTTCACTCTCGGTTTTAATAAATAAGTTTTAACAGTGTGAATTGAGATCGATATTTTATTCACAAAAATTAATCATCTGTAGCATAGATTCTTGCTGTTTGCCATGTGAGAGTGAGTTCAGCTACCTTAATCAGGCCTGGCATTAGACTTGCATGTCCACTATTTTTTATCTACTCCATATTAATTGGTATAAGTATAGTATTAATATATTAATATGATATTAATATATTTATTCATAGATTTTATTGGTAATATAATCAACCATTTTTGTTCTTCCAACATAGTATTTGATGAATCACAGTAACTCAAGGAATAAAACAGATTTGGGAAGGAATTAGAAAATTCTGCTGAAGGATGACTGATTGCAAAAGAGTAATAAGCATTGTATAGAATTGTTATTAAATGCCTTATTAAGGTCAAAATCATTACAGATGTTAAAAGCTTATCTGCTGGTAGAAGTTGTTACATTAATTTTTTAAGGGTTAAGTGAAACCTCTAAATGCACATACTTCTTTGGAACTGCTATGAGCCTTTTTGACTATCATTGCCAGCATGTCTAAATGGACCTGGCTTTCTCGTGATCACTGAATGCTTAAAGGCGTATTGGCTTGAATGAGTGTGTAAAATCCTCCCCAAGTTGAAACTTAGGGAAATGTTTCTAAATGTTTTTTAAGTACAAGAAATTAAAGGTGGCCCGTGGGGGCTCCTGATGACCTCAGTTTGTCCTCCTGCCCAACACACATGGGCAGGGCAGTGTGGGCGGGCACTCCAAGGGCCCTGGGGTGTGCACAGTGCATCTAGGGTAGTCCATATTTCTTATGTGTTGAGAAGTGTCATTTTGTAATAAGGGTGGAGTGTACTGAGCCTCTTAGTAGGTTGGGATCAGCCTATCTGGAGTAATCCTTATGCTGACAGTAAGTAACAATAATCTGTCGATCTCAGCTATTCCATTGCATCTGGACATGCCAGTCTGTTCAGAGTAGTAAATCTGTCTGGTTTGTCATTACATCTCAAGCAATTAGGATGTTCATCCCATCTTTGTGTTTTCCCCATAACTCCATTTTGTCAGAATGCATCCGAATGGAGACGACTAGGTAAAGTCAGAGTGAGGAACTCCTTTGTTCCCATTATCCAATGATGCCCTGGGAGTGTGGGTGAGTTCACGGAGCTTTCCCCTTGTGGGAACAGTGACAGCCCCTTGTCCCACGTGGCTTTTGTTTCTGCTCTGCAAACCCTAAGATGCTCGGTGGACCAGGGAGGTGGTAGAAGACAGGAGACACCACCACTTCCAGGCTCTAAGGACACTCTAAGATAATCGCCGAACTCCCGGATTGTAAGAGAAAAACACTACCACGATGAAGACAGCTGATCCTGGGGGCAGCAAAACTAAGATCGTAAAAAATATGGGAAGAACTTAACTATAACTCTTTAAGGGATTTGAGAATACATAATAGCCATAAAATAGGAAGAGGTTGCCATGAAAAAAGGAACCACCAGAGAATAAGAAACAGTTCTCAGAAATTAAAACTAAGGTTTCCAGGTTAATATCCACTGAACTAAAGGCCATATTAGTCACCTTAAAAAAGATAAAAAGAAGTACAGGAAAATTTCCAAAATACAGAAGAAAAAGACAAAGATAACGTAAGAGAAAAAGCAAGAGAAATGAGGGCTAGATCCAAATGATTCAATAAACATCTAATGGAAGTTTTCGAAGAAGAGGTCTGTGACAATTAAAAAGTGTCTCCTTTTCCAACAGTTAAAACAAAAATCCTGGGGAAGAGTCTTACAGGGTAATTTGAATCATAAGCTTGAAACAATTATTGTACCAGGGATGTGGAGAAAAAAATAAAGGCTGTGTATTTATTGTCAAATGCTAAAAGTACCCTTAAAATTATTTAATATATTTACAGATCTGAGTGCAAATGTTACCAGTTTTGCCGATGAAATGGCACAGGTGAAAGAAGAAGAGAGAAATAATTAGGAAGAGACATGCATGGAAAGAGAGATGCCCTAAAAAACATCAGGGCATCAAGAAGCAGTTTAAAGTTTCTGGGAAAAAATGCTAAACATTTATCTGCATTATTTAAAAGTACAGTGATATCAATAGAAGAACTAAAATAATAACTTCCTTTAATTTAAGAAGAGGGGAGAGAGGGTAGTGTTGAACGCTGAATCCCTCCTCTTACAAAGAAGGAAATGAAGAGGTGATATCTAAAACTAGTTCATTATGAAGGAGTTGTTATTTCAAATTACTACAATAGCAACTGCCAGCAGAATTTAAAGAGAAATGGTTCCAGTTAGCTCCAGAGAGTTGCCTTGGGTTTGGAAAGACAGTGAGTGAATCTTCTATTTTCCTTTCAACACATTTCTCTTGAAGAAAAAATTTCATGTATTATTTTATAATACAAATGTGTACATAAATACATGAAAATAAAATTTAAAAGTTACAAATTTGGAAAACTTAATTTGGATTGTCATACAATAGTATCTTCATGTATTTGAATTATATTGCTATGTATATTATGTATATAAAATATATACTGTGTGAACATGAAGGATATATATATTTTTGTACTCATAAGAATTTGATGAGCATTATAAATACATCTCTATTTCAGTGGTTAACAAACTTTTTCTTTAAAGGACCAGACTGTACATATTTTAGACTTCGTGGGCCAAGAGTAAAAATCAAGGGTATCAAGTATGTACATTTATTACAAGAGAGAAAACAAATGCTCACAAATTTTTATCGTTAAAATTAAGAACATAATAAAAATTGAGTATGCTTTTTTGGTAATATAAACCTACTAATGAGAAGAATAAAATTCTTTTTTTGTTTTTTGGAGGGGATAAGGTCTTTCTTAGCAGGAATTCAAAGTCAAAGTTGGTATTCCCTGTCATCAAATCAATCGCAAACATTCATCTATAAAGACAGAATCCATTTGTGGCCAATTAAAAAAAACAGGCGGTGGACAAGATTAGGCCCACAGGTTGTAACTTGCTGCCCCTGCTGTAACCAGTGGGCTTCCACTGAGTTGAAATCCACACTTTGGTGTCTCAGCTCTGTGTGATAAAGAAACAGACATTCTTCCCCAGTTTGTGACAGAATTAATACTTTGTTAAAGAACACAAAAATGGAACTACCAGAAAAATGAAATTAAAAAGACAAAGACATACAAAATGCAACCCCTATTTTTCCTTATTGGAATCAATAAACATAAATTATTTTGCTGAATTGCTACAAAAGTTTCTACTTCCGTGTATTCAATTTCTGTATTTATATGGTGAAAAAATAGCAATAAAGAGTTTCAGGGCTGGTACTAAATAGTCCATTCACGATTCTGGATTTTAAAAACCATGTTCCGAATGGACCGTCATATAATTACTAACAGATGTGGTCTCGGAAAAAAAATGGAATATGCTTTTCTAAGTCCTCGGCGCTTTCTCATGTCTTCAGCTGGGCCACACTTGTTTTCGTTTCCTTTGCAGGCATAATTGGCAAGACTTTTCCAAATATTCGCAGGGGTGCCCAACCTTTTGGCATCCCTGGGCCATACTGAGAGAAGTACAGTTATCTTAGGCCACACATTAATACACAAACACTAATGAAAAAATCATAATGTTTTAAGTGAATTTAGGATTTTGTGTTGGGCCACATTCACAGCCATCTCGGGCTGTATGTGGCCCGTGGGCCATGGGGTGGACACCCCTGCTAGAGAGAATGAAGAAAGAAGTAAGTCAAGGGATTGCTCTCTTCGGACTCCTTGGGTGTGCTCCTTAGTGACTGTTTTCATTGGTGAACACCCTTAGAATGGGCTCTAAGAACCAGACTGAGGCCATTGGCTCCATTACAGAGATGCACCACACCTTTCCTGAATTTACTACTCAATGTGTTATTGTAAGTGGCTTAGAGTAGTTTGATGCTGTAAAATGTGTTTATTACTGATGACACATATTTACTAATTGTACTTTTTATTCCATTTTTATCAGTTTTCCATTTCATATTTAACTCAGAGTCCGGTAGAATATAAATATTATGCTTCATCCTTTATCTAAATGAGTCAATTAGTTGGATTCAGATCTTCACAAATGCTGCAGGAGCTAACAGAATATTTGTTTAAATTTACATTCTCCCACCATGCTCATCTGCCGATGTGAGTTTAAAATGCAATAGTTAAAATTTCCATTCTGCAGTGATCCTATTCCCAAATGTATTCTGTTAATTTCTTTGAAGAAGCATCTATTACATTTTTAAACACATTTTTTATTTTTTTCCTTCTTTGTAAGAATATAAAACACTTTAAAGATAGAGCAGACTCAACAATTTAAGAAAAGAAGAAAAAACCTTGCTTCCTTTCTCTGTCTCTGTTAGGCTGCAGAAAAACTACATTCTTGAGTCGGAAATCAAAGATCTACAGCGTAGGCAAGACTATGATTTTTAATGAGATGCACATTTCTTTTCTGATGTAAGCCTTGCCTCGGGGGTCTGGGAGCAAAAAGAGAAGCATTCTGTTTGCATCTTTTGCAAGGCCTCACCTGATAAGTGCTGCTGGAGTGCTTTCTGTTTGAGAATTATTTGTCTTCTTTCAGTGCTTTCATCATGAAACACACCTCACAGAGCATCCTTGTTTTTCCCATACACAGGAGATGAAATGACTAAGGCCTATTCATGGCAACTGTTTACCCAGCTATCTGGAATGCTTCCTCTAAATTACTTGTAAAGTTCTATTCTTTGATATAAAGTGTAAGTTGATTATGAAATACCATAGTGGTTCATAACTTCTAAGATCCTAACTTTTCCTCATATATATTGCTATCAGTGGCCTGGCATAAATGAAATATACTTCCCAGGTGGTCATTCACCCAGTCAGACTGAAACTGGGGGGATCAGTCCAGATGGCTCAGCAGAAGGGAGGGGCTCCCCAGGCGGAAAGGATAGCTGTGCTCCCTGAAGTGAGGGAGGGGTTTCAAGAAGCCCCAAGGCACGAGTCTCCAAACCCTGGGTGAAGGCAAACAAATCAGTGTGTGATGGTGTGATGCGCTGCCCTGGGCAGGGACACGGTGCCCCTGGGACACAGCTAGACACAGCTAGAAACCCTCCTACCTGTTTCCAGATCATGGCAGCAGGAGGAGCGCCGGAGTGGCGCACAGACTGACAAGCATGGACGACGCCAGCCTGGACTGGCTGGAAAGGTAGACGCTTCCGTCTCACGTGAGATTTTGGGGTGGAAGATTTAAATGATGGGCACTTGGAGACTTCAATCTTTTTGTGATCCCCTCGCTCACCTGGTCAGGGGCTGGGCCGTGTGCCTCGCCAGCGGTGGCCTCCAAGATGCGGTGGCTCCAAGCAGCATAGCACGAGTCCAGGACCACTCCTATTCTCTCACTGTGAGAGCAGTGCACAGATGCGCGGGCCAGAAAGGTTTGCTGCTCCAAGGGGCGTGAGCAGCCTTGGGTTCCAGCTCCCCGTGGTCAGAGCCCCTAACAAGACTGGCTGCAGTGATCTGGCAGCTTGCCCCAGCCCTGGAAGAGGGAGGAAGCTGCTGCAGCAAGGCCGGTGAGGCCGACCCTACAAGTGCACATTCCAGCGAGAGAAAGCTGGAGAGATGGAGACCCATTCATGTAACAGCCTTTGGCCCAGGAAGACGAGTAAGAATGGAGCAGGGTATCTGGACACTGACTCTGGTACTGGGGCTGGGGTGGGGTGGCTGGCTTCTTTCTGTGTTTTGTGGAAGAGATTGGCTTAGAGCAGGGTGGGGCCATCCCCAGCTCCCCTAAATTGGGAAACCTTTTCTTTTTCAGCCAATTCCACCTCCCTCCCCTGCTTCCACCCCCCTCTTGGTTTTGTCCATTTGTCCTTTATAGTTGTTTCTGAAAACCTTTCACCCTTTTCCCTCCATTATCCCCTCCCATCTCCCTTCTGGTTATTGTCCGTTTGTTCTTAATTTCAATATCTCTGGTTATATTTTGTTTGCTTATTTATTTTGTTGATTAGGTTCAAGTTAAAGGTGATATCATATGGTATTTTTCCCTCGCTGCCTGGCTTATTTCATTTAGCATAATGCTGTCCAGTTCCATCCATGATGTTGCAAAGGGTAGGTGCTCCTTCTTTCTTTCTGCTGTGTAGTCTTCTATTGTGTAAATGTACCACAGTTTCTTGATCCATTCATTTACTGATGGGCACTTAGGTAGCTTCCAGCACTTGGCTATTGTAAATTGTGCTGCCGTGAACATTGGGGTGCATAGGTTCTTTTGGATTGGTCTTTCAGGGTCTTAGAATATAATCCCAGCAGTGGAATTGCTGGGTCAAAAGGCAGTTTCATTTTTAGTTTTCTAAGGAAATTCCATACTGTTTTCCACAGTGGTTGCACCAGTCTGCATTCCCACCTACAGTATACTAGAGTTCCCTTTTCTCCACAACCTCTCCAACACTTGTTTACTGCTTTGTTTATGATGGCCGTTCTCAGTGGCGTGAAGTGGTATCTCATTGTGGTTTTAATTTGCATCTCTCTGATGGCTAGTGATGCTGAGCATCTTTTCATATGTCTCTGGGCCCTCTGTATGTCCTCCTTGGAGAAATTTATGTTCAAGTTTTTTGAATTGGGCAACCTTTTAATAAAATCTTTTTTTTCTCCACAAATTTTTGTGTTGTCCTTGTGTTTGGTGGCAAGAAGCCGAATCTGATTCTGTTTAGTAACAGTATTAGATGTGGCCTATCCTGAAATCATCTCCTTTGAATACAGTTGGAGCTCAGTTGCAGCTGTGTGCTTTCCTGTTGCAATACGGAAAACAAAAAGATGGTTTTGAGATCAAAGAAAAATACAAACCTAGAAAAAATGGTCATGGTTGGAAAGCATAGTTTTAGAAATGTAAATATTGATCTTAAACAATCAATAAAGGAAAGAGTTCATATACTAGATTCAGCCATAGACTAGTTACATATTTTTATGTCTATAAATAAGTACATTTTTATGTGAGATGATGAATGGAATCATATTAGCCTTAGTGAATGAAGAGCAGGTTGTGTCAGAAACATAGCATCTCGCTCTGGTTAACTGTCTCAAAATGCTGTTTTCCATCTTTCTTTCAGGGGGAAATGTATCTGATGTCAGTGAAGTTGATATTTCTACAACTAATGAATTTCAAAGTATGCAGCCTTACATGGAGCAATCTGGAGGTTTTAAGACATTTTTCTTGTTGAATATCAGAACTCGCAAGTACATTTCCAAACCTACTTTATAATGCCTTGAGTCCTTATCAACACTGACACTAAGTGGTCCCAGGTACCAATATCATAAACAAGTAAGAGTAATCTCACATTCTGAGCAATAACACGATGCTGTGCAATTCATGCTTCATAGAATTTTCAAAAGTAGAAAATTTTGGCTCCACAGCCTTCATTTGAAGCATCTTCCAAATGTGTGCCATTTCTGCAATCAGGGAGACGGTGGCCAGCCAGCAAGCCGAGGCTGTGGACAGAGGTGCTCAGGGATATGAATGCAATTGGACCAGTTAGGAGCAGGGATCTTGTCAGTCCCAGTGGGCTCCATGCCAAACGGAGAAAATTGAGTAATCAGAATTCTACATGGTGGTCATTGGCACTGAGTACTTGTAAACCTTCTATAATAGTAATGTGGTAGTAATGTTACCCAAAATGTGTATTTTTAAAATCATTAATAATAATAACTAAGACAGATTGATGGCTTACTATGTGCAGTTAACTGTTCTAAACACATTTCCACATATAAATTCATTTGATTCTCACAGCAATTTTATAACATGAATGTACTGTTATTTTATGATATGATGGGTAATACAAGCAAAAAGATAGGAGGAGATTGTTCAGGGTCACACAGCACATAAATTGAGGAACCAGAATTTTAATCCTGGCTGAGGACCCTAATTCTATGCGTTATGATAAACAAATATGTCATGAAACAATTAGTGCTTGTTTAAAACCATGAAAATTAATCTTCACATCATCATTACTACCATCATTTAAATATTGGGTTGACTTGAGTTTAAATAATAGTTCTATTATTTATAAGCTATGTCCCCATCATCAAATTTCTTGACCTCCTTGAGTCCCATAATATTAATATGTAAAATTGTACAATACTTATTTTGTAGGGTTATTGTGAGATTGTTCATAATATATGTTAATACCACATATAAACCACTAACCCAGCTTACTGGCACATAGCAATACTGAAGAAAGGGTATCTTTATTACAAGTATGATAATGAGAACAATAAATGCATGTTAATTTACATTACATTAAATGTTTGCTAAGTGATTAAGTAGATGCAAGTCTGACCACAGCTAAGTTACATAAATTCCACCGTTACTCAGAGTACAGTGAGAATACATGAGAACGAATAAAAATGAGTTGGAATTACGGAGTTGAAAACAAGATCTTACAAAACCATCTAGTTCAACCCTATGCCTTTATGTAAGAGAAAATGTGTTCTCTAACCAAGAAGTCAACCATTACATTTCAGAGGAAAATTCTAATCTTTCAAGAGGCACTCAAATTGAACTTCTGGTCTTTTAAACAGACTTTTTAACCCTTAATTAGCAAACAAGTTTTGTTTTAAATATCAGCATTGCTTACAAAACATAACATAAATATGTGTGGCAATCTGAATCATGAATATGTATTTTCTCTGACCAGCAAATTACAGAATAAGTAATCATTTTCTAATTTCAAGGTTCCTATTCTTTTAGTGATTTAGAATTCAGACTTCAAGCCAATCTAGGAAGGCCAGGTTTCTGTTCATTACAAACAATTCATCTTAATTAGCCTGAAAAACTGTTCTAACAAGAAATAAATTATTGAGCACAGAAAGCAAGTTTTGTGAAATGTTTAATGTTGGTTTAAAATCCCTTTCAAAACAAATGGCAGTTGAGGAAGCGGAGGGTTAGAAAGAGAGCTTTTGTTGCTGGATTGATTTCAGGTCTGTCTCTGGTTGCAGGCAGGTGTAGCAGTGTTTACTTAAAAATTTATTGTAATAGATCACATCATTAGAATCATGATGGTAATCAATGCTCATTAGGGACACAACAAAAATTCTGTGATTATAGACCATTTGTTTCATCAGAATAGGATCATTTATTTATTACCAGGTAAATTGTTACAAATTGCTCCTCTTTGGGGCAGTAGGAGCACAGAATAGATGAACTTGGAGACTAAGGCGGAAAACTCCTTTCCTGGGTGAAACTATAGAAATTCAAGGGGAGGGCTGAGTAGGCACTTGTAGGAAAGGAAGGCTGCATGCTTTACCCCCACACAGTCCTGCTCCGTGAGTTGATGGTACCAGCTCGGGACGTGCTCCTACTCAAATCCACTCAGTGCTTTATTTTTCCCAAATTAGATGGTTCTGAGCATGTCAAGGTGCCCTTGGGCTTCATTGAAACCGTTCCAAAAAGACTGGACACTTCTCTGTTCCGTTTCTGGGATTCCTTGAGGCACTCTAAGCTACAGTGCTGTGTCACAGAAAGAGAGCGTGAGGCATTGCAATGGCTTCATCTTTTGATTTGTTTTTGTTCTTAAAGCAAAACAAAAGGTCAAATCTATTCTCCAGCTGAGAGTGGGTGAGTCAGGCAGAGAACGAAAGAGTGGGCATTTCAAATGAAAAGAGCTTCTTCCTTGAACTGAAACTCCCTTTCTAAACATCTAATTAAAATAAACACTGTAAGCCACACTTTGCAGCCCTCAGCTGGGTCCTGCTACTCCCCATTCGAATTCCAAACAGTCAGTACACACCTGTATTTTTCGAGACAAATCCAAGTGCTCTAGTGTGAGACTGTTTCAGGCTCACCTTCAAGCCCAAAGCATTGGCTCGGGGAAATCTCTGTGCTGTCATGAGAAGGCTGTTAGTGTGATTCTCATTCAGAGTTGTGCTTAGAGACTTGCCTCAGCTGATCAGACAGGATGAGTCAGATGACCTTACGAAAGAGAAAGGAAATTCCACCACCCACCCCTTGAAAGTCCCATTGGAAAGGTCAAATGCTCTCTGGCGCTCACTGGCCCTTGAGTCAGGGTCAGAGCTACACTTGTATTTTGCCTTTGCAGCTCACTGAGCAGGGAATATCACTCCTTTTTCTTTGTGCTGAGAGTCCGTATGTCTAAATACTCTCCTCTCCAAAGAAAGGAAGGTTGTCCAGGAACACAAAGTATGGCCAGCCACTCCCGTCCCCAGGAAGCCTAACCCTGTGATCCCTGAGGTCAGGCAAGAATGAGGTCGTGGTTTGCGGGCGTGGGGGGGGGGGGGCATTAAAGTAACAGTAGTCAGGAGGAAACATGCCAAAGACCTCTGCTTGCCCTGACTTCCCAGCCCACGCATCTGTCCTGTTACCAAATGGCCAGATGACAAGTTAAACATGCAGTCGGACATATGAAAATTTGGTTTATGCAAAACCAAAATCTAAAAACGACACATGTTTCTTTTTTCTTTCAGACGCTTAATCCCAAAAGTTTCAAGTTTATCTCCCTGTCCCTAGGCCCAGTTTGAGGTGGACAAACCCATTGATTAAGAGGTTCTGCACTGGTGGGAATTGGCCGGGATTGGGATTCCACTCACTGCTGCTCCCACCTCCTTACTTAACCTCACTTAGCACAGTTTGGCCTCCAAGCCAGGGTTTTCTACTCAATAGAATGAAAGTTACAGTGGTAACTGTGCTGTGAAGTAGAAAGAGAATTCAATAATATGGTGTATAGAAGCCTCCTACACTGCACACGATTAGTACTCAACGAAAGTTACTTTATGTAAGAACAGAACATTAAAAATTTATTTTTAACTGAAAGTTTAATGATTAATTTCATGGTTATGTTTTGTTGTTTTTCTTGACGTAACATAACCACACACAAGAACTGGGAACCAGAAAAGAGACTCTGCCCCTAGTTGCAGGACTCTGGTTTGGTTCGTATTTTGGTACAATTTTTCCAGGATGTTTTCCTCCAAGCCTTTTTAAAAGTAAATAAATGCATCAAAAGGTACATGACACTTGGTACCCGTTTTATAGACAACTGGATCGTGAGCATTTTTCTCCATACAACATAACTGTAATCACCAACATCCTCAATAGTTATCTTACGTGCCACTGGTTGGGTCATTCGGGTACCCCTAATCACCCCTCTTGCTGTCCCAGTAAGTTGTTTTCAGGGCTTACAAACAAGAAGAAGAGTCTATAATTAATATTTTTCTGCAGATAGCTCTCCCCTTAGTATTTCCATAGTTCTTACATTTATCTTTATATTCTTCGGGTAAATTGGCAGAAAAAAGGTTACCTGGGCAATGGGCACAAGCATTTGTAAGGTTTTTTTTTAAAAAAACTAGTTATTTCCTCTCTTTTTTAAGGTTTTATTTATTTATTTTTAGAGAGAGGGTGGGAGGGAGGGAGAAAAAGAGGGAAAGAAACATCTATGTGTGGTTGCCTCTTGAGCACCCCCTACTGGGGACCTGGCTTGCAACCCAGGCACGTGCCCTGACTGGGAATCAAACCGTGACCCTTTGGTGTTCAGTCGACTGACCCACACCAGCCAGGACGCATTTTCAAGGCTTTTGATGGTTGTTGTTGCTTTCCTGAGTCGGTGCTAAAGCCGGTGTGAAAGCATCAGTGGTGCACTCCCGGGCTTCCCACCACTGTCCATTCCCGCTTTAACCAAGAGCCATGTTGACGTCAATCAACATCTTTGCCCTAATTATTTACCTGCCTCGGTTTATCTGTCTTCATTCAAAGTCAATTAGAGAAAATTATTAAGTATTTATTAATTTAAAAATCCTCAATATGAGAAGTAAATATTGGAGAACCTATTAAGATCAAAGCCTAATGTTAACTGGCATTAGACATGACGACTTTATCTAGATACTGTTTTGTTTTATTTAATGCAATACACGTGGTGGATACCAAATGACCCCTTAGCAGCAGGTAAGATAGCTGTTGAAAATGGTGATTACCGTTGTGTAACACGCAGGGAAAAGCTCATGATACAGTTGTCCATGAAACTGATACAAAGTGGTGCAAACATGTTGGTACTTTTGCTTATTTATTTTCCCTCTCAATAGGAGCTTGTCCATCCCAAGTTCCACACCACTGGGTCAACTTTAACTTGGGGTTTTCTGTGAGACCAAGTTCATGTGACTGCATACAAAAAATCCCCAGAGATTTATTTTGGCCTTGGGAAAAAAACTAGTAATGGGTCACGTACAGCTGCTTTGCTGGAATGGATTTAGAGTTTCAGCAGCCACCCCCAGCAATCCCGCCGTTTGGACGCCTCTGGTTGTTGCATTTACTCGGTGTGTGCTCACTGTGCTCTAAGTCGAGTCCTCGGTGCTCAGTCCCCTGAGCCACACCAAGCAGGGCAGCACCTCGTATTTTCAGAAAACCTTCATCCACTATAATCACCTTTACTCAGCTAAGAATTACCAATTTCATTAGCCTGTTGATTACCTCAACTTCATCATTATGGATAATTTACCACTTCAGGTGATTTTTAGATTCTGAATGATATATTCATTTAAGCAATTTTTTAGATCCTGTAAAGCTTTATTCCACAAGTGAATGTGGCGGTCATTATGTATGTGACTTGGAACTCCGACTGCCCAGTCCTTCTTCAAACGCACAACAGCCATCAGCACCAGCAATACTGCATGTTGCCTTTTCCTGCGCACGCAGCGTCTGCTCTGCATGACTCTGCTGCGCCATAAAGGAGCCAGCCCAAGCCAAGCACCTCAAATCCCAGATCCGGGGTCCCACGAGTTCCACTCTGTGGTTGTAGTGTTTTCTCCATATCCACCCTTACTGGTTCCCTAACTGTTCTCCTTCTAACCTTTCAGTTCTCATTCTGATCTTCCCCGCTCTGCACTCCCCCCTCTATGACCCCAATCTTGATTCCTGACCCTGTGCTTATGGCTTAGAATTGATATTTATCATTTTTGGATAGCTTGTCTCCTGTGTGTCTGTCTCTGGTAGAAATCCACAGCTCAGGTCACATCCCATCCAATTCCGACCCAGGTCTGCTGGCTCTGTCCCGGCCCTCCCTGACATTTCTCAGCCCCTTCAAAGAGATCCTCTCTTCTTCTTCCCCATATAAAGGATTTTAGCTGTGCATCTACTATTAAACCTAATACTTTCTACCATGTATTAAATATAGTTACTAATGTACTTGTCATAACTCCAGCTGTCCAAGGTCCCCCGTAACAGTCAATGCAAAGTTTTTCCCATAGAAAAGTTTATTTCCAGATGATTGATTGAAATATCTATTATGACATTTTTATTGTATTGGTTCTGCAATAGTTCATTTCCGTTGTTGGTACGTTATGCACAGATGCTTGGCTTTAGTGCCAGGAAATATTACTTTCTTGTCTTCCTATGGTGTTTCAAAAGGTGTGACCAAAGACTGAATTTGTCCTGAGTTTTAAACAAGCCAGAGAAACATTAAAGCATTGAAATAGCTTACTAATATTACTGTATCCACAATTCTTGTAGATTGCGAGAAAATGGAACTTTGGGGTCTTTGCCGAAGGTCCCCCTGGCTAAAAAAAGACTGGGAAGTCAGGCTCGTGGGGCTGTTTGTGGAGATACAGCCAGACCAAAACCATGACTCTACGGCCAGACCAAAACCATCCCAGCATCCTTCTCCATCCCCATTGTGTGTTTCTTAATGCTGCCCTTGGCAGGCAGAAGGAGTCTGATGTTGCAGAGGTGAGTTGCAAAGAGGCCAAACCACTCTGCAGTGTACGACAGCTTGACATAACTGTGGCTGCCAGCTTTTTGTTTAAAAATGCCATCAGCTTAACAGTAACTGAAAAAGTAATTATTCTCCAGTTTCAGAGAGCTATTAAGAAAAAAAAAAGTCCATTGAAATGCCAGGAGATGAAATACTGTACTTTCAGGACCTGTTGGAAACCTTTCCATGTGCAGAGCAGAAAAACATGCATTTGTTTTTTAAGGAGACATAAGAACTTTACTGAATGGAAAGTGAGAGAATTAATCTCGGTTGCAGAAAGGATAGTTTGAATCAACAGAATTCTGCAAACCCTGCTTCAGTGAGGTTCCTTTTATTATTCTAGAAACTTGGTGCCATTTGTCACTACAGAATCCTTGGTTTAGGGAGTGCACGGTGTATGGGAGTCCTGTGTTACAAAAGTAATGATGTTACCATATCAAAGAAACTTCAAGTTACTTTGAACTGTGAAATGCTGTCAGTTACTCTAATGATGAAATATTTCTTTATATTCTGTCAGTAAATGTTAATGAGCATGTAATTAGCCTGGAGATGTTAAGGATTGGTGACCAGGACACGGATATTAAAGAAACAGCCAGCACAAGAGATCTCTGCCTGCAATAACCTTCCCAATTTCATTGCAAAGACAGAATATATCATCCAAATAACAACTGAGGAGAAACAGAGTTTATATGAATTTGAGAAAAGTAACAAGGAATGGAGAGATGTTGCAAGGTTATGGGGTGTGCAGACTGTTTTTAGAGACACCAAGTTTAAAACTCAGAAACTGTGGGACAGGGCTCTGTATCTTATTTGCGAGGTGACTTTAAACACTGTCTCTGAACCACAGCTAAATTGACTAGGACGTGCTTCACGAACTGTAGAAGACTGCTCAAATATCACTTATTATTCCAATGACCCCCTGCGGCTTTTGAAGTTCATTCAAAATGACTACATTTTGAGTGGATTAAAATATGCAAGTACATTTTTAATGCTAATATTTCTTGACAGTTTTATAAGACCTTTTAATTAATTAACCTGTTTCACAAGGTGTATTACTCAATGACCTTAAAATGTGTAAACAAAAAAAAGGAAGAAAGAAGGTAAAACAGCTGGAGAGGTGTCGCTAAAGGAATTGATCGTGTCACCGCCTCATGAAAAAATGAACTGCTCATTTCTAGGTGCTTGAAAGCCAAATATAAAACTGTTTCAATACCATAGAAAGTAATATTTTAATCTATTGAAGATTATTACAGTAGAGGATTTTTTATTTAAAAGTCTAGAAAGCAGGAGTGAGCACCAAAAATAGTTCTCTTATTAGTTATTTGCACAGTTTTAGATTTCATCTGCTGAAAAAGGACATAAAGAAAATAGAGTACACATTAAAAAACAGAATAAACAGGAGCGGGCACAAGTAGGTTTGCAGTTGTAACAATTAAATAGTACAATAATTAGTAAATAATAATATAAAAATAAACTCAGTTTCATGTACTCACGATTGTCAGCTTGCATTTGTCACCACTGTGTTTCATGAGGTGATTTATCGTGCAACCTTCTGTTGGCGCACTCAGAGCAGAGAGTTTCAGAGCAGAGTATTTGTGATCAGAGAACTAGAGTACACGCATGACTTGGCAGCTAGACTTTTTCAACAGTTGCTATTCATTCTGGAAGAAATTCATATGAAGAAACAGATCTAAACATCACAGAAACAAATGAGCACTTTTAAATTATATGGGTCACAACATAAATATGGGGCAAAAATAAAACATAAATGAAAAAGCGAGTCTTTTGGGAACCTCGCTTCCTTGGCCATATCTTTGTTTGTTTGATCTACCAACCTATTAAAGAGAAGCATGTCTTGATTGCCTTCTAAGCCCTGAATTGATTGTGATTGTTTTCCTATGATGGCGTCTCCTAGAACAGTTGCAAAGGAGCTAGTACAACCCCTGGAACACAAAAGGCAGGGATCAGCGATATGGAGGCAAAATGCAATGCACAAATAGTGTCCCCAATACTATGTTTACTTACAGTCCTGTCCATTGCTGTGACCAGTCTACTTATAGGGCCAGGAACTATTTCCGAAGGCAGCATCGAGATCATAGCCAAAAGGCAGAGAAAGCCCCTAGGACAGTCTTGAATGCTGGGGTTTAGTTGCAGACTTGAGAAGTAAATCCTCTTTGTATCAATGGACTATTCACGGTTGACACACTCAAATGTGTCTTGCAGGTCTTTCCATTTGTCTCACAGACTAGATAGATTTCATTAATTACTTCAATTATCCACCCTTCTTTGTATCCGCCCTCTTTGCCCTGTGACTTTGCAATTCCTTCCACAATAGGTGACTCTGAGTCCAGCAATATGACCTGCTCTAGCCCCGAGAAGGAGATGGGATTGATAGTGGGCCTGGGCTTTGAGAGGCCTTGCATGTTTCTATTTTGTCCTGTGTGCCTCTGTCCCAGCCAGTGCTTGGGTCCCAGGAGAAGATAGACAACAGAGAACAGAGCTCCACCCGGGGACTCCAACCTGACCCAGATAGCCAAGGCCCGGCTGGCTGCATACCTGCAGTTGAACTAAAATGCCTTTTCCTTGTCTTGTCTGGATCCATCAACACTGCAGACTTGTGAGAAATGATACACGATTGCTCTCTGAAGCCATTCAGTTTGAGTGCTTGTTACACAATAGTTTTTAAAGATTTTATTTATTTTAGGGAGAGGCAAAGAGAAGGAAAAAGAAAGAGGAGAAACATCGATGTGAGAGAGAAACATTGATCGGTTGCCTCTTGAATATGTCCCCACCGGAGACTAAACCCACAACCCAGGCATGAGTCCCGACTGAGAATCAAACCGGCGACCTCTTGCTTTGTGGGACGATGCCCAACCAACTGAGTCACACCAGTCAGGGCAACATTTCTATTTTTATTTGTTGTGAACAATCGATAACTGATAAAAGTAGCTAATCTCAGAATTGTGTTCTTTCATATATTTAGGAACTCTAGAAAAATTCATGCTTTTAGTATGTATAAGTTTACATGCTAGATATTTGTTTTAAAAAATTGTACATGAGTTGTATTCAATCTTGAGAGATAGTACAAATGTAATTGAATTAATTGATTAATCAAATGCAAAACAAGAAAAATTTTAGTGTTCTGAGTTACACTAATAGATAAAAAGATCTCTAATTTCCATATTCCATAAAATAATATAATTGTGCTTATTAGAATTTTGCAAAATATATACTTATATTTATCCTGCTCTTTGAATTATTTCTTAAGAAAATGTACTGCCCTGCCTGGCGTAGCTCAGTGAATTGAGCTCAGGCTGCGAACCAAAGCATCGCAGGTTTGATTCCCAGTCAGGGCACATGCCTGGGTTGCAGGCCATGGGCCCCAGCAACCGCACATTGATGTTTCTCTCTCTCTTTCTCCCTCCTTTCCCTCTCTAAAAATAAATAAATAAAATCTTAAAAAGAAAAGAAAATGTACTTAAGAAAATCAAATACATTTCTTCATTCAACATCTTCTATGCATTTTCAATGCATGCGAATGAGAACACAACTTTTGTTTCATATTTGTAATATTAATATCTACCATCACCTAAAATTATCATGAGATTTAAGAGTATCCAGTGATTACTTTTCTCTTAAGAAAAGTTCATGTAAATTTGTCTTTTGTTTGATGGGTGGAGTACAAGACACAAGCTGTGTTTTTCTCTCCTATGTGTGTGTCTTTCGATGTCCTTTCCCTTCTCACTTTAGTATCCTTTTAACCAAGTGTGAGAGCGGAAGTTGACAAGCACACTTGGCATTCTTTAAGTCGTCAATGAACATCTTCGTTCCCTGAAGAGATATTAGAAGGGTAAACTAAATTTATTACAGTGTCTTGATCCATATTTTTTTTTGCTCTAATTATTTAAACCCCAAATCAGAGAGCTAAAACAAGTAAAATAGTTTTTAATCGCTTTGGCAGTCACTTTTTGCTTAATCTGTCTGTCTCTTTTTTTTCTGTCTCTGTCACTCTCACCCTCCACCATATCTTATCTTTTTACCCTGAGTATTCTCCTTCCAATATACTAGCATATAAACTGCAGTCTACAAATGCAGATATGAGCCTTTACTGCAGGAAGGTATCCCTCATCGCAATGGACATGAATGAGATTTTTAATAAGCGCTCGTTCTGCTATGAGTGGATGCTGTCTTAGTATAATCGGCCCGGGATTCATTTTGAGAAGTCTTTGTGTTACTACCAAACTCAATCCTTTTCTAGTCACACACTTCTCGAAAACATGATAAATAGTGTGGAAGATTGTCAAAATATTTGAGGTGTTGCATCTAAAACCTTAGCCTGTATTTTTTAAAATTTTTGTGACATTTCAGAATGAAACACGACAAGGATAACAGAGATACAGTTGTCTTTTGTGAAGACATCACATGCGTGGTTTGCATTCCTCAACTTTGTAAGAGCAACAACCAAATTACATAAAAATTCCAAGACAGCTCTTTCTTTTTCTTTTTTTGTAGCAGACAAACAACGTGTGATTCTGTTATTTTTACTTTTTTTTCAGGCAAGGCTTAGGGAATGTCCGTTTTACTATTCTGGTCTTAAATTCTCAAACACAGAAATTCTGCAGTCTTGTGACAGCGTGCCAGATGAAATTCAAAACTGTGTCATGCACTGGACACTGAACACTGGTGGTTGGAATTAATCAGACCTCCCTACTTGAATAAAATGAAAGCTGTCTAACCAGATAACACCTCAGTATTGTACCTGTACAGCCGTGGAAACATCAGAGACCTTCTAAAAGCTAGGAGATCGAATGATGGCAGCTTAGAATCGCACAAGGACTGTGGGATCCCATGCTTCACAATGCCGCTGAAGAAGCACCTCCATGCAAATGGCCCAGTGACCAGGATTCTTTGAGGAGGTGGGAATAAATTACCTAAAGTTTATTAAAGTTGCTCCAATTTTTACCTATGTGTTTCATCTGGCCTTTCTTTCAAAATTAGAATCAGAAACGTGTATATTCTTTACAATTATACATGTAAATTATAGGAAAATCCAGAAGTAATAAAATTTTGAATAAACCTAAGTAGGTGTATTTTAACTATAGAATAAATGTGTTGCTAGATAGTGCTTGTAGAATTATAAAAGTTTAAAAATTTTTTTGTTGTTTGTTTAGCTATAATTCTATTTTATTTGTTTGCTTCTTCATTTTTGGTAGTGAGTCTAAGATTTGCAATATGCATCTTTAACCTCTCATAGTCTAACTTCAAATAATATTGTAGCACTCTGCATACAGTGGGGAACCCACCACATTAAACTTCCACCCGCCCTGACCCCTCACCCCATCACTTGGGCTGTGTTTTTGTACCTTTCACTTTACTTTCTATGTAGTTCACAAAGTCCACAATGTGTTGTTTTTATTTTGCTTTAAAAATCCATTATTGTAAAAAGTTTAAAAAACAAAAGAGAGTATTTTGCATTTGTCCACACACATAACATTTCTGTTTTTCTTCATTCCCTTATGACGATTCAAGTTTTTGTCTAGTGTGATTTTCTGTCAGCCTGAATAAGTTCCTTTAACATTTCTTACAGGATTGGTTGGCTGGTGGCTGATTCTCTCTGCTCTTCTGGAAAATGCCTTTGTCTTGCTTTCTATGGTATTTTGAAGACTGTTTGTTGCTGGATGTAGAATTCTAGCTTGAGAGGAACTTTTGCTCTTGTTTTCCAGCACTTGGAAGGTGCTTGTCTTGTTTTCGTTGGTTCTGATAGAGTCGGCAGTATGTCTCATCTTTGTTTTTTGATCTGGGGTTGCTTTCAAGAATTTCTATTTATAATTGGTTTTCAACAGTTTGATTATAATGTGAGTTAGTGTGTTTTTCTCAGTGTTTGTCTCGTGTGAGGTGTGCAGGGTTTCTTAGATCGATAGGATATATTTTTCATCCAAAAAGGGAATTAGTGACAGTGGGAAGCTGCAGAGACAGCGAAGAGTTAGTAATTTCAGAAGTAGAATCATGGTGGGGTTTCTTGACAGGAGCAAGCAGGGTTTTAGTAAAGGAGAAATACTTTGCTTTTCCCATTCTTACTTCTGAATCTTCTACCAGTACCTCTTGCAGCTTGAACTTAACCAGAAGTCAGAGGACCTAAGAAAATGTTGATACCTATCACCAATGTCAGAAGATGAGAAGGCTGGGAACAGAGCTGTAAGCGAATCAGCAGATGGCCCTCACAGCAGGGTTTTGTTCTATCTTTGTCACTCTGGAATTTCTGTCCCTTAGAAGAACACTTGGGCATGCATTTGATGAATGAATGAATGAATGAATAAATTAACTATTATTTCTACACTCACGTTTTATTATTGGGGAAACTGAAGTTCTGGTAAGCCTCACAATTTAGTCAAGCAGTTTGTAAAGAATCAGAACTTCATTGTGGACTCTCTGATTTATATTTTAGCACAGCCACTACCTCTGGTTTCTGTGAAATGAACTACACTTTAAATGTGTACTAGAACTCTCTAAAGACACTCTGTGCTGAACCCTTTTGTACAACTAAAAATCCTTTAACTGGGTAGATTTTTCCTAAATTTTGTTAGGTAGATTTTTCAAGCTTCAGCTTGTCTCCAGGCTTTCTGGACAAGTTCTATTGCTAGGAGGTTTTATATAACACATCTATTTTAAAAGTGCAGAGCGTTACACGAACATAGCTGTTCTTCATTTCAGTACAAGAGTCAGCACAAGGTGAAAGAAAGAATATTGCCTTTGGGATCTGATAGAACTACACGGTGATACAGGATTTGCAACCTAATAGCTGTTTGACTTTAGACAAAACATTCAACTTCTCTGGTCCTTGGTTCCCTCTTCTGTAAATTGGGACTAATATCTCCTCTCCTCAGAGAGCAGTAAGAGTGAAATTCGATAATGAATATACTATGCCAGTGTATTCATTACTACGGCTCAGCTGTGAATTTCCCTTTCTCCAGGCCCGCATTTACTGCTCAGGACAAAGTCCAGTTCCACAGTGGCGGTAGGTGGGAGTGGCTGCAGACAGAAGTGTAGGTTGGAATGTTGGAGAGCACAGCAATAAAGACTCCATTGTCAAGGGAGAGCTAGTGAGAACAGTGGCATGAATAGCAGGTGAAGGTACTGTGAAAGGTTGATAGGAGGCCATAAGAAAGCACCTGAGATAAATTTACTCCTATCTTGTATTTCCCAAGATAATGATCATTTTTATTAATGAGGACACTCAAGTAGTTTTTAAGTAGAGACTGGAGTCACAAGAAAGAGAATCATTGTGGTACTTCCAAAGTCTATGCTTGGCACCACTACAGCTACATCATTTTTAAAACAGTTTTATTGAGATATGAATAGCATGCAACATGATTCGCCCATCAAGCTATGCAGTTTAATGACAGGTTCCTAGTAAATACAGAGCTGTGCATCTGTCATCACAATCAATTAGAATATTTTCATTACCCCCAAAGAAACCCTGCAAACTTTAACCATTACTCTCAAGTACCCTCTGGCCCGATTCCCCCAGCCCTGGGCAACCTCTAATCTATTTTCGGTCTCTACAGATTTGCCTGCTCTGCAGAATGTTTCACATGAATGGAATTGTATAATATTGTGGTTTTTGTCTGGCTTCTTCCACTTAGGGGCAGGGTTTGAACATTATGGAGAAATTGAAGACTATGATTACAGCTACCTTCATGACATCTCCAACTTTTGCCCTGGATTACAGGCTGCTGACAGTGATTATGAAGAGTTGACGACTTCTTTGTGGGACCAGGAGGGACCTTTGACCTAACCCTTACCCTTGCCCTCCACCTAAGACAACACAAGAGGATGGCGATAAGTCTAAATTCCAAGGATCAGACTTCACCACTTATGAGGAGTCAAATCTGGTAGCTGAGCCTCAGAAGGTAAATAAAATTGAAAGTCATTATTCCAACACTGCCAAAAGGATGGACGTGAAGAAGTTGGTGCCGAGCATGAGGAGTCTGGGGGCAGCGCTCTCCGAGCAAGCAGACATGGAGGCAGACTGCAGTGAAACCGGGAAAGAAGGGGACTGGGTGGAGGGGGCTGAGAAGACGCTCAGCGGGGGCAGAGAATCTTGTGAGGCAAGGGGGGTGAGTTCAAGGGGAGACGGCAACAGCAGAGGACCCTTTATTTCTTCGACTAGGATGTCTCCACACCAGGTGTCCACTCTGGCTGCCACAGTCCTGTGGCTTGTCGCGAGGCTGTCGCCAACTACTACCCAAGTGCCTTTTTGTTTCTCTTCCCTTCTCTCTCCTTCACAACCAACACCCTAAAGCTCTGTCCTCGATTGAAGTTTTCTGCCCTGTGATGACCACATAAGAGGGATGTGACGGTGAAGATGCTGTTCTCAATCACAAAAGCCTATATCCATTCTTTGTATCCAAGTGTAGTGTTAGTCTCCTGAGTTGATCTGTACTGTCCACATTTTGGTCTTGTAGGAAATAATTTTCCTGTAGGCAGCTGTGTGAGGATAGCTTACACAGCCATCCTAATCTATGTACATAAAATAGATCATATATGCCCTTATAAATGCATATACAATGCTTAGAAAAAAATCTGAGTAATAAAAAAATAGATTTGCCTTTTCTGAACATTTCACATAAATAAAGTTGTACAATAATGTATTTTGTTTTATTTAGGCAAACAATTTTGAGTTTCCCTTTGTGGTAATACCTACATTTTGGGGCTGAATTTGCTCTATTGTGGGATGCATTCCATTTCACTGTGATTTGAATCTCCACTGGATTCTCCTATTCTAACATATGAATATTGGAGATGAAAAGAGTCCTTGGCAATTATTAATTCAAGCACTTCTCAGTCTTGAAGAAAGGGAAGTCCAGATTGTTTGAGGGTCTGGTGTTACACTTTTACCTGTGTACCAGAGGACGTGGGCCCAGCCTCCATGCTCTTCCTAGACAAGGCTGGTTTCATTTAACATCGACCCTAAAATGACAGCTTCTCACTTTCCATAGCCCTTGGTTAGTAAAATGCTTTCATACACGTTAACTCATAATCTGCATACAAAAGTGGTTGTGGTAAATATGTAAGAGACAGCTAGGTACTAGAAGCATGAAATATAATTTCTGACCAAAATTGTCCTAAACAGACTTCCCCAAAAGCCCTTGGGAAATGACAAATGTAAAATGCCTGCTAAGTCTCACTGACCACTTACTAAGCTACAAATATTGTGACATTCTGTTCTTGTAATCCCTAATAACAAGTATAAGAACCTACAACAGTCTTTATTTTATTTTACTTCACTTCTATTAAATTTATTGGAGTGACACTTATTAATAAGATTACGTAAGTTTCAAGCATATAGGATGCATGATCTGTATGTTGCACTGCGTGCTCACCACTCAGAGTCAGACCGTCTTCTGCCAACCATCTGGACGGCAATGAGGAAGTGCTTCTGTGTGAATGAAGTGGTTCCACTTTAGAGCTTAGATGTGGACGCCCTAAGCCGTCCCTCCCAAGCAACCCAGAACATATATTCACATGCAATTTCTGAAGCTTAATGTCAGTACTCAGTAATATAAGCTTCAGAATCAAATGCTATTGGTCCAGCTTTCAGTAACCCCAGTGTGAATAGCAGTGAAGTCCTTTCAAACCCAAATGTTAAAATCTGATTTCCTTTCTTAAACTCCTTTACATCTTTTCTTTTGTGCAATAGCTGCGTGACTTGTTACGCTGTTACTGAACTGCTCTCTGACCTCATTAACATTCTTATCTCCCCTAAAAAATGTTATGAGAGGCCTATCTGTTTATTATCTCTGCCACCTAGGACTGAAGTTTGCCTGTGTTTTCCAAACGCATCTACCCTGAAATATTGAAGGCTTACACACACACTTAGCGACTTCCTCAGATGTGCTGGTTCTCGTTAGAGATTCACGTGATCTGCTTTCTTTTTCACACATCATGATTCCCCATGCAGGAAATGGCCCAAAGGAATAACTATGTTTGGAAAAAGGAAAAAAAAACACACAACTAAGATATAAATTTCTAGAATGTGATGCTCAGCAGGATATTCAACAGGGTGCAGCTACAGGGAGGAGGTCCTGGTTTGTTCCAGTGTTTTGACGTGTACAAAATTGATTTCTGCAAAGAGAGGAGTGGCAGGTAATTATTTCTGGAGGGTTTGCTGCACTAATTAAGAATTTGAAAATGAAACCACTACATTTTCAAATAATAAGGGCAGCATAGAAACTGAAATGATAAAAGGCATATGTCAGACAAACTTTAAGATATATCAGGAAACATAATATTTTAATAATAGTATAATGATTAAAATAACATTACTTATATGTATTATGAGTACTTCACGTTTATCATAATGCCTCAGTAGCTCTGTTTTTCATCCCAAATCCCCCCGTTTTTACTCTAACTTAAGGGAAATAATGTGATATCTTAAACCAAAGAGAATTTAAAACACCATTTGGTTTGAGAATCATCTTTCTCCTGGGGTACTTAGAACTCAACCAAAATGTTTGATTTTGTTTTGTTTTTTTTAGTTTTCTATAAAAGTGTGATTGATGTCAGTATGTGGGGAAGATGTAGGATGGGTTTCTTAGACATTAATACTCCCTCCACCACACGTACCCCTACATGTACATGCCTGTATATATGTGAAAATGGATAGCTATACCTGTGTCGATCTTCCTACTATTGGGCCAACAAAACAAAGAAAATTTCCAAGTTTCATTTCATTTTTTCTATTTTACTAGGGGGCTGGAGTGGGAAAATTTCTCTTTCTTTTTACCACGTAGAGTTTCTTCTCAATCTCTGTTCTCAACTTCTTCCTCATTGATAAAACCTTGAATTTCAGATGGGCATGTGACCACTCAGAATCAAGACTGTACCTGTCTCCTCCCCTTGAAGTCAACAGCAGTAATATGTACAATGCCAGAGCCTTTTTTCAGGAGCATGCTCCCTCTTCCTCTCTGTCTTCCCTGCTGGCAGGATTGGGTGCATGTGGCAGAGATGGAATGGCCCCCGCCCCTCCAAGGTGGAAGGTCCGTGTCTCCAGCAGTGAGGCAACACCAGGTGAGGTTCCTGATGACTGCGGAGCTCCCACACCCACATTGGACTAACTAGGATGCTTGCTAAGCAAATGCTGCCCTTTCCCATCTAATTATTCACCGAGTTAGGGCAGTCTTCTCCATAATACTTAGTAGGTTGGTCTCCTCTTTATTCTCTTTGTCAGTACTCAGATCTCTCACCTAAGTTTTTGTAAAGATTCCAAATTGTTTTTTCTACCTCCAGTTCCTTCCTTTGCTATTGCCTTCTACATGCTGCCTCCAGAAAATACTAAAGAAATATACATATGAATTAACTATCTTCTAATTGATGGGGAATTAAAATATTTTGTTTCTGAAAAGAATGTCTTTGGTTAGAGATATTAAATAATATATGAGTCTACTTCAGTGATACGGGTAGATAACATAAGATTTTGATTTTTATGCCTGTGCTTTATGTATCAGATCCAAAAGTTAACTCCAAAGTGAAATAAATTATTTCTTTAACCTGATTTATAACCTACATCACAGAACAATATTTTACAACCACAAATGAGAAATGACCATAGTTCTTCCCAAAACTCAAGTAAAATCAGGTGAAGCAAAATGGCCGCTTCAGAATGAAGAGAGACCAAAGTACAGTCTTATGTAAATAAAATCCTATCTGCATTAAAATATATAATCTACAATGAGACACTGTTGAATTAGAAAAGCTGGACACTTTACAATGCTTAATCTAGTTATTGTAACTAAGTTTTAAAACAGAATCTGACTATGAGGACAATTTTTCTTTTTGCAAGCCCCATCTTTGTAACCCATTGTCTGTAAAAATTTCTTTATTTAGCTAGTTGGCAGCCTTCTGTTCTGTGAGGTATTTAACATTTAAATCTTATCAACTTGCCTCTAATGTGCCACAAAGGAATGACTGACTAATACCTCCAAACTGTGACAATGGTGTCCTTTTTTGAAAAGACCAAGCTACCATTAGAAATGGGTCATGAAGCAAAAGTCATTAACTCATTTTAAAAAGGGCAGAGCCCAACAAAGCATTACTGACAAAGCTCCCTTCTCTTGTCCATTTGTCTTTATTAAATATCACATTTAATATCTACCTCCATGCATGGGATAGCATTCTGAAACATCTCCCTATAAAAAATTAAAATCATGAGAAATTAAATTTACTTTCAGGCTTTATGTAGAAGGAGCAACTGAATTCTCTTATATAATTTTAAGTAGTAATCTAACTATTAAACCTCCCCAGTAATAAAAATAATGACTCCAATGCTTCTAGTTCCAAAACATTTATGAACTCTTGAAGGAAGAAAATTCAGTTCATAGAGGCAATTGAAATACAGGCAGATCAAGGTAGGGTCTTTTATATTTTCCTTGAAGTTAGTACCAAAAGGCAACAAGAAATAGATATTTGCATCTTCTCTACCTGCTAAATAAAAGATTTATTAAAAATTAATGCTAAAATAATGACAAAAATGAGAGGGAATAATGTTTCTAACCCTATGTGAGTAAACTGCTTGTACTAACCTTCCCAGTTTCATTGTAGTATGAGCTTCTGCCTTTATCATTCAAAAGGGAATTTCTTAGAATGAGGAAAGATGATCTGCACTCTATAAATCTCTTTCTTGGAAGGAAACTTTTGTAGAGTTGATCTTTACATCTGTTTTCCTCTGTTTTATCTCAGGAAATAAAAATGCCGTGCACTTTCTCCTCTCTGGCTGTCCGCTGCCCAGGCCACCATACAGTGAGGCATCAGTTCTGGTGAGAGCACCGTCCAGTCCTACAAAATGTCAATTTTGGAACTTTCAGAACAGGGAGGAGAAAGGTCACAGTCAGCAGAGGTCTGCATGTCTGTCCCCCAGTGGTTCCCAGAGAGGAAGTCAAGTGTTAACAGTTTGGGCCATCAAATCAAAACATTTTTGGTTTTGTTTTACTTGTAATGGAGTCTTCTGTTATCTTCGATGTGCCTATAGATGAAATAATGAAAATTCAAATATTAAGGACTGCAGGCAAGATGATCTGGTTGTCATTCCAAGCTGAGGAAGCTCTATCTCCTAGGCAAAGGAAAACACATAATTGTATTAGAAAAACCCTGGGTTTTTGCCTTTTATTTATTTTACTATATTTTATTCTTGATTATGACCTATTATTTTCTTTAATTTTTCCTCCCTCCTTCTTTCCTCCTTCTACCCTTTTCTTTTTTTGCCTATTTACCACTCTATCTTTATTTTTGTAGCTCTCCAAGGTCATTGCCAAAGTCTATCATGTCTCTACCGTGTTTGCTTCTTGATCTAGTTGAGTTGTGTTGACCCTGTCTATTTAGTCCTGTGTGAATTGTATAAGAAAACACTCAGTGTTCTTTGATTTATATTTGCTTAATATACATATTTCCCATCCTTTGATTTTTAGTCTTTCTGAGTATTGTTTTCAGTTTGTCTCTTTCAGACAACATATTTCTTCATCTAATTAGGGGGTTTGGGTCTCTTAATTAGTAAGTTTACTCTGAATTTTAACTGATATAATCAGTATAAAATTAGATCTCATTCCTGCTGTCTTAATTCATATCCTCAATTTAAATGTAAATTGCAATTATTGTGAAATTAAGACTTATTTCTACCATCCTGTATTTTTTTTATTTCTCCTTCTCTCTTTATACCTTCCGTGCTCTTTCCCTCCTTTGACTAAAATAAAATTTTCTCCATCTGATTTGTCAGTTACATACTCTATTTTTATTATTTTGAGTGTTTTCTTGATTTAAGACTCATACTCTGTTTTATTCTCATTGACTTCCTAATTTTGTAAATATTTGTATCTTCTAACAATAAAAACGGATAATTTTTTCATATTTCTTTGGTCTTCTTTCTTACTATTGTTATTATTGATATTTTTAGTTTTGAGATGTTGTCTTTTTACTTTTTATTCATCCCTACTTTTATTTACCTAACATAAAAATAAGTTTAGCTAAGATATTTGTTCATCTTTACTTTTCATTTCTCTTTCAACATATGCTTCACTTCAGTGGCTGTTTCAATTGAGGGCCATTTTATGGTGAAAATTCTAAGACATTTTATGTATGAGAATACTTTTACTAGGCTTCAATCTTTAGATGTCAACTTCTTCAGTTAAATCTTAGATCCTTTTTCTCTTAATACTTTAAAAGTAACACTATATTATGTTACTATTTTCAGTTTTATCATCTGATTTTTTTCTTTGCAGATGACCTTTTTGGTAAAATTATTTTCTTTGCTTTTGAATTCTTCCATCTCATTGTAATATCTAAATATGAATGTTTTATTATCTGTCCATTTAGCTCCTTATAAGCCCTAACAATTTGAAGTTTTTCAACTTTTTTTTAATTTTGAAAAAATCTATTAATTCTTCCTCCTTTTTCCCCCCTTTTGGGAACTTATTCAGATATTGGTATTTCTCCTATTCTCTATATCTTTTAGCTTTTTTAAAATACATATTTTTCTATCTCTTTATTCTTATTTGCTCTCCTTCAGATAGTTTCTTAATCTAATATTTAAAGTCACTTATTTGCTCTCCATTTGTACCTATAAAACTACTTATTCCATCTGTTGTGTTCTTTGTATCAGAATTACATTTTCTTATCTAATATTTCCCTTATACTCTTTCTGTTCTGGGTTTGTTTGTTTTTTCAGATCACTAATCATTTATTGTCTTAATTATATTCACCATTTATTTTGAAAAATTGTTGGCCTGCTTTAATAATTCTCATTTACAGTATATACAGTGTCTATTTCTTTGTGTTTCTTTTATTTTGGCTCATAAACACAGGTGATGCATATAGAACACTGTAAGGCCAGGCCATATTTTGTGCCAGTCTTACATTTAAGGAAAAAAGTGGGGATGAGATTAAGTGCAGAGAACCGAGGCATCAAATCACTGGCATCAATGACTATTCATGAGACACTCCCTCTGGTCAGTTTTATGCTTTAAACCTTGGGATGAGGGAGGGTCGTCTCTAATCATTAGGGAGCCAGAGGAAGGGGGAGGCTAAGGCAATGACTGTTTAAAAAACTTCCTCACCCCAGCAGCACTTTAGATCTGCCTTGATATAATTTCATGATATGTGCTTAAGAATCGGAACTGTTGCAAAGTTCTGCCACTTCTGGAGAAAAGTTGAAAAAACAAAAAAGAATTTAGAACACTTTCCTACAACCCATTCTTTCATTCTCATGCTAAAACGTTCCATCGTCCTCCAGCCCAGGACACTGTTCCTCACTTTCCGAACCCACATCAGTTCAAGTCAGCCTGTAGTGTCTCCAGGGTTTCTTCATTTTTCTTTCTTTTGTCTTTCTTTTTTCTTCTTTCCTTTTTTTATAAACACTTACCTTGAGATAAAAAGGTTGGGGGTTTTATGCTCAACATGCAGGTTTGGAGAACTTATTGGGCTCATCCAAGATCACAGGTTTAGGAAGGTGTGGAATCTGGGCTCAGATGCAATTAACCTGAATATGACATTTTTTCTTTCTACTACAATTCAACTACAGCCATAATCTAAATAAACTATCGTAAGTATTGTAAGTATCAAAGGAGTAAAGACATTCAGATGAGGGCAAAATCAATCTTTACAATTAATCAGCATTGGCTTCAGAACTAGGGGTCATTTTCCAGCATAAGGGCACTTGTGGATGGATGGGATGTTCGTAGGTAGAGATAGATACTGGAGTGGACATTCCAGACTGAAGTAAAGGTGGGGACTGGACACTGGAGGTGCGAAAAAGAAGATCATATCTTGGAAAGGCTACATGTCCTGGGTGACTGAAATCTGGGCAATAAGAAAGAAGTGGTGTTGACAATATTTAAAGAGCAGACTGGAGCCAGATTACAGGGAATTGAAAATTTGCACTTTTGTCCATAAACCAGTAGTTCTCAGCCCTGGCTGAGTGTCAGAATCAATTTTACAGGGTTTTTGAAATGCCCACACCTTGGCAATGCTCCCAGATGTTCTGTTCATTAGAGCTTAGGGGCACGGACATCTGCATATTTTAAAACCCCTCTATCGATCCCCCTCCACGGGCAGTGTGGAGAGTCAGTGTCGTGGTGATGGAAGGGTGGCCCACTCAATGTGCGGTCTGCGGGCAAACTGCTCCCATCTATGATGAGAAAGTGAGAGTGAGCATGTAAAAATGGTACAGCCATTAGATGGAACAATTTTTTATTGAAATACAGTTGACACAATATTATGCTAGTTTCAGGGATTTGACATTTATATACTTTACAAAATGATTACCGTGATAAATCTAGTAATTATCTGTCACCACACAAAGTTGCTGCAATATTGACTGTATTCCCTATGCTTTACACTACATCCTCATGACTCATTTGTTTTATATGGAAGATTGTAACTCTTAATCCCCCTCACCTATTCCACCTGCCCTCCCACCCTCCTCCCCACTGGCAACACCCAGTTTGTCCTGTGCGTTTACAAGTCTGCCTCATTCTGTTTGATCACTTGTTTGTTTGTTTTTGTTTATTTTAGATTCCTCATATACATGAAATAATATGATATTTGTCTTTCTCTATTCAACTTGTGATTTTACTTAGCATCATACCCTCTAGGTCCATCCAGGTTGTCACAAATGGCAAGATCTCAATGATGAAGTAATTGTATTACATGTGTTGAAACACATAACCTAACAAAACTCTACAAAGAAGAAAAATGAGAAATTTTCAATAGGTAGGACTTAGGATAAAGGAAAGGATAAAATCTAAGATGTTTCTGATATTTCATATCTGAGGGACTAGGAAAAAGTAAGTGCTATTATTAAGAGATATATTGATATTGGTAACAAAATTTGGTGAGAAAAGTGGGGTGGTAGGGGGTGGAGATAATGATTCTAACTTTAGATTTGAGTTTATCTCCAGTGTATGTTAAATAGAATGTCCCCAAAGCAACTGAAAATATGGTACTCAAATGTGTTACCGAGGTAGAAATTGGGGATCATAATCAGGGTGTATGTTCAAAATATGTAACCAGGGGAGCTTGGTGTTGACAAGCCAGAACACCCAGTAGTTATAAACACGCGGTACTGCCAGGCAGCGCCACCAGCTGGCTGCCCACCACCAGTGCAGGCACGACAGCCAGGAGCAGGGAGTAGAGAGGCAATGGGATCTTGGAGAAAAAAATGTCAGAGAGAAAAAAAAATATGAGAAATAAAAACTTAGGAACCATCTATATAACTTGCAGTTTTGAAGTGATGAGGAGAAAGGGGAATATTGAAAAGAGAGCAAAATTACATCAAATTAATTTTCTTTTAATGTCAGAAAAAAAGGAGAAATTTCAAGACAAAAGAAAAAGATGGTAAATACTGTAGAATTCTACAGAGAAATTGAGGAGAATGAGAAGTAGGGTAAACCATTTGGATTTAGTTGGCAGAAATAAAGAGAAAAACTTGAAGAAATCAGTTTCAGTATGATAAGAAAAATGCAGGATATAGAGCAGTAAATAGTGATATTTGGTAAAAAAAAGTGGAGCCAACAAATAAAACTTCTCACTCTGTAAATGTAACCAAAGGAGTGAAGGGAAAGGACAGAATTATAGATTAAGAGGGTGGAAGGAGAAAAAGCAATATTTGAAGAGCATGGCTGAGAATTTTCCAAAATTGATGAAAGACATCAATTCATAAATACTAGAATCCCAAACAAGGTAAGAAATCTTTACCTCCAGGAATCTTACTGAAACTGTAGAACATCGAATAAGCAAATACAAGGAAATGTTAAAGGCAGCCAGAGATCAAAAACAAAAACCAAAAAACAGATCACATGTAAAGTGTTACATAAACCGAAAACAGATTTCTCAGTAGAAACAACGGAAGCATAAGAATAGTGGGATTATATTCTCAATGCGTTGAGAGAAAATCCAGAAATCTACATCCAGCAAAAATCCTTCAGTGACAGTGAAGACAAAACAAAGAATTTTCTGATAAGCAGAACAGACAGCTTGACACTAAAGAATATTTCCCTGGTACAAGAAAAATGATTCTGGTAGGAAAGTTGTAGCTACAAAAAGAAATCAAAACATCAAGAGTGCCAAATATATAGAATATGTAAACAAATAGTTAAATATAAAACCAAAACTATGTCTTGTGGACTTTAAAACATAGAAAGAGAAACTGAAGTGACAGCAATACGTAAGTCATGGAGGAATAAAGGCAGTTGAAATATCTTATGGTCCTTGCAAGAAGGAGAGCGCGGAGCAGCCGGGGATCTTGATGTTCTAGAGTGGTCGTTATTACCGTGGCCGCACTAAGGGGCAAGTAAAGCCAGGAGAAACTAACGCCTGTAAGAAGAAAGGTTCATTATTACCTTGAAAGTGATGATGTCGTCATCAGGGTGTGGAGAAGAATATACTGACCTTCCAGCATGGTCAGGAGAGGTGCCATACATTAACATGTTTAATTCTGGCTATTATTAAGCATTTCTTATTATCTCCACTTTACCAGGGAGGAAACTGCCCGTGGAGTGAGCTAACCTGTCCTGAATCACGGTAAGTTGAGAGGAGGAATGGCTGTCTCATTGCACCAACACCCGCTCCGGAAGGAGGCTGTACTGGAACAGGGGGAAGAACATTTGTGTTCGTCATCGCATGGGTATCGGGAGGCTCAGGGTTCTGGGTGGGCTTTCCTTGTTTCTACCAGGTCCCAGGGAATTTGAAGCCAGCTGTGTGAGGACAGAACACGTGTGAGGTTTGCAAGAAAGCTCCATTTTCTATAATCCATTGATCATCTTGGTGAATGATTTTTCTTCCCAGATGGAATTCAGTTCTTTTATAGACTTACTGCCAAGTCTTTTTCACCTGTTTTGATTTCTCAAGTGTCCATAGTCTCCCTTGCTCCCCTTCTTTGTTATTTTCCCTTGGAATCCAAGTATCTTTGTTTTTTTTATCTTATAGTCACTTGCTTCATGTTCATTCTCCTTTTCCTCCTCTTTTCTTTCTTCTTTCCCCAAGAAGATAAGCCTTTGCTGCTAGTTGCAAAAACTAATATTTAGCCATAAGCCTCAGGCATTACAACTTCTACACATTCTGGGGAACTTACTAGAAATATGTCTACAATTAAATGACACTTCCATTCTTGGCATAAGAAGGGACTTCTGTTGCCCAAACTGGGCCTGGAAGACAGAGGCAGGATTTTTAAATGACCACTGCTGGCCTCTCCCTCTGATGTATGTCACTTACTCAGTACAGCAAGAACATGATTGTCCAAAATAAAGCCCATTTCTTATCATAAAAGCAGCCCATCCATAAATGTTCCATGCTGTTCTTTCTAAGAAAAAAAAAGGTAAAAATCTTATGTTCATTAAGAAGGTAAGACATGGAGACATAGCTACAAAAATACTTTTAGGGTATAAGTTTTAGGAAACATGGTAATTACCCAGTGCTTTAATTACCCTGAGGCTGGGCCTTCAAACCAAAACTCATAACCTAATTAAGGAAGTTCATCATATAGACAGAGCATAAAACAATATGCAATTAACATTTCCTAAAAATGAAACTCATGCAAGAACATTTTGATTTACTCTAATTATGCTGGCAATCCTATAGCTAATCCAACAATGCCTTTGACTTAAAAAAAATGTTCTTTAAAGGTCTTTCTCCAAATTGTAATGGCCTTATATGCCTCCCACTGTAGCTGCTTGAAATGTGCATAAAAGTGAGAATTACAGAGGATTCTGAGTCCATTGATACTATGAAATACGGATGACAGAAACCAGGCTCTGAATGCTCCCACCAGAGCAGTTTGCGGCAGTCACCCTACAAAAGGCTTGAAGGACAGCACTGTGATCAAGGCTGCGTTCATCTCCACGCACTTGAGAGACCTGTCCTGGAAGGGGCTGAGGGCCGAGCTCCCTAACTCCCAAATGTAGGCTCGCTCCTGGTACCCACTATTGTGCCCACGACAGGGCCACAAGCTCGCTAACCCTTCATTCAGCCAGCATTTGTTTTTAAGCATGGTGGTGATGCGTATGTTCCCTAATGCTCCATGCTGTGGTCTATAACTGGTCGGTCAGACTGAAAGCTGATGAGTTGCATGGAACTCCTGGTGCCGAAAGCTTTCTAAAACCCAAAGTGTCATTTTACAAAACCTGTGATTCAAAATGAATGAAGTGGACGGGAACTTGAGGGTCCCCTGAATGCAGTGACTTTTATTTTATGGATGAGGATTCTAACACAGAGAGTTCAAGGGCTGTGTCCATTCCTGTGCCTGGCCCTACACAAAGTGGGAACCAAATCAGATCTGCTGACTCCTAGACCTTTGAAGTCACAAAGATTTGGTTCTAAACCTAACATGTCCCTTTGTGGCATCTTATTATTATTATTTTTTAAATATTTTACCTATTTATTTTTAGAGAGAGGGGAAGGAAGGGAGAAAGAGAGGAAAAGAAACATCAGTGTGTGGTTGCCTTTTATGCGGCCCCCACTGGAGACCTGGCCTGAAACACAGGCATGTGCCCTGACTAGGAATTGAACCAGCGACCCTTTGGTTCATGGCCCACGCTAAATCCGCTGAGCTTCACCAGCCAGAACTGCTGTTGTTTTTTTGAGTGGTTGTATTATATTCAAAGTAAGTACTAAATAACTTAACTACTTCCCCATTGTTGGATATTTAGAATGTTTCTGCTTTGCAATTATAATAAACAGTATATTCTGTACAGAATTTTGAAATGGAACTATTTTAGACTTTATTTTCTTGAAGTCCCCAAATAATGAAGGACTCGTAAGCAAAGGGGCCAAAGGGTTTGGGAGGCTAGGGGAAGAGAAATCAATTTCAAGGAAGAGCTGCCGTGAGCTATGACCTCTCCCCACACCCTGTGGAAAGGATGAGAGTATTTTCACCTTAGCCCATGAGAAGGGATCAAAGAGTTTGCCATAAAATTCCTGGACTCTGGGATCCAGCGGCCTGGTCTGGCACAGACATCAAAAATCGAAAGTGCTGTGGGCTGGTAGGGAGAGGTTACTGCTTTTGCTGGGCAAAGAATGTGTACAGATTATCTTAAACAAATCTCTAAAAGAGGGAAATTGCCAGATGTCTCAGAAGTTAGTAAAATTACCAACAACCTATCATTAAAGATGCTTCACCAATATCAGTTAAGAGACCTTTAGAAATAGGAGGGTCTTGGGTCAGTTTAAATACCCCCGGAGCCCAAGGAGTGCCTATGCCTTCCAGCCACACCATCTGTCACGTCATGCAGGGGGTGAAGTGAAAGGTGGCGTGGGGAGGACGAAGAGGAAGTGTAAGTGAGCGAAGGAAAAAGGACACCTGCCATGTCTCCTGTTTTCTGTCGCAGGACTGACACTGGAGGGAAGACACAGAATGATTTTCAATAAATATAAAGTTTTTCTTACCCTACTAGAATAAAAATTTCATTGTAAACTGAAATTTATAAGTCACTTGTATTTGTTTGTTTTTGTAAAGTAGCAGTAAGACTTTTTATTATCTGAGAATGAACAGGAGAATCGTGGGACCCAAGGTCATTGTCATCCAAGAAAATGGGAAGAACTAGGCCCACAGAATCGTTTTAACCCAGAGAGGATGTTAAGTTGATATCCCACAAGCCTTGCCTTTTCAATGTAGCAGTTTAGACTATAAGAAATATTTTTTTGCAATTAGACTTTGCATCCTTTTAGTATGTCTCCTTCGGGTAAATTCTCACAAATAAGATTGCTTATGACTGCTTCAGATTTTACGTGGATACCATAATTTACTTAATTAAATCCTTTTGTGAACACTGTATTTTTCTTCATTGTTTCATCTTGATCAGTGATCCTGAAATGACTGCAAGTTTATATAATAGATTTTCCATAGTTTGAGTTACTGAAAATTAATACCCACGAGTACGGTTTCTGGGCCCGCAGGTGCACATCGACTTTACTCTTGACACCTGCGGTTGCACCTCGTTTAATCGCTCTTCACAGGCACTGTGATTTTTTTACAAATAGCAGGTCTGTGGCGACCCCAAGCTGAACTACTGCATCAGCACCATTTTTCAACAGCATTTGCTCACATCGCTCTCATTTTGGTAAGGTGTGCATATCGCTGTTTTTGACGTGATGCTATTTCCCACTGAGGCTGCCGTGTGGTGTAAGCATAACTTTCAGGTGCACTGGGACACCAAAAGTTCGTCTGACTGGCTTTACTGCGATGTGGCCTCCATTGTGCTGGTCTGGCCGGACCGCAGCACCTCTGCCGCGTGCTGGTGTCACTGCTGGCTAAAGGCATCGCGCCAACTTCATTACCACCAGTGGTGTATGCGCGTTTCTGTTTTACTAGAATTAGATAGTACAATATTAGTTTAAATGCAAAATTGGTAGATATGAAATAACACTAGCTTTTAAAGTTGAATCTCTTTTATTACTACAAAATATTCTCCCACATATTTACCATTTGTAATTTCTCCCCTGTGGAATGGGTTACATTTTTGCTGATTCATCCTAAAGGCAGTGTCGGATTATATGATTTTCATGCGTCACACCAGGCTCTCCAGGTGTATTTACGTCAGAATGAAGGAAAGGAGTATCGAAGGGGGTAAGATGTTAATAAATATTTGCAGAATTGTCATTGTCCTGGTTGCCTCTTCCCTGGGGCATTAGCATTTGGTACTTAGTGAAAGACAATGAAATTCTTAGGAGAACATTCTTTCCAGGAAAGAACTAATTTCCTTTCTATTTTAAAATATATAGCATTTATGGATATAGTTTAGATCAAAAACAGAAAAAGGCAAAAAGAATTTTCCATTGTTCCTGTAATGTGCTTCTGAAAAATTTTAGCAATCTTAGGATTATTAGCTTCTTTTCCCAGTAGGACACTGAATAGCTTCTTACCCAAACTAAAGAAAATTTTAGTGTAAAAGAACACTAACTAAAACAGCCAAGAAAATTTATCTATAACTGTTAGAAATTCTGCTTTCTTAAGGATAGTGTTGGTTCTGATTTTGAAATACAACTGCATTTTTCTAACAGTAAAAATACATTTTGTATCTAAACAATAATCACTCTTAGGGAAACAAATACCAAAGCATCACCAATATTGAAAAAGGAGGTCTCCTGGAGAACTACAAAAATGGCAGAGAGAATGGATAGTAGCCATGAAAAATGGTTAGAAAGTTTTTTTGCAATAATTCCCCCTGGCATAGATATTTAGTTGCAGGAATCATAAAGCAGAAAATGTATTACCAAATCCAGTGATATTTAGAAAACATTTTTATCTTAGATAACAATATATTTCTGTCCAAATGAAGCCTACAATTATATTTATATGGCAGCTGCCAAATTGGTCTGGTAGGAAATCGGCTGATGGGATTTATAACCCTTCATCCATTTAGTTTAAGCACATACAAGAAGCAGAAATATCAGACTCAGTAGTTAGGATTGCAAAGAACAATTTAGATCCATCGATATTTTCTCCCACTCAGAGCTGCTTACAGTTCTATAGCTTTGGGCCAGGATGCAGTTGGGGAAGTCCTGGCTTCAGCTGGCCTGGAGTTTGGATCATACAATAACAGTCCCCATACGCTTCTGTCACTTCCCTCAGGGGCATTAGGGAAATTTGAGAAATATGGAAAAGCACAGTTTTTCCTCCTTGGTAATTTTTTGGTTCCCGTGAATGCCCTTTTCTCTAGTATTCATGATGCTGGTTCTGTCCCTTCACCTAGTCTGTTTGAATTACAGTCTGGACCAGCATATTCAATATGAGTCTTAGAGATGGGAATTCCAGAGAATTATTTAATAAAATCCACCCTCTTGAGCACCTGTGCACTGCAGGTAGAAATGTAAATTGGTGCAGCCACTATGGGAATTTGTCCTCAGGAAAATTAAAAATAGAACAACCATATGATGCAGAAATTCCACTCCTGAGTATATATCCAAAGCAAACAAAAATCACTATCTCAAAGAGATCCCTGCACCCCTGTGTGCATAGCAGCATCATTTACTACAGCCAAGACATGAAAGCAACCTCAGTGTCCATGAACAGATGGATAGATATGGAATGCGATATACAGGTATATGTACATGCACACATACAACGAAATATTATTCATTCATAAAAAGAAGGAAACCCTGCCATTTACAACAATGGGTGGACCTTAAGGGCATTATGCCGAGTGAAATAGAAAGACAGGTACTTTATGATCTCTTATACGTGGAATCTAAGAAAACAAACTCTAAACTCTTAGACACAGAGAAGAGACAATGGCTGCTAGAGGCAGAGGATGGGGGGCAGACATGGGTGAAGGTGGTCAAAAAGTACGAACTTCCAGTTACAAGATAAATAATTCTGGGGATGTCCTGTACAGCATGGTCACTAGAGCTAACAATACTGTATTGTATATTTGAAAGTTGCTAGCAGAGGAGATCTTAAGAGATCTCATCACAAGAAAACCATATGTAACTATGTGAGGTGAAGGATGTTATATTGTGCTAACCATTTTGTAGGATATACATACATCAAATGATTATGTTAGATACCTTAAACCAATACCACATAATATGTCAATTACATCTCAATAAAACTGGGGCAAGGATTCACTCTCTTTTCTGAATATACATAAACAAACCAACCAGCAAATAAGCCAACTACTTAGCAAACAAAATGTACAGGACAAGTTCCTGACAATGGGCAAGTACAGTCATGTGTGATCTGCATTGCACTTGGCCAGAAGTCCTAGACCTGCTCTTATTAAATATTCTAGCAACAAGACAGCAACACCCTCTATCACCAGTGTCACTGTTCAGCCCTATATTGAAAGTCCTGATGGATAGAATACCAAATAAATACTCATGCATAAGTGATAGAATTACTGGGAAAGAAAAAAGAAATCATTCCTCAAAAAGACAAAAAAATCAATCAACAAACTGATAAGTGACATCAGGCGGCTTACCATATAAAATAAAAGCAGACAAAACTTTTTTAAAAATCAGCAATAGACCATTTGAAATGCCCAAATGTACTAGTAGCACACATATTAAATTAGTTTGGAATAAACTTAATGAGAAAAGTGTGAGTTTTATAGAAAGAAAACCATAAAATTGTATTCAAGAGCATAAACAAAGGTGTAACAAATGAACCAGTGCCTTGTGCCAGGTTAAAAGAGTTCAATATAACAGAATTGGCTATTCTCCCTGGATTGACCAATTTGATTCAATTTAAAAAATTAGCATTTTTTTAAGGAACTTGACAAGAAAATCTAAGCTTCATCTGGAAGAATGAGTTTAGAAAACACAGACAAAGGAATATACACAAATATATACATTGCACATGGGGCAAATTCAAAGAAGGCTTTGAGGAAGCACAGAACTGGGAGGTAAAGGGAAGGGAACCAGCCCTTAAAGATACAACGAGCGTGTCACCAAGTTGTGGGAGTGATTCAGTTACTGCTCATTTGCTGTTTTAAGTGTGATTTCGTTACAGGAAAAGAGAAGATTATCAGTACAAGGGAAGAAAATAAGGGAGCAGACCTATGTGTACAAACCCACTTAGAGAATGCTAGCACAATCTTTCAAAATAGTAGGAAAAGGATGAATGGGAAAACTCAGTTAATACAGGGTTTAAAAACCTGGTTATGGTCTTGTGCAATAAAAATAAATTTACGACTCATATATTCCAAATTGAATAAAATTATGTTATTGGAAAAAAACACAATGAATTTTTAGAAATATAAAAAGCCTCACAAGCAATAAAGGGGGAAATAATAAGGAAAAGACTCACAAACTTGGCAACTTAAAATATAAACTTCTGTGTGTATATATATATATATATTTTTAAAGTACCCTCAGCAAAAATAGGAGATAGCATGGGAGAAAAAGAAATGTTCACTATATAAAATATACAGTTGTTCACATGGAAAATAATATAATAATTAAACAATAACAATACAAGAATAAACTGTCTCGTGTACTCACAATTGGATACCTACTTTCGCCTTACCCTCTATATTAGATGTCGCATCTACTACTGTACATTGGTTAAGAAAGTTGACGATGGATTTGTCTGATCATCTGGGTTTATACCCAGCTCTGCCACCTACCGTGACCTTGGGCAAGGTCTTTAGCTCTCTGTGTCTCAGTTCCCTCATCAGCAAATGAGGACAATCCTGTGAGGCTCAGTGAACCAAAAGGGTTAAATGAATTAATCCCTACAAAATGCTCAGAACAGGGTTTGGACTCAATAACCACTATTTGTTACTATTGGGTACTAGTCTCTTTCTCTCAAGGCCCCGAGAGCCTATTTTTCTGACAACCAGAATGCTACTCTCTGCTCTAAACACATTACGCTTTTTCAAACCGTTTTTGTGTAATCAAAGCAAAGAAGAAGCTTGCAGTTTCCAAAGCGCCCAGGAATAACTGTCTGGATTAACTGGAAATGAGAGCAAAGCCTCAGTCCTCTGCTCTGCTTCAGTAGCACTGCCCTAAGTAACACTGAACTCGGTGTTTGCAGAGGACAGTATTTCTCCAGATATAAAGAGCAAGAAAAGAATTCACATGCTGAGGGTAGTGTCTTTATTTACTTTATTTATTCATACTTATTTTATTTTTTAATGGATCACATTAATATTGTAGGTCTTTGTAGCTGACAGAAATGTAACTTAATTGAAAAAGACAACAATAAATTGCCACAGTTTTTTCATTTTGATTGTTAAAAATGTGATGTACTTAATGCTCATTTGAAACCTCTGAAAACAGGCTCTGCAAAATTTGAATTATTTCTAGATAAAATCTAGATAAAATTTTCTATAACAAGTTTTCATCAGAGAAACATCAGTAACATTGGGTCTGCCCTTCAGCTTGAGTCACAGAAATCTTTGTCTTTTTTTTTTTTTTGGTCTGTCCTTCAGTAATAGATGTAAGGTCAACAGTTTGGTATATTATACTTAATGCAGTGGTGGTATCTAATTTATCTCTTCCTCATATAATGATAATTCTTATTAATGTAAGTTATATGGAATGGATGGAGTCAGGCCAATCATAAACTCCCTTGACTGCAGTTATGAAATATGCTCAACTTCATAATAATGAAAAGACATATCAGGAAATTCCGTGGGTATCTTCAACTGGGGAGTTAACTTCCTTAAGTAAATTAGGATTGTCCTTGGCAAATGGGGAAGGACCTCACTTAATGAAATGCGTAATTAGATTTACACTGATATAAATGTATTTCTCCCTGCCCCAATTTGTTCATTTTTAAAATGAGGTTGGATTACATGATCTAATTATATCTCCGTTATAAAAAACACAATTTAATCTAAACATGTGCTTTATTACAGAAATCATTTCACATAAAATTAGACCAATTGTAAATAAATACTAAAGAAGTAAATAAAATAGAGACATATCCCTGATAAAATTCCAGAAGAGATGATCAAAGGTGTGATCTATTAACACTTGACAAATGAAAGTAAAATAATAACAATAATGATTTATCAATCTTCACATCCCTTTGATACAAAGGTTGAATAATGTGGAGAGTGAGGTATTCTCATGGTTTGTGAAACAAAAAGGATTGGTTGTAGGTTCATTATCAAGTCAAGTTCCTTATCAAGTTGAAGAATGAATATCATTGTTTCATTATCTGTTTTCTTCTGAAGTCTTTTTCCATGGTCCTGACCCAGTTCACATTTTTTAAATCAATAACTTAAAGATATAGAGGATATCAAATTCAAAAATCATTTAGATAAATGAGACATGGTTTACTACACATCCAGTGAAAAGCCCATGATTCAAAAATTAAATAAGCTAAATGATGAGATTAAAACAATGAAATGAAATGTAGAAAGAATAAAGAGAAATGTGCTCTAAAAATGCAAAGAAAAATCCTAGCTTGTCATTTGTCCTTATGAGTCAGACATAGCGCTTTACTGGTCCAGAACGAACTCCACACGAGTCAGTAGTGTGACTGGCTGCCCTCCCCCTCTTCTGAAACCACATCAATTTAAACTAAACTCCTAGTGTTCCAAACACATAGGGATACAGAGGCACTTGTTTGGTTAGTCCACATCCGAAAATCTATGTTGAGTTTTGGTTACCTAAAAAATAAGAGTCACCTTTTTAGTCCTGATTCCCATCTTTTAAAACATACTAGAGTCATTTGCAGACAAAAGGTAATGTTAAATATGGTAACTTTATCGGGAACAGTGTCACATGAACATTATTGCAAATATTTTTAACCTGGAGATGCAAGGCTGTGCATTTATGCTTCTTGTGCACGCTTTTGGAGAGAAACTAACAGAACGTCATGACTAGACAAATATTTGTAGGACTCTCTCTTGGGAAACATTTTTTTTACTTTTGTTTCTTTTTCCTTTCTCTTTTTTTCCCCAAATATATGTATGACAAAGAATTATTGGAATTATTCTTCACAGCCACTATTTTTTACAATAAGGAAAAGACAGAATGGCAAGAAGATATATACGCTTAATCAAAACAAAGCAAAGCAAAACAAAATTGTGTTCATGTTTCTCTGCATTTATTCAACTTTGTTTAATCAGTGTCAAGTATATTGACAGGTAAACAGCAGATATTCAATAAGTAGCAGTGAAATGAATGAGAAATGAAAGAATGAACAAATAATTATGGAGTCAATGACTTGTGAGACCCAGTCACTGGGAATGTCTCAGTCAAGACTGGGTGACTCTACATCAGGGTCCTCACATCAACTAATTCTAAAAGAAGTTGGGGGGCTTAGCTCAACAATTGTCAACCTGGGAGCCATGAGAATTTTTAAAACATACAAGGCCTGACCATTTAGTTAGGGGCACTGACCTCTTTCCCCTTACATTGCCAAATTTAAAAAATGGCAATAACCAACACAATAATAGTCCTCCAGTATGAATGAAGCAAAATTGCACCTATTTTTGTCAGATTGGCAAAAAAATGTAATAGACTTTTTGGCATGGCTCATGGTTTTACTAATTAGTTTATGGGTGTCAGGAGGTGGAAAGGTTGAAAGTTGCTGCCCTAGATGACTTCTAAGATGCCTTTTAAACGTAAAACTATTTAAGAGGTCAAGAAAGCATTTCTTACAGTTCTGATTATTATTATAATTTAAACATTAGAATTGCTTATTGGAGCTTGGAGAGCAAACTGCCTGTTCTATCTAGGAAAGAGGGACTAATATAAAAATTGTAAATAAGGTTAAGATTTCTGGTAAGTAAAATTTTGGCATTTATGCATGTGGAAGTAGATTATGCCCATTGAATTTTATATGCAAAATTAGAATGCCCTTCAGAACAGAAACATTTAATTAGCGTGTTCGTGCATTATTGCATTTTTGTCATGAACTACTAAATCCTTTCTACAGTTTGGCAATTAAATTACATTATAAAACCCTATTTGTATGTTTTGTTTGGGACCCTAACTTACCTGTGTAGGTTTAATACATTTAAACCAGAATTAAGCTGCTTTTCTAGAAAAGCGACTGCTGTGAATAAGTGGCTATGTGTGTTTCATACTTAAGTGTTTTTATTATAAGTATTTAATGGTATGTTATGTTCTATTTTTTCTCAGCAGAGAGAACTTTTGTTAAAATATTTAAAATATCCCTGACTGTTGTGGGTTGGTTGGGTGTCCTACTACAAGGCAAAAGTTCCCCAGTTCTATCCCTGTTCATGGCACATGTCTGGGGTGTGGGTTCGGTCCCAGGTCGCCTGTTCAAGAGGCAACTGACCGATGTTTCTCTCTCATGTTGATGTTTCTCTCCCCATCTCTCTCCCTCTGTTCCCTTCTCTCTAAAAACAAATCAAAAATAAATAAATAATAAATAATTAAAATAATATTACCTAATAAAAATTACATATAAAATCTCAGATGTTAGATAAACAAGGATGATCTACTTAAAGGTTTTTTAAAGTATATTCTGGAAATGCATGGGTTTGAATACAGGAATAATCACTTAAAGGAATTATCACTTAAATCTATGTTAGGAATAGATCTAAGGAATAATCACTTAAATCTATGTTAATAATAAAAATTTAAGTAGCCTGAAAAGCTTTAGAGCAGCATAATTGTGTACAGATTGAAATGACACACACATACATTTCAACGGTGTTTGACTCCCGCCTCACTAATGTGCTGCTGTGGAACACATTTTAACAAATCAGCACTGGATTAACGCTGGTGTCAGGGACATGCAGGCATAACTGTCTGGTGGTTTAACCTCCGTGAAGGCACAATATTTTGGTCCATAATTTATACGGTCATTGCTTAAATGCTTCATTGAAGCAGGGTAAAATCTCTCAATTTTGAAACTAGCAACCAAAACTTTAGAACCGAAAAAAAAAGTGGGGCTGCTCAAGCAGCATCCTGGTCAATGATTTTCTATTATAAAACAGAAAAAAAAATCTAAATCAAAAAAGGATAATATGTACTTTTTCCCTGACCATAACATGTAGCATCAACCTAACAGATAACATAAATGCATAAGTAACTTGCATAAGTAACTTAACATTACAGCTAAATGAGAAAACTTTATTCTGTATTTATAGCAGTTAGTAGCAGGCAGTTCGTATTGTATTTAATTGGTTTTGGTGACACTGGTTAATAAAATTATATAGGCTTAAGGTGCACAATTCTACACCATATCATCTGTACACTGTATTGTGTGTTCACCACCCCACATCAAGTCTCCATCCATCACCAGTTACCCCTGTATACCCTTCTCCACATCTCCCCACCCCTCCACCCGGCAATCACCACAGTTCTGCCCATGAGTTTTTTTCTCTTCTCTCTTTTTTTCCCTCAATCCCTCCACCTCCCCCACTCAGCCCCGCCCCCAGCCCTTCCCCACCAGCTGCCAGCCTTAGCAGGCAGTTCTACAAGACAGATAATAGTAATAAACAAAACTGTGCTAAAAGTATCTTTTCTTATGAAAGTACCATGAAACATCTGATATCTGTGTAAGAAACACTAAAGGCATCCTCTTTTGCAAGAATAAGAGAGCTTAAATTTCAGCATTTTGTTTAAAATCAAGCTAATTTAAGTAAGTGGACCATGATATAAAATGATTTAAGGACTGTAAATTAGTTGGTTTTTTTTTTTTTAACTCTCAGAGTAGGATCCCTTAAACTGCCTAACACCATGAGCTAGTTTCAATGGCTTGAACTTGTCCTATTATTACAAGAACAAGATATGGAGTGAAAGGAGGGGAAAACGAACTGAATTGAAAATGTAACGTGAAAAGTAATGTAAATGATCACCTAAACAAGGTTGCAAATATTATTAAACATAAGAAATATTTTTATATACCAGATACTGAAAGAAATTTTAAATTATGTCCACATTATTGTCATTTGGCAGAACTTGAATCTGAATGCAAATGCTGATTTGATTTGGCTAATATCAGGGCATAAATCCAGGTTTGATACAGGTCAGTCAAACTGTAACCATGCCTGCTTTATTCTCCATAGACTTGATGAGTCTTCATTTAAAGTCACTAACAATCAGAAAGAGGAAAAAATAAATCAATCCCCTTCACTAGTTTGCTTGGCAAATGGCAGATCACTTGGGGTTTTCTTTGGAGATCAAAGAAGAGGAAATAATGTCACACCAAAAGTATTTATAATGACTAATGTTAGTGTAAATGAGCCACAAAGGAAGTGGTAATAATTAGCTATTTGTAAAGTGGTGCCCAGTCTTCCAGTGTGAACACATCCCTCTTTGGTTCTGAAGAGGAAGGATTCTGACCACAAAGAAAAGGAGATGTGGGGATTTTGTGGCTTTTTCCCTGAGAACGCTCTGCACTCGTGTTGAATGCATTCTAAGATTCAAGCCAATGCGTGCCCCTCTGCCCCACCTCGCCTCTCTGCCTGTCTCTGGGCTTGTTGAGAACTTGATGCCCTGCCGGTTCTGAGACTGCATTCCTGAGTGTCCTGCTTCTACCTGTGACCCTCTGGGCTAAATACCATCTCTGCTCTCCTGTCAGAGAGCAGCTTCTGCTACAAAATTAACATGCCAGCAAGCCTGGTCTGAGGCTTCGGCTGTGCTCAGAGCTAAAGTCTGTAAAATAGTTGAGGATGAACAGGAAGACTTTGAAGCTCTTGATGTTGCACTCAACACTGAACATTTATTTTGGCAAAACAAATCTTTGAAATTTGTCTGCTCTTCAATTTAGGGGCGACTCTGATGATATATGATTTTAATGAGTTATAAGTTCAAAGGCAGAAAAGGACATGTTTTTCATAGATAATTCGGGTGAAAAGGAATTTTAGCTGTTGCTGATTCTTCTCCCTAAGTAAGTCATATTTGAATTGTTCTTGCTTTGTGTGATGTGAATGCCTAATGACGCCAACAAAGTCATCCGTTTATTTCCAGAATTTGCAAAACTCACGAACTTCTCTGCTGAAAGGTGGGTTCCCACAGAGATGCCCATAATTCTGTGGTGTACCATTGCCTTTAAATGGTGGCCCCAAAATACTTCCTTAAAGTGCCTTGATGTGATCTATATTTGTGGTAACCTTCCACCTAAAGTACTGGTACAGTGAGAAATGTAAATATATACTTAATAGTACCTTGCTATTTTGAAAATGAGCTCTTTATATATGAGGTATTGGATATATCAAAGAGCTTTCTTGCTTGGGCACAAAACAAATGTAAAAAGTAAATGCATTACTTCAGGTAGCTAGGTAATGTCAGCTTTTAGAATTATAAATTTCTGCCTAGATATCAGAAATATTTACATGACACTTGGAGTTTTGCAGCTTATTATTGAAGCTTCAGAGAACAGGCTTTGGTGGCAGCATCACAGTGTGTCGAAGCAGTGTGGTGTGAGACAGTTCTGCCAGGAAGTGGTCTTGGTAGCCACCGGAAAGGACATTTCACAGGAGGTCCATAAAATAAAAGAGTTTACAGCAAACACAACTAAATGCTCATTTTGTATTATAAGTTTTCTGCAGTTTGGAATCCCAGACCCTCTTGTTTGCAAATTATTTCTTATTATATGACATTTTAAAACTTCCCCACAGGTTTAGTTTTCAATATACATCACGCTTGACCTTGTAGACCATAGAGTGTCCAATTTAAGGTTTCTGGTTAAAGACATTGGTGTGGCTGACGTGTCACTTTCACGAGGAAAAACGTACTCACAGCCATCAAAGAAAGTTTTATTTTTTTTCCTTTCTTTCATAGGAGAAATAATCATTATGTAAATATAAAGGCTCTTTTTACTTTAAAAAATGAATTCTACTTTTTTTGAGATGATGACAATGTTGCGTTTACTTTCAAATTTTTACCTGCTATTTTGGAAATTTTGCTTTATTTCTTTAAGTAGCAATGACTGAGCCTAGCGACTGGAATGCCTGTGCTTTCCCATTTGCTTATTTCACATTTGACATTTCCTGCCACCTTGCTCCTTGCCCTCCCAGGAGATTGCTGGCCTTTCTTCTGTTGTCTATCACGTGTATTTTAAAAGATGCTGCCATCTGATATCCAAATAAACCAGACTGACTTACTAAAGAATAATTTGCTGGATCTTAATTTGTGTAAAGAAATAGTCTTTCAAAGCTCCTAAAATATTTCTTAGATTCCAACCACTTACTATATAGCAATAGAACAAAAATTGCAGCTGTCTATTTTGGTGGGATCTTTCCTTCAAAATTAGAGTTTCTAAATTTGACTTGTTGCTTCATCTTACAAATCTGCATCACCCATAAATATTTTCAGCGTTCTTAGTCCTAGTCTCTCTCCACTGTTCATTTGTGGAATGCAAATTAACTTATTTATTATAGAAAACAATTACGCTACACTTCATTTGTTTTTATGTAATTTGGGCATACTTTAACACCACTTTGTCAACTGACCCAAGTAATTTCCTTCCTATTATGTTACAATTGTATAGTGTATACTATCATTATACTTTACTCTAAAGTGTATAACAATAGTTTAGGGCATTTCAGCTAATTCAAGGTTGTTATTCAAAAGGATTACTCTTTGCTTCAAAAACATTTTCCAAACAAAAAAACTTTTCCTAAAAGTATATGGCTTTTATGCCACCATGTTATATATGGGACATATAACACACTCATGTAACTTACTGTTCTGACTTTACTATTGCACCGTCTTCACTAACATGCTTTTGCTTTTTCTAGAAATGCTTGCCTTCAAAAAAGTAAACATTACAAATATTTTTTATTGTTCAACTGGAAAATGTTCCCCCAAACTATTTAAACAACATAAGACTGTTCAACTTCCATTAAAAACATTATAAGACTATTATTTTCGAAGACTGGCAAAACCCCCAAACCCTCACCTCACTGTGTCCACTGCCCTCCGTTACTACATTAGGAACTCTATTGTCCTGACGGAGTCTTGAAAGGCTCACCTTGAAATAATCATTTCAAAGTCCTTATCAATGTTTTATCTTTGCTGACCCCCTTCCAAGAAGTTACTAAGATTCTGTCAAATTAGTAAAGCTTTTAGTCACCATAAGCAATAAGCTGGGCTTGAGCAAAAGCTATTTTTTGTGGCATTTTCAAGCAGCATGCTAGATCATAGGTAAATGAGAGAGAGGGAGAAACATTGAAAGAAATATTTCAACGTAGCCATGGTGAAATCATCAGTGTTCTCCTAACCTTGTATTAAAATAGAGAGTGAGCCAAATGCATGAGTATTTATTGAGTTTATACATAAAGTTCATACATAAATCATGAGAAGTAGCATTCTTGTTTTTTAGAAATACACTAGACACACAATACATTGTAAATAATCTTTTAATATGTTTTATTTTATGATTAAGTTCCCTGCTGGAATCATTAATAATAATATAACATTATTTTAAGGCAACAAGAGATATCAAAGAGTTTCAATACAGGGCTGTAACCTGTTAATTGGATCTCCAAAACTTGTTTTTATGTAATTGGCAAATCAAGTATGAAAGAATGTGCTTTTTTCCGTAAAAGGAAACATAGAGCTAGTGAGACCAGCAGGCTCAGTACGGTGACAGAACACAATACCTGGAGGAGTCAAGTGGGAGTATGATGCTTTCTTGGTGATCGGAAGCACATTCTATAGTAGAATCTGGAAGCGAAATTTCTAGAATTATATTAAACTGATGCAAATGTACCCGTCCACTCCAAAGCTGGTTTTTACCACCTGGGTGTGAAATGATCTAAAAAAAACTTTACAGATTTTGAGTGAAAAATAGTAATATTTGAACTCATGTTGCTACTTTTCTACTAGTCAACAACTAGACTGTTTTTCAAGTCAAGGCCGGAAGAGATAGAGCTGGTCATCTCCCCTTTACTAAGAAGTCCTGTTGTTTCTAGTATTTCTTCCTACGAAGTTCTCTCCATTAAACAATTCTGCTACTCACATTGCGTTTGCTATGAACTTATTAACCAAGTTGTCCCTGTCTGACTTAGGAATCTGGTGAAGCCCTGCTGCTCGCTCGAGCTCTGGCATGGAGATGGGTCATCCTTTGTATCTTCTTTGAGGCTAGATTCAAATGTATAACTGAAACTTTCAAATGAAATACTACTTCCGTTTAGGGTTACTCTAGAAGTGAGTTTACCCAACACATGTGCCTGAATATGGTATGTTTTCTAGAGTTATGAATTACTAAAGGATAGGATCAGAATATTTTTCGAGTCCTTATACAGCACAGTTTAATGTCCTGAATACATCTTTTTAAGTGAACAGGCCGTCTAATTCCGGGTAAGAGGTGCACATTTACTTTAATAAATGTGTACTGTGTGTCTTACTAATGCAAAACCCTCTCTTCCCTCTGTGCAGCTGCAGAAATTAAGGAATCAAATAAATAACTGAAAATTCTCCAAAGTTCTTATTCATTCTCAAATGGTCTGGTCTTGTGATTCCCAGGCTAATCTCCACGAAATCACAGGGTCCGTGCCAACCTGAGCTGCAGTTTGAGATAAAGACCAGTAGGTGGCAGTGCTGGTCACATGACGAACCTGTTCTGCAGGCCCTCTCCCACCGAGGTGTGCCATTGATTGTAGAAGACTCAGGATGGTGTCTGTACGAACATGTCAACACAAAGGAAACAGACCAATCAATAAACACAAGTGAAGGAAAAACTACACTTGGAAGCCAAAAGACAGTGTTAAAAGAGAAAAAAATCCTTCTTTAAAGTTCTGTTTTCTTCACATACTGTTTACAAGGTTAAATTGTTTCATGTCAGGGAGCCTGCATGTGCCTTGCAGCCCAAGGTTAGGCTTGGTGGAGTCCCGCGGCAGACGCGAAGCTTTCAGTGGTGCTCAGAAACTTGAACATAGTCTCAAAATCTGTCATCAAACCATTGAATGTTGGCTTTTATTGAAGAGAGGTTTCACTAGAGGCGATGTAAATGCAGGCTGGGTCTCATCATGGAAGCTCAACAGCCACTCCCCCCTTCCCCTCTCCACACCCTGCCCTGGGATTTGAGCTTCTCCAGGTGGCCCCAGGAACCCCTTCCTCTTCACGGTGGCCCGCTGCCACCCCAATATGGTGACATTCTCTTTCTCTGACAAACTGATAAAGGGTCAGCCATGGTTTGGAAACAGTTGCTTTTCCAATAATTAGCCTTATGAATTTACTCCAACATGAAACCATGTGGGTGCATTATACAATCCTTAACTGTGTTTTCTTCACACAGAGCCCCAAAATGTCTGTCTGTCTGTAACTTCTGTGCTTGATATAATCCCATGGAAGCACACACCTTATAATCAAGGCCCAGCTGACTGACTTGCTCCTGAGGATCGGACTCAGGTCCAACGCTATTTCTGCACCAACAGAGCTTGCCTTAAAGGAACTCAACCTCTTTCTTTCCCTTTGCAACACATTTTAATATTTTAAATGAACATAGAATATGTTAAATGGTTAAATGGTGACTGCCCCAGAGAATGAGAGGGAATTTATTCAAATTAAGAACTCTATGGAATTTGTATAAAATGGATATGTTCTAAAATTAAAACACAAATCACAAGCATAGGTGATGTGTTCCTAGAATTGTGAATCAAGTTAAATCTTAAAGGACAGTTTATGTTACAATATGTACTCAACTCTCATTTATACGTATATTTTTGACTGGACCTCTAATAGCCATAATAGCCTTATGTTTTAAGTTGATATTTTATTGGATCCCATTTTTCAGTTGAAGAATCTTGAGGAGAATGTTTACATATTTTGTCCAAGGACATCCAGTTAATCCTTTGGCAAAGCCAGAAAAAAAAAAATGCCCACAAAGTTGGTTTCTGCAATGTCTTACCCGAAGACTGCTTTCTTAGAAGTATGATTCAACATGGTAACATAGCTACTCCAACAGTCCACAGTGAAAAAAAAGAAAGTGAAAATCTGACATTATATACAGATCTTGGAATCCTTTAAAGTAAATTAATTGCAAGGCTGGAAAAGGTAGGTTTATAGTCATACTACTAATAAATAATACAATAATTAATAAATTATAATACAAAATAAACTCTGTTTCATATACTCACAGCTATAAACCTACTTTTGTCCAACCATGCATTTATAATGATTCAGACTGAGTTTAGATGAAGAAAATAGCCAACGGTCACACAAAAAAGATAAAAGTTAACTTAGAATTGGGTGGATTTTCACCTGGGCTGCCAGCAAGAAGCAACGGGTGCGTTAGAGGGCAGGACTGTCGGGAAAGCACGGGAGAAGGCTCATTCTTCGGACATTGACATTCCCATTGCTGTCAGTGCTGAGTTCTGCTGTGAGGTGGAGGCTCCCCTGCCCTCGCAGCTGGGAGAGGACAATACAAATCGACGTCACCTGGAAAACAAGGAGGGCAAGAAAATCTCTCTCGGAAACAAACATGTGAATATAACCGTGCTTTTCAAATGTGTGTATATTTTAATTGTGTCTTAAATTTCTCTCATTACAAACCTGTTTGATAAACACTAGTTTCTACATTGAAGGCTTCTTAGTTGTCCTTGAAAAAGGTCATCTTCGAGAATTTTATTTATTTGCTGAGATTTTCATAGTTTACTCAAACACTTCTTCAAACATTTCATTATAACATATTAGTCTTACTCAATTATAAAATTATCTTATGAAATCATATTAAGGCACCAAATCATGTATACAATGAGCATATCAAATTTTAAAATTAATAAAATATTAAAAATTAATACTTGTTTTCACTGGAAACTCATAATAGAATAGAAGTCTGTAAAATTTAGATTTGTAAATTTTTTCTTTGCTTTCTAAGTTTTCAAAATCATATAAAAATACATCCCACATTTTAAGCTTGTTTTATAACAGCTTCCCCCACGCCCCCCTCCCCCGCCAATTTTATATTAGGAGATTTACAAAATGCAAATGAGATATTTATTTCAGCAGGAAGCAGGTATCATTTCTGTGAGCTGAAATAACTGGAAACTTACTGAGTTATATTAAGAAGTCATTCTTGCAAATAAAAAACTTTCCCACCCCATCAAAATATTATTGCTTGATTTTATTTTATACAAAAGTTTTCCCTGGATAATTTATATCTATTGTTTTAGGTAAGAAGATAAGTTACTTTTTTATTTTTAGTTTTGCTTGTTTCAAAAAATTATTGCTGCATGAGCAATAGTAGAATTGTTTGCTCATTTTTATATTGAATATTAGATAACCTCCTGGGGAGAATTTCTAAAGGGTTGGAGATAGCAGAAAGGAATTGTTCTAATAAAGTGCTTGTACTCATAACTGGGAAATCTGTTAAAATCACTGTCAAATTTCCTGACTGATATAAAGATTTGATTGGGTCCTGGAGAGAGGTTCCATTTTCCTAAGAGCTCTCCAGTTCTCGAGTAAAGGAGAGTGCAAAATCAGAAGTTTAAGAGAAGTACATAGAAATAATTAAATTGTATCTTTGATACTGAGCTCATCAAATAGCTAAGAATTTTATTGACAGGTCTATTGAAAGAAAAAAATCTGTTGGGAGTAAACTCCACTTTTAAAGTGTTTAAACTGAACAACATACAGCTGAGTGTAAATTTGTAGAAAAAACTAATGAGGCAAAATTGCAGCTGAGGCAATTCTGTCTTCCAGCTTTCTGAGCCACATTGCTGTGCAGCGTGAATTTGGAAAACTGCTGGTGATTCTCTGTTGGAAACGTGGTGTCTTCATTCCTTGGTCGTTCATTTTTGGGATTCACTCTCCAGCGTCCTGATCTGCCTCAGACATTGGTGAATCCATACCCCCTCTATTCACACTCTCTCAACTACACCTGAGACAATGACAGAGGACATTGTTTTGGTAATTTCTCAAGGCGCTTCAATTCTGTAGGTTGGTTCAATTTATTTCCTTATAGAAGGACATTAATATTCTAGATTCTAAGACAAAGAGTCATTTGAGGCTGTGTGAAGGAATATGAGGTGGGGAGAGGCAAGGAGAAGATTATTTTGTGAAAATAGAAGAGGCTATTTTTAGCAGATAATTTATTTTTTTTTCCCAAAAGAAATACACAGGGCAGCTTCCTGTAACAGAATCACACACAAGGTAATGTGATTTAAAACCAGTTTACAAAATGTGTCGGGCAAAAACAGAGTGATGGAACTCCTGAGACCAAGCCCACACTTTGCATGCTTACTAAACCCATAGATCTTCCATTCGTGGGCTTCCTGGCTCTTACGTAAGATGCCAGAGGAGAGTGGCAGCACTATTGTCATTGAGGAAATTTAGTTACGGTGACAGGACAGATAAATGGACCGTATTGGGGGTTTATTCATCTTTGTAACCATGGCACTAAAGAAGGACTCAGCAGCAGTGGTTGACTTATTTATGTCCTACCAGAAAATGTGCTTTGGCTGCACATCTCACATTTAGAAGAAACATGATCCTTTGGAAAACTTGCCGCCAATTACTTAGTCTCCAGTTTCAATCTATCTATTGAACGCTCTGTCTATCCTTGTGATAATGCACTGCTGCTCTCGTCGGCACTGGGCAGCTTTGCTCTCTGGCGTCCTTTACAAATCCTGGGGGTAAAGTGGCAATGTTCTTGCTCTGTTAGCTCCAAACGTCCTAAATTTCTCTTCCCCCAGTTGTTCTGGCTAACAAATAGTTAGCAAAGGAAGTATTGTCGTGATCAATTAATGAGTATTTTATTTTATTTTGATTTTTAGTATTGTGTTTAGTTTTGTTTTAAAAAACTATAAAGGGATTTAGGCCCCCCCTTTTTTTTGATGCTGGTTAAGTGATATCAGGACATCCTCTCCAAAAGAAGCAACTAGAAAGCTAATAAAATTGACCCAAAAACATCCTTTGCTGTTCTCTGGAAATGGACCAAAGTCTTAGAAATATTTGACAGACATCAATACATTAAAAACTGCTGGACTCCTGCTAAGAACAGTGGGGACCAGAGTCATTCTGGCCTGGGACTGCCTCCATTTCTTCCGGGGATGGAGGCAGCTGTGAGGGCTGGCAGATTTTCTGCTGTGATTAAAGGGGGTTTCCTAGATTGGGGCATGGGGTGCCACCCACAGCCAACCATGCTGTGGACAGATGTGGGAGGGCCACCAGCTCTACTTTGGGGATAGGCAAGCTTTGTCTGAACAGGTTAGATAGTAAATATTTGGTGTTTCCACAGCCACATACAGGATCTGTTTCTCCTCCTCCTCCCCTCTCTCTTCCTTCTCTTTTTCTCTGCATCACTTAAAAAATGTAAAAACAGTTTATAGTGCACAGATCACACAGAAACCAGCTGAAGCTCGGTTTGGACCATGGACTCTAGTTCGCCTCTGCCACTCTGTCACCAGCAGTGTGTGAGGCGCTTGCCGCACAGTGGACCCCGGAAGGGGTTCAAACCAGCCCGGCACGTCCTGCTGATCCCAAGGTTGAAGAAGCATGACTCGAGGAATGTGAAAGGCATTAAAAACAGGGAACACTGAAGGAGACTTGACAATGACTTCAGGTCCTTGTGTGTTTCTTTGCCCACACACAAACACAGTGGCAGAAAGGGAAGCTTTTCTAAAACCAAAGAAAATAGAATAGACTACTGTAAACAACTTTATTTAAAGAAATTAGAACCTTGAAGGAAGTAAACAAATACCTGAAAAGATACAAAACCGGGTCAAGAAGAAATAGAAAATCTGAATACAATTTTGAGAAATACAGAAATTGAATTAGGAATTAGAAATTGTCCCACAAGGAAAAATGTAGGCCCAGTGGCCCCAGCGATGAACTCTGTCAAATATCTGCAGAGAAAATAACACCAGTTCATCACTTAGTATTATGTTTCAGAATACAGCAGAGGGAGGAACCATTTGTACTTTATGAACTGGCATTGCCCTGACAGCAAAGCCCAAGACCTCACAAGAGAAGAAGACTACAGACCAAAATCCATTATTATACACTGCAAAAATTCCTAACAAAGTATTAATAAGGCCAACCCCACAAAATATAGAAAGGATTGTGCACCATGACTAGGTGGGATTCATCCCAGAAACGCAAGTTAAGTCTGACATCCAAACACTAGTTTAATGTAATATATCAATCATATTAAAGTCATAAAGGAAAAAACCCACATGATCCTCTCAATTGATGCAGGACAAGAATTTGACAAAATATAAGACTTACTCATGATTTTGAAAACTAACAAAAAACTAGAAATAGAAGGCAACTGCCTCACACTGACAAAGGGAATTTATGAAAATGATACAGACAACATCATATCTAATGTTGCAAGACTGAAAATTTTTTGCTAAGTTTGGTAGTAAGCAAAGATATCGGGGTCATTATATCTATTCACAATTATACTGGCTTTTCTAGCAAGTTCAAAAAGGCAACAAATAAATAAAAGCAATTAATCAATCAGTTGATTGTTAAATGCACCCATATTTGAAATAATGAAGTAAAACTGTCATTTAAAAAGCAAATGATCCTCTCTGTAGAGAGTCCCAAAGAACCTGCAAAAAAAAAAATTCTACTAGAACTAAAATGAGTTTGGGAGGTCTTGGGTTACAAGATCAATGCACACAAATCAATTTTATGTCTATATCTCTCAATAAAATACATAAAAATTAAGTGCAGAAAACAATTCCAGTCATGCTCATATACAAATGGAAATATCAAAGGACTTTGCAGACAGGAATCGGGGTGCAGCCCTTGAGCTGGGAAGACCACCCCAGATGATGTTGGTGGGCTCCATCTAATCATGTGAGTACTCTGCAGGGAGGGCAGGAAGGCAGAAAAGTGGATCAAAAGGAAGCCACAGGAGAAGGACTTGATCCTCTTGTTCCTGGCCTTGAAGATGAAGGCAGGGGTCCTCAAGCCAAGAAGACTGGCATAGCTTCTAGAAGTTGGTATGGCCCTCAGCTGACAACCAGTGGAGAAATGGAGGCCTTATTCCTCCAACCACTATGAATTAAATTCTGCCAAGACACCGAATGCAATTGTCCCAGAGAGCCTCCAGAAACCAAGGAAGCTTGGGGACATTTTAATTTTAATTTGGTGAGACCCATACCAGATTTTTCACCTACAAAACGTAAGATAATACATTTGCGTAATTGTAAGCCCCTGAGTTTGTATAACTCTGTTAAGGGAGCGATAGCAAAGTAATACACGATGGGAGAAAATATAATAGAATTATAAACGGATTTATGTAAACTACATTAAGGAAAATTATTTAAAACTAGGAAAAAGGTGAAAAGATGGATAGCATCCAGTTTTAAACAAGGATTATTTAATTTTCTACATGAGTGCACCTGTTTTGATTTTGCTAATTTTATTTAATTAAGAGTCTGGATTCTGTGAAGTAACATGTTACCTTGGTAGAGAAGATATTTCCAAAGCTTACGGTTTCACTGTGCTGTAACCAGATTTGTACTAACCTAGCAACCTCATGCCAAGAGACTCAACTTTACAATGCGTTTCAAATGCTCTTGGAAACACTTTATATTTTACTAGTTTACTAACTCAAGAATGAGCAAACTAGCATATCTTTGATGTACATTAACTTAATATTTGAATGAGTCATACTTTTACTTTTAAAAGCCTGGTAACTAGACAATCATAATGTACTATTACTCTTAGGGATGTTGGAAAATTTGGAGATATGCCAACTTAGATTTATTAATGAAAACATATTAGAATTTAAACATATTTTAAAAATTAATTCAACCTATAAATAAATAGATGCATAATAGACGAAACATAGATAATGGTTGACAGGGAAAGAGCCTGACAATTTTCAATGTTTCCTGATAGAAAGATCAACTTTTGCTCTCATTTTCAATACCTTTATTGCTAGCAAATTATAAAGAATTTTATTAGCATAAATATAATATATGATAAGAACTGGAGGAAAAGTGGTATTGTTTTAAGTGAAATTGGGAAATTTAATAGGAACATAAAAAATTATCGCAAGTTTCCCACCTTACAACAGACTAATAGCATTTAAAATAAGGAGATATACGGCCTCTAAGGCTAGCAACACCAATTTTGACAAAAAGTCATACAGAAATTGATTAGTACATTTTTAATTGATCGTTGAAACAACTGTGGAGTTGTTTTTACGGTGTCTCCCTGGCTACTTCCATTGTTAAAGTTCTCCTGGGTGGAACTTGGAAGGTTAGCACATCTGTATGGCCAAGACTTCCTTTTTCCTTTTCCTTTTTTTTCTCACACCAGATCCTTGTGCCTGTAACACCAGCTCTGGTAGAACGGCTTATGTTTTGTATTAATTAGATATTATTACAATGCCCATCACGTGATGTTCAACACATTTTCCTATTAAATTTAAAAATGGCCTGAATTCTGAGTTGTGATTCAAGGTACTTTATTTTTGACCACCCAATCCAAAAATTCGCCTCTCATTGCCTGCTTTTCCTAACTCAGTCTTGTGTTTTGTTCGCTATTCTCTGACAAGAATTATTCAGGCTAAATCAACATCATGGAGATAGAGATTAGAGAAAGCGAATGGTAACTTTGATTGTTTAGTCTGCTTATCTGTCAAATGAGTCTGGAAAATGGCTGACCTTAATTAATGGTTTAAAATTAAGCAGCAAAGAAAAAAGCCAAACTGACAGGCAGGAATTTCTTTTCCTCTAATCAAGTTTCCATCAAAGCTGTCTGTCACAGCTGCCACTTAAGAGGGGCGTGACAGGCATCAGGCCCTGTGTTAGGCATTTTATGTGCATTCCTAACTATCACATTAAACTTAAAATATAGAAACTACTATTTCCATTTTTCACCACCAAGGAGGGAAGTGTGGCCCTGAGAAGATAGGCAACCTGAGTCTGAGGTCTCATAGCTAACATTTGAATCCCTCTCTGTCGGATGCCAGGCTCTGTTGTCCCACTGAAAGGAGGGAATGGAACTGGGAGACACACGTTCTAGAGCAGCCTGGTGACCAGGAATTCAGCATTCTACCTCCCTAGGCCTTTGTTTCTTCAACGAGAGGAGAACATGGACAGGCTAGGTCTTGTGAAACATTTTTTTTCTAATTTGAAATGCAGATATGTTGCATATTGCCTTATTTACAATGTGCTGTATCTATTTGTGCTCATCGCTGGTCTCGTTGAGGTAAAATAAGAAAACGTGAGGTGTGAATTTTCTCTCAACTTGTTGGCTTGGACAACTTGATTTTCCCTTTAGAAAGTATGCATCACACAGCAGCTTTCTCTGCGCTGTTACCTTATTAAAATCACGCTGGGATTGTGCCCCTGACCCCCTTAGATGAGCGTGTGAACAGAATCACATTTTGTTGTGTAGATAATGTTACACAAAACATTGTGATTAAAATAAATGGTGTTAATAATTGCTTTAAAATCCATACGCATGAAATATCAATAATTCCTTTGAAAGAAATACAATCCACTTTTAAAATATTTTTTCATTTGATCTGAGCATTGGTGTATTTAATACACCCTAAATTAAGAATAATTCTTATTTCCTTAAGAATTGTTCATGAAAACATGTTAGGTAACCAGTAATTCCAATTTCAAATTAAAGCACTAAGGACTAGACTGTAAGTAAAGTAACGAATACATTCTGTTGAGGAAAAAACAGTTAAGGTTGGACTTAAAATAAGTGACATGTACCCACTCGGAGCTGAGGTTAGCAAAATATGATTTATGTGCAAAGCATTTTTGCTATACAATTTATGAAGCAAAACAGTGGAATAAAGTCACATACAGTGACTTGGTTTTGAGAAGAGAATTTAAGCATGATAATTCAGCCTCTAGCTTATGCCGTATTTGAATACAATACCTTCTTTCCCCCCCGCCCCTCCCATCCTCAGCACTCAACCCCCTGCACGGACACACTTCCTATCACGTCTTACATATGTTCTGCGTTGCTTTTATTTAATCATTGGTTTTAACCTTAGGAAAATAACGGCTTCTTATTACACATGTTTCTTTCACACAACTCAAGTTGTTCACAGAATGCCTCACCTAAAATAAATAACTACCTGGGGGAGCTGATCTATTTTTATTTATTTATTTTCAAATCCCAGCTTTCTCAGGGTCCTTTGTATGCTACAAGAAGGAAGGAAGAGAACAGGTTCTGGCAAATCAGTTTTGTTATTTCAGACATGCCTGGCCTCCTATACAATCTGCTTATTGATCTGAGTAATAAAGACCAGAAAATTACACCCTCTATTGTCTGTGGTGCCATGAATCACAGATTGCCCAACTACCATCAGATTCAACGACTTGCCAGTGACTGATAAAAGATTCACGGAGAAACTACAATGATCATCACCCTCTGTCTAACCCAGTGTATCAGGTATGTTAAATAGAGTTCACATCACTCCAGACAGCTGTGGCTCCCCCTTCAGGTCAATTCCAACTGCCCTCCTTCTCAACTACTAACATTTCCATGAGGTTTTAACCCCCATCTTTAAGAAAACTATACTAGATATTTCTTTCCTAAAAAGTAAATTATCAAAAGCAAAGTAAAAGTTAAGTCAAACAAAGAGCATTAATAAAACTGGTTTCTGTCTAAAAGCTATCAAAAACTTGACACTGGTAATATTATGTTCTAATGCAAATGATGAAATATCCAAGGTCTCCCATGGATTTATTCCATTAAAGCCAGAAGATTACATTCCAGCTGGAGTTGGTCTTCAGAAGCGGACTGTCATCCTAAATCACACAGTATACCCAGGAGCTGATGTTTAAAGGGACAAACCTCACGGTGGGCTCTGGACTAACAGTATATCCACACCTAGAAGTGTGGTGCTTATCTGGGATCCAGTGCACATATTCATGAACCTGATAAGGATTGAAAGCCAAAATTGTGTCTGGGTCCATTCTCCTCATGATATGCAAAATAATGAAGAAATTGTGATACATCATTTTAATTCAATTTTTTTGACTCCCTGAACTTCAATTTCTTTATGTAAAACACTGGGCTTTATGATGTTTTAGGTGCTTCTAATAGTTCTAATTTTCTATATTTTAGTGCCTACATAATTCTGAGGCCCATCTTAATTCTAAAATTTAAGAATAATTCTTAAAGATCTCAATGTGCTTAGATAAGTTTCAAATTTACATTTACAGACACAAATTGATCTATAGGTTCAGTTCAATGCCAATCAATTATTGAGAAGGCTTTATTTTTTAAAGAAATTGACAAATGGACTCTAAAATCTATGGAGAATTAAAGCTCTTAGAATATTCAGAACAATCTCGAAAAGCACCAGAGCTGGCTGAGTCAAACCTAAGTGTTACAGGAAAAGAAAACAGCAACTCCAAGTTTCAACAGCATACTGAGCATGGTTTAGGTTGACCAGAAACCAAATTTAAACATAACTGTCCATTGAAGTACAGATCTCCCAATATGTTAGCAAAGCTATTTAACTGTTTGATTTTATGTTCTGGTGTAAAAGATTTTGTGCCATAAAAAGAATATTTACTGTATTAAGTTGGAAAACTTTCTAAGACAAGCACATACTGGGTACTACATTGTTAATTTAGTTATTGTTTTCAAGTTTACTTAAAATGTATGATGGGAAAAAATCAATGACTTCTCAGAAAAAGGAAAAGATAGGCAAAAATTAAAGAAAAAGAAAGGATAGAATTATAAAAGATTTGGTTTTGGTCTTATGTTACAAAGAACACTAACATTTGGATTCTTTGGGTGGATTTTCAGAATAGAAAAGGAACAGTGAGTGACCGAATACACTGCTGCATAGAGCGGCCAGTGACCAGATTCCCTGAGCAGAAAACCAGAGATCTGAATAGAAAGTTGATAACAATTAACTTTGGATGCCAATAATTTTCAGTCAACAATCTTCAGTGGAAAATGGAAAACTTTTCCCTGGTTCTGTTCAGGGGGCAGCCATGGGCAGCACGCCAAAAATAAATAATCGATGACACCCGTCTTCATCATTTTTTGAAATGCGGTACATATCTTATTTTCATTGCATTATTCACAGAGCATAATGCCTTCAGCCATAATAACTTCAATTACCAGCTCTCACTGTTCAACTCTGCATTTCTCAGGCGAATCATTAAGCATTAGTAAATAAATTAATCAGTCCTTCTTGTTTCTCCACCTGGAGCTGTGCTGGTGAGATGCAGCTCAGTCAGCCACCCTGGCCCCCATGACCGCCTCTGCTCCAGGGCTGACTACCAGCGCCGCTCAAAAGGTCCCTGTCCCACCTGACCTTGTTCTCTGCCACGTAGTTTATATTTTAAGTCAAATGATTCCAAACACATCCTCTAACATGTGAATAAAATCTGCCTAACACATTTTTTGACACAGAAATACCAAGCAGAAACACTGCTACATTTATGCAAACAGAGAATTTATACTCCGAGGCTTAAATTCACAGTCACCCATATGCCAAGTTAATTTACTCTTCATGACTCGGTTTCTTGGCTGCTCATGACTCATCATTTTCCCTTCATGGAAATTTCATGCTGAATATTTGAATGACTGGCTTGAACCCATTTAGCTACTTCTCCCCAGTTTATATATTTCCACCTTGGCCAAGTATGCAAACACTAGTAAATGCTTCATAAATTGCTCTTAATTTTATTAGTTCAAGGAGTTATCAAATGAGCATGATAATAATATTCTTGCCTTGGTTTATCTTAACTACACTTTTACTTTTTGTGTTATTTTTAGGGGGAGGATTTTTTTGTTTGCTCCATATTTATTTGCTGTAATCTCCTGCCCTTTCTAAACTGGTATCTTTGGGGGTCCTAGCCTAAACTCTACTCTTTTCCCATTCTTCATATTCTGTCTGTGTAATTACCCACTCCATTGGCTTTGATTACTATGTAGTTAATTAACTCCAACATCCCAAGCTATATTTCCAACTATTCCCTTTCTTTCTTTAAAACATTTTATTGTTTATGCTATTACAGTTGTCCCAATTTTTTCCCTTTTCCCCCCTCCACTCAGCCCACCCCAGTTCCCACGGTCAATCCCTATACCATTGTCCATGTCCACAGTCATACATACATATTCTTTGACCAATCCCTTTTTCTCCAAGCGCAGACTCATCTGCTGGCTTAGTCACTCCACCAGTAGGCTCTTGATTATGTCAAGCTCAGCATGCCCAACTCTAATACGTCACACTCGGCCTTCCCCTCTGCACTTGCCTCTCCATAAGTGTTCTCCAGTGAGCATCAGCCCAGCCACCCAGAGGCTCAAATCAGATCTCTGAGGCCCATCCTTTGCTCTTGTTCACCCCGCAGGCCCCATTCCAGCAACCACAAAGTCATGTCGATTTCATCGCTAGCTAAACCACCCCCACCCCTCCTCCCCTCTGGCATCATTGCCCCATCATGTCATCCTCATTTCCTGTAGCTTCATTGTAATTCACCCCCTCCTTTTAACTTGGCCCTGCTCCCGTCCTTTTTCCACAACATGGTCCAAGTGATTCTTGTAAAATTCAGATCTGATCGTGTCAATCTCTTGCTTAATTCCAATCAACAATTCCCCCTGGCTCCAAAGTAAAATCCAGTTAAGGTGATTTATAATCCCTTCATGTTGCTATCTCATTTTTACTTTATAATTTCGTTCCTCTCCCACCAAAATACCTTTGATCTCAGCAGTCCTACTATTCTGAATTGTTTTCAATTCCTGTAACATGCTATTTTTCACATTAAACTCTTCACATTTACTGTTGGTTTCATGTGGAATACACGTCCCTCCTTCCCCTCTCATACCCACTTTCAACCAACTAATCCCACTTACCTGTATCTTTCATAGATCATCTTAGCTATTTCTTCTGAGCAATATTCTTTGGTGCTTAAAGCTAATCTAGGTAACTCTTATGTAGTTTTTCATAAGTTCTCAATCATATCAATTTTTATACTGCATTTCAGTGATACTCTACTTTTTTTTTCCTTGTTACACCTGAAAGACTCCTCTCTCCCTAACTAATTTATTGTTACTGAGATTCTTAACTGGAGTTTCATGCCTTAAAGGTATGTATTAGATATGGAATGACCTCATGATTCCCATGTGTCTCTGCGGCGATATCCCTGCTTGTACACTGAGAAACACTACTCACTTCAATTCCTCTTGCACCGGAATATAAACTCTATGAGAGCAGTGACTCTGTTCATAAATCTTATTTACTGTGGAATTCCCAGTACCCGTCAGGTACTTCACATGTAGCAAAATAGCCAAAAAACATTGCCAAACAATATACATATAATTTCATTTATTAAATTTATAGTTATATATTTAATAGATCATATTCGAGTATTCACTATTACATTCATTCTTATTCAGTTTTCATTACCCTGAGATGAAATAATTTTTTATATTCTCTTTGTGATTTTTGTTTTGGATATTTTTTTACTGTGTAAGTGTCTTTCAAGTATCACAAAATGTTCCTAAATAGCAGAGAATGGAAGAGTCACAGAGAAGTATTGGCTCAAATTCTTCCTGAGATCTGCGCTTGTCACATTTTCCCTAACTCAGCTTTTTTCCCAGGAAGACTACACAATTGCCTATTATCAACAAAATATACTGCCCAGAAAACTGAAGGGAATGATTTTATGCTGTGTCACGGCAGTTTCGGTCTTTTCCTAGTTCAGCGTAAGTTGTGGGTATTTCCTGAAAAGGGCATCACGTTGATGGAAACCCATTCTTTCTCGATCAGATAGTAACTGGGGATACCGCGCCCACTGAATTGAAAAGACCTTCAGTGGCTTTGCTCTGAACGTACAAAATACTTTAAGTTTGAATTGTTTTCACAACTAGAATGTGTATGATAGAGGTTTCTAGTAATATGTAAGGGAAATGGTATCTGTCATACTAAAAAAATGCTTTTCTTATTTTTTAAGAATGGTACTGTAAGGGTTACTAAAATTAAAATAGGCATCATAAGAATTATTACAGAAAAAGCCCACCATTTATTCTTAATTATGTTCTTCATTAAAGCCTTCCTGATAATTCCATTATAAATGTATTGGTTAGGGTTTGTTACCTACATTACCAAAAATTTTGTTTTAGAGTAAAACAGATATTGAATAGGAACTTTGAAAAGTCATTAGCATTATTTATATGTTAAAAAAAAAACCTGTTGAACAAAGAATTCCTGAAAGGGCAGTGGTATCTTTTGAACTCAATGTGGTATCAGAAGAAATGTAATGGCTTTGCTGAAATAACATTCAGCTTCAGTGACTTTGTCTGCCAAGCTATTTTGCTAAGAGATGTTACAGTAGTAATCCTTTTTTTTAGAATGAGCAGTAAAACTCATGAAATTCATATAAATGCAGGTAAAATAATGTCAGTTTCTCAAACTCTAGAACACTTGGTTTGTAAAACAACAGTAATGATTTCTGTTTTGATTGGGGCTTTGATAAAAGCCAGCCAGATTCACCACGTCCATTACTCACAGGGAGTTAATAGAAACAGTTCTGCAGCTGTGGTAATTCGTTCAGGCGGCTGCAGAACTATTGAACAGCTCACTACAGGCAGCACTAACGAAATGGCAACTCAGGAATCGGAGCATTCCCACGGGTGTCCGCGAGGCTTTCACACCATCCTGAAGTCTGAACACCGATGATCTGAACATCTGGGACTCTGTCCACATTCCCACAGTGATTCAGTTGCGATGGTCCATCTAATCTGTAGCCACCAACCATGTCAGTGTCCCTTTCTGCTGCTAACGTGCTGGCCCCGCCCACTTTACTCACAACTCTTTATGCTTCCGTCCATGATTTGATGCTAGACACTCAGTCCTACTGACACATTCAGAGAGGGACAAAAATGTATCTAACTACAGTCAGATAAAAAATGATGAGGACATATGTAGGGATGCAAATAATTTACAGGATGCTGAATTTCCCCCATCTCCTGATTTTCTAGTACAGTAGATCCATGTTTACACTCGACTTGAGCTTTTAAGATAATAATGCATAATAAGATATTCAGATAATATCAGAATCTCCCTGTTATTTTTCTTACAGCAGAACTGCCCAATAAAAATACAGTGCAACTCACTGAATAATTTATAATTTTCTGGTATTCACATAATAAAGAGAAACATGAGCAATTTATTTTAATAATATATTTTATTTCATCAAAGATATTAAAAATTTCATTGTAACATGTACCAGTTATAAAAAATGAGATACTTGACATTCTCTTATTTTTGGCACTAAGTTTTCTATACTCGATGTGTATTTTACTCTTACAGCACATTTTAATTACGAGTAGCCATGTCTCCGAGTGCTTGCCAGGCACATGGGCTTCATGACCACCGTGTTGGACAGTGCATTTTCCAGGGCCTTAGCAGAACCAATCACCTGTCTGGGAAAGGAAAGGCTTGCTATTCATGTAAAGAGGATTGTAGAATCAGAGCCCTAACTCAGATTCCGAGTGTCAATGCTTGCTTTCAAATGGTAATCTGTTCTTTTACCAAGGAACTCACTTTAGAGGTGAGTTAGAAATTGACTTGGAGCACTTTGAGGGCTTAACTTTCCGTGTGGGAGCTTGACCTGCAGCGTCATGGTGATTAGCGCACGGAGAGGTTGAAAGTCTTGTGACTGAGTCAGAGCAGACGCCTATAATTATAGCAGAGCTGTGTGTTGGCTCTTAGATGAGGCACTCCTTGGAGTCATGAAATTACCTGCCTTCAGAATCCCTGAGTTAAGTCCAAGGTAATTTAATTGACTCCAACACTACACTAATGTTATAACACTTCATGTTATGTGACCTATGGGAATAGATATGAAGTACTCTGGTGGGAAACAAATGATGTCACTTCATGAAGTCATCTTATTAAGGATGACTATGCAACCCATGAAATAACCCTCTTTTCTAAACTTCTATTTCCGAGATTTATTATCATTCACAAAATAGTTTTTAAGGAGCTAACTTTAATTTTGGGTATAAAATAATTACCCATTAAAATATACTAAATTTTATGTTAGGACTCTAAAGTTATATCCAAAGTAGTAACGCTATGATGCTTAAAACTTCTGCCTGGGTTCATATTCTAGATTTAAGAGGTAGTTGCTGTGTAAGTCACTGAACTCTGTACTGGAGTTTCCGGGCCTCGTTCTTGAAAGAACAATATCATACCTTTCCCTTAGGGTTGATGCGAAGATTACAGGAGTAAAAATTTAAAAAATGCTTGGTCCAGAGTAGAACCTTAATTTATTACCATCTTTGAATGCCTGTTAAAGGATAGAGACAATGAGAGGCTTACACTTGGATAATCGCTTGTACATGCAATATCCCATTTAATCCAGGCAATAATCCTGGCACGTAACTGTCTCTGTCTTGCTTGTAGCAATTTTCTCAAGGTCACACTGCCAGATAGTAGTCAAGTTAAAGCAGCAAAGGTCAAAGCTAAGGAAAATAATCCCAGCACCCTCTTAGCATAACCTTTCTTTTCTCAGATTTATCACGAACAGTTCTGGTCGTTGTGTCATCCGTTTAGTCCATTCTCCAGAAGTCGTGAGATTATATCCAAATCACTGTCTTGTCCTAGACGCACAGGGAACCCAAGTCCATTCTTAGAATGTATGTCAATATAAAGATTGATTCTTTCAGATGCCTCCGAGAAACCATCTCTGAGTTTGCTGAGGAACTATCCGACCTAGTTTACACTACAGATACTGCTCTCTGGTTTTTGTTTTTGTTTTTTTTTTTTAATTCAGAAGAGTTTGCACACCTTTATCCACTTGAGAACGTGATTTTCTGCCAATCCATTGGAACCCTACAACATATGCACGTGGATTTTTGTGCTGGAAGTAGTCAGCACTCTACCCCTTGGTCTTTCATCAAAGTCTCTGGTGAGCTGAAGTTTGTTACCTCAAGGGTTGGATGCCCTTTATATATCATAAAATGAAGCTATGTGTTTACTCACATATAGTTTTCAAAGTATTTCAGGGAGTTATTGTCTCTGCAGCCAGATTTAACTTTCAATATTTATTAGATAGTTCACTGGATTTATTTTACATTATATCATTACTTCATATGGCATGTTCTCCTTAGAGCTGAGGCAAATACTAACAGTAATACCCATGGTTTTAATAAAAAAATTTAAACACACAAAATAAAAAATCTATGACAAATCTAAATTCTTGATCTGCTAACATCTGTTTTTCATAGACATATTTCATTAATTTTCCTATCAGAGAATATATCATTCTAAATTGAGAAATATTTAGTCCTTTTTTATTACTACAAAATCACCAATGCTTTGTCATGACCCTTGATAAAAACATAAGTGATAAATTCTTGGAAACCACTGACAGATAACAATTGATTTCTACATTTTTAAGAAAGTAGAGTACTGCTTAGTTATACCATAATTTATTAAAAACAAGATATTTATTTTAAAACCACAACAACTATAAGTCTACAGAGAAAGCTGGGTTGTTTTATCAAAACAATTAAAGAAAATCAATTTAATTATCAACATAAAACTTTGTGAAATGAAGATTTCATTTGTGATATTTCTGGACTTCTTTTTAAGAGCTAATTAAAAAGAATAGAAACTACATTAGCTATCAGGAAGTGTAAATAAAAACCTCAACGAGACACCACTTCCCCCACACCAGGATGGTTCTAATAAAGAGGAATACTCTGTATTGACAAGAATTTACAAAGCCTGGAGCTTCATATTCTGCTGGTGGGAATGTAAAATGGTGTGACTTCTCTGGAAAACATAATCTCGCAGTTTCTCACACAGCCAAGCGCAGAGTTATCATGTGGTCAAGCAATTTCACCCCTGCATGTACACCCGAGAGAAATTTAACGATGTCCACACAAACATCTGTATACAAATGTTCGCAGAAGCATTATTCACAGTGTTCAGAATGGAAGCAGCCCAAACGTTCATCTGATAAGCGGCCAAATCCATGAGGTACATCCACACTGTAGAATATTATTCGGTGATAAGAAAGACCAGCTACCGGTCCGTGTACAACATAAATAAACCGTAAAAGACCATTATGCATCAGAGAAGTAAGTCACAGAGGGCCACGTATTGTGTTATTCCACGTATATCAGATGGAATCTGTAACGTCAGACAGGTAAGGGGTTGCCTGGGACCGTGGGGGCGGAGGCTAAAGGGTGAAGTTCCCGTCCGGTGAGGCCTTTTCTCTAAAACCAATCATCGTGATGGTGGCGCAACCCGGTGAACGCACTGAGGGCAACTGAATTGTACTTGAAATGGGCGAATTGCATGGCATAGTAAATACCACACGGCAGTTTTTATTTTTAAAGAAACAGCAAAGTGGGTCACTATTAAATGAAAGAACTCTACATTTCCCAACAGAGTTGTTTGAAGATCTTGCCAAAATGTATTGTAACACATGGAATTAATATAAAGGATTTAAATAACACTGGCTTTTAACTGTACTTCACCAATTCTTAATCAAAATATATGCTATATGAATGCTACTCAATATATGCTTATTATTTGCATAGGTAACAATGTTTTTAAATGATATTCAAATACTGTAGTTATGAAAAGTCTTTGAAATAAATATTTCAGTTACAAAAATATATCCTTTGGAAGTAAATATGCATATGTATAATTATTTCACTTTAAGAATATTCATTAATATTGTTTATAATAGTAAGAATTGAAGACTATCATAATGTCCAACCATAAGTATTAAATTAGACAATTTTAAAAAGTTATGAAAATAACTATTGAGATGAAAATGCTTATACTATAGAGTTTGGTAAATAAAATAGCTTTTAAGTGAGGATGTACAATATGATCTCTTTTTTTCTTAAAGGTACGCATAGAAAATGATCTGTTAGTAATAGCTATCTCTGAGCACTATGATTATATGATTAAAGGAGTCTGTTTCTCCCTTTGCTCATCTGTATTACAATCATTCCTATAATGTATATCTGCTAATCCATGAGATGGGTTTAATTGTTTTTTATATAACTAAATAGCATTTTAGTGCTTACAGCCACCAGAGCAAGGCCCTGTGTCACTCCCTTGCTATTTCACCCAAGGGTGAACTCAGGTGAAAGACAGACGGAGAGAACAGGAGGAGGGGAAGGAGGGTGTAGGAGGTACAAGTGGTGATGGAGGGAGGCTTGACTTGGGGTGGTGAACACACAACACAGTGCCCTGGTGACGTGTTGTGGAACTGCGCCTCTGAATTGTTAACCCATGTCACTCCAATAAATTCAATAAAAAGGAGAAAAACGCAAATATGCATTTTATTGGGAAAAAGAAGACCATCCTTACTCAACTAATGATCGGGGATCAATTTAAATAAGCCTCCTTTTCTTAATATGTGAAATGACCATAATGATGCCCGTTTCTTGGGATTGTTGAGAGCCTTAAAAAGATGCTACATGGGGAAAATGCTCTGCAACCCGGGAAGTTCTCTCTGAATTATCACATTAGTGGGATCATATTCTCGGGAGGGCTCTGGCAGCTGCTAATCCAGAATTCAGAGAAATCTGCTAAACAGGGAAGATGCTTGACAATGCTGAAGACGGGCTACAGGCATGGCTGTACCTGCTTAAACACCGAGCTATGCAAATCTTTACATTGTGCGTGCCACCGCTCGGCCCTGAATCGGAATGAACATCTCTCACATGATCTGCACGATTTACTTACAATAAGTTTTCAGGCTTCATTTGGTTATCTCCATAAGCTCAATGTACTCTAAGCAGGTTGTTAAGTACATTCAAGGATTTTACAATGAACGGTAGAGATTCAGTTATCATTAAAATGAAGCATAGAAGTTGGAATAAGGCCCCAGAAGTGTTTACCGCTACTGCTCTGGAATTACAACGATTTCTTTGCTTGGGCTGTAGAGGAATGAGTCATATGACATGTATCTACCTCGTTCATTGATGAGATATTTGAAATCAAAATGTTAAAATATTTGCCTATGTAAATATGTTGATCAGACCCAAGGGCTATCTCACCATTATGATCACAAAAATTTAGCTTCTTTGTTAATTGCCAAAATTCATTATTTGTCCTGGAAGCATAAAATTTTATGAGATGGTAACCACTTTCCATTTTAACAGCGTATTAGCTAGAGTATTGGGGAGTTGGAGAGGAAACCTGACATTGTGTAGGAGGTAAAAGAAAAGGAAGGGTTTTACCTCAGGATAAGATGTGCATCCAAAGTGATTTTGTCTAGGAGACAGAGAAACTGTGCTGAGAAACTCACCCAGGTGGAAAAGATGCTTAAAACGAACATCCCAGGTAATTAACAAATAGGCATTTGAAAGAGAAAGAATCAGGATGGATTTAAGACATTTAGAAGAAACCAGAAAGAGGATATTGGACTTGCATAGCCTGGTCTGGGTGTGGATGTGATTTGCTTATTTATTTTTCCCAAATGATTAAACTATGGCCAATTCATCTTTTAATCCCACAGTGTTAGACACTCTGCCGGGCATGTAGTAGGGTTTTTTTTTATATTTGTTAAGTAAGTGGGTAAATATGTTAAAATGAAATATAAGTTATAGAGATAATGAGCTTTTCTTTCCAGTTCACGTGATACTCTTCTCCTTACTTCTTATGGCTGACTCTTATAGGATCCAACCTCAAACTTCAAAACTGGCGGGGTCATTGGAGGTAAAGGAGTCCACCTCTCCTAAGAAGCAAGAATCCCCACTACAACCTGGCCCCAACTCACTTTATTTCAGAAATGTGTAAAAAAGAAACAACTTAGGAAAGATTATCTGTATTCCTGTTTCTTATCAGAAAGATAAACTCCACTGCACTTCACTTAGCACCATATGGTAACTGTCTGCTTCTAGGTGAAAGATTCAGCTGCTATTTTTTACATGTGGTGCTGATAAATCTCAAAATGGATCACAAGGCAGAATAACATGACAATGACATCAGATTTGAGGAGGCCAAGTACTTCTCTCTCTGCTGGACTATTTATTAGACACAAACTGGGCTTAGAGAATATTCGACCTTTTTCCGTTTCTTTTGTCGGTGTGGGTCAGAGAGACCTGGGTAGTGGATTAATAGACTCCCCACTTCTGCTACATCACTGCGCCTTCCAGTGGAAAGTAGACAACTTAGTGAAGTTCTGCCTTTCCTGAACTCCTTTCGGATCAATAACTCATTAGCTGCTGTATTTGCCAATATGTAAAACCTTCAAGGTAGTGGCTATGATTAAATGAAAAACCTATATTTGCAGACTGTTATATGATTTGAGATTCAAAAGGATTTCTTCCCTTTTTATTTTCATAGTGCTAGCTTTGACCCTTCTTCTACTTGCCAGTTTCTTTTTAAGGAATATGCAATGCCGAGTGCTTCCCAATTCAACAGTCGCCTTGACAGATAATACAAGTGGACCACTCACCTTTTACGAAAAAGTTAAGCTACTTATCAGATTTCCTGGCCTCTTCAACCACTGTTTTCTGTCAGGTAGGAAAGACTCTCCTCTTGGGAGATCAAGGGCCATTAGATATAATTAACTTTCCTCACTCCTTTCCTCTTCGGAGACGGATTTGAAACTACTCCTGTACACCCCACCGTGGTGTGTGATTACATTCTATTAGACGTGATGAAGCGTCTTCGGAGACGAGAGCCATCATTACCAAGTGAGTGTAAAAACAAATTCCCACGAGATCTGATAATTATCTTGTGGAGTAAAGATTATCTGCCTACAGTAAGAGGATTTATTTTGTTTATTACTGTGTGCATAATAATAGCTTGCAGCATAACATAAAAAGGAGAGAGAAAAGCATATAGTCTCAGGAGAACAGAGACACCACTTCAGTTCTGCACAGGAAATCAGCCATAAAAAAAAAAAAACCAAGAATCAAGAGTAAATAACAATCATGCTCTGGAAAAGAACTCAATCAGCTTCAGTTGTCTTTCATGGTTCACACTGTCATAATCAGACAGAATAGCTAATTGTCAGTGTTGCCCAGTCTCTCTGGCTTTCAACCCTGCATGTACTCTGCCAATCAAGATATGCTTAAACCAAGCAGTTCATTCGGGAAAGAGTGATGGGAAGACCCACTGGGGCAGGGAGAGAGCACAGAGAGAGAGAGTGAGGCAGAAAGACAGTACAGGAGAAAAGGTGGGCTTAATCTTGTTCTTGTCATCGGGAAGAGGTGTGATGTGAGTCAGCCCTTCTACGTGGGGCCGGAAGCCGGGGAACCTGGAGCAGAAAGCATGAGAGGCTAAACCCCGATGAGGCTTCATCATTTGTTTAAAGCAGAGTTCCAAAATGTCATATTCATACAAATATTAAAGCAGACAATAACCTTTCCAAGCCGAACATACATGTATCTTGGACTGCGTACCTCTTCCATTCAGGAGGATGGATAATCAAGACCTTGAGCTACACACAAACGCTCCCATGAAAGAATCAGCAATGACTGTGGGATGTGACCCTGAAAGAGCAGTTGGCTCCCTTCTCATTTTGCTAATGCAGAACATAAGCCAGCAAGATGAATCCTAATATCATGATGATGATCAAATTGGATGTTTTTGCCCTATGAAGCAGGTGTTTGTGTAAATGCGTATGTTTTTTCTTTACCTTTTTAAGAGTATAGAGTTTCTTTGGGCTGGTTGTATCTTGTTTCTCAAAACATGAGAAAGGTTTAGAATCCTAGTAGTTGGAATAAGAACAATAGTAATAATAACAATAATGTTTATTGCATGCCCGATAGGATGCAACTAGGTGTGTTACCTGTATTATCACATTGACTTTATCAGAAACAGCCCTAGGAGAAACACCCATTTCCGGGCGAGGCACTTGAGACTCCAGAGCAGCTGAGTCTGCTGCCGCACTGACAAGGAAACGGCAGCATCCGAGTGCGAGCCTGGGTCATGTGAATCCCAGCACCCACAGTTTCTTACATCTGGTGCCGCCTTCGGTGCATCCATTAGCATCCGAGCCCTCAGGAAACTATGTTTGTGAATTCCTACTTGTGTTTCAGCCAGTGAACAAGTAGTTGGAAATAACAGCACTGTGAGTCTAATTTGTGACCCATCGTGAAATGACCTGTCGCCAGCCTCAAAGTTGGGAAATCCTGCGTGCCGTGTGCAGAGGGCTTGAGCAAGCGTGGCGACAACTCCAGGCTTCACTATGCTTTGGCGTCTCTGTGTGCACCACTCACACCCAGAGCGAAGCCCTCACGTCCCGTGGGGCTTCTTGGTTCTAATCCTAAAAAGACAGTATACTTGGAAGCTGCCTTTGAAGCTTGTTTGCACAGGCCTGATGCTGAATCGAGGTTTGGAGTGTCAGGACCGACAGCACAGGGGTCTGGTCAAGCAGCTGGCAAGGTTTCGCTTGTGAACAATGAAAGCAGCAAGTCAGTCTTTGTTGGCTGTTTTTCTGAGGAAGAAAATAGAGGGGTTGGTCTGTAAGTCTGATTCTGGAAAGAATAATTTATCAGATGATATCATGGCTGGAGCACAAAGATCAGATTTAAGAACTTTGAAAGTTGGTCAACATTAATTTTCTACCAGCAAACAACTACATGCCTTTCCAGAAATGCCAGCCAAGGCACTTAATGGGATTCCACTGTGGAAAACAGCTACCAGACATAAGCTCATCCGATGTCTTTGGCCCATACCTGTGGGTACCGAAATACTAGCCTTTCCAAATCGGTTATATTCATGTTAAGATTATTCAACATAAAAACAATGATCTAATTAGAATCACCTGATCTATCTAGACAGGGATCCAAAACCTTTTCCTGCAAACATCCAGGTAACATTTAGGCTAAATTTGATAAATTGTAGTATTTGCAGAAAAATCTTTAACATGAGAAGGGCTTATTCATTTACATTAGGGAACAAAGTGAAAAGGAAATTTGGATGAAATTATTCGCCCTAGGCAAGGCTGCAGACCTGGTGATAGAATGTTCCTGAGCTGTTGTCCCTTTGTTGTGAGGGGTTTACCTGCAGGTACTCTGCTTGGGGGAGATATTCGATGAGACATAAGATCAGATTAGATCTAGCAAATCACATAGCACAGGGGGTTTGCGAGAGGTGACTCCCCCAGGGGGGGGTCAGTCGAGGGCCGTTGGAAAGGAAAGGGGGCCCAAGTGAGTCTGTCCTGCTAACCTCTGCCTGTCCAAGGCTCCGCCCCCACATCTCTGTGTCTTGCTTTTTTGGAGACACCAGCACGGTTTTCAACATTTGACTTGGTCTCAAAGTGCATCCTTTGTTCACAATTTTTACATTTAGTTATGACAGGAAGTGGTGTTTTCTATTCAATTGGCTTGCTTTGCTTTGGCTGTTGTCACACTTGACCTCAATTGACCTTTCCTCAAACAGCTATACCCTACAAGAGAAAGAGGCACTAGAGGCAGATGGACGACAGTGGGCTTTAGGGTTCAAGCACCTGCACCTGAAAGTATCTGACCGTAGTTTCTCTTTGAACCCCAGTTGCCTCCTGTAGGAAATGGGCTGATAATTTCTAAATTCTAAGGTTACTGTGAAAATCAGAGCTAGCAGAAGTCAGGTACTTGGGCATCATGTCTATCCCATCACAGACACTCAGCGATAGCTGTTACTATCCCAGTAGGGCAAAGTGCTACCTTAAAACGGTCAGGTTTGTTTTTGCCACTTTGTCAAGTGGCTGACAATTGCGGCCACTCTATGTGTGGTCTCTTTTTTTTCTCTGAAGTAATACAGCACTAACAAAATTCATGTTGTGAATCTTGGGGAAGGTGCGTGTCACTGCCCATACCTCATAGTTCTCTTTAATTTCACAGTTCTCTCTTTTGACTTATTATTCTTGGTAAGCTAAGTTTTTAGTAATAGTTCAGGGGGTAGGGGCCATTTTTCATGCCTGGTTCTGTTCTGTTAAGACATCAAAAGTATTTATTCTGTGCGACCATACTTAATTTTTTTCTGGACTCCGCATCTTCCATGTTGATGATGATAGAACAGAGAGGTTCTTCTGGGTTTATATATGATAAATCTTTATTTGTGAAATTCAGTCAGAAGAAGCTTAGCTTCCTTCAGAATACAAACAGGAATCTTTCCTATAAAGCCCAGCCCTCCCATACAATTAAAGTGAACTGCCGTGTCAAGTTAAAAACCCTTTTATTTTATAATGGGGGAACTGCTAGACCCCTTTGCCTCATTGTCACTCATCTGCCTCCTGCCAATTTTATTTTTTTAAGAAAAATCTTCTTTATAATAAAAGATTCATACATTCAAAATGCCGGAAAGAATTATATCTGGGGAAAAGACCCAAAATGGCTACCTCTGCTCTAGCCTCTGTTTGGCTGTACGAAATTAACTCAGAAAAGAAACTGTTTACCCTTTGAAAGTGAGCCACGCTTTTCTGCACATTGTGACCTGGGAGCTGTGCTTGCCAGAGGCGAAGCTCGGCACGTGCTTACTGCTGGCCTCTGAGGATGTTTTTTATAGGCAGAACCGGAACAAATACAAGGGGCCTGAAAGGCAGCCCTGGAGGGGAAAACGTGTTCCTTGAGAGTGATCCGAGATGCACGTAGAAGTAGTAAGATATCGTTCTGAGATATCGTCCTGGTGGCATTATGAAGAAAGGGATAGAAGGGTTATGAGCAAATTTCATGCATAGAAGCCTTAGACATCTCTTTGATGTTTGAATGCAGTCTGATGAACCTACCAGAATTTCCTTGTGTCCTTTTGGTATTTATTTATTCACTCTTTATGGTAAGAACACTTAACATGAGATCTACCCTTTTGTAATGAGGACTTTCGTACAGTGGAGAACTTCAGACACGCCTCCTTTCTCATGTGAAAGAGGATGGACTGCCTATACTAGAATTTTTGGAATTAGTGAAGAGGAGATACTTAATTTCACAGCACTTATTTCCTCACCAGCCATCTCTTTGGACAAGGTGAGCCTCAATCACCTACCTGACCCCTCCCCTCCCCTGGGTGGTATGTGTCCACTGTATTTCACTTCATGATGGTTGGATTGAGGGGAATTTGTCACTTACTGGGCCCCATTTGAGATTGACCTCCAGAAAAATTGGCCACTTGATAATTTTATTAGAAAACATTTCACTGCTGCCAGGAAAGGCTCATAATTTACACAAAAAAATTTAAAAAGCCTTTAACCAGAGAGCAAGTCGGCTTGATTCTCAAATGCAGAATTAGAAAAACTAACCTTGCTAGACACCTATCTCATTATTTGCACCCCAGCTACATCAGCATTAAGGCTGCTGTTTTTATCTTCAACTCTATGGCTCTTTTGTCCCTCTCAAAAAGTCCAGAACTCAAAACTCAAATGGGGAAAAAATATGGTACTCTTTATTATTCCACTGAAAAGTGAGCGGCAAATTATCTAAGACTGCTTCCCCCTAGGTTGGCCTCTGTGAAACTCCGAAGAAACCAGCTATAGGGGACAGTGTGAGGTGAGCAAACCAACCTGTGGCAGGAGGCAGGATTCGGAGCGGCAGTTCGGTCGGACTGGTGCTCCCCCAGATGACAACAGGAAGGTCGTAGACTAGGCTGCCGACAGGTCCTGTCCCACATTAGACAGCTGCAGTCCCTGGAGTTGACTCAGTCTCCAGATCTTGCCACGTGATGAGATTTGAGGCAACGACATAGGATAGAGCCAAGGATCTACCACATCGTATTGCTGGGACGCCGAGGTCTGGAACCTAGCCCTTGACCACACCATGGGAGGGGCTGCATTCTTTCAGGTGTGCCACTTAAGAGCCCCACAGTCTGAAGACTGAGTTCTCTCCTCCAGAGCTTGAAGTCTGGCCATGCTAGACCTTTGTATGTTTTTGAAATGCAGAGGGAAACAGGCCCGACACCTAGTATGGCTTTTGTCTGTGTGTGTTTACCTTTCTTTACTCTTCACATGCTCCAGAAAGCCCTGTGTGTGTGTGCATTCCTTGGTCAATCAGTTTGCTGCCCCCTCTACGTCCCAGCATTATCACTTTGAGGGGTTAAATGTGTGGACTTTCTGTGTGATCTATTCCCCAGAGTAAATGTTCTACCATCTGAAACAGCATAAAATTCTTAAAAGTGATAATAGCAACTATTAAGCATGCTATGCGTCAGGCATAGGACAAACTAGCGTCCATATATTATTTTTGATTTTTGCATAGGTTCCATCAAATAGTTGTTAGTCCCAGATTATACCTAGAAGTTTGAAGTGGTTGAGTCCTTTACACACAGTAAATGAGAGCCTAGCACTGGGGCTCAAACCTATGCCTGACGAATCTCAAAATCCAACCTACTTCCACCAGGCCTTCTGTTAGAGACTGAGTGTTTGCCCCCACCCCAATTCATGTGGTGGAACCCTAGGGGGTGGGCCTTTAGGAGGTCAGCAGAATTAGACGGGATCATTAGAATAGAGTCTTCATGAATGGGATTGATGCCCTTAGAAGAGTCAGGACAGAGCTCGCTTCCTCACTCTCCTCGTCCGTGTGAGAATACAATAAGAAACTGTCCATCTGCGACTTGGAAGAGGGCTCTCTCCAGAACTAGTCCTTCGTGACACCCTGATCTCAAACTTCTAGCTTTCAGAACTATGAACAATAAATCCTGTTGTTCATAAGCCAGCCAGTCCATGGTACTTTGTTACAGCAGCCCAAACTAAGATGCCTCCTTAAAACAATCTCCTCTGGCTGTGGGTTTGCAACACTGATCGGCCCTCGGGGTGCACTTAGTTGTCATTGCAAATGCCTGCAGCTCATCTAAGTGGAGAGCCCATTGCATGCTTGAACCCCATCTGAGTTTCAGATGGGGGAAGAAATGTTCTGTCCCCATGTATTGTCAGTAGTAATTCAGCTGTGGGGGCAAAGGTGGCAATAGCAGAGTGAAGACAGGGAACTGCATTCCTTCTGAAAAGAATGAAGTCCAACACATACCTGTGAAAGACGATGCTAGCTCACGAGAGAAACAAGGGGTGAGCTTGTAAATGGTAACATTCAGCATGATAAAAAAGGTGGTTTCTTGTTATTAAGGATGACACCCTGTACATTCTGTCAGTACGGAGGAAACAAAAGAAACTCAGGCTTTAAAAATTGAATGCCATCTACATTTTTATCTTGAACGGATGCTAAGAAATTGATGCATGAATTGTGTGGACCAGATGAAAAGGTAAAGTAAGAAAAAAATAGAACAAGTTTCGAATCTGAAATGAAAAAATTGAGTCTGCTCACTGAGCTTTCAGCAAAAGAGCTCTTTTGGAGGAGATATTTGGAGGAGAGAGACCCCTAACTTCTTAACACTTGAGTTTATTTGGCTGTAAATTATGGATAAAAATACCTACTTTATAGGGCAAGCAAACAAATAATGTATGTACACAGTTTATGTGTAAAACATGCAGTTACTGATCTTAACTCATATCTCCACAGTGTTGTATTGAAAATGCTTTACTATGCATTGTTTCATATAATCACACAATGCTGAAATATGTTCAAGGGCGTGGTCCCAGAATATAAAGTTTCCAATATTAACGTGTGAAATAAGAACTATCATTTAAAACCATAGTACTATAAGAACAGTAACATTTCTTTAAGACGGTTGGTGCTGATTTATATTCAAACACATTTTTTACTGTTCACTTCTAATTTGCTGCTTTGTGAAAGAACCATTTTAGTAATCTCTTAACTATCAGCACTTCTTTTACTCATTTATCTGAGGGTAGGTGCTGTTATGTTCTTAACTGTTCATTTTCTACACATAATTATCTTATTGTAAAAGACTGTGTTTGTGAGAAACAGTACGGTAACTTTATCTCACTGCTTACCACAAATTCCAATAACCAGACAGTGAAATGAGACCCTCCTAAGATGATTAAAGATTTAGAAAATATGGCCTAAGTAGAAAGGTTAACACAATTATACTGGATAGTTTTATCTTTCTTTTTAAAGCACAAGTTAACAGCTATCTCAGATGCCTGACAGTAATATTCTCTATCTGCATTTTTTATAGATCAAGAAGAATGGGATCTTAGAAATAAGAGGTAAAGAACCCTGCAGAGGCAGAGCCCAGAACAGTGTGGTGATTGCAGCTGCTACATCAGACGTGCCTTCTGCTCCCTTTCTGCCCTTCGGATGTGGAGATAGCATTTGTGGCCTTGGTGGCGAAGACCCGAAAAGAACCGGGGCTTGATAGAGGAGCCCCGCCTTGGACCCTGGTGGCTTGCTATGTTCGTAGTATAGTAATTGAGTAACAGACAATCAAACTACGGTAACTGATCTGCCCTTCTTCCTGGGTGAATGAGCAGGTGATGCAAGAGTGATGTCAGCACTCTGAACACGCCCCAGTGGGCAAGGTTTGGCTACCACTGCCGTTTGAAATGATGCTGTGTTTTAGTGGCCTGCAGCTCTGAAGCATTGCTTAGCATGTTTTTTTTCTTCCATGGAGCTCTTAACCATTCAAACACTACAGGTTCGATAAAATACTAGTACGGGTGAGTCTTGCTTGCCTCCCCTCGGTCATCTTTGTATGAGTCCAGTGGGGTGGGGAATCTTTTTTTAAACCATTTTAGTTGATCTTCATAGAGAACAGTGAACTGTGCCACTAATGAAAGGAAATCCTGTCGAAGAAGGTGTATTTCTCCATCATAGCTGGGTCACACCACCCTTTGGGCCCTCTGCTGGAGGAAGAGAATCCAGTCACAGACAACGCCTGTTCAATCGTATCCTCTAGAATTACAGACGGAGGACAGCACCGTCTCACGCTCTGTGAGTGCGGCACATCTTGTACCTGCTCACGGTAGGTGGCTGTGCCCGTGCGTCGTGAGAGCTGTTTCACTGACGTTATTCTGTCACAGGGTGTTTTCTTTCCAGATGAGGACCAAGAAGCTAATAAAAAAAATAGTGCCTGGTATCATAGCAGTAACAGGGCTTTGCTGTTGTCTGGAGTTTTGTTTTTTTTTGTCCTTTTTTAATGGAATGTGCTGGATAGCTCTATAACTTTGCTCAGAGCACTGCAGAACTTGGAAAAGCTGTTGATGTTATTGATGTATAATATACTGCTATCGGTCTTTTATATAAATATACTATATGTGTATATATGTATATATATGTTATACATATGATTTGGATTCTTGGGAATTTAAGCTGTGGACCTTGGACTGACTTGCGCTGTGTTGTGTTGGCATTGTACCTAAGTTAACAGCCATACTGGTCTGGAAATGTTCAACACAGTTTTTTCCCCCCATTTGTGCAGGGATAACACAGAGTCTTAAATATATAAGGTCTTATCTACATGGGTTTAATTACAGAAGCAAATAAAGTATTCTCTGAATAAAAGATGATTAATTGAGTCTTTATTATTGCATAAGAGATCTAGTTTAGGAACAAAAAAAAATTCTGACAGTGTTTATCCAGAGCCAACGAGATTTAGCTGAAAGAACTGGGAACGGGAAGACCTGTGTGAATGATGCAGCTCTGCCCCTTAATCAGTACCTTGATCTTGGCTGTGTTTTCAGATAAATAGGCCTTCCCTTGCTCATCTGTAGCAGGAATACACTGGGAGCGCATCCTGCCTCACCCGTTGTGAACATCCAATGAGAAAATGTGCGAAAAGCACTTGGTAAACTGTAAGAGCTAAACAAATAAAGCTGTTGTTGAGTGTGAGACTTAATGGCAGAAATATTTTTTTTCTTTTCCTCTAAAAAAAGTCTTTGGAAGTTGATCAGAGACTCATCATTCTGGGATGGTTATATCCAGTCCTCTGCAAAAGCAGCAAGGCAGATTAGATCGATGCCCTGTAAACACCTTGTCAGGGGAGGATGCTATTTTACTTGCATATGTAGCTGGGAACTTAGAGACTCCCATGCATTTACCTGACAACAAGATACTCTATTATGCACTTTGGTTTTCTGGAATAAAGGCCTTATATGGACAGTTGTCCTTTTAGTTTTCTTTTCTTTTCAATTCCTCCTTCTCGCAGGGGAGTACATCTTTTATTGGGCCAAGCTACAGCACCTCACCATGCTGCCACTGTCACTGTCTCATCTGACATGCCTTCTCTCATTCATTCAGTGAGATATTTACTAGTTAATGACTGTGGACCACTTGCCCCCAGCTGCTCTTTGCCCCAGCCCTGCTACAGTTTCATGACCTACATATACTTCTCTCTCTATTTTCCATCTCCACAACACAGCAGGATGCCTCGGAACAGCCACACTCCTCCCCCTTCTCTTCTCCTCCTTCCCCTTATCATCATTGTCATTATTCTTCCTCTTCTTCTTCTTCCTCTTCCTCTTCTCCTCCTCCTCTTCTTCCTCCTCCTCCTCCTTCTTCATCTTCTTCTCCTCCTCTCTCCTCTCTCTCTGTATCTCTGCATCTCTGTCCCTGTCTCTCTCTCTTTCCATGAGCACGCACCAAGGAAAGGCCATTGAGCACACAGTGAGAAGGTGACCATCTGCAAGACAGGAAAAGAGCTCTTGCTGGCACCTTCACCTCTGAATTCCAGCCTCCAGAGAGTGAGAAAATAAATGTCTGTTATTTAAATCACCCAGCCATGGTATTTTGTTATAGCATCCTGAGCTGACTAATAAGCTCACTCAACCCCACTGCTATCTTCTTGCACCCACAGAGTTGAGAAATCCCATCAGAGAACCACTTCATTGGAACAAGATTTCTGAAGCCACTGTGTGCTTTTGGTTCTTCAACACTGACCATAAAGTGTGAATCATATGTGGCTTTCAGTCACCCAAATTTAGCTCAGGCCATTCTAATTAATTAAATTGTTGGTCATCATATATAAGTTATTTATGGTCTCAGGGAAAAATATTCTGAATATTTTATTGTTGTTGGAGAGAAATGCTTAGGATAAAATATTAATAAATGTCCCCCCTTTTGTGAGAATATCTTCCTTTGCATAAGTGTGTTAAAAGTTATTGAGAACCTCTATACCTGGGTGTTTGCATGCCCTGTTTCTAACCACTTTGAATGGCAAACATTAGTATGTGGCCAATGAAGAAACAGAGCATGAGAGAGAAAGGTATTTATCCAGGGCCATTCAACTAGTTAGTGGTGTTGCTAAGTTTTGCTCCCTGGATTCTCTGATTTTAAATTCCCCAAACTTTCACATAGGTTTTATAGTTGCTTTAGTTAACAATCCCAACCACATTCTGCCCAGCATTAGATTTAGTCTCCAGGAGTCCATTGGAGTGGAAAGTGAGTCACTTCTATGTAATGCCCTAGACTGCAATGAAGGAGTTTGTAGGAAAGCTGAGGACCGGGGTCACAGAGGTGATGGCCTTGGAGTCAGTCCATCCATCCTGGTCACACCTGAGGTGAGACCATCTCCAAGGAGAGTGGAAGCGTAAAACCAGTCCTTAGACTTACTCATGAAGGAGAGGTGCATCTGAAGAGGACAAAAGTACCCCATACCTTTAATCATCAATAAACCTTGATCTTTTTATCCAACTCTTAAATAATATTTTTGTTATTGTTTGACAACGGACTCCACTAACCATACCCTCTAACCACACACACACAAGATAGGGACTTCTGGTGTCGCTACTTCCTAGTCTCAATTTTCTTATCTGTAAATTGGGGCCTAATAATACTACAGGATATTTCAAATGATTATACAGATTATATACCTTAATACAAATAAACCTCTTAGAAAGTTTCCTGGAACAATACATGTTAAATAATATGATGGCAATTAGTATTTTTAGAAAGTGTAGTATAATGTTCTATAATAAATACATCAATAAAAAAATATGCTCGTGACTTTTATCTGAATTGGTCTAGACCGCAATGTGGAGTGTTCATTTACTGCTCCACTCTCTGTGTAATCATAGGTTCCCAAAAGAACAATCCTTCGTTATCTGAGGCCTCTGACAGAGTGAATTGAAATGAGATTTGAAATCAAAACAAACAAATCCCCGTAGATACAGGTTAAAAACTTATTGACCTCATCAAATTAACAAAATAGAAACTACTCAAGTTGAAGATGGAATAAGGATAAGTGAAAAGGTCAAATTAACATAAAGAAACATAGCTAAGAAATAAATACCAACCACAATAAAAAACAACTTTGAAAAAATGCTAACTAGATACTCTAAAGGGACAGAAGTGCAAAATGTAAGGTAGAAATATGTTTCAAAAAATTCGGGGAGGATGGAAATACAAAATCAGCTTGCAATAAAGCTAAAAGGGCCATGTTCTTTAAAACTGCATTGAAGGACACACCAAAGTCATAAGCTTCCTGAAGAAGTCAAATATTTTCTGGTCTTTAATACATATATCAATGTTATATGATGTTATACACATTTGCCTGAACTACCTGCCTGAGGAATGATAGTAAGAACAGATTTTATAGCCATAAATCTGTCTTTAGCTCTGTTTCCAAACACTGTGCCTGCGTGTGCCGGCTGGTGAATGGTTGGGTATGGCCGTATTAATCATATCACTTTGTCCTAAACACTTTGATCCAGTTGAGAAATAGCTTGGGAATGCAGCAGACTTCTGAACATCGGCTTTATTATTTGTAAAGTGAACTGGAAAACTCAATTTTGGCCTGTGGGCCGCTCACTCTTCTTAAAGCAGATTCACTCTCCCGGTCACAGGCACACTGTCCACGACTGCCCATGTGCGTGGCTTCCATTTCGTGATCTGAGACCGTCGCTCCACTCCCGGTTCTTAGGGATATATGGTGAGTGGGTTGTGGATCCTGGAAGTCAGTCCCACTGGGGTGTACACATCCTGGCTCTGCTTTTTACTGGTTTAATATTCTTGGATAAGTCACTTAAATTCTCAGAACTTCAGGTTACTCTTCTCTCATGTGGGGAGGATATATTTGCCCCTGATAAGAATCACAGACTTCAAATTCCATCTGTGAGAACATAAATGTGTTTATTATTAGCTGCCTGTTTTTTTATCTGGACATGTTTCAAGTGTTACATGCTTGTTTCACAGGGCCAGTGGGACACTCAGCGCCCCCCTCAAGTCGAGGGTTGCTGTGCATTGTGGGGTGGTGCCACAGCCAGTTTCAGGGTCTTAAAGTTGTCCAGAGAGTGGAGGCAGTGAGGACAGAGGATGCTCTTGATTCACCAGCACTGGGTAACCGCTGAGGTTGCTGTGATTCATTCCACAGAGCCCTGTCCTGCACTGCAGTTTTCATTTCTGCCACCTTGGGGACAAGGAGATCATATTCAGACAGCTGCCACCTCCTTGTGCCCACTGCCCTGTGTATGCACACTCCTGTGCAGGGCCCACATCAAGTCTCTTCTGATGTGGGGAGTTTAAAATACATACCCCTCTTCTCTCTTCCCTCGATTCCTACACACTCTTCCCCTGCCCCCAATTTGTGGAGGAAGGATGGCCCTTCTCTTCTGTTTGCTGCTCCAAGACACTCTTCTCTCTTCATTAACTGTCTTTTGAAGTTCTTCTACTTGATCTGAAGGTTCTTTCTTTCAAGAATTTCGACTTTGCACCCCAGGCCCACCTGCAGTGTTGGGGTATCTGCATGAATGGAAGGAAGTGGCAGGTGGAAGTGCAGGAGGGAAAAAAGGAAGTGAAACACACACACAATCACAAACACACACACACACTCACACATCAACGTCCGACACACTCCCTGTCCCTAGCACTTCCATGCTGTTGGGTAACATGAGATAAAGTACATAAATGGCCTTACACAGAAGACATCAATTGCAAAGTGTATTTTACTAAAATTAATGTAGACAAGTGATGGATCATTTACACTGAATGAGATTCAAATCATTAGAGTGCAAAGAGAAGACTTCAGGTCTGTAAGTGTTAATGTGTGCGTACATTATCTGTCTTTGAATATGCGTTTAGAATATTTAAAACAAATTCAATTTAACAATGGCTATTAATTCCCATGCACTGTTTGCTATATCTAATATTATGCTAATATGATGGTAGATATAAGTTGAATATATATAAAATATAACAATCAGTGGACCTTTGAACAACATAAAGTTAAGCTCCGTGCACCCACTTATGTACATATTTTTTCAATAAATACTGTTAATGTATTTTCTCTTCCACATGATTTTCTTAAAAACACTTTCTTTTTTCTAACTTGCTTTATTGTAGGAATATAGTATAAATGCATGTAACATAGAAAATATGTGATAGTTGACTGTTTATGTTATCAGTAAGGCTATTCGTCATTAAGTTTGGGGGAGGCAAAAGTTAGACACACTGGAGTTTTCAACTGTGGTGTTCCTAACCCCCATGTAATTCAGTGGTCAACTGCATTATTTGGCTGTTACAAAGGACAAATATTGAATTATTTGTCAGACCGGCTTTGATTTCAGTCTTCAGAACACTCCCTCTGAAGCCTTGACACTTTTGTCAAATAGATTCACACATCGTTTCAACATGCAAGAGTGAACTGGCACTGATCTATAGAGCCCAAATTGAGTCACTATAAAGGGCCCTGTGTCACCAGTCAAGTCTCCTTGCAGGTAACTGCCTGCTCCTAAAGGACTTCAAAGACTTCCTGACATGTCCAAGAAGAGTGGGGACGCGGGGAAAGGAGAAGTTTTCCAAAAGGGACGTTTTTTTTTCTAATGTGACTCAACATTCTATTTAGAAAGTCATGAAAAAGTGAAAATCCATTCTTTATCTCAGCTCACTAGTCTTTCCGGTGCTTTCCCCTTTGCTAAGATTAGAGGGAGACAGAGATGGAGACAGAGAAAGAGAGGAAAGGAGGGGGGAGAGAGGGAGAGCGAGCACTCCTTAGGTGTTGAGGCTAAAGGAAATCAAAACTCTAGAAAGAACAACTAAGGAACATTGGGCCAAGTACAAGTTGATAGAAGATTAGTAGCTGGCAATCTAAAAACAAGCCATTTTCTTCTAAAGGCCTGTAGACAAAAGCAGGGAAAGATGACTAAGCTATAGGTTTCGGGGGAAGAGTGGTGCATCAAAGTCACATAAAAATAGTGAACACCGGTCCATAATAGTTGCTCACCAAAATCAAAGTCCTTTCATTTTTTTTTTAAAGATTTTATTTATTTATTTTTAGAGAGGGAAGGGAGGGAGAGAGAGAGAGAGAGAAACATCAGTGTGCAGTTGCTGGGGGCCATGGCCTGCAACCTAGGCATGTGCCCTGACTGGGAATCGAACCTCCGATGCCTGGTTCGCAGCCCACGCTCAATCCACTGAGCTACACCAGCCAGGGCAGTCCTTTCATTTTTATACACTCCAGAGATCCTGTCCAAGTTCCTTTGTGTGACTGGATTCTATAGTGTTTCTTCTAAATTTTTCATGGATTAAGGCTGTAACTTGAGATTTTATTTTATTACATAGGCTCTCTCTCATAGATGCTTTGTGAGTATTCTCTCAGATGTTACCTGTGTCACAGCTCAGATATTCTGAATGCAGACAGCAAACCTTGTTGACCTCTTTCCCAGCTGCTTTCTCAAAACCAACACCGAGCTGGTGTCACCACTAGCTCTCTGACTCCGTACTCACACGGGAAACTCCTCGTGGGGAGCCAAGGTTTTTTGTGGGCAATCTCCTCCGAGGCACATCCGTCTCTTACACAAGCCAGGCCTGGCTTGCAACCAGATGCGGAGAGAGCAAATGGCAAAGATGCAGAAAGCATTAGAATCATGGTGCTCATGGGTATTTTATTCCCATTCAGGGACACAGGCTCACTCTGTCCTCCCGCAAAAACACCTGCTCGTCATCTCCTGGAGTAGCTTTACCGGAGCCCAGTTCCAGCCAGCAGGGCCGAGAATTAGGTACTTTGTTACAAACCTCACATGCAGTGTCAACATGCTGAGACCCCGACCCTGAGCTCCTATTCCCTGCAGCATGGGAGAAAATGGCCCTTTAATGTGTACTCAGGCAAAGAACAAAATTGCATTAAGAATATTTCCCTGAGACTTCTCAGCTGGGAATTAAAGCCAAGTCTATACACATAAAATAAACAAACGGCCCCGCGGCAGATCTATTCAGTGCAGCCAACGTAATGATCAATGTGGATTGCTGCACAATCGATTCAACTGCAGCTATCGGCGTTCTTCACCAACTGCAGAAAATCGGGTGCAAGATGACATGACTGGCAGGCTACAAAGTGCGTGCACCTATCTGATGTTTGTTTGATTTAAGGAACTTTGACATACTAAAAACATCAACAGGAAAATTATCCTATTTTTCATAACTTGAGATCTACTCTTTTTGAGTCAACATTTCGTGTCTATATAATTTGAAATTTAGGAAAAGTCTCTTCAAAAATTAATCGTTAATAATTTCTTTAAGATCTTGTCAATAATTTATTCTGCTCCTTATCATGCTAACTGAAGATTTAATACTTACAGGAAGAATTCCATCATAATTTTCAAAAGAGTAAAGCTAAATATCTAAAAACACATGGTTTGGCTCAGAGAAACTTAGATCAAAGTCCGGTATTCTGGACTTTGTAAAAAAAATCTGTAAATTTTTTTCTAGTATATATCACATACAAATGTGTCAAATTTGGCAGCTTTTCCACATATTCTTCTAATAATCAGAGTTGGCAATCTAAAAGGACAGATTCATTTTTATATCTGGGCTTTTCCAAAGGCCATCTTGTAAGAAATTTAGGCTTTTCTGTATTACAGATATTAAAAAGATTGACTTCCATGGAAGCCACTTTGTTTGGAAAAGGAAACTTGAAATGAAGGCATCAGGGAAGGGTTAGTGCAGAGGAGTCCTCACTGGCCACACCACGAAGTCGTAATGGTGTCCAGTGTCCCCACATCCATGCATTTCAGGTGGGTTACTGGGATAATACTGAACGCAAGAGATAAAGAGAGTATGTCTTCATAAAGAGTTGCTTACTAATTAAGGTGAGTATGAGTGTAACTGGGGCTGTTCTGTGTCACAAAGTGTAACAAAAGTGTAACCAAAGCTTTCCTCCAGGAATGTTGAATTTCTCTGCTATTGGATTGGCCACAAAGTTCATATGGATTTTTTTTGTAAAATCAAAGACAGATTTTTCATCTTCACCAATAACTTTATTGATTTGGGTATTATGAGTATGTCGACTATATCCCACATGGTATAACATTGATTGTTCTCAATGAATGTCTTAATTGTTATCAATTTCAACTGGTCTACCCAGTCATGGACCATTGTCCAGCATGAAATCTTCAGCACAAAACTTTGCAAACCACTTTTGACATCTTCAATGATGAATCTTTTTTTGTGTTTCAGTTATGTTTTTACCTTTCTTGAAATGATAAAGCATAACATGCTGAAAATGTGTATTTTTTTCCATCTTCAACATTAAAATGGCTACACAAAATTCATGAATTTTGATAAGCATTCTTTTAATGCATGCTGATATGACAGCTGTCACAATACAATCTAACAAGATTGTTTTGAATAAAGTTAAAGATAACTAAGTGTTACTACAGCCATCTTACAGAAAAAAAAAAGAACTTTCTGGCTGACATGATAAAATAGAGAACATTCTGACATCCAAAACTACCCATGTCAAAGAGGCACAGTAAACTGAGAAGACCACAGGATACTTGTTCTGACAATTTACTTCTACTAGACATGAGTTGTATTCCTTGTGGAATACAAGGCATGTATGTACTCTTTTAAGACAGCTGTTCTCAAACTTGTTGGTCTCAGGATCCTTTATACTTTTCAAAATTACTGAGGAACTCCAAAGCACTTTTGTATAAGTGGGCTACCAATATTTATCCCTATTAAACATTAAAACTAAAATGTTTATGTAACACAAGAATTTACAAGCACTCATTCCAAAATTCCCCACCATTCAACCTGTGGAAACTGCACTGTACACTCATGGGAGAATGAGAGTGAAAATGGTAAACAATATCTCATTACTAAAGAGCACAAATGCCATAAAAAGGTCTTGGTGACCCCTGGAAAGATGTTGGGAACCATAAAGATTTCAAAGACCACACTCATTATGAAAAAGCACTGTTGCAAGTTCCTTTTCTCTGACTCTTCAAAGAAGGATAATAATCATCACCAAGATTGTTGCTGTTGGTACAGGTTTAATGCCTACTTTGATGTAACCCAAACTAGGCATTAAAATTTGTAAAATATATCTAATTTATTTTGCTTACTCTTAATGTATGGTGTAGCAAATCTACAAACAACATATAACTACTGGGGAAGATTTTGCTTCCTATACCATAGTGATCATACAAAAAAGAGCATATAAACAACTATGTTTTTATGTAATGATTACATAAAATAGAGTGTTTCACGGAGACTCAGCACTCAAATATTTTCATTAGAACTGACAATAACAAGGCAGGGTATGCTTGAGAAATAGGATTTTTCAGCTTAGTTGGATTACTGGGAACATGAAACAGAGGAGAATACAGACCTAAAGTCAGATATATTGAATATTACATAGTAACTTAGTGTTAAATACATGGGAGGTCTTCATAGATTAATAATAATAATAATAATAACAACAACAATAATTTACCAACACTCCTCCACTCAGAAAAGTTCCCAAGAGTCACTGCCTTTGCCCCCACAAGAAACAGACCTTGACTGTTAAAGGTACAGTGCATGAAAAGACCATAATAGTGTAATACGCCTCTCTAAGCACATTGGATTGTTCACATTAAGTGTGAAAATGCCATAAATGCAAAATTAACATTTGATTAATTAACAACAACAACAACAAACACCTCTTTTCCCTGTTGTCTAAACAGGGATTGATAGCTATTTCAATCTATTTAAGGTCCTTTTCCAGCCTCAGAAAGTGGGATATTGTGGCAATTAATTGTTTAAACACATTATGAAGGATTATGATGAGGGGCATATATAAAATATAATAAACACTTGGTAACCAATTTATTTTAATAGCAGTACCTCAGCCAAGCCAGCAGATTTTTCTAGGACATCACTCCCTTCCATGTTCTACTAAGAGAGATCAGGGGAATTGCCTTTAAATGGGCCCACTCATCATCCCCTACACAGCCATGAAAAGCTCACTGCTAGAGCATTTATACAGCCCAGCTGAAAGGAAACGGAAGTTTCTTAACTCTTTGGGGCATAAAGGAGCTGGCTTCTTAGTACAGATAATATCATAATCAGGTGTTTCATTACAAATATCATCAAGGGGCAAAGAAAAGTAGGTATTGACACCAAGGAAGATTAGATAATGCTGTCTAAAGGGAGAGCTTTTACTTGTGAATAATTTAAGGTTTTAGATATTTGTCTCTTTCCTTAGGAAAATGTCATCCTTAGGGAAAAAAATAGTGGCAGGAGCAATATAGCCTTAGGTTAAATGGATCTTAAATCCTTCTTCCAGAGTGTCATAACAAATTGATTTCCCACCAATAACTTAAGTCTGTTTAGATTTCTAGACTCTTAGTTCTCAGGTCTTCCTACCCCAGTGCATGATTTTTCCCCAGAGAGATTTTTGGGGGGAGGAGAGTTGAAGTAACATTGGAGACGATGATGTTTAATGGGTGATTACTTAACCACTACAGGGAGCCTACAAATTCATTTGGAGAAAAAGCAACTAGTGGAAGATTTCTGACTCAGGTAAGCTAACACGATACATATGTACATACAGGCCAGTGAACATGCCTTTGTGTATAGCCTCCAACTACCCATCAAACACTAACCTTCTATAATTGCACACATTTCTACGATGACCGATATTGAATGACATGTGCACAGATACCTGGGAAACTTGGTGAGCACAGGTCCTACAGACGTTTCCCTATAGTTCTACAGAGAGACTGCACAAATATCGTCTTGCTAAGGATCAAGTTAGAACTGAACACCAACAGCTTATCACAAACAAGTAGACTTGACCTCACCGCATGTTTTATCAACAGTATTATACCCTTAAAAAATCACAGCCAAATCACCTGGACTAAGAAAGGACATTTCAAGAAAGCCCCTTTTTATTCCCCAAACCCAATAATCTTCGCCTGCTCAAAAGACTACAAAGCAACACATGTTAATTTTAAAAAAATGAATAACAACAAAAGAGACCCAAGCAATTTAAGTACAGTCTGGTGACATGAAGAATCCATGGCAACTGTAGTTGTAAACTTAGTTTCTTCCAAAGCTGGACCTTGGTTCACTAATATCTTCTTCTGCAAAACATGCTCATAGGTGTTGCTAATTTTTAACATTTAGAAGAGTTCCAAATATCACGTGAGCCTTTCTTCATAATGATTTTTGAAAATATGGGAAACGAGAAGTGGCTACCTGCAATTTGTAGCTGTTAAAATCTGATGGAATCGGTGGGCCAGAGTTTCCACCAAGGTCCCCTGTGAGTGGTGTGTTACTAAGTAAAGCCTTCACCCTCATTGGGGACTGGTTGTGCCACACTGGAATGAGGCTTCTGTTCGGGATGAATGGCTTGTTTTAAACGGAGCTGCGCGCGCGCGCGCGCGCACACACACACACACACACACAGAGAGTTTTGGGGGGATAACTGAATGTTTTGAAAAGGTTAGAGTTTTCAATACAGTTTCAATGTAAAATGTGTTTTCCAGGGTTGGATTACTTTGACCATGTTTGTAAGTATAGCTACTCCACACTTTATGCGTTGTGAGTTAGATAGAGCCCACTCTTGTACGCCCAAACCCTATGTTCACAGATTGATAAAGTGTGTGAAAATCATTTTCATTATTCCTAAATGAATAAAATGAACAATAATAATTCATGGCTGCCAGGTTGTAACCTTAGCTCCTCTTGCCTTTCCTAAGGTGCCTCTGCATGTCACTGTTCATGAAACAAAGGCTAAATATAAACAGTACGTTTTAGAAGATGATTTCAAAATAAGTAGTTATTTGGGGTGTGCAAAAAATCCTCAGGTGGCATATTTTAAAGAAACGCTTGAATGCAAATGAGTTGATCTATCCTTGATGATCTGTTTTGATTTCATTATCCAATGTCATATGTGGAAGGCCTTGATAGCTCAAGACTAGCTTTCTCTTCTCTTTTCAGATTTCTTTTATTTTTAATTTGGAGAAAATAAATGACATTTTATTTTCTGCTTTCTATGGACTTAAAAGTCACAGGATTGTAAGAGGAGAAAAACTGTCAATTTTTTAGAGCTTAAATGCAAGAACATTAGAGCGTCTGAAAGGGCATGCACACTCTGAATGCATTCGGTGCTGAAAGGTAGAGAGCCCTGCAGAGTAAACTCACAGGTCAGTATTGAACAAAGAGATTGGGCCCAGGTAGGTACGTGAAAACAGCCGTGGTGAAGGCCTTCCAGTGATTTCTTCCAGCTTTACAATGGCATGGAGGTGCACGGAGTCCATGCATCCTGTGGACCACATAATTGAGGAAAGCAATTGTGTTTTCAAGTGCACCGACCGCTGACTCTAGGGGGAAATCTGCAGAAAGGGGAACTTCCCTCCCTTCTGCCCCAGATCTGTCCTTTTGAGGGACAGGATGGCAGCCCTATAGGGGAAAGAGAAGCCTTAGGAGGCCAAGCAGAAAACTATCTACCGACTGCTGAAGGTGGCAGAGTCCCTGAGCTGTTGGAATCCCACACAGCGGAACCGCCTAAATCAAGCTCCGCAGATACAAGTATCAATGTGGCTCAGGCATGATGAGCTGGCAGACAAGGCAGATACATTTTGTTCTTGCCATTGTTTGAAAGAGTGGGGAGCACAGGAAAAGGAACGATGGCTCCTTCTTGTGGGACCCTTCATTTGTGAAGTTTTTCTCCTTCCCGTGGAAGCATGGACTCAGGACGATTTCTCAAGAGCAGATTTCCACCTCCGGCTACCTCTGTAAAAGATAATCTTCATTGAGCTTGGGAACTTGGTCTAGCCTGAAAACGTCTGCACATCCCTCTGGGTCCTCCTGTTCTCCGCAGCTGGTCCTGTTTCTGTCCCCATGTCATACTGAGATCACCCTTTGTGAGTATTTTAAAACTAAAAACAGAAAAAAAAAGGATATTTCCCCCAGCTCCCCAGTGTTAAAACGCTGGAAGGCACTGAAGGATAATTCGGTGCAAAGCTGTCACTCTATGAATCTTTAAATATCCATTTAATGATCCAGATGTTCCTCATGTGTAAATGATTCTTCGGAAATAAAAGGATTCTTAGGACTGTTCCGCATATTCCAAAGCACTTAGCTTACTCCCTAGGAGTAACTCAAACGTCCATGTAATCGGAATCAATTAATACTGACAAGCTGGAGAGGAAGCTTTTCAAAGCCATATGTCATCACCCTCAGGAGAAGAAACTCGACGTAGAAAACGGGCTCTGCACAGGGCATCATGCTCCCTAGTTCCCCGGGGAGAACCACAATCACATGGTGCGGTGCCTGCCTTCAAGGCACTTATTTTCTAGGTGAAGATAAAAAACACCTGAAAAGAGAAACAGCCACAACCAAAGGGCTGTGTCAGTAACATGCAAAGTGCCAGATACTGTGTAATTATGATTTATATTAAGAAATATATATTTGGTTTTCATCCCTTTTCTGGCAAGGAGCTCTCCAACCCCATAAAATTTCCTAACTGAACAGCTATAAAAGTATCTTTTATTATGTGAATGAGGTGAGTTTTGGAAAGAACCTAAGGGTGGGGGCTGGCTGCCAGGAGAACCAACCAGGAATTGAGGACTGGAAATTTCAGTCCCACCCACTGATTTCCCTTGAGGGGAGAGGGGCTGGAGTTTAATCAATCACCAGTAGCCAATGAATTAAACAGCCATGCCTCTGTAATGAAGCTTCCACAAAAACCCAAAGGGATGAGGTTCAGAGAGCTTCCACACTGGCAACTCAGAACACTTTCAAGCTCCCTTTTTCAGGACCTCACTCCATATATCTCGTCATCTTGCTGTTGATTCATATCTTTTCATATCCTTTGCAATAAACTGGTGATCTAGTGAGTAAACTGGCTTCCTGAGTTCTGTCAGCTGCTCTAGCAAATTAATCAAACCACGTTGGGGATTGCGGACACCTCTCATTTACAGCCAATCTGTCAGAAGCACAGGTGACAGCTCAGACATGTGGTTGGCATCAGACATGGACTGAGGTCTTGTGGGACTAACCCCTTTACCTGTAGGATCTGGTGTTACATGTCTGGGTAAATAGAAAGAATTGAGTTAAATTGTTGGACACCCAGCTGGTGTTGGAGAATTGCTTTGTGGTGTAGGGAAAACCCTGCACATTGAAATTGGATGCAGGATCTTAGCTACAGAGATGTAATTTAAGAAATAAACCTGGCTGTGGTGACTCAGTGGATTGAGCATTGGCCTGCGAACCAAAGGGTTGCCAGTCCAATTCCCAGTCACGGCACATGCCTGGGTTGCAGGCCAGGTCCCCAGCAGGCAGCGTGCAAGAGGCAACCACACATTGATATTTCTCTCCCTCCCTTTCTCCCTTCCCCTCTGTCTAAAAATAAAGTAAATGAAATCTTAAATAAATAAATAAAAGTAGTATTTAATCCCCAAATTGGAAAGGACCTTAGCAATTTTCTAGCCCAATAACTTACTGATGCTTGAATCCAGTTTAAAAATGAAAGTTCTCATTTACTAGACATGTATTGTTGTGCCAGACACTGTGCAAGACATTTTGAAAATGTTTATTAAAAATATATATACTCATTATTTCAGTTAATTTCATGAGGTAGATTTTTTTTTCAAATAAGGCAATGAAAACTCAGACAAAGTAAATAACTTGTCCAAGATCCCACTGCTAGTAAGCGACAACGCAGAAATTCAAAGTCAGGACGTCTCTACCTAAAGCTACACCCTTCACTGGCGCAACAGACTTGCTAACAAGACTGACAATTGCCTTGGCTCCTCCCCCAGGTCTGGCGCTCGGCATTCCCAGTAGCTTCTTCTAGCACCAGTTGCTGGGCAGCCTGGTAAGGGTTTCAGAGAGGTGAACCTTCCAGAAAGATGCAAGTTAATTAAGAGATAATAATTAAAATGTAAAAGAGCAAATGCCAAACCACGTGTCATCTAATGTGTGGAAAGCAGATCTGAACTCTAGTTGGAATAGCCTTTGAAGGAATTCACCTTTGAACTCTCAGAGACAGTCCTGGGCAGCTAAGATTGCGGATTGAGAATTCTGTTATTTTTCAAGAACTTTACCTCCGTGACATTTTAAAAGATAATTGAAATAGGGAGGAATGTATTAGGAGGTGAATGCAATATAATCCAAAGAGCTACAAGGCATATTTAGAGGATGTAAATTCATGCCCAATGGGCGAGGCAGGCACTGGTAATTACCGAACATTGAATAAAAGTCCTTTGGTTTTGGAATTTATTTTTTACTCAACAACAACTTTTCCTACATCCAGAGCTTTCCCTTGAGTTTTATCTTTTCTCTTGTTTATTGGTTTATTTAATTTCAAAGACAATTAGATAAGCTAAAATAAACAATCCCACAGATGTGTAAGTGCATCCTGAGACAAATAAATTACGGACATTTCGGTGAGGAACAAACGGAAGGGGAGCAGCTGTTCGCTTGAACACAGACGGATTTATCGTTCGGAATAAACCTTGTCTCGCCTTTTCTTTCTTTAACTGAGCAATTCGGGTCCTTTTTGTTGCTTTCTGAGCAATTAACCAAAGAGCACAGTTCTTGATGCATTGCTCCTTGGTAGCCATAATTAAATCTTATGATTTAAAATGTTTTTTTTTTCTCCTCAGTAGCCTAAGTAGGTGGGCTGAGTTCTCTATGTGAACCTTCCAGCCTGAGAAAAATGTGCATTTTAGCCTTTTGAGGAATGCACACATATATAATATGGACTCTCACTTTGTGGTGCGCTTTTCTACAAATGCAAATGAAAGAGTTTTTTTTTTCTAATACAATCTTTCCCTCACTTTATTTTACTCTTTAGAAGCATCAACAATTTAATCTGGCTATGTAAAATAACAGAGGATGTGGTGAAGGTTTTTAAGAATTCTTATGCAAGTAAAAAATGAAATTATGAAAATATATTTTTAAAAATTACATCACTTCATTGCTTCAAATAGCAATGGACTCACCATTCTATACAAGAGAAAATGAAAATTCCTCAATATCACATTACATGTCTTGCATAATCTGACCACAGAGGCACCTATTTAGGTTAAGTCATTGAGGACCTTGAAAGGTGTCATACACACAAAGATTATTTAGGGGAACAACAGGTAGAGAAGGAGCTTGGGATCTACATTCCATCAGATCTGGATTCAATGGGATCTGGATTTGCTAGTTTAGTAGCCTTAAGCAAATAAACTGTGTAAATGTCCTTCTCCTCACTAAATGGAGATAATGATTTTACCTTTTCTAGAAGGTTATAAAGAAGATTAAATGAGATAATGAACCTAGGGTCCTTGGTTCAGCACATGCTGCACTTTGCTTTTGTAGCTGTATTATTGTTGTTGTCGGAATTTTATTATCTAATTTCTCATATATTTGCCCCTGAGGTTCCATTTGCCTAGAACACTCTCACCCTTTCTCTAGACGGTCAAATTCTATGAATCCTCCAAAACTCAGCTAAGGTACTGTCTATACCACAACATTTTGCTGGTCTACTCCAACTGGGAGATAATTCTCTTTCCTCAGAAGTGTAACAATGGTTACGGTCAGTGGCAGACATTTGTAGGTAATTCACAGGCTTTTTTAGATATTTTTCTCTTCATGCATCTCTCAGCTGTAGAGTAAGCTCCTTGAAGACACGTACTGAAGTCGTTTCTACAGATCTAATGCGGTTTCTTGCACAGAGGTACAGGCAATGAATATTTGTTGTTTTAACCAATATACCATTAATCTAACATGCCTTCAATACATTGATTCCATGATCTAAGCATTTTTATTCATTTTAATATCAAGATATGAAGGCACAAAATGTTAAAAAAAACTTTTCATAGTCTCAAATAACAAAAATATCTATTATCTATCTATCTATCTATCTATCTATCTATCTATCTATCTATCAATCATCTATCTATCTCGGTCTCTGCCCCCAATTCCCGACAGAGAGCTCCTAAATCCCCTGCAATTTCCTAGGCGATAGGAGTGTCCTTTGTTCTAATGAGTCCATCTTATTGGGCTTCTGGGTGGCTTCAGGATGGAGGCTGGTCACTAGAAAGACAAGTCATGATTCCCCCTTCTACCCTCCTCCATTTTTCTTAAAAGGAAGAGGTGCTGGCAATTGACTTATTGAGGGAGCATGCTTACGTGGCGAAGCCTCCATGAAAATCCTCAAAGCACGGGGTTCCGAGCGTCTGGGCTGCTGAACACACGGAGGTGCTGGGAGAGTGATGGGTGCCCCAGTGAGCGTGGGTGCTCCCTCCCCCTTCCCACATACCTTGCCCTATGAATCTCTTCCATCTGAATGTCTTTTTGTATCTTATATCACATCCTTTCATGGTAAATCAGTAAATGTGCTTCCCAGAGTTCTGTGAGCAATTCTAGAAAATCATCAAACTCAAAGGGGGGCCCATGGGAACCCCAGTTTATAGCTGGCCTATCAGAAGTACAGGTGACAACCTGGAACTGACAATTGACTTCTTACGCAAAGGTGGGGGCCAGTTTTGTGAGACCGAGCCCTTCACCCGTGGGGTCCGACCCTGTCTCCAGGCAGACAGCATCCCGCATTGAATTGTGGGACCCTCAGCTGGTGCCGGAGAGCTGCTTCATGCGTGAGAAGCAGGGCGTGTGAATAAAGGAGAAACGTAGACGCGTGTTGTTTTCTTCACCCCAAGGCTATTTGGTCAGTACAAGGTTGAGGCAGAATTCAAACCCAGGCTCACTCTCTCGCAACCTTTCTTCAGTACTGTCTACCTAATAATAATTCAGAGAGGACCCCTAACTTACAGATTTGGAAGAATAACATTTAAATTTAGTATTTCAAAACACCATAAGACCTCTAATAGGACCCTCTCAGCTTTTAAATGGAGTAGAAGCCAGGAAGCAGAGAAATAGCTAGAGTAAATGTCATTGTCTCCCCTGATTCCTTGTTTAAAGATATAGGGAACATGTCCCTATTTCCTTAATCAGAAATCAAATCTAAACAGAAGAAAATAACATCTTTAAACAGGACTATATTGATAAAAAAAATAAGGAAAATACTAATAGACAACATATTGTAGGTGACAGGCACCGTCTTAGGTTGTTAAAGTGGATTTTCCCTTGGATTCAAACATGCTGTAGCTATGACTGCTGAGAAAGAGAGAAGCAGCTGGCTTAGTACCATGAGCTAGTGCTTGATTTCTCCAGGTGAGCATAGATTATTTCAGGGAGAATCACCAGGTTAGGGCCGCTCTGTGACCAGGATGGATTCTGACGAAAATATCACCACTCCCTAATCAAGTCTGAATCCACACAAATACAGGAACGTTGTTCAAACCATGGAAGTAACCAACCGTCCTGTTAGCCCAGCCAGCATGAACGCTGCTGCTTCTTCGCTGACGCAGCGTTAGCTTCCTCCGTTCCTTCGGTCCTCGAGGTGGGAATTATTAGGGTGCCAAATCGTAGAATCACTCCTGCTCCTCAAAAGCACCCAATCCAGAACAACACTTTCCTTCTCTGGCCCCTCTCCAAAACCACTTGACAAAAACCCAAATCCTAGCATCCTTTCTGTCTAATATTCTCTTACTGATCACTTCAAGGTCCCCATGGTGTGAGCTCTCCCCACTTGTAACATGTCATTAGGCAACTTTGTAGCTGCAGGTTTCCTGCTGCTCCTGAGCGGGACAGCACGGTCACGGTCCCTATCACTGCTTTATTGGTGAGGAAACTGTGCCACTGAGAAACTAAATAACTAAACTGGCAAAACTATTGTTTAGTTCTAGACTTACACCCAGTGTGGTTTTTTGTTGTTGTTGTTTGTGTTTCCGTTTGTTTTGGTATGTTTGTTTTTGTTATGTAGACTCCAGAAACTGATCCCCTAGCCACTACATTATACAGCTGCCCCGAGGTGACTGTAAATATTAATGAATAATAAGGCAGGAAATGACGCGATTAACATCTAGTGAATTTGCATTATGTGCTAGCTCCTTTATTTAAATCTCACAACCTTTTAAAGTGTAGATGACAAGCTTTCTTTTGAAGAAGTGCAGCTCAGCAATTGAAGATAGCTACACTTACAAACGTGTTAAGTCATTTCTCTTAAGTCTCATGACTAGCGAGTTTTAAATCTCTAACTTAGATATACCAGAGACCTTGTATCCACAAGTCTGGGCCACACTGGAATAGTCCTCTTCCAGAAAGGAGTCTGGGTGAGCCCTCTCCCCAAACATCATCTGCTCTAATCTTGGCCTTATTTCTAGGAAAGGTTCAGCAAGTCACATACTCTGAATGGACTTTCTTCAGCTCTCCAGCTTCTGTTCATTCTTTCTCACGAGTTTTAGAACTGGGGGCTTCTTATTTCTGTCCCTATTAACTACCGAAATCAATCTGAATTTGGAGCATGTCGACAGCATATGATTAGTATGGCAGAACACTTACTCTTACACACACAATGGCACCGGCGTGAGAGTTTCTAGCCAAAATGGGAATCGGAAAAATGAAATGTGCTACTGCAGGGAACGGCATACGGCCAACATACTGTCAGTGCAAGCCGTGATGAAGGATCCTTGCCCTGAAGAGTTGCTGCCATTCTCCCAAGTGATAATTAGGGTATCACTTTGGTTACCGGGATGCCTACGTGGTTTCATTTACCTCAATTTTTTTTTACTAAAATCTTTTTTTATTGATGTTATGTGGAATACCTTTTAAAAAAACATGGCAAAGGCTGAAGAGACTCAGGTCATTTTTAAGTTACATATACGGGTATTATCGAGAACTGAGAATTGTGACTAAAAGGTAATAGATCTGTCTTTATGCTAAAGTTATAATAAAACAATTCATGAGAAAGAAAAAAGTGGGATTCATTTATGCATTCACAAATATTTATTGATTACACTGTTTTACTCTCAACTAGGGAAAAAGACAACAAATAATATACATAATAAAATATTTTAAGGTGTTGAGTACTATGGGGGAAAAGGCAAAAATGAGTTAAATGAGGGAAGATGGTAACACAGGACAGAGAACAGGTGGTGTGAGCTGAAGTCAGTGGTGTGGATGGGGTGGGTCTTACTGAGAAAACAATACTAAAAAAAAAATTGATGGCTTTGCCATGGGGACATGAAAGGGAGAAGAACTGGCAGCAACCAGTGCAAAGACCCTGTGGCAGGAACGTGACTATTCAAGGAATGGGGGAACAGTGTGTTGAAGTGACAGGGCCAGAAGGAGGGATGAGAAGAAAAAGGATTAATTGGGAGAAATGGGGCTGATCATCTCGGAACTTTATGACTACATTGGGTCCACTGGATAATCTAAGATACTCTTTCCATCCCAAGATTGTTAATTTAACCACATCAGCGAAGTACAATTTGTCATGTCAAGTAGCATCTTCAAATATTTGAGGTTTGGGAAATGGACATCCGTAAGAAACCACTGTTCAGTCTACTGCAGATGCTCTCTAAAACCATGAGGTGGAATGCGTTGACCTAGGTGTTGAGTAGAGAGAGGAAACAGGAACATCAACCTCTGAACAGGGGCACATTCCAGCAGGAAAAGCTGGAGAAATGAGAAGCAACTACCAAAGAAGACAGAAAAGAATGGTAGTAAAATAGAACTCCCCCGGCCCACCTCAACAACAAAGACAGAACTACAGAATATTCCCAAGACAGCACCAAGGGGGAGGGAGTAATTTATTGTATCACAATCTAATAAACTTATCTTGGGACCAGGCATTGGTCGAAACTCAGGATATAGCATTGTCAAAGTCATCTGAAGTTCACTCTCCAGGAATATAGCAAACAAACCACAAACTGAAAATTCAAAGACCATACAGATAAACAGTAAAAGGAAAATAAAGATAAGGAATGTGATAGGGAATGATGGGGAGTAATTGTGAGAAGTAATATTTTAGGTGAGATGGTTAGGAAAGTGCCCACGAAGATCACAGTGAGCCGAGGTGAATTGATCAGAAAGAGTGAGCTGCACAAAACTTAGGGGAAGAGGGTCATAGGCAGAGAAATACCTAGTGTCATGGACCTATGGAGGGAAGAAGTTTAGTGTGTTTGAGACAAGAGTGTCAGCTCAGCTTCAGCATGGAGGGTGGGGGAGGCCAATGGGAAGTGAAGTCAGGAGGCAAGAAAGTGCAGTGTAGGTTTGACTGTGGATCGAACTCAAGATTTTGGATTTAAGTGTAAAGGGGTATCAGTGGAGGCTTTTCCCAGGCTGTGATAAGATCCTATTTATCTATTTCCATGAGGCAGGGAAAGTCACACTAAGGAGCCAGAGATGAGGGATTGAAGTCCTGGAAGAGGGGAAGGTACTCCTTGCACCAAAGGGGAAGTTGTGGAAATGTGGAACTGAAGAGACTTGGGACGCCTTCTCCTGGCGGAGCTAGCAGGCTTTGCTGATACACTGCATCAGGAGCATTTATTCCTTTTTGTTACTTCTGGCCCTCATGCAAATTAATTTATAATGTTTGTGAATTGGTAAAATAATGCTACTTTCAGATGTTTTCAAATCTATTTGAAAGCTGGTGAATCCTATTGTATATCTATGTATATCAAGCTACAAATTACTCTCAATGACCATTTCAGACATCTTCAAGTTACCAACTAAAATGTGACTAGGTGAACATAGGTTACCTTGATATTTATTTTATCTGCATTGGTTCTTTGTTAAAAAAATTAAAATTCTGGTAATCAGATTGAAGATAAATGTTAATAATGTTAGAAAAAATTATTAGTAAATTTCCCTCTGCCAACAATTGATGTATATTGACAATAAATTTTGAAGACTCATAAAGAATAACTAGTCTGAAACTCTGTAATGATAAATCCTTGATAATCCTTGATATATAGCTATAGGAGGCAGCTTTTATTTTGCTCTGTCTCATTTTGCTTCTAAATAACATAGGGGAAAAAGAAAGAATGAATAGTAAAAGAGCCAAAACAATCTGGTTTTATTTTATTATGAATTACAAAGAAAAAAAATAACTTTCTTTTTCTTTGTTGAGCTTATCTATCTGTAAACACTAAAAATAGCAAAAAAGTTTGTTTGATAGCATGCCATCCCCATTTACCAGAGTTTAAAGGCATTCAGAAATAATAATCATCTAGAAGACATCCATCAGAAAATTTCCCGTCACTATTCATTTTATTAGTTCAGTCAAACTGGAACAATAGCAGACTGGCATTTAAGAACGTTAATGATGGGTTTGTTTTCTTTTTAACAAGGCAGAAAAAAAAAGGAATCTCAAATGAGCTGTGTAGCTGGAGTCAAAACAAAGAAAACTCATCAAAGCATCCCTGAAGCCACCCTGGAAACAAAGGATTCACACTCTGGAGAAGACAATGGGTATTGGTCACAATAGGCTGCCTGGGAATTATTGTGCAAAAGCCACTGTGAGCACATCACAGTGCGGTTGGCTGGTGGCTCAGGGCTCCACACATGGACATAAGGATCACAGTTCTGGCTCAAATTCTGATTGGTTAGGTTGCTATTAGACTTGGAGATATAGGACCCAATTTATTATTTCCGGAAGTTTCCAGGCACAGTCATAATAACTTCTTTGGTCTCAGATAATAAGCATTCCTAAAATAATCAATGTGCGTTCCTTCTTTCTACCTCCACTGATCTTTAATTCAGCCAGCATCATTTTGTCGTGTCATGATTGAATAACAGTAAAGAAATGGACTCATGCCTTTAAACAGAAGCTTGCTTTTTACTTGACTGCATCCATTTACGTTGTCTTCAGGAACCCTGGAAAAGTCCTCACTATTGGGGCAGTAACTCCAGAGTCATGTGTATGCTCAGCATGGACAGCTACTTACTGTAATCAGAAGGCAATGTGACAATGTGCCTATGAAATAGGGCAAAATGTAAGAAAAAATTACATTTCATAGTGCTCACATGTATTGGAAATCACAGGCAAAGAGAGATTGATTTCTCACATGCAACTTGGCTAGGAGGAAAAATGGAATTTTAAAGTGGCACTGTAAGAAATTTTATTTTTCCCCTGAGCATTCGATTTATACTGATAATTCTAAGGGGCCATGTGCATGGGCATAAGGTCAGAGTCCAGTCTCAGAGTTGGGTCTGTCTCGTCCTGTGGCAGCACCGCAGACATGGCCACTGAGCAATTGAAGCATGAACCCGGCTGGGAATCTGTTAAGAACCACGGGGATGTAAACATAGTATTTGGCAAGTTCCGTGAAGTTTTCTTTCACCGACCGTTCCCACAGGTGTGTGCCTTGGATTTTACGATGGCATTAATATAATCACCTTCCAAAGTAATCATAAAAAGGCTTCTTTTTATTTTATCTTCCTCACCAGTGTCCTGAAACATCGAGATCCTTGCCAGGGTTTTTCTGTTTCAGTTTTTTTTCAAGTTCAGAAGACACTGGCCCTGAACATCAATAACGTAAAAAGGAAAGGTCCTCATTTCTTGGCCCTAGATCAATGGTATTTGTTTATTCCCAAAATGTTCATTTTGCTTATAAATAGACAAAAATTGGTGTCATGTGTGATATAGTTTCCTGACATTATTATCTAAGAGTTTGTCAGATATGCTAATTCTTACAATGTTATGCTAGAGAAATATTAAAAGAATGTAATTTTTCATAATGCCAATCAAATAGAGTCAATTGTATCATGGACAGATTCCGCATATATCAGCACTTCCTTTTCTCAAGATCTGGGGCTTCTCTTTCTGTACAGTTTAGTAAGAAGGGAAATTGCAAGAACAATGGCCAAATGTGAGAATTAGCAGCAGTAAAACTTCATTGGGTTACAAGTTACCAACTCTAACCTGTAACCAGGCCACTCTCTGCAGACACCATGAAAAAGAAAAACACGTGGTATGAGCAGATGGGCCAACTTGACATAGACCAGCCCATGACTCTGATTCGGGGTGAGTTCGTTGGAACGCCGCTCTCTGAGAAGCTTGCCGGGAGGTGAGCCTGCAAGGCCAGGTGCTTAGGAAGAACTGTGGCAACAGTGGGCGCACACCAGGGGTCCTCCTCAGGGACTTGCCATTCATATTCAGGGACAAAAGGCTGGAAGCAGTCCTGTAAAGAAATGTATTTAACTTTGTTTAACCCAATGTTTTGCACACTTAATTTGAGCAAAAAATAAACACCCTAGTATTCAGTAAAACACACTTTGGAAAAGTTTGCTGGGTTGTTAAATCAAAGTTTTGCCCAAAAGTCCCAACTGGTTCTCTCTGGAATTAATTCTGTTCTAACAAGTCAGTGGCCTCCAGGCCAAGTGAAAATCCATGTGCACAGATGAATTAGGCCACAAAGCTAGTGTAAAACAACAAACTACTTTTGTCTCCCTTTCTGATATTAATGCGATTAAACTATGTGTCGCTTTGTGCAAAAGGGAAACAAATGAGTTTAGAGTATGTGAAGATCATTGTCAACTGTTATCTTTAAGAAATATTTAAGCTTCCCTTAAAGCTGTGTTTTCAATAACATATAACAGTCTAATGAGGAATTAATCAGTGAAGACTGTCATGGATTTTACTTTAATTTTGCAAATAAAGTATTTGCAGTTGAAAAAGTCTAACTGGTTTGCTCCTGAAGTCACAGAACTGTGAGTAGACATCATCTGTTTTATAATCCCAGAGAGACTCTGCTGATCATGCCTTGTGCCGCCTGTTACCCAAAACGCAGAATTCCTACCACCTAGTAAGAGAAGGGCTAAACAAAGATCCATGACCAGTTGGCTCCATGATCCCCATATTTGACAAAGTACTCAAGGAGAACTGAGAGTTACTTACTTTAGATAATAGTCTCTGGTCATTCCATAACTTGGTAAATGCAGGGTAGGGGTTCCTGGTTTTATTATTATTAACAACTAGGCTCAAAACTGTTTCTTGTCAAAATTATGTTTAGCTATCCAAGCCCTGTGAAAGCAAATTGGGGAGTGAAAAATCTGAATAAGTATTTTTCACAGCAGCGAATCTTTAACTTCACTAGGCTTGATGAAAGGAGATGATGAGATGGATAACTTGCCTGCCAAGAGCCTTCATTTCTGTAAGGAGTGTAGGTTGCAAAAAGTTAGTGCCAACCCATTTGTAAAAGACATAGCTCTGGAAATGGAACGCCTCAAACACTATAATCCGATAGGAAGACATAGAAGGCATACTACTGGCTATTTTAAAACAATAAAAACAGTGATTCAGTAAAGAGTAATTTTATCTTGAGGATAGAAAGCAGACACATTTAAAAAAATAATTTAGAAGTACTCCTCATTACGTAAATGAAAACATTTTTCTTCAGACTTATAACTTCAAGTCCATCGTTGCTGATGAGTAAGTTCAAACACGGCAGTGCAGGCTGCACCTACGGCTAACGATTCTGCTCTGGGTGCTTACGCATTCGTTTAGGGTAAGTCTCCTGCGAAGTGTTCTCATCACCATAAAACATACATGTAAAATAATAACTCTTAAGACTTAGCTTCTGCAAAATGAACTTCGTTTTTAAGATGGAGATCTCTTGACATTTTAGAGTGAACTAATCAAATATTTAGTTATTTTGTCTGGTGCCAATGTATCACAAAGGTAATGCCATTTTTTTTGCCCAATTCGTCACTATAAAATATCCTGTTTAATGCATTCATTTTAGCTTTATTTTTTAAAGTAATGTTCAAAAAAGTGAATAATTTCTCAAAACAGAGTTGATGTTATTTTGGGACAGTATATAAAGCAGGTTGGAGATGACATATATATACCAGAAGAGATGTGTGTATTGTTATGATGCTTGTTAATTCATCTAGTGGACAAGGAAAATATTATCCTATATCTATCGTACAAATTCTTATCTATTTCAGGTTTCCTTCCTGTCCCAGATAAACACACACACACACACACACACACACACACACACACACACACAAAGTAAAAGGACAGATATAATTTGGCATGCTAAATCAAACAAGATTCTATGGTAGTTTTTCTGGATTGGTCTTGTCTGGCATAGAAAAAAATGTTTGAATCTGCCAAATTATTTTGGTATCATCTTTACGAGTCCAATGCCTGACTGGATTTCTATAAACACAGCAGTACATATTAATCGGCTACCGACCATGAGTCACTGTTGGGCTAAGACTTGTGGACAATAAGAAAGCATTCTTAGGGGACATACTAATGTTAAAAACATTTTGCAATACTAATTTCTGAAGCATGTTAGAGCTCTCCACAGTCAGTAAATAATGGTAAGAAAAATCAAGCTACACATATGTCCTACCATGTTCCAGGTTAGAAAAATTAATGATGAACTTGGTGGAACAAAATTCCACCGTGGTTCCTGGATCAGCTTCATGGATCAGGCATTGTGTCACGGGCATGCTGAAAGAATCAGATGTGACGTGCTTTCTTTAATGACTCGAGTATTCTGCACACATTTTATTCAAGGAAAAGCTACTATACTAACACGTTTTTAAAAATAAACTCTCGCCAGCCTTTGTGATTTTCTGAGTCCATTAAGAGCAAATTCTAATGTTTGTTTCAGTGAGGGGTGGGTGGCCTCCAGGGTCTTCAAACATAGCTTGTGCAAACCTGCCTATTAAGATAAGCGCATCCTTCCAAGATGAAATGGTATTTCCTGCAAAATTTCTGCTCAGTGTGAATAATGAGTTAAACTCAGAATTATAGCAAGCTCTTATAGCGTCCCTAATTTTAATGAGCACAAATAAATACCTTTAAAATATACTTGCAATGATGTAGGGAACTTTTTATTATTGAACCACAAAGCAGAAAAGGAGGATTCTTTGTGTCTTGTACCACTTCCTCCCCAACATAATTTTGAAATATAAACTTTACAGTGTTGTGTTTTGTGGTATGGGAAACCAGTGTTTCTGGGAGATAAAAACACAGAACTAATTGTGCATCGTAGAGCCTTTAGGACTGGTGGTATTTTATATGCAAATTTACTAGAGCAATTTGTTTTACATGTGTATTAAGTCAAATGGATCAAATTATCTGAGTGGGTTGAACTAAGATGACAGACCTGTTCATTCTATTTGAAAAGAATTGCGACTCAGCATTTAATACAAATCTAATTGAAATGTATTCATGCCTCTGTAAAGCGGTGATAAACTTAATAAGTGAGGACAGTTATTATGCACCAATAAAATATCAAAACCCAGCAAATTATAAAACAGTTATCAGTGCAACAGTTCAAAGTAACATAACTAGCTCTAAGGCCAGGGCATAAATAATTATTTCAGTCATCGTCAGAAGGGCACCTTAGTAGAACGAACTACCTTGTTCTGCTCACAGGTTAAGTTTCTGAGTAGGATGAGAGCAGATTCCGTCAAGAGGTCCACTGTGTGCATCACAGAGTAGCGGTCAGGCGGGTCGTTGTTACCCAAGCCAGGCCAGCTTCCATCCTCAGGCGCATGTCCAGGACTAACTGGGCACAGCCAGCAACAAACAGGCCTGGCCCCCCATACAGGGAGGCATTTTGCTCCCATTGCAGTAGAAGAGCCTCTTTGATGGGGAAATCATGAATCATTCAATAGTGTGACTAGTTATTTTCAGCCACTTTTCTTCTCCTTCTTTCCCCTTTTCTGGTCAGTGCTAATGTGAGCCTTTTCTTGAAGAACAGGCCTGCGGGGTTAGAGTGGTTTCCAGCGGTGACTTGGAAGGACCGCAGCTCTGGACACTTTTGTTGCCAGAAGAGGGTGGAACAAAAAGAAGGTTCTGACACAACAGATGCCATTTTGTGTTGTTATATAACAGGGTGCTTTTTTTTTTTTCTTTCTCTTTTTTTAAATGAGTCTCTTAATGTTCTTTTGTTTTGTTTTGTTTTACACTAATTCTCCTTTAAAAAAAATATTCAATCTCACTTAGCAGCTTACAAGAAACTTTTGACCCACTAAGAGGATAACTAAATGATGGTGCATTCTGAAAAGCCTGTCATTTAAGGAAAAGTGTAGTTTGCGAATGTTTATCTTTTCAGGGAACTTTGAAATGTATTATAATTTAACTGTCCTTAGTAATAGTTTTACAATGTGGTGGCAAATATAAAAGCTAAATTATAAAAAATTTTTGTTTTCTTTCTATTCATGAATCTAAGTCTAGAATTCTAACAGCCGGCTGATGACCATCCTAGCTGGAATGCAGCGCGACCTTGGTGCTAACAGGACGATTCTGTGGGTAAAGTCCAGATGTCCACACATCAGAGAAGGGTGCACTATTTGTTTTACATGAGAGATATACTAAGATCTACCTCATCATCAGCTTTGGGATATGTCCACCTCAAAATGTTTGAAGGGCATTTGAGAAAAACTTACTTACTAGAAACTTCCATTGTCATTCTTTATTTTTAAGTTAAATTTATTGGGGTGTCTGTGGTTAATAAGATTATATAGATTTAAAGTGCACATGTCTATGATACATGACCTGTGTATGACATCGTGTACCCACCACCCAAGGTCAAATCTCCTTCCATAGCCCTGTATCTGACCCCCTTTCCCTCTGGTAACCACCACCCTGTTGTCTGTGTCTGCGGGTTTCTGTTCATTTCTCTTGTTTGATCCTCTGTTGCTTTCATTTTTAAATCCTTCATAGGAGTGAAATCATATAATTCTTGACATTGTCTTATTTCACTCAGCATGATATTCTCAAGGCCCATCAATGTTGTTGCAAATGGCAATATTACATAATTTCTTATGGCTGAGTAGGATTCCATTGTGTTGTTTTTATGTTAATTTGGGGCTTTGATGCTTCTGGGATAAGAAATTAAAGCATAGAGCACATACATTTAGAAATGAGTCTCAGAAATAACATGCTAAATGCAACAAGAAAAGGAGCCAGATTACTCACTCTCATGGTGCTCCAGGCAACATCTTATAATTAGAAAGGTTTATTTTTAGTGTTTTTTTTTCAGGTATATTAATAAACTTTTGGCTAGGAAAGGGACACTCATGAAATATGTCCTTCTTAATTCCTATGTACCATCGATAGAAGGAGTTTTTGGTTCCACACACGTGTTTGCAAAAGACAAAAGTGACCTCCAAGGTCACATTCAAGCTCCATTGTGATGGTCTGTGGATTTGGACTAATGAAAATGGGCAGGAATCCCTGTCACAGGAAGGGGACACATGAGACACCTTAGCGGAAGTTAACAATTAACAATGTCACATTGGTGAAAGGATGAGATGACAGGCCTCAGCCCGATCACACATCTCCGTGACCCCGGGACTCTAAGGTGCTGCTCGCAATGAACACCAGGAACAGACCTTAAACCTTGGTGACGTCAACATTGTTTCTACTCATGCTTAAATAATCACATGCAAATGTTTTCTAACTCACATTTTCAGACGCAAAAACTACTGAAAAACATAAAACGGAGCTTTAGCTCTGCATAATTTCTTTTTATGGCCATGCCTTAATTAATGCACTACTCTGCCCGTGCACGCAAGCCCCCCATTCTGTTTCGTTAATATTTCCCCTTTTGTCTCCTCCTCATTCTCTACTCTACAGGGGCAACACCAGGGAGGTTTGGATAAAGGCTATCTACCGGCAAATACAAGCCAAGCAGCAGAGTGAAGAAAGTGGTCACTGCAAATAAGTAAAGCAAAAATATGACCTAAAAGATAACTAATAGGAACAGTAGATGAACAATAGGACTTGCTCTTATAGTCATGTCAATCAAAACAAATTACTGTTACAATCCAAGCTTTCCAGTAGACCAAAACTCCCAACAGGATAGCCAACGTGGAAATGAAAAGGCAGGTGTTGGTTATAAATTAGAGAAGACTTGTAGAAGAAACTTTAAAATAGATTTGAGAAAAGAGGAGAGTAAGTTGATAAAGCAAATGCTCCAGTAAAATTTCATCTGTGTCCATGCAGGATGTAGAGAACAGAGAGCTGGGGGAAAGAGAGAGTTTGGAGGTGACAGGGCAGAGCCTGATTACTGAGATAATGCTGAGCTGTTGATTGAGGGCGGAGGGCAAAGACCCAGAACTGGATGCAGGCAGGACTGCTGGTTTGATTCTCCCCTCCCTGGGCCACACCCATCTGGGGGAGGACATCCAGGAGGTGAGTGATGAAGGTCACGGTCTCTAAGCGGGAATTTGTGTCAGAGCTCTCACCTTATAGCTCACCTTGGAAACCCTAAAGACATCTGAGACCCAGAGATAGGTCTAACATCGCTAGAATGACATCATAGGAAATATTTTCTTATTTCTCCATGTGAGAATAAAATTAATAATTGTGTTTATAGCTTTAGTATTGGTTCTAATTCTCAGAACTTTTTGGTAACATGGAGTTTGTTCTGGTTATGAAAATGAAATGTATTTCTTAAATTGCCAGATTCTATAAAATTCAATGTGTATTTTTTTTTGTAGTATGTGGAAATAATGCCGTGAGACCATGTGAAATATGAACTGCTTCTTTAGCTATTCATCTATGGGGTTGGGCATGACTTTCATTTGAAATGCTCATCTTCAGGAGCCTTTTGCAGGGTATGTTGGTTATTTCTTCACGTGGTCCTGTGAGATTTGCACAGTGTCCATAAAATTCTGAAGCGTGTGTAGACTTTTTAAGTATCACATGTAATTAAGATTAAATATTCACATTATTATGAGCCTGTTCTTATGGACGTAAAGCAAAGCAAATTCCCAGTGGATAATGCTTCAGGAAATATTTGTATCCTTAACTTTTGGTGCATTAAATCTATCTTACTGAGTTAAAGTTAAAATTGCTTTAGTGATCAAGTTTAAATGCCACAAGGTAAATAAATAAAGCAAAATTATGACCTAAAAGATAACGAGTTGAGCAAGAGGAACAGTTATACAGAATAAATTACTGATTTCATTTTATATTTTAACTAGTTCTGTCATTGATTAAGTAGCCTATATATGTATTCATATAATATACATAGTATGTGTGTAAATGTATTCTGTACATACACATTTTAACACTGTTTAAAAACATTCTTCAAAGTTTTTTAAAGAGAATGGAACAATTTGTACTTAAAACAGGAAATCTTTGTCCCAAAAAGCTGGAAAACTAAACAAAACTCTACCTTTTCTAATGCTATAGTTCTGCATTATCTCGTTGACTCTTTAATCTTCTGTTTTTCTCAACGTTGTTTCACCACTGCCGACAGCAGTAAACATAATCTCCACCCTTGCGAAGTACACAGCGCTGGAAGAAGCCGCCAGAACCACGTGAGCCATCACGTGACTAGAAATGCCGGAGGAAGGTGCACCGATCTAGTAAGTGACGCTTTACATCTCCAGCGCGTAATCCTCACATTGAAGAGAGATCAATTCAGCAGATACACTCTCAATATTTTCTGGGACAAAGCAAAGTGGGAGGTTCTTCTGAAGACGCATACCAAATGGAACCCTTGGCCTCAAGGACGTTCATAAATGGGCACTGTTTAAAGAGATGTCTTTGTTTCCGAGTTGTTTCCGCCTCAGACACTTCCATGTAAGAGTGTTTAACACTAAGTAAATCTTTAAAGTGTAATGTCTTTCCCTCTTATAACAGTCAAAATTACAAATAGTTATATATTTATAGGGGAAAACTACCTTTATATTTAAAGACAGACAAAATTGCTTGAAAGTAAAGTCACATAAAGTAGTATTAACATGAAATTATACTATTAAAGCCCCAAATGAAGAGATGTGCCCACCTTGTTAAGTTGTAACTCAAGAGGTAAATGACGCTGTCACATTTAACTGGCATCTTTTTTCAGTTAAAATTTTTAAAATAATTTTCATTGATTGCATTGGGGTGACATGGGTTAATAAAATTATATAGGTTTCAGGTATACAATTCTACAATACATCCTCTACATATAATTTAAATTTTTCCCTTTTAAACACAAAGTTAATATATATTAATCTGAGTATTTTCTGGGGTACTTAATTTTTTTAAAAAATTGCTGGTTTTATTTAGGAATTTCAATTAAACACATCCTACACTCACTGTATTTCAAATTTCTTAAAGAAATATGTATACTGTACTTATCTTTATGTCCTCAAAGCCTCGCACAGAGACTTACATATGGTAAGAAAAAATAACAAAAGTTACTACACATTAGAACTAATTTTAATATAGTCTATTTAGGTTTCAGCAGAAATATTTTCACATTCTCAATGCCCTTCCACTATCCACCATCTGTAACAGCAATTCTTCTCAGATGTTTTCTTAATATATGGAAGGATGAGGAGCCAGCAGGATAAATGGTGCACATGGACTAAAAAAGGCTGGCTCAATTTTACAAAAGGTCAGATGTGTGATGGCGAGCCTCTGGCAGCCATTATGATGTCAGGTGGGTCAAAAGTATTTATCATCATTTCTGACACTGGCATGATGCTGCCACTCACTGAACTGCCCACATTTAAACCATCATGTACAAACAAAAGACACAAATGTTTCATCCAGCACAGTCAGTACATAGGTACAATATATAATACCATTTTAATAAATGTGTAAATAAATAAGTAGATAGTAAATGAGAAGGGTGCTACAAAGGGAAAGGATATAAGGCATAAAATGAGGATAGATTGGGGGGGTGAGAAATGAGATCGCAGAGAACCAGAGGTGAGAAAAAGGGTCATATGAATATAACTGGATTCCAGGTGGACTCCTGGGCCAGGGGGCTTTGTGTAGGGCACCACCTGTAAAAGTGTGGGCAACACCCCTGCTCCTTTACATACATGCTTCCGGAAAGGTCTAGCCTCCCTCTTACGTACGTCAGCTTCGGTGTTTACCTTGAGCATTATTTTCTGGAAAGCTTCTGTGTTGAGTCCAGTCCTTGCCTTGTTTTAACTCTGCCATAGCACTTATCACACGGCATTGTAATGACCTAGCTATCTGTTCTCTCAGTCATTCCAAATTCTTACTCCTTTCCACTTATTTTTCAGTGTTCTATTTATTGATGTGTTCTGTATCATTTACATTAGACATTGGGAGTTGAAAAGTAAACAAAGAACTTCTAGCTCAGTGCAGTAATACACTGTAAGAAAGTCTTTTCCCCTGCATTATTTTCTTCATCTCAGAAGAATATTGACAATTATGTGTATGTTTTTTAAGTACTGTTGTATTGGTAACTATTTTCCAATGACATCTTTAAATTACATTCATGTGATAGAAATTAGGAGTATTTAGCAATTTCCTAAAAAGCATTACTTGCACATGAAACATTTGGAGATTTTTTTACTTTTGTTTCTAATGAAGATAATAGCCCTGGTTGGTGCGTCTCAGGGATTGAGTATTGGCCTTTGAACTAAAGGATCACTGGTTTGAATCCCGGTCTAGAGCACATGCCTGGGTTGCAGGCCAGGTCACCAGTAGGGGGCATGTGACAGGCAACCACACATCAATGTTTCTTTCCTTCTCTTTCCCCCTTCCTTTCCCTCTCTAAAAATAAACAGAACCTTTAAAAAATTAAAAAATAAAGAAGGTGATAATTGACTAGTTATCTCCATTACATGTTAAATATGAGGGACCTTAAATGCAAAGACTAGATTGTAATTCCTCTCTATCTATTATAACATGACATAGAAGTCCAAGTTGTTCACTGAAATAATTCACCAAATAAGTAAAATTAATAATCTAAAGAAATTTTATGTACTATTTATAATCTCCTTGTACAACAACCTTAATAAAAGCCAAAGGCTATTTTTAATCACTGAGCTAGTGAAATTCTACTTTCTGAGAAAATTACAGAATATGAATTTATAATTTAAAAGAAAAAATACTTTTTCTCAAGAAATATACCTAGTTTAATATTTTGCCGCTATGGTAAAAAAAAAAAAAAAAGATCAGTTTTTACACTTAAAGGATATCTGGGAAAATATTTTAACAATTCCAACAAAAGGCTAACAGCAAAAACACACCCTATTTCTGGGAACTGTAAAGTCCTCTCGTGTAAATGAGAACTCCTGTGGCCAGTCCAAGCAATTTCTTATAGCTTTCCCGTTCTCCAGATTTGTTTTCCATACACTTTGACTCATATGATAAGTTTCCTACCTTCCAATTAAAGGCTATATAATAGGGGTTCACTAAATAAGCTTTAGAATTCAGCAGCCTCAGTGGGTGCTGTGTTTCGTCACCTCCGAGGTGGGGACTTTTCCGTTCAGTGTTCTACAGGTAAGCCCAAGGCCCCCAGGTGCCAGCACTGACCTTGAAGGGAAGCTCTGTCTCCATCAGTGGGTAGAGTGGGTTTCTGCTTGAAGGTCCATTTCTTTTTTTAACCTGGGGCTAAAACAAACCATTTATGACTACTGTGCATTTTCCACAGTCTTCTACTTTTCTGCATTTATCCCCCTTTTTGAGTGCATAGTGTGTGTCTACTAAAAAAAAAGTGGTCTCAAATATTATGGACTGAACTAACTTTGGCTTTTGTACAAAGGCCCATGGAAAAAGAATACTAATATAGTCATAAACAGCACAGGAACTACAACCATTTGGCATTTGCTAAGCTCTGTTTATATACTGGCAAAGAAGGACTATAAGGTAACTTTTTCTTAAAACTTGCTTGGTGGGTTTATCATTACAAGGAATTTTCCCCAGATCCTTCATAAGTTAAATATAAAATTAAATAATGTCCTTTTTTAACTGTGCTGTGTATCGTTATTTATACAAGCACTGGTCCCATTTAGAGTTAGAAGGAAAGAGGCGAGGCTGTAAGTGACATTACTTCAGTTTGCTACAATAAATTATGTGCCTGTCACATTTCCAGACTCTAAACCTGCATTACTACCAAAGCACAAGAGAGTTTTCAACGTTTTAAACTCTTCTCCCATTTAACTTATAAAATATACATATATAAGGTAATTCTTTTTCCATATGATGAATCCTTTTTATGATTTCTTGGTTAAAAATACAAACTTTAAGAACTCTTTATTGATTCAAGGCAAAAGTATGTGGCCACTAAAAATATTACAGTGTTTTTTCATTGAAGCAGCTCTTAAAATGAAAACATCACAAACCAAAATATTCATCAAAGACCCACTGAGTGTTAGGAACTGAATACAGTGAGACATCAAGCCGATGTCCAGATCCCCGGAAGCTTATCCAGTTAAGGTGAAAAGTTAGTTGATAAAAATAACAAAACAAATGATATGCAATACAATATAATACTTACATAGTACAATCTAGTATATGAATGGATAACAATTGCTATATGACAAGCATACATCTAAGAACTTTACGCAAAGCAATTCATTTAATATTTAGAACAGCCCTGCAGAACAAGTACAATTATTGCGATCATTCCCATTTTAAAGATCAGGAAATGGAGGACGAACAGGAAAGAAACAGCAGAGATGGAACATGAGTGCAGCTGCCTTGTCTCCTGGGCCCAGGCTCTTGTTACAACACCCCACTGCCTCTCCTACTAGAACATGCCATATAATGGCAAACACTGGGCCCCAAATGCATCGGACACAGTGTGTACAGCAGAGGTGCAGGGGGAGGGAGAACCCACCGTGAGTTGCAGTAGCTGGGAAGGATTGCAAGGATAAAATAAGAATGGGTCTAGGTCCTATGAACCACAAAAAACTTATTTAAAAATGAGAAGATCTCTGAACAAAAAATAAGGAAAACGGAAATGGGTTTTTAAACTTGGGGGTGTATTATCCATACACAGCTGTCCTCCCTTATTTACTGCTTTCCTTTCTGCAGTTTCAGTTACCCATGGTCAACCGCATTTCAAAAATATTAACTAGAAAATTCTAGAAATAACCAATCATAAATTTTAAATTGTATGGCATTCTCAGTGGTGTGATAAGATCTCCCATCATCCTCCTCCATCCTGTCCAGGGCACAAATCCTCCCTTTGCATAGAATATCCCCACTGCACACTCCACCCTCCCACTCATCACTTACTAGCCTTCTCGGTTATCAAATCCACTGTCTCAATACTGTAGTGCTTGTGTTCAAGGAACCCTTACTTTACTTAAAAATAGCCCCAAAGCACAAGAGTCATTTAAACTTTATCATTAAACTTTATCACAGGTATTTATATGAAACAAAAACATAGTACAAATAGAGTTTATTTATCTTTATCTGTGATTTCACACACCCACGGGGGGCCTTGAACCCTACCTTCCATGCATAAAGGGGGACTTCTCTAAATATTCTACAGGCACCCCAAATTCAGCGTGCCACCTTGCTATTGAATAAAAATCTCTTTTCATTTGTTACCTTGTTATCTCTGTCTCCCTGGCTAGTACCCAAGCTCCACAGGGACAAGGACTTGCCTGCCGTATATGGGTGTACCCCATGACTCGCATGGTGCCTGTCTTAGAGTAAGTGCTCATGCGTTTGCTAATGCCTGGATGGTTATCTGTAGAGAGGAATGAAATTTGGTTCAACTCTCCCACTGCCACAAAACAAAACAAAACAAAACAAAACAAAACAAAACAAAACAAGAAACAAACGAAACTTAATCATCTCTATGTGTTCTTTATTTCATGCGTGGCGCCCACGTGTTCAAACAAAAGAGCTGGAAATCATCCTTAACTGGCCCCTCTTTCTTATTACTACTCCCCCTACATTCATTCATAAAACTACCTCTTTCCTTCCTTCCCATTATTGTTCTAATTCACTCCCATTTCTTCTGTTCTCACTGTCAATATTGTACTTCTGACGGTCATGTATTTCACTTGGAGTCATGCTGTGGCCTCTTTACATATCTCCCCGCTCTTGATTTGTTCCACACATTGACCACATTGGAGTCAGGGTAACTTTTTCTTTAATACAAATCTGATGACAGCAGTAAATTCCCATTGTCTTCAGGATAAAATACAACTCTAACATCTCAGTTTCTCAAAAAGCCCACTGCCACCACCGCACCTGCGGGCCCTCCAACAGGGGGCGCTCTCTCCTATGTGTCGGGGGAAGGTCAGCATTTTTGTCCTGCTGGGGCCTTGGACTGATTGAATGAGGCCTACCCATATGAGAGAGGTAACCTACTTTACCTATTCTCCCAATTTAAAAGTTAACCTTGTCCAAAAATGTCCTCATTAACACACCCAGTATAATGTTTGATGAAATATTCTGGCTTTTGTATGCTCCAATCACACACAAAATTAGCCATCACAGTAGTGAAATAATACATGTAGAAGTAAAAACTGAGTTCATCAAGAATGGAAAGAACAAAAGAAAGTATATGGTAGCAAGCATCTTAAAATGCACATAAAATGAAATATTTTAAAATGTATTGTGATAAGTTAAATATATATATTATAAATCCTACACACTGACAAAAGAAAAGATACAAAGTTTAAAATCCAGTGGTTGAAATAAAACAGAATACTGAGAAATAACCAATAAATCAAAAAAAAGTAAATAAGTAAAAAAAAGAACAAAAAATAAATGTTATAAATAGGAAACAAAGAGTAAGTGGTAGGCTTAAACATAATTGTATTGATAATTGTTGCTAATGGTCTACACATTCCAACAAAAAGGCACAGATGTTCAGACTGGAAAAAAAACAAATGAGGCTAAAATGTAGTTGTCTACAGAAAGTATACTTTAAATGTAAAGAAATGGGTATGCTAGATGTAAAAGGAAAAAAGATGTGTGGCATGTGAACATTTATTGTAATAAAGCTAAATTGATTCTGTTGATAGCCAAGTGCCCATCAGAACAGGACATATTACTAAGAATAATGGGAGATATTTCCTGATGCTCTTGAGTCCATCAAGAATATATTAAAACTCTAAATATGTACACAGTAAATAACCCAGTATAAAATTAAAGCAAATCAGGATAAATTAGAATGACAAATGCAATATTCAAAATTTTAGTTAGACATTTTGACACTCTTCTCAATAAATAATTGATAGAACAAATAGACACATATTCGGAAAGGGTTCAGAAATTGAAATCACATTATCAACCAACTTGATCTAATTGCTGTTTATAGACTGAATGCCCAGTACAAAGAAAACTATTGCTGAACAATAAGACAAGCCTCAATTAATTTAAAGCCTTTTTTAAAATACTACAGAGCATCATGTTCTCCAACCATAACAGGGTTAAATTAGAAGTCTCAAATATTTAGAAAGTAAATATAACTCTTCTAAAAATTCATGGGCAAGTAAAGAAAAAAAAATTAGAAAACACTTTTAATTTAATGATAACGAAACAACATAACAAAAGGTATATAATGCCTTTTATTATATTATACTATAATTTTATATTGTATTGTTATATAATATATATTGTACTGTTATATATTACTATAATAATACTAATATTAAAAAGAAGAAAGGTCTAAAATCAATTACCTCAGTTTCCATCTTAGAAGATAGAAAAATAAGAATGATTCTACCCAAAGTAAATAAAAGGAAGGAAATGAAAGTGAAATTGGAGCTCAGATAAACAATGGGCAAACAATAAAGAAATATCAATAAAATCAAAAGCTAGCTCTTTGAAATAAGCAATAAAATTGATAAACCTGTAATTATAATATTCTGGAAAGTGAGTAGGCCCAAATTACCAACATTGGGCATAACAATGGGAACACTACACTAGATCCTACAGATTTCAAAGGACTATAAGGAATCATTATGAACAATGTTATGACAATGACCTTGACAATTTGAAGGACCTATTCTTTGACCAAATATCAGTGACCCAACCTGGATAAGAAAAAAAATCCAAATAACCTGAAGTTTGTTAAAAAAATTTAGGCTGCAATTAAAATCTTCACACAATAAAAGCTTTGGGCCCAGGTGGCTTTACTTGTAAATTTTTCAAAATGTTTATGAACAATATACTACTAGCCTACACAAACCCTTTCAGAAGATATGGGAAGGAAAAATGCTTCCCAACCCATTTTATGAGGTTAACATTATCCTGATCCCCAAATAAGAAAAAGATATCTCAAGAAAAAAAACTAGAGACCATTATCTCTCATGAAACATTGAAACAAAAGTTGTCACCAGAATATTAGCAAGAAAAATCTAAGAATTCAGGAATAAAGATGTTACACCCCAGTCCAGTGGGGTTTGCCTCAGGACTGCAAGGACAGCCTAACCGACTAACGTAACCCAGTGCAAGTCACTATATTAATAAAGACATCCACACGGCCCAGCCACGGCTGCACACTGTTTCAACTCACCCTCTCTTCTAGTGTCTAGCCATGGGCATGCATGTGTGAGCCTGCCCCCGCCCACACCATGCACACACACTTCCCAATCTAGAGGCAGAGATTAGTGAGAAAAAAAGGAAGGAAAAGTCACTGAAGTCAGGAGTTATTGGCCTGTGATGGAACTGAACCAAGAGCTTTCTCTCACTTCCCGAAGCCAAGTGAAAACTCCGACATATTCATTCAATGAGGGACGTCGCATGGAACAACATTTAAGATAAGGCTGTGAATATAATACCTTGAATAAATAACAGAAGAAGAAGCATTACTTTCTATATCTTCCTGTTTTCCACAAGGCCCTTGGTTTGGTTAGCACCTGTGATAGGTGTGGGGAGACAGCTGTAGACACGGAAGCTGGGACAGGACTAAACTAATGAAGATCGGAGCCATTTGAGCTCTGAAGGGCGAGGTGCGAAGAGAAGGGATTTAGGAGTAAAAAGATAAAGATGGAAATTTGAAGCTGTCTGGGGAAAGGACAGAAGAGTCCCATCACGATAGTTGGAAGACCAGATTTTGGTGACAAGACAGGACTGATGATGTTAATTCAGGGAGGTGCTCCTCTGCAGTACCAGGTATCTGTAAAATTTACAGCCTCACTCATGCAGGGGATTTAAACACGTTCACAGTATTAATTGCTACCTGGACTTATCCCATCCATTGCCTCTCTCACTTCATTGCCATGTAAATTTGATCATAGCAGGAACCTGGTGTGTCTCGCTCACTGTTCTACTCCTAGTCCTTACAACAGTGCCTGGTACACAATAGGTGAACATTAAATATTTGTTGAATGAAGAAAAGGGGAAGTGAATAGATTTAGTGGATATTTTGAAAACATTATATTCTCTATTCAGACAAGTTCTTAACATGCAAGTTAGGACACATAGAGGGGAATTGCACCTAGGAGGAGGTACTTGAATCAACAAATGAACATTTCTTCTGAAATTTTAATTAAATATTTCAGTTTTAGAACTAATGAACTAATTTGCATATCCATTATAAAAGATAGAATGAATACTTTCAACAAGTATTTATATTCAAATCTAGTAAAGAATCAACATATTTTAAAAATTAAAAAATAAGAAATTAAATGATATCTTGGTTTGAAAAACAGAATCTCAGCAAAAGGTATATGTCTCCTTATTAGTAAGGAAGGAGTTACCATTCTCATTGCTTTCATGTCTTGCTCACAAGATAAATAGGAAGGACCCTTCTAGCTTATCTACTAGCCCTAAATTGAAACAAAGTATTTTGTGTTCAAAACTTCATCAAGCTCCTACATATTACAGTGTTTGTAAGTGATTTACAGTGAATGAGTTCAACCCAAGGTCATGGAGAGCATTGTTTGACCTCCAGCCATGGTCTCCAGCTGAGTATTGACCAAAGCCCCTGAAATAAACATTGAGATTCAGAACAACTTGTAAAGAGCCTTACAGACATCTCCTCTGCCCAACTATGTCTCATTCCACGTCCATCTGCGCCTTCACCAGCACTGTATCAACTCTAACTGATTGTCCTTAAAGTGATGAAGTGCAACACTAGTTAATAATAAGGTCCTCGACCGTGTGTACTTCTGCTTGCAAAGAACGGAAGACTAACTGAGCTGATCAATATTATAGTCTCAAATGCATTACACCTGGACGGTGTACTGCTGCTAAACGGTGTAGAGAAGCAGAATTCCAAGTGCTAAGTAATAGAAAGAATATGTCTGTCATCCATTATGAGCTGGAATTCACACTGCAGGGTGCTATTCAAAGCCACAGTACCTTCATTCTTAGAACAAGTGTAAATCATGATTTTATTTTAGAAGACAGACTCTGCTTCTTGACTAGCTTTGGAAAGAAACGGACACAATGAGAAAATGGACAGTTAATAAATACTCCTTTCTGCACCTGCACAGAGGGAAGAGGTAATAAATACTGTTGTCTGACTTGATAATTATGATACCAGGCACAGTGGAGAGACAATTAACGAATGTTCTTTGGTTGATGCTGAGACAAGCCGCACAAACATGGATTTGTCTTCTTTGTCAGTATTCCCTGAATAGTTCTGAACAAAAGCAAGATGTGCTCCAGCTACAAAAAGAACTTAAGACCTAAGACATTAGAATCTTTCTTATTGCTATGAGTTTCATCATCATAATAGGTATTTATATATCAATTATTATACACCAGGCACTGTTACAAGTAATATCTACATGTTAATTTGTTTAATCCTTAAAGTCACCCTAATAGTGATAATAATAAGGCACTAGTATGCTTTCTGCTTTTACAGCTGAAGAACAGAAGGTACAGAAATATAACCACCTTGGCCAAGGTCATATTCTTATTCCAGTAGTTTTCACTTTTGACCTATTATATATGAGGTCTGGGCAGAAAGTAAACATCCATGTGATATGAAAAAGAGACATTTATTGAAGAAGATATAGTATACACAAAACATTGTACATAAGACAAGAACACCTCAGTCCCCTTCAAAGTAGATGCCTTGAAACCTCATACAGTTTTCTCAGCATCTCTTCCACTGTTTAAAACACTCTGCAAAATGCTTTTTTGGAATAACCATCAGCTGCCCCATCATAGTTTCCTGAATCTCATCGATGGTCTGAAATCTCTTCCCTTTCAAAGGTGATTTCAGTTTTGGGAAAAGCCAGGAGTTGCAGGGTGCCAAATTTGGGTTGTAGGAGGCCTGAGTCACCTGTGTGACTTGATGTTCTGCCCAAAAACTCTACACGAGATGTGATGCAGGAATGGGTGCACTGTCACGATGAAGCTGCCCATCACCAGTTGCCCACAGCTGTGGCTGTTTTTGTCACGTTGCATCCCTCAGCTGACAAAGGACTTTGAGGTAATACTCATTTACTGTTTGGCCTGGAGAGGTGTACCCAGGATGGACAACACCTTCCCAATCAAAAAATACAGTTAACATGATCTTGACCTTGCTGCCACTTTGCCACACCTTCTTTGGGCATGGAGAACCAGGTGACTTGCATTGGGATGACTGGGCCTTCATTTCCAGATCACCGCCATAGGCGCATCATTCACCTCTGGTTATGACCTTGAGGAACTCTGGTTCATTGGTAGCAGTTCGAATCAAGTCATTAGTGACTGCAGCACAATATTCCTTCTGCTCTGGGAGCAGAGGTTGTGGAACAAATTTTGCTTCAGTACATTTCATGCCAAGATTTGTGTCAAAATCTCAGACACAGTAGTTTTTGGAATCCCCAGATCAGCTTCTAGTTCTCTCTCCGTGAGTCGCCGATCTTTGTTGATTGCAGCCTGTACACGTTCAACATTCTCAGGTGTTCTGCCTGTTGCAGGTCTTCCAGAATGTGGATCAATGTGAACAGATTCTCAACCATCTTTGAAGTGTTTTTTGGCACATTTTTATTTGTGCCACACTAATTGCATCATACCCAAAAGCCTTCTGAATAGGTTCCATGGAGGAAAGTTCAAGCCTAACACAAAATTTGATGCAGGTTCATTGTTCTACTCTCTCAGTCGTTTTGAATGCAACAGCCACACAGTACACAAGCTCACTCAATGGCATCTACCGCCCCACTGACTAGTACAGTGAGGTCATCATTGTTCACATATGCATATTCCAATCCATTATCCTTGGCTGCCAGGTTACATCAATGTCCTGCAAACCATTCTCACTATATTAATAATGGCTGGATCTTTTCCAGAGAGACCTCACATAGTGTTGCAATGAACATTCCTATATATGAATATAGACACACATATGTACACACACATATTGGGTGAATATATTTTCCATTGAGTATATTCTAGAGGTGAAATTGCTGGGATATAGGATATGCATATGGCCTTTTAAAGCAGATATTGCTAGATATATTCTCTAAGTAACATTTTCTGAGACTTCCAGTTGTTCCACATTCTTATCAACACTTGCCTATTGTCCATGTTTGTCATTTTGGGCATTCTGATGAATATGTAATAAAATCTTACTGTGGTTTTGATATGAATTTCTCTGATCAGTAATGAAGTGTTGATACATTTATTGGTCATTTGAATATTCCCTTTCATCCAGTGCCTGATAATCTTTCACCCGCTCAATTCTTTCCAAAATGATCTATAAGTTCCATATAATCCAATTTACATTTTAGCAGTGTATGTGTGTGTGTGTTAACAAGTACATTCTAGAATTCATATGGATATGCAAAGGTAAAAAATTGTCAAGGAAATCAGATAAAATATATATAGCTGGAGGATTTCCATTACCAGATATAAATGGCAATTATAAAGCTATAGTAATTAGTATTAGTATTCTGTGGTATAGGCTAGTGGCTAAAGACATTGACAGAGCAGAACATAATATTTGGATTTATAACAAAAGGACAGTGGGAAAGGGATAATCCTTTCAATAAATGGTTCTGGGTTAGTTGGTCAAGGTAGTAGAGGTAAGGGGGTAGGGAGAATAGAGAATTTTTTGATAGAGTAATCTCTATCAGAAGTACAAGATGGCTACCACGAGATTATAAATTGAATAACCAACCTTAGAGATATTTTTCCATAGAGCTAAGATATCTCTGGGTTTATAATGTGATGCCAGTCACATGTTGAACATAGCATAGTGAAGTGCTTGACTCCCCAGGTTTAAGTCCTGGCTTTGATATTTACCTTACTACAGATTGTAACAACCTGAACATAGTTAGAAGTTGGAAGAAGAAAAACTGTAGTTTTGTTGTATTATTGTAAATGACCTAAGGGCCGGCACAGCATGTGTCACCGTGAGCAAATCAGTGATGATGACGGTTGTGAAGACAATCCTATATTAAGCCAAGGTGACTTGCTTTACAGAGCACTTACATGGACTACGTCTTTGCCAAGAGCTCATAACATCAGAGTATATGAAAGAAACATCTATCCAGCCTTGACAGAATTTACTGTTACCTTGAGTGCAGCTTCGTAAGATTAGGTAATGAAAGCTAGTGATTTTGAGTTAGTCTTTAATAAGAAAGATAACATTTAAAGGAAGATTTTAAAGATGAAAACAAGAATGACTTTGAATAACTTTTTATTTTTTTACCACCTTCACTGTATGGCTCATGCAAATAATTATGGGCCTTGGAGTAAATTTAAACTAATCTTAAGAAGTATTTGTCTCTTTTGAGTTTTAATGTCTGTATGTATGCACTTTTCAATTACTATGAGAATAAAAATAGATAATAAATACTAAATATAAATGATAAAAATCAATTAATTTCCAAAAGATAGCTAAGTAGTTATTTGAACATTGAGGTAGAAAGTGGAAAAGTAAAATTTAATGCTATCTTTATTTCATATAATACTCATATAATTGAATAACATTTTTCCTACCTATTTTATATTAAGATTACTTATCAATGAATTTTTTACACAATAAAGCAACATGGATCACAAATGTTATTTTAAGATTAGATTATGCTAGATGGAAGATGATTTGACTTTGGGTGGTGGGCACACAGTGTGATACACAGATCACGTATCATAGAAATACACACTTGAAACCTAGATGATCTTATTAACTAATGTCTTCCCAATAAATTTAACTTTAAAAATCATGAAACAAGGAAAAGATTAGGTTACTCCTAGAATTCTTACTCATGAAATCTCTGTTAACTACATTATCTTGGGCACTTTTTATGTTTTGTTTTTAAAGATCATAGGATAACTTAAAAAGGTAAACAGTAAAGAACTAAGGGCTTACAGAGGAGTTATGATTCTTAATTTATTAAATTTATATTCCATATCTAAAAACAAAATTTATGACAGTTTCTTTGCATGGAAGAAAAATTTTATAATGTCTGGATCTATTAAGAGAAACAATGATTTTCTAAGGTTTAAAGCTATAAGAATAATGAAAAAGATATATCATTCTTCTATCTTCTACCATGTGTAAAGCCAATTAAAAAAATGACAAGATATTCCATCAGAAACCATTAAAGATATTCCCAAAATTTTACACTAGCCCCACACATATTACCTACTATACAGTGATTTTACAAAAAAAAATTGCAAAGGGAGATTTACCCTTTTTCTATATCAGGTAACTAGATAGCTATTTTCATTGAGGACTTAAATATAATCTTGCCTAGAGTAAATAGATGGGCTATATCATTTCTGGGTGTGTTTTTCAGTAATATAGTTTTATGCCAACTTCTGATACTTGAAGAGTGAGTGCATTCTTAGTGCAATAATCAGCATTTATAACTGAAAGGAACTTTAGAGGTCATCTGTGTAGTTTATGGGTCAGCAGGCTACTGCCCACTCTCTGGTTTTGCAAATCAAATTTTATTATAAAACAGCCACTTGAATACTCATTCATGCATTTACTTAAATATTGTCTAGGGCTGCATTCACACTATAATGGCAGAGTTGAGCCAGTATAACTGAGACTGTAGGATCCACACAGAAAACAATTGTTGACCCTGCTCTAGTTTACTCACCTCATTTTACAATGAAGTAGCTGAAGCCCTGTGGGGGGAAAAAATAAAAGTGACTCACCCACAGTCACACAGAGAGTGAAAAATTACCTAGATGCAGGTCTTTTGTTCCTAGAGTGAGTGAAGGTCTCATGACATCATCCTACCACTTGTGATATAAAATAATTTTTGAAATCCTCTAGCATTATTGATATGATAAAAGAATCACTTTCAAGTAGAATTGCCTATAAAGGTAGTTGTACCTTTTGTTCACCTAGCTCTTTTCCCTCAAAACTAGGGAAAATTTTAAAAGACAAGTAGCCAAAAACACCCATACCTTTGGGTTCTCAAGCTGTGTTTCTACATAAGGCAAACAATGTGATAGGAACAGATAACTCACATTATTGGGTTTCCATTGTCAATCAGATTTTCATTTTCCCTAATTAACTGCAAAGTTGCTCACTAATAGCCAGTTGATATGCCAGGTGAAGACACCCAAAGTAAAATACCTGCCTGCATCTTCAGAAAACAGGTTTGAGGTAGAGATAAGTGTGGACTTGGGGTTCGGGAAGAGGGGGTGGCAGACGAGTTACCTTGGCTTACAGTGCACTATGTATCAAAGCACCACGGGCTCACCTCACACCCATTAGAGCGGCCATCATCGAGAACACGAGATGCAAAATGCTGGCATGGATGTGCAGGACAGGGTGGACTGTTGGCATAAATGGAAATTGGTGGAGCCACCATGGAGAACAGTATGGAGAATCCTCCAAAAATTGAAAATAAAACTGTCGTATGATCTGCAACTTTCACTTCTGGGAATATATCCAAAGGAAATGAAAACACTAATTCAAAAAAATATCTGCCCCCTTGTAGCCAAGACATGCACACACACATATTCTTACACATACATGGCTATATCTTTTTGATCAATTCACCCATTGATGGATATTTAGGTTGTTTCCATGTCTTGGTTATATGAGAGCAGATTTATTTTGAGTTAGTGTTTTCATTTTCTTTGGACATATTCCCAGAAATGAAACTGCTAGATCATATAAAGGAATAGTATTCAGCAATTAAAAATAAGGAAATCCTACTACTTGCAAGAGCATGAATGGACCTTGAAGTCATTGTGCTAAGCAAGATAAGTCAGACAGAAAAAGACAGATACTGTGTGGTCTCACTTATATGTAGAATCTTTAAAAAAAAAACCCTCAGAAAAAGAGATCAGACATAGTTACAAGAGGCAGAGGGTAGGGAGGGGACATGGGAGAAAGGTGGTCAAAAGGTACAAATTTCTAGTTGTGAAATAAATAAGTACTAGGGATGCAATGCACAACATGATTAACATAGCTCACACTGCTATATGATATGCAAAAAAAGTTGTTAGGAGAGTAAATCCTAAGAGTTCTTTCACAAGAACAATTGCTTATCTTCATATTGTAATGTATCTGTATGAAATGATGGGTGTTAACTGGACCTCCAGTATTGGGATAATCATTTCACAATATATGTAAATCAAACCATGTATTCTCTAAACTTGTATAATGATGTATGTTAATTATTTCTCAATAAAACTGAAAAAAGTACTACATAAAATGTTTCATATCTTTTCATTTCAAAAATATGAGATGAATATGTTCATTATCTTGATTGTGGTCATTATGTAAATCATACTTCAATTTAAAACAAAAACAAAAATCATAGGGTTAACACTTTTCAGCAAGAGAGGAAAAGAAAATATAAACTAGCCATTTAAGTCACACTTTTGTGCTGAGATCAAGTTTGTACATGACCTCAAAATAAAGCACAATCACTGTGAAGAAAAAGCACACATTTCCCTGTCATATTAAATCTTTTGTTACTATTTTGGCTTAATTCCAAATAAACAAAGTGAACTTCATTTCATATTGTGCAGTGATGAACATTTTGATGCATATGGTTTAAGTCGGATGCAAAAAGTAGCTTACCAAAACAAATGCTGTTGACAGCCAATATAGTGGAATCATGGGAAACTTACACTAATGATTCTAACTTGGCACAGAGGATTTCAGTTCAAAAGGTACTTATTAAAACAGAATCTGTGCACAAATGCAAAAATGTAGAAAATGAAAAGTACAGTACAATAAATAAAAAATAAAAAGAATGGGCCTAGAGTACATTTTTCCAATTTAGACTTAAATAAAATGATTTTGCTTCAAGAATCTGAACTTTGCTTAATTAGGATATCAAAGACATCAGACTTACCATCAATTTTTAGCTTCCCCCAAATCCTAGAATTGATGTTCTTTGTGTTCTAAAATAACAGTCTCCTGGAGAAGGAAATAACATTTGTTTACTTATTGAAGCTTCACGTGGTATGTCTAGTGAAAAGACCAAAGTTTTATTGGCAATTTCCTACTTTCCCAGCTTCTTTCTACATTTGCTCTCGAGAGACACATCGACTCAGGAGAAGGAGTTCTAGGCGCTCCTGGAATCACCGTTTATACCTCACAGCCACCTTTGGTAAAATAGTACCCTGTCAAAGGATTCAATGACATGTCATCCCTCCATGTGCACCGAAAATCGAAAGAATAATTTATATTTCATACATCTCCAATTGTGATATGGTAAAAGGCAGAGGCCAGATGATATCCCTGAAGCTATAAATGAAGTCTCCGGCTCATGCAGTGCCAGCACTTTCATTCAGGGTAAGTGTGTGGCTCATTAATGCTCTTGTGTGTGACGCCTCTTTCATAGTCTTATTGTTCATACATTTTAAATTATGGCCAAATCAATTATATATATTTCTAATCATTAAAATTATGACATAAATTATACATGGTACCTTGAGACAAATATACTGACTATGGTTAGTTGCTTTCTCAGCTTTGGGGAGAGCTATAAAGAAAAAAAAAGAAGTTTTTGAATCATACCGTAATTATAAAAAACAAACATTTATGACTTCCAACATTTTAAAATTATAGCAATTGTTAAAGTATATGCATTCAATTTTATGTTTTCTGTTTTAAAGCCTGACATAATATTTTATGTAAACATTCAAGAAAAATTTGAAACTGTTCTCGTGCCAGCTATCCTTCTAGAATATGACATAACAACTTTTAGATTAAAAATGTATATGTTGCATAATTGTCCACTCTTGAAATGTACTCTTGAATCAACAGTAGCTGGCTTGAAGTATATTCAAGTCTTTAAACAAGCATGACTAGGTTTGCGTTGGGGGCTGAGGAATTTCATTTGCTTAATCTGTACAGAGCATCATCAAGTATAAAGTTTAAGTTTCCCTCTGCAGCCCTCCTCCCCACCTTCTTCCTCTGATTTAACCACAGTTAAGACTTTGTTTATATTGTTTGAGTTATTTTCTGTGCATGTACATGTGGGTTTTGAAGGGTCAATCCTTATAGAAGAGGTAAGAGCTAGGGCACAAAGGGGAATATTTTAGTAAACAAAAGGCAACGTTCAATTCAATAAGGCACATTCATTGCCCACGTCCCATGTGCAAACTGCTGTCACAGACTTAACAGAAGCACCCGGGGGTGTGTGGATGGGGAGATCCCACAGGCTCTGCCTTCAATTAGTGTGTGTTTCCGTAGCTACAGAGACAACACTATTGTTAAACAAGTCTGAGTGTCATGCAGTGGAAGACAATATGGCATGGGGAAAATAAAGGAGAGGAGGATTAATTACACCTTGATGAGTTGATTTGAACTAATTCTCTAGTGGAGGCTGACACTGTGTAACATGTTTACAGGCGGAAAACAGCCTGGCATGGCTGAAGTTCAGAGTACGTGAAAGGCTGAAAAGGTGGAGGCCACATCTTGGATTTTATATAGCAGACAAAGTGGCAATATTAATCAATATCAAATGTGCATTTTAGAAGGAAAAAAAACATATCCAGTAGAAAGGAGAATGGATCAGAGATGGAAAAGGTAAAGATGAGTAAAATAGGAACTTACTGAGATCCTGCAGACAAGACTTAATAAGAGCTCATCAAAATGGGAGCTGCTGTAACACTGAACTGAGGCACATTTCGGAGAGTAACACCGGCTTGAATGTGGGGTGAGAACACTTGCATTGGAGGTAGGAGGCACAAGGAAATTGGAGAAGCTGCAATATTTCTTGCTTGAGTGATTGTGTGGATGTCAAAGTTATGAATTCAGAAAGGGACTAAGGAAGAAGTGGCCGGTGAAGAATGGTGAAAAAACTGAACTTGGTTTTGAAAATACTAAATCTGAATTGTCTATGGGGCCCTATCAAAATTTCCCCTAAGCAATGTGTGGGGCATTTAAGCTCATTGAATAGCAGAACTCAAAGACATAAATTTAGAGATAATTTGCATATAGTTGGCACTACCTAGCAAGATACTTTAAATCAAAAAGAGGTCCAGGAGGGAAACACATCCACCCAGCAGGAAATGCTGGAAAGGAAGAAAGAGGAAGAAGGAAATAGAGGGAAGGGCTGTATAACGAAAGGGAAATATCAAACAGACCCTAGATGTATCCCCAGGCCTCCGCCAACCCAGGTGTCCTCAGCATCACTCCTGCTTCCAGAATGACACCAAAGCTCTCTCCTGTTGGTTTTCTTCTTTGCCTTGGTGACTGGTTTACCTGGCCCACCTTTTGTTATGTTCACCTTTTGGATACACTAAGACTGGATTTTAGTTTCTCTTTTCTCTTAGAGTTAGAATTTATTTTTCATGTGGTATCACAAAGTCTCCTAACTCATGTCCCCACATCCCCTCATGCTCCAACCCACCCCATTCTATTTCTCACATGGAACTGCTTGAAATCTTCAATGCACATAAAATAAAATCTGAATCCAGATTCCTTAATGTGGCCTTCCTGATGTCACATGGTCTGTCCTCTGCTTGTCTCTTTCCTGTAATTTTAGTCCTACTTCCTGTTTCTTTATCTTATCTTGTCACACTGGATTGCACTTATTTCTTCCAATGTGGCACATCCTACCCTTTGGAGGACTTTTCATGAGATGCACACTCCACCCAGGATGTCATTTCCCCCTCAATTTCTCTCCTCCCCTTCGCCTTCCTCACCCAGCTGACTCATAGTTAGCATTCCAAGTGTGTCTGAAATATTAATCTTCCTCTGCCAAACCCTCCAACCAAGTCAGAAGCTTCTGTTACAGCCTCTCTTCAGTCTACTCCATGTTTTTCATCCTATTTGTGCATTTCTTTGTATGGTTGTGTGCATGTGTTTCCTGGTTTCTCCTCATTAGACCGTATGTTCACCACAGCAAGGGTTCTTTCTGCCTTGTTGATTGCTGTACCCCAGAATCTAGATCAATGACTGACAGGCAGAAGTCACTGAAAAAGAGTCTGTTCAATGTGCCTCTGGAATGATTAAATTGTCTCTCTCCTTGGCTTGAGAGTTAACTTGTGGGGACATGGGAACTGAGGTGTTAGTGGATTGGTTTAGGTGGAGCCCTACACAGTAAAATGGTTGGGGCTCAATTCGAATTCGATGTGCAGGCCCCCCTCCTTCGGAATACCTTCCTGGCACCTGGACTACATTTTTCAATCCGCCACTTCTCCCCAGCTTCCCTCCTGCCTCTCAGGGCAACACCCTGAGAAGGGATGCATAGGACCTCCACAAATCTCTGAAGACTTTCAATGGGAAAATGTTGTCCTTTCTAAATTCAGAAAATAGGGAAGGGGATTGACATGAAGGATGCAGAGGGAGACAGTGAAAACCCTGACAAGTTAATCATTTTACTTCTTCTACAAATACTAGAGCCCCATGTAACACCATCAAAAGGCTTTTGCTAATATTCCTTCAGGAAATCCATGTAACCAAAGAAATTTACTTGCAGAAAATCCTCCTGGGTTTCTGATTCTAATGCGATGCAGCTTTGTATTTTTAAACTTCAAAACCAATCTTATATATTTTTTCTAAATTCTATTAAGACACTATGATTATAGAGGCTGCTCTGAATCAGCCGGTAGGAGAAGCCACTAATCCCACAAAGATTGCTTATCAGGTCCAGAAAAAACTATTTTAAAAGCAATATAATTCTCACTCTTTCTTAAATACAACTTTTACTATTCTATACTACATTTTCACATAACATGTTATTTGGTACCCCTGGGCCCTTCTGTAAAAAGTCTATGCTAGTAAATGTCACAAGGAAAATAAAATCAGGGATTAGGAAAACTGTGAAACTTGCACTAAATATGAAATCCTATATTCATTACCTGAAAATAGGTGACTTTAATTCTTGCTTTTCAACATTTGGTGTCAACATCAATCCTGTTCCAACATTGACAAACTGGCCAAGTGTGTAAGGCATTGACTTTTAATTAAATAAATGTGGTTAATTTATATTTTAAAAATATTACTGTGTATACTCAAATATAAAATAACCTGAAATATAAGATAATTCCCCATTTTATCCCCAAATGTTTTTGATCAACTTAACATATAAGCACAGAAATGAAATATCCGATGTCTATTTATAAAATTAATTATTTTCACTGTCCAGATGTTTGAAATTATATACTCTGGTACAGTGCCATCCAGTAGAACTTTCTGCAACGATAGAAATGTTTTGTGTCTACTACATTATGGTAGTCATTAGCCACTGGGGTTATTGGGCACTTGAAATGTGACTAATAAGCTAAGGAATCAAATATTTCAATTTCTTTCATTTTAATTAATTTTACCACCTTGGACAACATGGCTCTAGGAAATTAAACATTCTTTTAGAAAAAATTGTTCTTTTCCATTCTCATTCAAACACTTCACATGCCTCTTTGATAACCTTATCTTCACCACCGCTCATTACAGTAATGCTAGATGAATTATTTTATCTTTTCCACAGCATGAAATCTTTTACCTCTATGTTGCTTTAAAATGCAAAAAAATATTTGGAGAGAAAATGATGTGTGAAAATAATGGAACACAGAACAAGAACAATGTCCTTGATACTTGTGCGTGAAATGAGACTGAAGAGAGAAGACACAAAGTAAGAAACCCAGGCACCATTGTTTCGGAGAATAATCCTCTGGGATGATAGGGTTTAGCACTTTGTTCTTCTAGGTTCTCGGGGACCAATGTATCTGTACAGGAATGACAAAGCCTTGTCTTCTGGCAATTATTTTCAAAAGACTGTCAAAAGATTTGTTGACAACTATAGCCAACACTTGCAATTGTGAGATCATACCCCTGTTTTGAATTTCTTTTCTCCCTTTTTTACCCATTAAGTAAGGTGACTTTTATAAGCCTCAAAATCTAGCACAGTTTGAAATCATTTAAGGCAAACCTGAACTTTGTTGTTCAGAACAAAATGATTGAAAGTGACACAATATATGGGAGACTTCTCAAGGACATGTCTGCTCTTCTGAAGGATGATTTTGAGGAAAAACAATTGCCTTCTATTTGGTACATAGAGTAACTAAGAAAAGTTACAGAAGTGAGAAATGAAGATTACTGCTTTAAGAACTATGTATTGACTTTGCAATCAATCACATGAAATATTTACCCATCACCAAACCATCTTTAAAGTTTTTCTTCCTTAATTGTCAAAAGAGCATTCCATGGAGAGTGATTGGGGTGTAAATAGTTGGGAGCGACAGGTCATTCCACCAAACACCAAGTGGCAACATCGCAGAGGCCAGGAGGCTCCTGGGACAGTGAGAAAGGGGCACAGGTGGCAATCCCAGGAGTATCTGGCATCAAAAGAAGGATGAGTAACTGTCACCATTTCATAGCTCTTGCTATACACAAGTAACATACAGTTATATAGGTACTGGCAAATAAAACAGAACACTCTGGCTGCCTCTCCTACAACAGGATTAAAAAACCACTCTGGACTGACTTGCCAAACTTTTCTTGAAACTGTCTTTCTCCCAAATAAATGAATAATGTTTAATATAAGCCATTTAGTTCTGTTTTATTACTACAGATTCTTTGAATGGGATGAGTGAAAAGTAGTCTTAATCTACCTCAGTCCAGAAAAAAAAAGTCCTCATATCTATAAAATGAAATTAATGATATCCAGAAGCAAATAATTTCAGTGTGATGATGTTCCTTGAAGAAGAATTAAGGTGCTTTCAGGTGCTCTGCCTGGATCTTCAGCTTAATGGGACAGATCAATCAAGAGGATAATGGCTGGATGGATATTTTTGTTGTTCTATTTTTAATGAGTAAGAGACACTTGTATTCATTAAAATTGTAAAAAAGATAAATAATGAATCACTGCAAATTACAGAATTTCCATATTTCTTAAGAACCTGACACTGTGTCTGCCAACAATAGCCACATATAATATTTATGAAAGGCTGGCTCTCCGTAATGAGAAATTTAACAATTACCATGGTAATAACTCGGGAGGCAAGGATGACATATACGGCAGTAAAAGCAGGTCTGGAGCGGAGATGGTGTGTGCGGCAGCAGAACTCGGGCTCAGGAGCATCTCCAAAGTCTGCAGGGCGACGCGCGTGGTCCTCCACAGCAGCTTGCATGACTATGAAACTCGCGTTACATGAAGCCAGTTTCGTTGTTCTTCCTTATAACTGTCCCACCATGTTTCATTAAGAATTTCTCAGGCCCAAAGTTTACATTCTCCCATAAACATGTCCCTGTCACTTCTTTCCTTTATTTTATTTAAACCTCACTATCTCTTACTTCTCCACCCACATTTCTCTCTGAGTGAACCTTCCTTCTTTAAAATGTTTCAGGTTAACTTTCAGACGAGATCGGGCATGTTCAGGGTAGTATGGCCATCCACTCAGGTCAGCTTTAAAAGATTGTGTTTCTCCTCCATCTTCTTCCTTTGAAATATTTGCATACAGAAATACTTCCTACACATGATTTCTAATACTACGAGTAAGGAATCAACTTAGTTTTCTTTGGCCACTTTGATCCTTATTGTAAAACAGAGCAATGCGAAACTCAAGTCTTGATGGTAGAATTAAAATTTCTATCTGGCTTAATTCTCTGCTTCTTAATATCTTTAGGATGGTAAGCTTTAGCCTACATGTATTGTCAAAGGTTGAGTTATTAGTCTAGGCACAAAATACAAGAGTGTGGTAAAAGTAGGTTTACAGTGGTGAGTATGCACCACACAGAGATTATTCTTATATTATTATTATTATTATTATTATTAATTAATTATTACATTATTTTCCCATAAGAACAACTATAAACCTACTTTTGCCACACCCTGTATTTACCAAAAAAAATCTTAAAGTTGTTAAACATTGAGACACCATAACTAGAAATGCATTATTATGATGTTATTTTTAGGGATATACATGCCATTTGATAGGTCATAGACTTTTTAAAAACAGACGAAAAGTCTTTTTGGTAGAATTAACTTCCATCTTCTGTAAAGTCAGATTTTTTCCCATGTTATATGAAATGAGGCCATGATGAAACACCACAAAGGAAAATGAAACTAAAATATTACTATAAAACATTATGCAGAACTAATATCCTTAAAGAAAATGAAGTTACATTTTGAATATTTAACAGCAAATTACTTCAACTATATCCTTAGTTATAAAGAACTATATCAAGAAGCACACCACACATGTCCAGTTTTAAGATATCCAATTGCAAATAAATAAGACATTTTAAAAGTATGACAATTTATCTTGTTATTGCCTAAAACACTTAACTGCGTGTCCTGAAAGCCAGTAAAGTACACCAGGAAGCGGAGTGGAAGCAAGCCGAACGAACGGTGTTCGCAAACGCATGCGATTTGACACGGAAGCCAAGCAGTTCTTTCACAACAACTCAAGGACCTGAAAGGTGGAGCTGACACAGGCGTCTGCAGCGAGCCTTATCTCGTTCCGTGCGCAGGAGGCCGAGCTCTCCTCTGAACTGTATTGTTATCACCTCTGATTATTCCACATGGGCCATTATTGCAAGTAGACTAAATTGGGGCCACTGATCCTAATCTATGTCCTTTCCGATCCTTTCTGAGTCTTCAGTTCTAGCTTATGAGAGTGTTAAAAAATGTTTGTGTCAAAATAAAGCTCAAATAAACAGTGTGGAAAATTCAGAATAAAAATTTTGGGTCCATAGGATGTAGATGATTACACTAAGTCAATGTTCTTATTTTATTGTTTAACGTGGCTTTCTTCTGTTAGTTCTATCGTGCAAGATGATATGAGCCAGAGTATAATACAGTACATTACATCAAATTTGACAAGGGCAATACATTTGTAACTTTCGTTAGAACAAATTCTTAAATTATTAAATTATATAGTAAATATTTAAATACATAATAGGTTTTAAATGTATTTATATAATATATAATCATGCACACAAAGTAAAAAAGACACTTCTAGTTAAATATGATGTTGAGAAATTCTTTCACATGTTGGAGAGTCCTCAGTCATCTGACATAGGGATTTATATACACACACAGGAAGCTATGGACACCTTTATCCAATACTCATTTAGCTCAAAACAAAATAATTTACTTTTTTCCTTCCTAAGCAAAATCTAGATATAACTGCTCTGCACATAGAATCCACTTTCTGAGAGCAATGGAGCAAGGGAGAAAATTTACTCTCGCACCTGTTCGTTAGGGTCCAAGGGCTACACTTCGTACTCTCGCTAATTTGTTTGGCCGTTCTGTGTGCAGACAGACAGATAGAAATAGAGAGACAGACAGAGGTGGAGACATATTTTATTTTATGTCATATACAACATATGATAATAAGTAACTGTCCCTACTAACCTGACACCATAAAATGACTCAGACGTGCGCAGATCTGGGTGTGAGTGTTAACGAGGTTTGGAGAGTTATGTCCTTGAATATCTTTGAATGGATCTGGTTGTGAAAAACCTAGATTTTTTTTTAATCAGAAAGGAGAGAATTAGTGTTGGGGAATCTTTCAGCTTGACTTCATTCACTCACCTCATTTTATGGACGTGATAAATAAAACAAGATCCTGGAGAGTAAATGTTTTCCAAGGGCCAAAACATTAATGCAGAACAGAGATGGGGGCAGAGCGTAAACTCCTCAATCTTGGAGTGGTATTTCTAACATACCACTGCCTCACACATGGCATCGTGCTATCCTATTAATTTTGTTGTTAATTGGCTCTTTGAAGAAATGATAAAAATTAACTGGTAAAATAAATCATTTTAATGAACCTGTGATCCTACAATTTACTCTGCAGCCCTGATATGACAGCAATATTAAAGCAGACTAAGCAATAAGGTGGGTGTGTGCCTCTGAAATTATTTTAATATTAACTGCTTTTTCTAGCTTTAATAAAAATACTTTAACTCATTTTAGGCAGAGAAATAGTCTAGTTTTGAAATAATTTTTAGGCAAGGAAATTCCCTGCGCTCATTTGGCAACACTCTAAGTGATTCTCAATCTTCACCGTCCTTGCCCCCTCGTCCCACACAACAACACGCACACACACGCATGCACGCACCCCCCCCCACACACACCTCCAAAGTCCTCAGAATTCAGAAAGTCTCCCAGGTGATTCCAGCATGCTTTGTTTTGCCAACTTCAACCCTCAGACTGAGAACAAGGGAGTAGAAGCAGTGTAGTCCTTTGAAGAACTTACATTAGAAATTGAACGTAAATAAAATGTTGGTTCAGTCCTTTCCTCAGTGGATGTTATAGCCAAGGACAGACACCTCACATCTGTGGAGCAGACAGTTGAGTGACATTACAAGGTGAGAAGGCAGACTTCAGCGTCTTTCCTGACTGCCAGTGACTGCGTCTGACCTTGAGGAAGTTACAGACTTAAGAGAGCGCTGCTCCTCCACTTGCAAATGTGCATAATTCTAGAATAAGTTTGTTGGGAGGGTTGAGGTTCATAATATATATTTTTAGAAACTCTGAAAATTTTGAACTGTTCCAAAATTCAAACTATCACCTGTATGATGTGATTTACCCATTCCTGTGAGAAAATGCACAGTAGAGACAGTCGAGGATGATCCGTTCAAATGTTACAGAGATTCAGAGTATTGCTTATTGTAGTGAATGGTGCCGAAGAATTATTTGAAATAAATCTAGCATGCTAGAAAGATAGAGTAACCGATAAATAATATCATTGGTATGTGTTAACTCACTGCTGGACACAGGTAAAGTGTGTAAGAAATACAAATGCTTGATAGAGAAAAAGGAAATAGTTAAAGAGAAAAGGGAACTGATCGAAATGGAAAACAGGAGAAGAGAGAAGACGGAAGTGGCAATGAGAACCTGTCACGTGTGTATGTGAATGCGCCTTCACTAGACAGAATCTTTTAGAATTCAGTTTCGATGCTAAATTTTCAAAAAACTAGTAAGGCCATGTTTTTTAATATCTGGTAACAATACAACACTCTAAGTTCTCGAAGGGAAACACACAGAGAGACCACATATTGACTTTAATAAATATGAGCATGTATTTTAGTTTAATCAACTTTCCTTTCTTTCTAATATGTTCAGTATAATTTATTGAACATTTATTATGGGCCAAGCACTATTCTAAGGGTTTCACACCTATTATCTCATTTACTGTTGATATGAACCCAAGTAAATAGGGATTACTCTTAGTTAAGCTATTTGGAAACAGATGTTCAAAGTATTAGGCTCACACCAGAGCAAGTAATGGAGCCAAGATGCAGTCTTGCACTGTAGGACTTCAAAGCCTGCAGTTGAAAACACTACACTTTTTTTCTATATAATATTCAACTGATGCTGTCATTACTCACATTTTTTTAATGTCTTTGCTTTGCTTCAAGGTCAGTTCTGGAGTGTTTCAGTCTCAGCCTTGTCATGGAAAGAGAAATCACACCAGCATTGTAGCAGAGAGAATTACTGGAGGCTTGGAAAGACAGAAGGGGGAAAAGGGGACCCCTAGGAGACACCTCCAGGGCTGGAACAAGGGGAAGAAAATGGGCTCATGGAAACCTAGAATCCAGGGAAATTGGCCCCCCACGCCCTCGAGAGCAGGAAGTTACTGTGGATGAAGTACTTCAGCCATCTGAGAAGGGACCCCAGAGAGCTGGGACACAGACTTTGTGGGGTCAGGGAGGACAGCATTGCCTGGCTGGTGCAGAGTTTCAGTCGGGAATGATGAGCGCTGTTCTGGGAGTGTGGAGCAAAGGTTGTACCAACCACAAGGAACTCAAATGCAGATGCCTGGCAACACTGAGGGCAGGGAGCACCTCCTCTTGCCTTCCCTCTCCCCCTGGGGTCTTCTGTTGGCAGGAACCATTTGGCAGGGCACTGACGTAGTTTGTATATTTCCAGCCCAACACCACAGAGCAGATTAGAGAAAGGTAGGTCTGAGCTGCCCAAGGCAGTCTGTTTAATTATTTTACAATTACACTTTATTCCTTTGAAGATTTTATTTATTTAGTTTTAGAGAAGGGAAAGGATGTGAGAAAGAGAGGGAGAGAAACACTGATCAGTTGCCTCTCATACATGCTGCAACTGGGGACCGAACCTGCAAAGCAGGTATGTGCCCTGACTTGCATCGAACTGGGAATCGAACTGGCGGCCTTTTGCTTTGCAGAACAATGTCCAAACAGCTGAGTCACACTGGGCAGGAATACCTTATTTTTTAGTTGTTTAATCACCATCTCACTGATTTATCTGATTTGATTGAATGATCTCGGGTGTTTTCACATGACAAATGTGCTCCACCAAGGTCAGGACCTGCCACCAGTGAGGGTCTCCCAAGTTGACAACATCTACTGTCCGGGAAAGGTATCTACGGACTTCCCTCAGAAGACATTAAAAGTCTCTGGACAAAAGACCTCTAAACACTGCTATTTGCAAAGAAAAGTCAGACTTCCCCCTGAATTCCCCAGAATGAATTCTAAAAAGCAGCCATCTCTACACAAGCAATAAAGAGAAAATCCTAAATGTCTCTAGAAAGGAAGAACACATTACATACAAAATAACAAGAATCTGAAGAACACTGAGCTGACCACCAGTGAACCTTTGGGCTCAAAGACAATGGAACAATGCCTTACAAACTTGGGAGAAAAGATCATTTTCATTTTGAGGGTTTTTTCCCTATACTTTATCCACAGGTACACTGCTTCTCATGCATTTTAAGTACTTATAGTAAAAATCAGTTATGAATGCTTTCCTGTTTTATCAAACTATGTATCTCCCTCCCTATATAGAAGTAAATTTTATCTGATCTTCTCTTTAGGTTATTTTTCAAGTTTTTGCATACATACATATACATTATAAATATACATACTCTAAATATATTATAAATATATACATACATTCTTTACAGCATCAGTGTAGATTAAAGAAATTCCTCATTTTTACTTTTGTATTGCCAAAGTGCCTTCTAAACTAAAAGCAGACACGCGCACACACACACACACACACACACAAAATACAATATACATGTGCCAATGATTATGAGTATAATAGATTATAAGTGTAGCATAACTCTTTACAATGTATCTTGTGGAGCAGGTAAGATTTAACCTGAATCTTCAATAGGTAAAGAAACAGAGAGAAGACATGGCATGTATACAAACATGTGTTTTAACATAAGCAGTGATGGGAGGCCAAAATTGGCTTTGTATGTAGACACAGTGTCAGGATTAAAATGCTGGCTTAACTGGAAGGAGAGAAGGTGAGGCCCGTAGGGTGAAGCCAGACTGTAGAGGAACTTGGAGCCAAATTTCTGAACTGATGGGGAAGAGGACAACTGTCGGTTTCAGAGGACTGGGAGGGGATATAAGAACATCTTCACACCTCTTCTCAGCCTGGTGATTTCTGTTACATTTTTTTTAAAGAATTTAAACGTGAACATACTTTTTGGTAAGTCTGAGCACAGTGTGCATGCAAATCAACCAGTTCTTAAGTTATGAAAATTGTCATTGTCTTTCTAAGCAAAATGATTCAAAGGGTTAACGACCAAGTTGTAATATGATATTCCAGGGTTTGAAAAAAATTATTTTACTTCTTTTCCTTATAATGTGGCTTTTATGATTCTTTTATTTTAAGGTTTATCAGATCAGTACCAATGCGTTTTGAAACTCTCAGTTCAAGTGGCGGGCATGCTTATTACAATATTGAACTGCCAGTGTGAAAGGGCTAGCAGGCTGATTTAGCATTCCAGACATGTTTACTTATCTAATACTTCTTGGCTGATCACACAGATTTTGCTTCTTTTTTTTTTTAATCTTAAGCTGCTGCTTTCAATAAAGAGGGTGAGAATAAATAAACCTAATTGACTGTGTGTATCTCTGTATGCACATGGTGTACATGAAGAGTGTACAGTCAGATTTCCACATGGGCACTGCACACATGTATTAACCCCATCTCTGTTCTTGTCTAAATGGCTTGAGCTCGCTTTTCTTCCAGGCATGATTTGTCCTACTTTAATTTTTGCCTTATTGCTTTTCTTAGCAGGGCAAGGAGAGGTGAACATTCCAATATTTGCAATCAGACAGGTCTAGTTGGAATCTTGGCTCACCCACTTAGTAACTCTACATCTCTGTTCAGATCACTTTGGGGAACTTCAGTCTCTTTATCTGGAAGTGAATATGATTATGCTGCCTACCTCGTAGGGTATTTTCCTACCAGTTGACTAAAATGACAAAGGTATTTAGCAAAGTCACTGGCACACACCATGAAAACAACATGTGATCATGATAGTATTATTGCTCTTGTTAAATAGTATAAGCACCATGACTAGAAAGAGAAAACAGACCTAAAACTTCAATGGAAGCCCAAACTATCTGAAAGTGTATTGCAGGCTCATTCCTCCTTCCCGCACGAAGAGGAGAACCTCACCTGTGACTCCGATTTAGGAGGATGGCATGTAGAACGCGCTCATATTGCCTTTTGTCATTCCCAGTACTAGACACTGCAATCACTCCGGCAATCACTTTCTCCGGACTCGGACTTCAGTAAGTCTGTACGTCTATGAACACTTATGAATGGTAAATGTTGTATCTTTCCAACATGGTTAGCAAGGAACAGCTTTTAAGTGTGCATTACAAACCTCTGGTATGGAGACTAGGAAAACCATGATTCCGTTTATAAGAAGGTATTGAGAAAAGAAAAGTTTGAAATTACGTTTTTTTAGGTAACTTTTAAGAATTCTAATTTCCAGTGAAGAATGTGCAGTGTATGTGCAAATGTATGCAAATGAATACTGTTGCTTTTTCATTGTATTCCAAACTCTGGCCCTTTGAAATGTCTCAGCAAAAATTATTTGTGTGGAGGCTGTAATAAACTGTAGTGCGTGTCCCTGTCACACAAAACACAATATTCTCTCTATGTGTACTGTCGCATTTATTACCATGTCATTTAAAATCACATTATGTGAGGCTATTGTTCTCTGGATCTTGGTGATGGTTTCATTCCACTGATGTTGGGGGGGCTCAGATTTCTCCTGCTGAAGTTAGCGGTATCTCGTGTGCGGGGTCCCTGAACATGGAGACCGTGTTTCATTTTAGTTAAGAATGCATCTCCAACATCTAGTAGGGTACCCCAGATGTAATCATTTTTTTCATAAGTATTTGTTGAATAAATGAATAATTAATATCTAGTTTAATGATCTCTAGTGTTTATGATATTCATTAAGTGTTGAAACATCTACACATATTTCTCTCAAAATCTAGGATCATGTCTCTCAAATTGAGCATAAGTATTTGTACACTTCATGAAATTCTCTGTAATATCAAGACAAAATCATGGCTTTGCAGAAAAAAAATAAAAGTTACTTTTACCTTATATTCTTATAAGGAAACACATAGGCCTCAGTCGTAAGTTGTATTCACAGGCTGGAAGCATCTGGGCTTTTCCATGAGGAATGAACTCACCAGGCAGCAGAGGAAGGACAATGGCCTACTTCCCTTTGTCTGCCCATAATGGGGAGCCAGCCCACGCTTCCAATTTCAGGAGTGCCAGTACCATACCCCTGCCTGCCTCTCACCTCTACCCATTCCTGTCTCCAGGACAGACTCGACACAAGGAGACTGTCATGGTGAGGCATGCAGTCTTCCTCATTGGTCACTTGAGGTTATTTTAAATCTATAGAAGAAAAAACAATGTACTGCTCTGTCCCTAAAAAAAAGCTCATGTATTTATATACCCATTATAAAGGGTAGAAACTGGGGCAAAGGGAAGTTACTTGACAAGCTCAAAGCTGTCGGTAATAACACTGGAATGAGAACATAACAACTCTGAGTTTTACTATATTTTATCCTAGGAGCACAAACTTCCTTATTGCCAAGAAGTGAATAAATATTGTGTCATTGACTCAAATTGCAAAATTCTGACATCTAACACATTTTGAAAATTCCACATAGGCCCAGAAGTATTCTGGTTTTTTTTGTTCCCATTAAACCTATTGCAGTGTAACCCTTTGGTTTTTTTCATTGTATACAAATCTAAATGAGATCACAAAAAATATGCAATGCTATTTGGAGAAAGCAAGCAATTTACAAATAATCAATGACCAATCAAAATGAAACTAGTTTTTTTAATTAGTTGATAAATAAAAGTTAGACCAACTTCTGAGTACTTAATCAAGTATTATAAATTAAATTTTGTAGGTTGATTTGTATCTCAAAATAGAACACTCAGTCAGCCTTACTAATGAACAGTCCTTTCGGTTTGCTTTACTTATCTCAACACTTTTCTGAGAATGTTAAGAAATTACATTCCATCTGTCTAATCTGACACCCTGGTCAACAACTTTACTTTCTAGGATATGAAATCTTTTTTTTTGTTGGAGAAATCATTTCCAATAATGCATTCAAGCTTGAACATGCACACTGAACCCCATTAAAGACATGCTAAGAACATTTTTGTAGTGCATTTTTCAGAATTATGTACATGTATGGATTTGTTGTTGTTGTTTTTTCTTTATGAGTAGAAGGCATATTAGCTACCATCCTTTCTTCCCTCCCTAGCCTTGTTTTCCATGGAATAAACAGATAGTTTATTCTACATCATTTAATTCACCTTTTCTTTTTATCAAGGCAAAAATAAAGATCTAAATGTGAATCTGTGTTTCCCTGTGTTCTTGAGCAGTTAAACCAAAGTGCAGAACATTAAACATTAATTGTAGTTGTTTAAAACCCTCCACAGGCAACTTTTTTAAATAGATGGGCATTCCAAGAATAATTATAGGGTGATTTCGAAAGCAAAGGTACAAAAACATATATCACTAAATAAATGTTATTCTTCAAGGAAGTTACACTAAATAAATAGCCACATCATTGAAACAGCAACTTTTGGCCTGAAGCTACCATAAGAGGCCTTGTGGACTCAAAACCTGGTTCTGTTACTTATAAACGGCGTGATCGAAGACTAGTGATTCAGGCATTGTCGGCCTCGCTTTAGGCATCTGTGTCTGGTAGATTGCTACAAGATGGCCTCGGATAAAACACGTCTCCCTAAATGCATACTCTTGTGGAGTAGTGCCCTCCCACATTGAACTAGCCAGCCCCGTAAATTGCTTAGGCTAAGAATGCAATGGATACGATATTGTACCAGTTGTGAGGCTAGGTGTTAAAAGGCTTTGTGGCTTTCATTTTTGCCCTGTTGAAATCAGACCACCATGTTAGGAAGGTGCCCCATCTAGCCTGTTGAAGGACGAGAGTTCATGTGGAGAGGACATGTGGTTACCAGCTGACAGCCAGTTGTCAGACGGGGGACCCTCCAGCTTCAAATGAGCCATCAGGTGATGGCAGTCATATGAGTAATCCCAGGTGGCACCAGCAAAAGGACCATCCAGACTGCCAACCCACAGAACAGTTAGAAGTGATAAGCTATTGTTCTTTTAGGTGAATAATTTTGGGGTGGTTTGTTAGAAAACAATAATTAACTAAAGTCTTATATAGTGGGATAATAAATAATATTTACCTAACAGGGTTTTGTTGAAGATGGAATGAAAATATATATATATATATATAGTTTTTGGATTATATAAATGCTCAATGGATGTTAATATTATTATTATTTCAAGGTAACTAATTGGAAGAAGACAACACTAACATACACGTGTAAATGGTAGAATACAATTGACTTTTGAAAGTTAGGACCTCAGTACCTCCCCTGCCCCACAGTCCCTGTATTACATGACTCCCTAAGACTTCACTACTAATAGCCTCCTGATGACCTGAAGCTTTGCCAAAGCAAAAAGTCAATTTACACGTATTTTGTATACTACAATGTCTTATGTATACTGTGTTTTTACAATAAAATAAGCTAGAAAAAAGAAAATGCTATTTTGAAAATAATATGGAAGAGAAAATGGATTTATAGTACTCTTTATATTAATTGAAAAAAATCTTCATATAAGTGGACGCATGGTGTTCCCACCTGTATAGTTCAAGGGTCACCTCTATTTGTTCAAAATCTACACATTACTTTAGAATATAAGAAAAAGATGTGTAAGAAAGAAGGACCAAATCTCCAGTGACTTGAAACCTGGAAGGAAAACTTACGGTTGTAATGATGATTTGAATCAGGAGCAAACCAGCGGCCACAGACCACATCCATATGGCAGAATTTTTTTCTTATTTTTAGAAAGCACTACATTAATGACAGCCATCTAATAACCAGGAAATTTCATGCAAAAATATACATTTTCACCTTCTGTAAATATTTTTATTGACTTCTCAGGATTTAGCCATATCAGCCCTCACTCCCTCATCATAAGCAGGTCAGAGCTGAAGATTCCCTGAGCCCGAAATTGCATGTGTTCTGCAGGTCACCATGGAATCCATCTGGCTTGTCACTCGTTTAGTTACCAAACCAACCCCTGTGGGTATCCGAGTTTAGGGTCCCAACTTTAAATTGAGGATGAGTACAGGGTTAGATCTATACTTCTTAATTTTAAAGCTATAAATTCCTTGAGTTGTGAATCTTTAAAAAGCAACTATTTCAACTATCTAATTTAGAATCAAGCCATGTAGTGAGTTAGGGAGAGCGAGGGCTGGGGTGCAGAAATTCTAAATCTAATTTCCTGCTATTTCCGCCCCTGTCTGAGGGGCAACACTCTGGTGGTGATGAGTTCATCACAAACATTCAGTATTTGGGCAGGGACTCAGCTAGGGCGTGTGAGTGTTGTTGGTAGAAAATAGAGAGATGTGTTATAACAGTGCCATCTATCCCTAGAGGTGAGCAATAAAATATGTGGCCGACTCCAGCTTTCAGGTCAGTTGTCGGCTACACGTGCCCAGAAGAGGGAGATTCCCACAGGCTTGCTCTGATCAGGTGGACTTACTTACTCACTTCCAATTATGTGCCATGTTTGAGAACCCAACCTTCGAAAGAAAAACATCAGTCTTCAGTAGAATTGGAAGACCTCAGCACGTAACAGAATAGTTTTGAACAGCCTGTAGGCACTTTTCTCGTGAGAAGGGAAAAGGGCTGAGGGGCTGAGTTGGTTCATGCTTCCTCTCTGCTCAGAAATCATGATGCTCTTCTGCTATGGCAGCCCCAACAAGTAATGTTGGTCTCAGGACAGACGTTTCTCAAGATCAGAGATTATGACTTTTCTTTCTTTGTGATAGGACTCTCTGATAAACTCAGGATATTCAATTAAATATGAATTTTAGGTAAACAACACATCACTGTTTAGTATAAGTACATTCATGTATTTGGGCAATGTTGAACTAAGAAAGTAAGTGAAATACTAAAATAAATTGTTGTTAATCTGAAATTCAAATGTAATGGGGCATCTTCCTGTTGTGGTTACTGCTTTCTTTCTGTTTGCTTTGTTTTTTGATAAACCTGGTAACCAGGTTTAGAGACAAATGCCAGAGACAGCCCTGCCGGAGAAGAGATAGTCAACACATGCCATTTGAATTTTGAATAGTACTTTCTGCATTTTCACCTAATGGCATGTAATCATGGCTCCACTAACCTTTGGGGTGTCATCAGATGCTAATCTGATTCTAGACACAAATCTCAATGCCAGTGATAATAATTAAAACCAAAATAACAATGCCATCTACATTTCTGCAGTGCTTTATGGCTTTCAAAGGTCAGAGGCGGTATGTGCTCTTTTTATAATAAATTCTGAGTAATCTCACAGTTAAACTGAGACTGTTAATAAAAAGAAGATGTAGAGAGGGAAGAATGCTTAGGTGGTTATAGAAAGATCTTCATCCTTACATAAAGGACTAAATTTCTGGTTCATACATTCTCTCTCACATTTTTAAATCGGATCATTCTTTTTCTAGTGTGACTATGTCAGTTTCAGTGGGAGAGAAAATAACTTAATTTAGGGCACTGCTGGCTGCAGGTGAACATGCATTTATTTTCTATGTCACCTCATATTTATGCCTTGTGACCTTCCAGCTGCTAATTAAGACAAAGAGCAAAATTATATCCTTGAGCAAACAGTCTAGTACCTTTTTCCAGTCTGGGATGTGACAGACACCACACTAGAAATATGCTTTTTTTTGTAAAGCCTTTATATAGCATAATAGACTCACTGAGTACATGTTGAACAGACAGAAAGGAAGAATTATTTCACACTCCTGCTGATGCTGCTGGGAGGTGTAGGAATGCTTCCTTTACTTTTTTATTCTAGAATAGCACACAGAATACAACCTAGCAGGTATTAAGACTCACAATGTCATCTGTCTGTCAAAAATGTACATATATATATAATTATAGCTTATATATAATGTATATAATGTTACATAATATATAATTACATCTAATTTTTTGCTTAGTTTGCTGGTTCTTTTTTATTGCTCTGTTGACATGAAACTAAAAAATTAAACGTCAGGAAAAGTAATGAGAGCTAATGATCTGTAAAAATATGTGCTGCTTTTCTAGGGCTTTCAAAAGTCTCCCAGCATTCAACGTTGCTACAGAATGCTTGAATGAGAAGATAGTTGCACGTTAAGTAGGTGGGAGTCAGAGTCCAAACTGCAGACAAAACTGATCAAATGACACCATGACTCTTAAGGCACATGGATATCTGCAGAGACTAATATTTTCTTCTACCATTTAAGAGAAAATTATGTCAAATTGAAACCAGAAAGTTGAAAGAACTGAAGAAAGTTTATGGTAGAATCCAATACTCTGTGATGATTTTGTGACAATGTCGTCTCTCTGTGCTATACTCCAGAGTTTGTTGCACCTTTCAAAGATTAAATGTTTATCTTCCAGCTGTGTTTCTCAACTATGCTGGTTGTGTGTTAAAGAAAGTATCCCTTGGAGATGTTCACATATATATTACACAGAAACACATGTTATATACTGTATATTGCAGATATCAATGTATGTGCACTTATAGGCTCCACATTAATTTTTATAATGGGTTGTCCTTATGGATATCTGCATGAACCCTTCCTAGCTGTCTTCCAGGAGAGTGGGGCAGCGTGCGCTGCTTAACTGAGTCAGATCTCAAACAGCCTTTGCTCAGGATGAGGACCCGGTGTTTTTGCCTGCAGGTTTGAAGCATGCTGCCTCCTCCATCCTTACCGGAGAGAATGCTGTTGCCACTTTAACAGAAAGCACGAAGGAAGCCTTTGACCTGGAGCACCATCCCGACAGGTGGAGCCAAGAGAGATTTGAGGGCTACAGACCACACTCTGCTGCAGGGTCTTTGCATTTCTGACTCTGCCACCCGGTCTTTGAATGAAAGCAAATACCATGAGATTAGAAACCTTTAATTTATTATGATCTGCATGTCCTTTTTATAGTCCTATTAAAAAAATAAAACTTTTAACTTAAAAAGATGCATAAACACAGCAATCGAAATCACCAACAAAACAAAAAGGCAACCACAAGAATAGGAGATGACGTTTGCAAACAACAGCTCCAAGAAGGGGATAATATCCAAAATATGTAAAGAACTCATACAGCTCAACACCAAGCAAACAATGCAATTACAAAATGGGCAGAAGACCTGAACAGACTCCTTTCCGAAGAAGACATATAAATGGCCAACAGATATATGAAAAGATGCTCAAGGGCACTAGCTGTTAGGGAAATGTAAATCAAAACCTCTATGAGATACTGCTTCAGACCTGCAGCAATGGCCATCATCAACAAGACAAGTAACAATAAGTGCCAGAGAGACTGTGGAGAAAAAGGAACCCTCACGCACGGCTGATGGGAATGTAAAATGGTGCAGCCACCATGGGAAACAGTATGGAGGTTCTTAGAAAAATAGGTAATAGAGTTACTATATGACCCAGGAATCCCTCTTCTGAATATCTACACCCAAATTGAAAATATTTATATACAAAGATATATGCACCCTTATGTTCACTGCAGTATTGTCCATGGTGATCGAGACATGGAAACCACCGAAGTATCCTTTAATAGAGGACAGGATAAAGAGGATGTGGTCCATAAATACAAGGAATACTACTTAGCTGTCAGAAAAGATGAAATACTGACTTTTGTGGCAACATAGATGGGTCTTGAGAACATCATGCTAAGCAAAATAATTCAGAGGGAAAAAGTCAAGAACCATATGATTTTACTCAAATGTGGGATATAAAACTAAAAGCAGCAAATGAACAAACAAGAACTCATAGACACAGACAACAGTATGGTTATGACCAGAGGGAAGAGGGTAGAGGACAGTAAAGGGGAAAGGGGGTCAAATATATGGTGACAGATTTGACTTTGGGTGGTGGGCACATAGTGCGATGTACAGATCATGCATCGTGCAAATGGGCACTTGAAATCTATATAACCTTATTATCCAATGTCATCCCAATAAATTTAACTTAAAAAATTAAAAATGCATAAAAACGCTTTACTTAATTTCTAATTTGATGATTGGTCACCATTAATGTTTTAACCTCTTCTCTCCCTCGCTGACCCCTCCTACATGAGTTTATCATTTAAATGTAAACAGTTACCTTTATATTGACTTGGGAAAATTGGTTCAGAGATTCTTAAGAATTTCTCTCTGTTTAGAAAGTGGAACCCCATCTTCTTCCCTACAGTTAAATAATATGGGGACAGGAAGGGGCACCTTGCATATATATAATACTTATTCACACTCTTTAGATGTCATTGGGATGCTTGTGATGTGTCCCACTTACCCCCAGAGCAGGGTGTTGGTCACATTCTTCTACTTTCCCTGCTGCATCTGTTTATAAGCCACTCCAAAGTAGCCCTCATTCACCAGCCCAGGCAGAAGCCAGCAGCAACCACCAATGACCAGCAGCTGGACATGTGGGCTTTGCAATCACCCAGGGGGACCCTGGACATCAGACAGGTTGGATGGAGAGAATAATTGCCTGCAGCTCTGCCTTCCTGGTCATCCACAATTTCTATTCCCAGAGAGAAAGATGCAGAGATTTCTGTTGCTCCAGCATGTAGGGAGATTTCATAATGAGTCAGGCAGGAAAATAACAGATGGCACATCGAGTGTAAATGTGAAACTACCCTTGTAGCTGAAACAGAAGGCTGGCACTCCCAGGGAAGTTCAGCAAACACAGAGCCTACTCCCCATGTCGCTCAGCACTTCTCATTTTTGTCTCACTTCTCCGGGCTTTGTTACTAAGCACTCCCAAATAATTGGCCCCAAAGTGTGATCCACCTACAGGCCCCCAGCCTCTGATCCCCGAGCCCTCTCTCTTCCTTAACAGCTCAGATGGGCTCCCTCACATTCTTTCTCATTCATTTGAGCTATTTCTTTAGACTCTTAAGACTCATTCCTTCCTGCCTTCTGGACTCAGTGTGTTTGTTAGAATGATTTCCACTCCATTGCTATGGTTCTAACCATATTCCATCATGCTCATTGCTTTTTCATTTTTCCTTTTTTTTTTGTATAAAGAGTCTCCCCTCACCCCGCTACAATCTTTCTTTCTTTTGAAATTCTTCTGTTTTTTAAGAATAATCTTCCAGATCTTTCCATTAGCTTTAGTAGAAGTTTTATCTCCCTTATTAAAGTCTGGCAGAAAACTGTCAACATGTAATGTCCACTTGACATATGATTTTGGCATCGCAGTTACCCAGAGGAGCGCTGTGTCAGGGAAGTGTGGACCACAGTGGCTCCAATCGCTTGTGCACTGCTTTTCCTGTCTTAGAGCTGATTTTCTTTCATATGGCTGTACCTTACCTCTGGCAGTAAAAACCTGCAGCTTCCATTGGGGGGCATTTAGCTACTTTGCAAATAAGATTTTGGAATAGGAGGAGTGAGGGTTCTACAGAGACACTGAAAAAACAGATATATGGACATACGCACATGGAGAGATACATACGTGACAGAGAGCTGAGAGAAGCAAAAGAAGAAAAGACAATGTACAATATTAGGAACCTTTTTTAAGTAGATGCACCCTCAGGTTTAAAAATTCATAATGTGATTATTTGAAAACTTTAAAATAATATTTCAAAATTAATGAATAATTTTCAAATAAATGTTAAATTTGACTCAAGAACAAACAAGAAAATCTGAATAGCATAACAAAGACATTTAATCCTGTGGAGATATATTGTAAATCATTTCTATTTTATACAAACATTTTTAGAAAGAAGAAGAGGGGAAATTACCTATCTGATTATGTGAGGCAAAGCTGGCCTTTATGTGTAAGGATAACGTAGCTCTAACAAGAGCAGTAAAAGAGAAAAGATAAATAATGTGAGGTGAAGGCTGTGTGAACTTGACTGTGGGTCCCCTTTCACAGCCATGTGTATATCAGATGGTCACACTATGTACTTTAAATATATTACAGTTTTATTTGTTAAATTATACCTCAATAAAGTTGGAAGAATTTTAAAAAATAAGAAATAACGGTAAAAAAATTTTATCAGAACAAATAAAAAGTCTCTAAATGAAAGTTTTACAAATTGAATTCATCCATGCATTAAGAAAATGATAATACATGATACTCAAGTAGCATATTCTCCCTAGAGTTGAAAAGTTGGTTCAAGAGGAAACCCTCTTCCTACCATACACCAATTTAGGAAATTGCACAGGTGGTTGCCAGGGGCTAAGCAGAGGTAAATGGAAGGAGTTGTTTAATGGATATAGATTTCAGTTTTTCAAGATGAAAATATCCTGGAGATTGGTTGCCCAACAATGTGAATGTAACTTTAACACTGTTCAACTGTAACCACAGAAATGGTTAAAATCACGAGTTTTATGTTATGACTTTTTTTATCACAATAAAATGTTCTGAAGAAATTATAGAAGAACAAACATTTAAATTACCTTGCCCTGGCTAGTGTGGCTCAGTGGATTGAGTGTCGGCCTGCAAACCACAGGGTCGCTGGTTCGATTCCCAGTCAGGGCATATGTCTGTGTTGTGGGCCAGATTCCCAGCTGGGGGTGCACAAGAGGCAATCAGTTGATATTTCTCTCACATACTGATGTTTCTCTCCCTCTCCTTCTCCTTCCCTCCCCCTCTCTAAACAAATAAATAGATAAAATCTTTTTAAAAATTACCCCAATAGATGCAAAAGTACTCAATAAAATTGATGCTTGGTGAAAATTTTAAAAAACTAGCATACCTGAAGTATAAAGGAGCTTTCCTTCTCTAACAGGCTGAGTAATGACCCCCAACCATATATGTCCACATCTTAATCTCCAAAACCTACAAATGTTACAAAATATGGCAAAAGGGACTTTGCTAATGTGATTAAGCTCAGAACCTTGAACTGGGAAGAGCAGCTTGGGGTACCCAGAGGGACCCAATGTAATCACAAGGGTCATTGTAAGTGGGAGGCAGGAAGAGGCATGGAGGCAGAGATTGGGGTGGTGTATTCTGGGTGGAGCTGGAGAGAGACACCACAAGCCAAAGAATACAGGCAGTCACTGGAAGTTGAAAAGGGCAAGGAAATGGATTCTCACTGCAAAACCTCCCGAAGAAACCAGCGCTGTTAACCAGGTGTGGGTTCCAGGGAACTGGTTTCCGAATCAGGCCTCCATGATTATAAAAGAAGAAATGTGTGCAGCAGTGTGAAGCCACTCAATTTGTGGTAATTTGTCACAACACTAAAAGGAAACTAATACATCTATGTACGATGATCTACTCATATAATCAGTGAATATTTATTAAGTCCCTGTTATGTGTTAAGCACTTTAGTTGGCATTAGAAATATCAAAATGAACAGAAACAGATGAAAAAAAACCTCTGCTTTTTTGGGGTTTTCCTGGGGACATAAGAAGAGAGAATAATAATGTGCAAAATAAAAAGGAAACAGACTTCCAGCCAAGATGGAGGCATAGGTAGACACACTGTGCCTCCTCACACAACCCAAAGAAGGACAACAACAAATTTAAAAACAAAAGCAACCAGAACTATCAGAAAATCAAACTGTATAGAAGTCCAACAACCAAGTAGTTAAAGGAGAACAGTCACCCACACCGGTAGGAGGGGTGGAGACAGGAAGCAGGGTCAGAGAGGACTTGAGGCCAGGTGGTGGCTCAAGGACCAGGTGAGGCAGCAGCTGGAGGACCAGGCAGTCTCACATTTGTGTGCAGATAAACCCAGAGAACAACTGGGGAGTGAGACAGACCCACAACCCAGGGTTCCACTGAGGGGAAATAAAGCCTCAAAACCTCCAACTGAAAACACCTGTGGGGGTTGAGGTGGCAGGAGAAGCTCCCAGTCTCTCAGGAAAGTTCACTGGAAAGACCCACAGTGTCCTAGAGTGTACACAAAACTACCCACCTGGGAATCAGTACCAGAAGGGCCCAGTTTGCTTGTGGGTAGCAGAGGAAGTGACTGAAAGGTGGCAGAGAGCCGAGTAAGAGCCATGGTTCCCTCTTGGATTCCTCCCCCACATACAGGATCCCAGCACAGTGTCACAACACAGTGAAGTGGGTTGCCTCACCCTGGTGAATACCTAAGGCTCCGCCCCTTACTATGAACAGGTGTGCTGAGACAAAAAAACAAAGGCCCAAATGAAAGAACAGATCAAGGCTTCAGAAAAAAATACAACTAAGCGATGATGAGATAGCCAGCCTTTCAGATGCAGAGTTCAAAACACTGGTAATCAGGATGCTCACAGAACTGGTTGAGTATGGTCACAAAATTGAGAAAAGAGTGAAGCTATGAAAAGTGAAATAAAGGAAAATACACAGGAAGCCAACAATGAAGGGAAGGAAACTGGGACTCAAATCAATGGTATGAACTGGAAGGAAGAAATAAGCATTCAACCAGAACAGAATGAAGAAATTAGAATTCAAAAATATGAGGAGAGGCCTAGGAACCTCCAGGACAACTTAAAATGTTCCAACATCCAAATCATAGGGGTGCCAGAATGAGAAAAAGAAGAGCAAGAAATTCAAAACTTATTTGAAAAAATAATGAAGGAGAACTTTCCCAATCTGGCAAAGAAAATAGACTTGTAGGAAGTCCAGGAAGCTCTGAGAGTCCCAAAGAAGTTGGACCCAAGGAAGCACACACCAAGGAACATCATCACTAAGTTACCCAAGATTAAAGAGAAGGAGAGAATCTTCAAAGCAGCGAGAGAAAAGGGGACAGTTAACTACAAAGGAGTTCCCATAAGACCATCAGCTGATTTCTCAAAAGAAACCTTACAGGCAAGAAGGGGCTAGAAAGAAGTATTCCAGGTCATGAAAGGCAAGGACCCATAACCAAGATTGCTCTAACCAGCAAAGGTATCATTTAGAATGGAAGGGCAGATAAAGTGCTTCCCAGATAAGGTCAAGTTAAAGGAGTTCATCATCACCAAGCCCTTAATATATGAAATGTTAAAGGGACTTATCTAAGGAAAAGAAGAAGAGCAAACACTATGAACAGTAAAATGACAACAAATACACAACTATCAGCAACAGAACCTAAAAAAAAAAAACAACAAACTAAGCAAACAACTAGAACAGGAACAGAATCACAGAAATGGAGATCACATGGAGGGTTATCAGTGGGGAAGGGGAGGTGGGAGAATGGTAGGAAAGGTACAGGGAATAAGAAGCATAAATAGTAGGTACTAAATAAACAGGGGGAGGTTAAGAGTAGTATAGAAAATGTAGAAGCTAAAGAGCTTATAGGTACAACCCATGGACATGAACTAAGAGGGGGGAATGCCAGTGGGAGGGGGCGTGCAGGGCAGAGGAGAATAAAGGGGAGGAATAGAACAACTGTAATAGCATAATCAATAAAATGTATGTGAAAAAAGAAAATAAAAAAATAAAATCTAGGGGAAGTAAGATAGTGATCCTCAGCACAGAGAAAAATACTACAGGGAGAAGAGATGAAAAGTGTCATGGTAGAAGGGATAAGCTAAATTTTGAGACTGAGGGAGTAAGAAAGGACTCACTGAAGAAGTAACACTTGAGTAAACATCAAAGGAAACAAGGGCCCTGGCTTGTATCTGGGGGAAGAGCACTCCAGTCACAGAGACCAGTTGGCGCCATGTCCAGAGTCCAGGAGGGGGCGTTCCTGGCCTGTTGTATGAACAAGAAGACCTTTGTGGCTGGGCTGGAGGGAGCTGGGGGAGACTTAGGGCATGTGAGGCCAGAGAGTGAGCATGGCAACAAATCACAGGCCCTGCTATCTGCGGTGAGAAGAAAGAGATGCAAACCTTTGGAGAGTTTAAAGAGAGGTGAGGTGTAATATACATGTTTGTTCTGTATAACCAGTGTTCTGGCTGCTGTTGAGGAAATGATCTCAAGGGAAGGAGGCTGAAAGCAGGAAGGATAATGAAACGGTTAATGAAAAATCTAGGGACAGGAAAAGATTTGACTTCTGGTGGTAAACCCACAATGCACTATACATATGAATCCTGCATAATTTTGTTTACCAATGGCACCCAAAGGCAGCCTGGTAACTGAAGCTTATGTAACACCCGGAGCTAAGGAAAGGGGTCTGGGTCTGGGAACAGGAAAGGGAAGGCCAGAGCATGTGCTTGGTTGCCTTGTTATACAGATAAATTTCTTAGGTAAAAAGGTGTCTCTGAAAATAGCTCTCTTCCTGGCACAGGCCTATTTCCAATGTAAATTCAGACAGTTGAGTGGGTGGGTAAGGAGCTTTTTCTGAATCTTTGGGATTTGTTTGCCTTTAGTTCAAAATGATCCTTATGCCAAAGAGACATATTTCAGTGTAGCAAAATCTGCTCCCTTTCAGTTGTGTGTATACTGTGATGTACTCAAAATTACCCTTTTCCTTTGCCAACCAACTAAGGTCTCCCACAGAGCCATGTGTGAATATGTGTTCATAGGATGATCCCCCTCTCACAGGAAGTATTTGGCCTTCAATTAAAAAGAACTCAAGAATCCACATACTTATACTTTTAAGTTTTCACACCATACATACACACTTAATTTTATGCCTTTTTTTCTAAATCATGCTTTGTATTCAAGGTATTTATTTACATGCCCATCTTTCTGGTAGATTCTAAGACCCCAGAGAATAAGATGAATGCCTTTATTTTGTGTCTCCCAGAAACAATTAGCAAAACCTCCTGAACATACAGGGAGAAACACCAGTTTGTTGAGAAAATATTGTGAGAATTGCACAGATTTAACATGAACTAAATTTTAGCTATAGTTTATAAATACAAAATAAGTAATTTTTGAAGCAATAAAAGGCATTTCTATTTTAAATACATGTAAGAATATGTATAATTACACAAATAATGATACTTATTCAATTATAAGTGTATTCAACAGGATTACGTTAAATTGATGGATAATAGAGTTATAGAGATTTGCAATGAGAAATGGAGAAAGAGGGACCTTCTTTCATATTTTTGTTTGTGTGATGGAAGCCAACAACATCTACTTGAAAAATGTACTTAGAGGCCTCAGTTAAAGACAATGAGAATGGATGAAACAAGGGATTAATCTGAAACATCACCTCCTTAGTTCTAATGAAGTATTGTTACCATAAGTATTTAGTAATTATTAATAAGGGAAAGGGGAGCAAAGGGAATTAGACATTGAGCTTAATAAACTGGGGAGCATGTGCCCGTTTGCTCCATCAGGGAGCTACGGCTTCACAACCCAGGGGATCATAGCTTTGCTCCCAAAGGGGATTAGCACTCTTCCCCTCCCCTTCCCTATTCTGGTGCCAAATTGTTGGGGGGCATAGGGGGCGGTGCTGGACCATAGAAGTCTGTCAGTCTAACTAGGGGGTGTAAACTTATCAAAAGCCTGTAAAGTTGATTGGTTCTTTTGAAAAAGCACATGATCTCTCCCAAACCCAGGCTAGTCCCAGGGGAACGAAGAATCAATATCTCTCTCTCTCTCTCTCTCTCTCTCTCTCTCTCTCTCTCTCTCTCTCATTCATGACCCCATACCCACCCCATGCAATCACACATCTTCTCTCCATAGCCATGTGGCCTCAGCAGCTGTGTGGCCAATGGCCGCATGGACTCCACATGCAGGATCCAGGCAGGAGCCTGAATAACTGAGCACAGCAACAGATTGCAGCTGGGAATGCACGCTAAACTAGCTGAATGCTGCACCGGACTGAGCTTTCCTATGGCCCAAGCTCTGTGGACATGGACTCTATTTCTGGCTCTGATTTTCCATGATGGGATGGACAAAGAGGGGACACAGGACACTCTTTTGATTTTGCATCACAAATAAACCATTTTGCCCTACCACAATCTCTCCCATGTGCGTCCTTGGAATGCTTTCCTCATAAAGGGAGGAGCTTAATTTCCACCATAAACAGTATCTTATTTGCTTAATAAGATTTGACTGATGTATAGAGTTCATAATAACAGCTACCATTTATATACTGGGCAACGGCTAAGCCCTTCTGTTTACTTTCTCCAATCCCATTAAGAGCCTCATTACATAGAAGTGGAGGAGTACATAGTCCAATTCAGTTTTGACTCCAGTTCTCCCAACCAACAGATTCACTTCTTTATAGATAAATTAAGGGCAGTGTCATTGTGATTGCAGCAATGTAGTCAAAATTCCTAATTACAGCTCTTGAAATGTTCATGAGGTATAATGCATCTGTGGTAGAATTGTGTTCAAATGATAATATCCATTGCATTTACCCAAAATAAGCTGATACATTAAAAAAAGGCCTCAGGAAAGCAGTTCTTGTAAAATGTCTTTACAGTGATGTATGGAAGAAAAAACTCTCCAATTTAACTAATGCATTTTTTGTAATTAGCATGGTATTCCTTTTAGGTCTAAAAAATAAGATTACTACAATCATTTTGACAATACACATTGATACAGCTTTTATATTTTATTCGGATGAAAATATACTTGGCTGGTGTGACTCAGTGCATTGAGCACTGGCCTGTGAACCAAAGGGTCACCAGTTTGATTCCCAGTCAGGGCACATGCCTGGGTTGCAGGCCAGGTTGCCAGTAGGGGCAGGTAAGAGGCAACTACACATTGATGTTTCTCTCCCTCTCTTTCTCCCACCCTTCCCATTTGTCAATAAATAAATAAATAAATAAATAAATAAATAACAAAATATAATAGCAAAAAGTGCCTTTTAAAAATACTTTGATGAAAGCTTCATATATTATCACATTTACAAAGCTAGTCACTCAGTTGATCATACTAAAATATCATCCCTCGGTTTAGCATTGTTTTTGACCTAGGTACTCAGACCACTGAGGAAACTACAAAAACAATGCCACTTACTATTTCAGTCTTGTCTGCTCCTGGGTGTGGTCAGCACACTTCTCATATGTAAACAGTTATATACTTCATGGTGGTAATTCCAAACTCATGTCTCACATTTCGGATACCCACCTTTAGAAAAGCGGATTCTTTGGGTTGGTATTTTCTTTAGATTCCATGGTGGTACTTTAGAAGGTTCTAAGAGCTTCATGGGGAAAGGATTATTCTTCAAAGTCACAGATCCAGCACATTGTTTTGGTTTTATAAATAAAGCAAATATGGGGAAAGATTATGAGCAAGTGAAGAGGTTTAATAAAATACCATGCAGGCATCTTCTATTTATTTTTATTTTAGTGGTTTGTAATTTGAGTAACATCTCCTGGCTGGGAAAGGTGCACATCTTTTCTTAAAAACTCAGAGGCAATACGTCATGTAGGAAGACTGTAGATGAACTAAACCAGCATGCAGACGATGTAGCATCAACACAAGTGACATGTTCTCTAGGACTGCGATGTTGGTGACCCTAAGGAAGCTACTCAACATTTACATAGGTTCGTCCTTCTTCAGTATGAAGATGAAATTGTTGGGCATGACAATCTATAAGTCTATTTGTACATCTCAATTTTATCTGGAATCTAATACATTTGTTACCATGCTAGATGGTGAAAAACAGTAAGTTTTACCTAATAATTTTGAAGGATGATTTCTTTTTGAATTGTGTCTTCACACACATTGCCTTGACATAGGTGAAGATACATTTGTCTCATTTTGGTTACATAATGGCTACAGGAGAGGTTTCACTTTCCTAATTGGGCTTTAATGCATCACGTTAGCTCATGTTGCTTGGAGATCAAACCATGGGCACATGGTAGTTTGTGGGTAAATGCTTCAAGGACTTAGTTTTTTTTCTATAGAATACAGAGATGGAAGAGCTACTCAGAGGAACTGAAGCATCTTGTAAAATTTGTTTCCAAGTTTCTTCTTATATCTCAATCTGAATGATTGGGGTGGGGTGGGGACAATGAACAGATAGATCTGCTTTAAAAATTGAGAAAGACTTAGTGAATTTAGTAAACTTCCATAGATGTATTTGTAGCTTTGGACGGGATGCCAATTTTGTAAACATTCGAAGTAAATTCAATGTGATAATATTGTAAAGATTGCCAAAGTAGCATATAGTTTGCCCTAAGAACTGTATCATTTATTTGAGAGGAGTTTCTGATCTTCATGTGTTTACATGGTGTCAGGAAAGGCAGTCACTCACATGGGCTTTTGACCCTGACTTGGCCACATGAGACTGGGTCTTAGGCCAGTACACTTCCTTACAGGGATATAGAGACACACACCCTATGCCAGGCTTCCCCCCTTGTTGGGAATGTCTTTCCCAGCATCATGTTCAAGGAGTATTCCTTTGTTCTGTGTCTGAGGCCCTCCAGGACACCCCAGCTTTGTAATTCCACCGAGACAAGGTCAGAGTCCTTCTGTAGTAGCAGAGAGGGGCACACGTAGGCCAGCTGCCCTGCGTCAGCTGCCAGCAGCCCCAACTAGCTATGAAGGAGCTATGCCCATTATTGGAGATGATTATGTTCTGACTTTTCTCTGCATGGGTAAAGGCACGGTTCCAGCTATTGCCTGACTGTGTTGTGTCTTCCTCGGTGACTCCAGTACCAAGATGCAGTGGGCTCTGAGACGACTTTGCTTTCCTCCATGGAGTTAGGGTCTTCCTCTGGCTCTGTGTCCTGGTGCACAGAGTTCTGCTCAATATGTGGGAAGTTCATCCTTCGTGGCCCTTAATCCAGGTGTCAAACATGTCTGGATAACTCTGGCACTTAATCTGTGTGCTCCATGACAACATCCAGCGTAGGCTTTCATTACTGGTCAAAAATAATGAAAAAAAAAATGAAACAACATCTTTCTTTTAATATTTTATTTTTAGAGAGAGGAGAAAGGAGGGAGAAAGAGATGGAGCAAAACATCAATGTGTGGTTGCCTTTGATGTGCCCCCTGCTGGGGATGTGGCCTGCAACCCAAGCATGTGCCCTAGACTGGGAATCGAACGAACGACCCTTTGATTTGCAGGCTGGAACTCCACCACTGAGCCACACCAGCCAGGGTGAAACACCATGTTTTTATCTTGAGCACTTCTTCATCGTTTTCAACTCATTGGAGTGATAGTAGAGAAGACAGCTGATGCTAAAAACTTGCTGGGCACATTTTCCAGGTAGGAAGAATGTTACTATTCAGTTCTCCAATCACATGTATTCTAGTACCTTCTTTCTAATTTAGCCATCACTGGCATCAATCAGCTTGTCAGATTTATATAGTAGATGAAAATAGAAACGATAAAAATTAAGTTCAAGGGTGCTCTTAATTCTGAAGCTTAAATGACAGCTATTATCATTTCTTATAGCCCATTATGTATGAATGATGGCTAATGCCATAAGATTCCATCATGGGTTTTCACGAGTTTTTTTTTTTTTTTTCATTTTCACATCATATTTTATTTTAATCAATGGAGAAATTACTATGTTACAGATTCCACTTAAGCTCTGAAAAACAAGTTCTGTGTAATTTTTGTTTTAAATTATTATTTCAAAACAAATAATATATACTCAATTCAACATTGGGATTCAGGATTCAATGCAAGTGAAATTAAAGTTCAACTATATAACAGTTTAATTGTACTTTACATTCTGTAACAAAATTATCTAAATAAATCTGAAGTATAATGTTACACTTCTTTTCAAAAACATATGAGTATAAAAACCAAATTTGTTCTAGCTGATTCCTAGAATTAAATTTCAACAGCAAAAAATATATGATATAAATTCCAGGGTTTCTCATATGAAAGGGCTCATTTACCAATAATGAGTTTACTCATTCATCTAAAACAGGGTTTCTCAACCTCAGCACTATTGACATTTTGGGCCAGGTAATTCTTTGTTGCATGGGCTCTCCTGTGCATTACAGGATGTCGAGTAGCATCCCTAGCCTCTATCTGCCCAGTAGTTGTGTGACAAGCAATCAATGTCTCCAAAAATTGTCAAATGTTTCTCAGGGCAAAAGTGTCTGTGGCTGAAAGCCACTGATCTGAAACACACTTGAGGGTCTTTATGTGTCAGGCACTGTGTTTGGTACTCAGGATGCAGCGATGATAAAGATCCAGCCCTTAGAAGCTCACATTTAGAAGAGGAAACATGCACATATCAAGGCAAATAATAACAGATGTATAATGAATGTGCTGTGTATTGATTTACTCAATGTATTATATTCCCAAGCTAACCATTCAATTGATCTCATTTGAAAGGCTCATTCAGGAGAAAACCCCATCTCATCCATCTAATATATTCCTTATCCAAGCACATGTCATTCCTCAGACCTCATCCTTGCCAAAAACACAGTTTCACAGATTGTGTGATAGCGGAGTCCAACTCAAAGTTCTCCAGTCACAACTCAATATAACTCTTCCAGCTCATTGACTCATCAGTAAATCCAACCTCTCTGTAATCAAATTCTGCCCCTAGAACTGTCAGGGTGTTGTTAGGTCAGGTGAACTAAGGCTATTCAGCTTGTCTCAAAACACTCAATGAGCTCTATAAATCCATATAACTCTAAAATGCATGAAGTCACTTCCAAACCGCAGACATTTACATGTAACATACTATATAATGATTCTATGTTTTCCTAAAACTTGTATTGTAAATGAGAAAATACCAGTATTTATTATAATATTATATTCCTTGAAGAGAAAACTCTAAACAGCATATTCACGTCCTCCTATTGGTTGACTAGAGAAAAGGAAAACTATATTCAGAATAGATTTCAGGTAGGTAGATTGCTTCTTTAATCTCAGTCATGGTCAGAATGAAACTCAACAGACAACTTTTAATCCTATTTTAGTTCAAAATCCTTATAAAGTGGTTTAAGAAGTCTTTATTTTTTCCAGTTGCATCCATGCTGTTGCAAAGGGTAGGAGCTCCTTCTTTCTTTCTGCTGCATAGAATTCCACTGTGTAAATGTACCATAGTCTTTTTTTGATCCAACTGGAAAACATTATGCTAAAGGAAATAAGCCAGGCAGTGAAAGACAAATACCATATGATCTCACCTTTAACAGGAACCTAAAGAACAAAACAAAGAAACAAGCAAAATATAACCAAAAACACTGAGATAGAGAACAGTCTGAGAGTATTCAGAGGGGAGAGGAGAGGGAATTCCAGGAGAAAAGGGGAAGGGTTTACAGGAAGAAGTATAAAGGACACATGGACAAAAACTAGGGGCGGGTGGAAATGGGAGGGAGGAGGGGAGGGCTGGGTGGGTGGGTTGGGAAATAAATAAATAAATAAATAAATAAATAAATATAAAGAAGTCTTTATTTTTATATTTTTAATGGCAAGAAGCAAACTGCCAAATTAAAACACCCTTTCAATACCATCAGCTCTATAGCTGAGATATTATTTAGAAATACAAAGCCAGAATTATTTTCTGACATTTATTGGTATTCTGATAAATGTTTTGCTATGATTACCTTATCTAATCCTCAAAATAACATTATGACATTATTATCACCAGTTTACATGTGAGGAACCTAAGACTTACATAACGTGTTCAAAGTCATAGATAACTGCTTAGTTGTAGAACTTGAATTTGAACATTCCTACTTTTAACTACTCTTTTTATCAGTTGATAAATTTTTTGGCAATATCTAACAACAATTTGGAGGGCTAAACTATTTCCCATGGACTACATTTCTGAAAAAAGCTTATGGAAGAAGGAATTCTTAACTTGATTTATTTATAAGGCTACCAAATATCTCTAAGAAGCAGCTTATTAAGCTTCACTTTAGGGAGTTCACATTATTTATTTCAGCTCTCCTGGCTTAATGCCGTTGCCCTGATTGATGTTTTATCTCTCATTGAAAGTGATTATTTTATGCTGCTATTCAACATTGACTAAAGTATCCAAAGCCATGAGACATGCAAATAATTGGAAAGGAAATAACAAAATTATCACTTCATGAAAATGATGTGACTCTTAAGCACCTTTGACAGTGTTTACCCAAACTTTTTTACAGTTACTGTCTTCTTATATCATTTATCAGATCAAACACCTAAAAGTAAGTAAAAAACTAGGCAGAACCTTTTCGCTGTCAGAATATTGCGAAGCCCAGGTGATGTCTTCTGATTTTGCCAACCTATTTAATCAGTTCTTCAGCTGCAGTTCCTTCTTTAATTACTTGCATTATTTTTAGCCCCATTTCAGTAAAACAACCCTTTATTCGCTCAATATTACAAAATTATTATTTCACTGCATTAATTAAAAATATTACTCCCATATCGATCAAAGCTATAACCCGCACTCCTACACACACACACACAAAGAAAGTGAATATTGGAACTGGAGCTGATGTGACAGAGCCCTGCCTCGAACACCTCACTCCCCAAAGCTCGGAACGTTACAAACAGGACCGAATAACCTTTGGGCTGGGCCTAAGCAACCTTGTTCCTTGCAGAAGAACTTTTTGTTAAAGAAAGCAGTTATGACTACTGCACCAGCAACTATTGTACTGAAAATTAAAAACATTGTTTAGAATTATCATTGCCATATTTCGTTATCTGCACCAAAAGAAAGGCCTTCCTCATATGTACCTAATACCTTTGTCTCCAAATCAGAACATTGTTTGGATTTCTTCCTTAATCAATGAATGCTGTATAGCTTCTTTTATTGATCTCAAGGAAATGCTTGTTTACCTCTCGCTTTGAAAGGCCTTTTTATTTTTAGGTTAAAATATATTATATATAATGATTTTTAATTTAGGTTACTAATTTTTATGTATATATACAGGACTGCATAAAATATGTGTAACTATATCCTCTGTTTAAAATTATTCCCTAAAATAATGCTGTCATTTAAAGATAAGATTCTTTCACAATAAAAAGCAAGGGAATTTTTGTGGGTTTTTTGTTAATAGTAATCTATATAGCTATTTCTTCTTCCTCTTTTCCTCCACCCAAAATTTGTAGATGCACACATAAACTTGATTTCTAAGGAAAGCACAATCTCAAAATTATGCTTTTCTACTCATCAGTTTGTGAGAATTTTTCTCTGCAAACTTCCACTGATACTCTTTACCAGATCCTAAGTCATAGGAGCATTTATTTAAAGCCGTTGGTAACCAACTCTTCAAAACATTGAATGCCAGTGGAACTATGCCTTAAAAAGAAGCTAGTTGTCACTATAGGTTTCTTATCGGATTTAGTTTGTTCAGAAGGAAAGGCCTTTCGTTTAATGTGAAAAATGAATTCTGATTTAGTTTAGTGGCAATTTTCAGTTTAGGTTTTCTAGTTTCGTTTTCTTTTTCCTCTTCTCTAACCATATAAAATACACCAATACTGCAAGATGTGCCCGTTAGGTATAAACAAAAGCAGGCTGCAGTACAGTAAGAAGTTACAGTCACACTAAAATGTTATTAAATAGTTATTTTTAAATTGGGAAAATCTTTGTAAAAATAGACAAAACAGAAAAAATCTAATAATTAGGTCTTTCTAAGCATTCAAAATTATACATTGTGTGACTTTAACCACCTGTTTTGCAAGAGATGTTCCACTCTTTTTACCAAAATTTTAAACAAAATAAATTAGCCCTGGCTGCTATGGCTCAGTGGGTTGCGAGTCGGCCTGTAAACCAAAAGGTCACCTGTTCAATTCCCGATCAGAGCTTATGCCTGGGTTGCGGGCCAGGTGCCCAACTGATGTTTCTCTTGCACACTGATGTTTCTTCTCCTTTCTACTTCCTGCTCCCTTCTCTCTAAAAAGTAAATAAGATCTTTAAAAAAAAATAGCTTTTAATCTTAGAAGCCCATAAAATTTTTTAAATAGAGAAATATAACCGAAGTTCTATAATGGGAAACTAATGTAATATATACGGTTTTGTTGATCTCCTGTTAAATCTTATGATTTGTTTTATCAAATAAGTATTCAAACATGCAAAAATCCCTGAATTTTTTTTAACCTTTATTTATATAGCATTTTTTTTTCCTGAAAGCACTGTGGAAAACAAACCCTTCCCCGCAAAAAAAAAAAAAAAAAAAAATTGAAAGGCTTACCAATGGTACAAAATGAATCAGTAGTAGAACCAGAAACACAACATAGATTTTATCCCTCATGCTTGTATCTAATAAATTTATTTCTGCTAACTTCCTAAAATATAGTATTGTCTTGCAGACAAAGCAAAAGTATTTTACATTTTTTCTCCTCATAAGCTTTTAGGATATAACATCTTGTGGATTGAAACTTTACTCATTATCCTACTAAGTGTCCACCTGAAAAATCATTAATTCCATTAAATATTTGAGGAAGAAAAAAGAAACTAGAATCAAGAATATGAGGACTTACAGACACCATATGAAAAATTTTCATTTAAATTCACTAAGAACACTAAGCGTGTTTTTTAACATGTTTTTGACCACTCCAAAAAGCTGTTTTTCTTCCAGCTATTAAAATTGGATTCCATACAATTGGATTTAACACAAAACTCTATTTCCAAGTAATAGCAGTGGGACTGGACCTGGCATTTGTTTACAAGAGTGCGGTATCTTTGTGTATTACCCATTCGTTGGTTTAGAGCCCATCAGAACGTAAGCACAACCAAATGTCACCCTCTCAGCAGGAAAGAAGAGAGCAGCGAGTGTGGAGAATTGTCACATCCTGTCCCTGCAGCTGCTGACAGTGACCGATCATTTGGAGATGCCCTTGGCTCTGTGTTCCCGTTTGTCCGCCCTCACTATCCTCCACCTTAAAGGACATTCAACCCAACAATCACTTAGCCTCATCACCAGCTCAGTGCCTATCTTAGTTGTCTTATCTGTTGCTGTATAATACATTAGCATGATACAGTGGCTCAAAGCAATGCACAACTGCCACCCCACAGTCTCTGTGGTGGGGAATCTGGGTGCCGCTTAGCTATGTTCTCTGCTGTAGCATCTCTTTCGCTGCAGCAACAGTGTTGCCAGGGAGGGGTCTCATCTGAGGCTTTGCCAGAGAAAGATCCATGTCCAGGTTTGCAAGGGTTTGGGAAGGATTCAGTTTCTTGCAGGTTGTCAGACTGGGGGCCTCAGGTCCTGGCTGGCTCTTGGTTGGTCACCACAGGGGCCTCCTCACCGGGCAGCCCACCCTGTGGAGCCCAAGAGGGAAAAGACAGAAGGCAAAGTCTTAGGTAACATAATGGTGGAGTGATGTCCCACCACCGTGGCTGTGTTCTATTGGTTAGAAACAAGGCACAGGTCTCTGCCCGCACTTGAAGGAAGAAGATCACTCCAGGGTGTGAATGCTGGAGGCAGAGATGGGTCCTCAGAAGACCTCTCTGCCACAACACTGGCTCCAGGTCAGTCATCTGTCATCTCTCTTTTGTTTGCTGTCTTGTGTCTTGGACGCTGTTCTCCCACCTTGTTCTCGACACTTGAACACTGGCCTGCCAATCTGGCCCTTTGTTTCCTGCACACATACCTACTTCATCCCCACTAAAGCAGAGGTTCTGTTTTTTGACTCCTGAATTGAATGACAGGTTTTCAATCTTAATGCCTCTTATATACCCTTCCTGACTTCCTGCCCCTGAACCTCCATGTGCTAGACTTCAAATATTGGTTAGATGGCTACTCTGGAACTTAGACTTGGTTTGTGTCTTTGAAACACACCTGCATTTACCTCACAGATGGATGACCATTTTTCAGACCTAATGTTTGGAACATATCTCTTTGTAGTGGTTTCCTGAACAACCAACCCCAAGTCTTACTGCCATATCGCAACACTTGCCCGTCTCCTGATCACTAGGGCTGCCTGGTTTCCTGACTCTAACCTGTTTGGTTCTGGTCCATCCTGAAAGTGTCTGAGCTTGAGCTCTGAGAGGAGTTCACTTGTCAGCAAAAACACTTATGGGTGATAAGAAGTTCCATATCCAATCATAAACATGTATAAGGATTTAAGAAAAATACCAATAATCATTCATTAAAGTACAACCCTATAATGATAAAGAGACTTTTAACCCCAACAAATACTTATTTTTTCATTGCAGGTATTTAACCCTGCAAAACTATCTATTCTGGAGGCTTCATTTTATTAAATAGATAGATCAAGTGAGAAAGAAAATAGTTCTCTGTTGATCCAACATGGTTTTTTAAAAATACACCTTAGTTTAAATCATACGTTTATGCTCTTTCCTCTGCCTGAGATGACCTTGTGCATCCCCGACCTTTGCCCCTCTGTCACCTCCTAACCCAACACACTGTGAGTCCTCTGTTCAGACCTCCAGAAATGATGTTCTGTGCTCCTGGGTGTCTCATATTATTCCTTACGTGCTCCTGTTATGATCCTGCTGGGTTGCAAATGTCCCTACACCAGAAACAATATCCTTCTCTTTTAAAATATATTTTTTTAAATGTTGTTTGTTTGTTTTGATTCCCCTACCACCCACCCCTCAGCTGTTGGTACTACTGACACTGTGGGTCAGATAATTATTTCTCATTGGGAGGCTGGCTGTGCATTGTAGGACATTGAGCAGCACTTCTGGCCTCCACCACTAGATGCCAGTAGTGTGCGCGCATCCGCACACATGCACACACCTCGTCTTCAGACATTGCCAAATGTTCCTGCAGGGCAAAACCCTCCTGTTGAGAACCACTGCCCTACAGCTAATTTTCCGATGAAGGTCAACCGGAAAACAAAAATCACTGGAGGAAAGTTGGTGTCATCGGACAGCAGGTGGTCAGGGGGTTGACAGTGGCACATCAGGTAATGTTCCTGGTGCACCTCTCGCCCTCCACCCACCCCTATTCCACCCCGCCACTGGGTTGGCAGCTAAGAGTCAGGATTCTACAATATTCAGAATAAGGGGTCAACGGATATGTTTCCTTTAATGCATTATAACATCTATAGAGTCTCTAATCACATATTTAGTGTTTACAGGATTCACCACTTAGAGGCCTCCAAATGGTGTCAAACTCTCTATGGTTCTTGATGGAAAGCAGAATTCTTAAATTCCACAGAGAAGAAGTAAGTTTTTATTTCAGTGACTTTTTTCCTCTTCCTCCAAATTCTTGAAGTACCAGGGTTCTTAAAGGATTTCCTGATCTGTCTCAAATGTCTTGAGTATCTATTTAAGTAATAGAGACACTGCCTCCACCAATAATCTCTCCAATTGCAGGGGAAGCTCTGACATGGAAACTCTAGGGAATTTCCCCAACTCTTGAATTCTTCAGTATGCACACACCAGCTGGAGCTGGGGCAACAACAGACCGACAAGGAGGGGTGGGAGCAGCAAAGACGTACAGGTACTCACCTATAAAGCATACACATCTTTAAAGCGCCTCTTTGTCATGTGTACATTGGTATTTTTTCCTCTTACACATTGGAATATAGTTAAATGACTTTCCATCACCAAGTGCTCCATTCGTTTCTGCTATTATGACGTGTGGTTACCATCCACATGATTTTAAAAAGAAGTTCAACAAGGTTGTGTGTTATATACGTGCACGTGCATGCCATAAGAGGGTGATATGCGGAAGAAATGGCTGCTCCTCAGCGCTACCTTTAAGCATTGCTTGTATTTTTGGATCTAAGATTTTATAATATTTTAAATTTATTTTCTGCTAACCAATTTAATTTTACATGTTTATTACTGTACCTTTGTAGCACAGAATTTAGCATTAGCAACTGTGTAGGGTGAGACGCAGAGAGAATATCCATGAAATACAGGTAATTTCTAATCTTATCAGACAATTTCTTCCCATGAAGAATTTATAACTTTCTCATCTCTAATCAAATTCTCTGCCATAGAAACACACTCTAATTACAGCTGTCTGCTCCTACCAGGGTGTTCCTTACAGGCCGACGTGTGGTGAAACATTCTAATCCATTTTAAGCATGTAATTTGTCTCTGAACTCAAATCTAGGCAAAGAGCAGCTGGTTGTCACTGGAGACTATTCTTATACAAGGAGGGCAAGGAAAGTTAAACCAAAACTTCACCAAGTGGAAGTCAAAGATCTCAAATAAAGATATATTAATCTAGGACATGCCGTGGGGAGAATGAATGACTGACCACCTGGTCATACAGTGCTTAGTGAAGTAGTTGACCCTAGTAGCTGATCTTGTTTGCTCATAGGCAATAAGTCCCTCCTTTTCAAAGATCAAAAGGCATGGATTACTTCACATATCAATCCATTTACTCCTTCATATATTGACTATTTTTGAGCAAGGCAGTACAATTTGTACTAAAGAGAATACCGACAGATATAAAAGAGTACAAAGGAATGCAAACCACTGAACTTGTTTTTAGAAGTCAATTGTATAAAATAATTTATGGAGTTTTTAAGGTTATGTCTTTTTTAGGTCTTGGGCAAAAAAGGAATAATCTGTGGAAAAGTCCATTTTTATCCCTACCATAAATATGGAGATTAAGTATATACAATATAATATTCCTTCCACAGTTTTTACATTATTGCATAATTACAATTAAAGAATCTCAGAGGCTGCGATGTAAGGATGGCACATTCTAGGACATAATTATTTGTATTTAAAAGTCAGCATACAAAAGCTCAGAGTGGACACAAGGACTATAAAAGAGAAGAAAACACCATTCAAGTTTCCATATTTAGAAAAATGTCTAATGTAGAATACTAATTCAAATCATAATGACTGACCCCCGAGGGACAAGTACACGCACACCCTCACAAAGCAGAAGCCACCTCCTGTCAGGGTCTACATTCATAACTTCTATATCAAGTTACAATTAAATGCAAAATACTTGGAACAGCTGTTGTTCAGCCTTTCATTGCTCATAGCCCCTCCTGACATTGCCCTTGTCTTTTCTACACCTTTGCTTCATTTCCACTTTCCCAAATTTCTGTGATGGGGCCAAAGAGCACACTGAGAGAAGAAAAAAAATGACCATCTCTACAGAAGACAAAGAGATGTATTCAACTGATCCAGAGCAGATTATTTCTTTAAAACGCACTGCCGATGGTATACACACACACACATCTCATACTGTGGTGAGCACTGACCCTTTCAGAAGTCAAAACAAATGAACCTGTGCACACACAGACACCCATGAACACACAGACACATATAACAATTTATTGCAGCAGAGAATGAGAACAAAATGTTAACCAAAAAAGCATCATATATTTCACGAGTATTGTTTGTTAAACGGAGAACCAAGATTAAGCTCTGGTGACCAAAAGAAAAAAACATACTACACTCAGAACCAGAGCAGCTGGTGGCTACAGGTTATGTCAGTGGAGTGGTTCAGCTACTACAGAGCCTTGGGGGTAGAGTGCTGAGCAGAAACACTGGCATGGATGCAAAAACTCTCTCTCTCTGGTCCCCAGCAGGCATGTCCCACCAATCTCAAGTGCAAGTTCATCTCAGAAGCAAACCTCAAAACTGCACTGATGACACAAACAATGCCCACAGAAACAGTGGACGACCAGCATTTTCTCTAGACATGTTGCCTGGGAGGCTGATCACTGGTTATGGCTTAGTAATATCTTATTGGCCTCGTTTCATTGCTTCTATTATAAAAGCACATATTACAAGGGTTAGGCTGTAAACAGTTGACTCTGAGCACATTTCAAATCTGCATGGCAAGGAGAGCGAGATAAATCATGCATATCGTGATGCTGCAAAATGGTTTGAGCACATGCAAAATGAATGACCACATTACATACAGTTTACCAAGGTTCATTTACATTTGTTCACAATGGGGTTTGGCCGCTAAGCATAGACATCTGTATAAATATTAAGCAAGACTCAGCTTTCAACAGATCTGCTAAGATGCCTTAAAGTAATTGCACACCAGGAGCCTGCTGTACTGTTTGCAGACAAGGCTTGTGCAGACTCTGAAGACAATGGCCACTATGTGTAACCCATATATCTCGTATTTAAAACTAACACAGACCCAATATTCTTAGTGCCCGAAACCATAAAAATATTTCCTTCAACAAGATCTTTCAATTATCTTGAAAATTGGTAGTTGATACTTTTGAAAACCCAGTAATATGTTCTTACAAATTTCTTCACACAGAATTTATTACATTTTTTGCCACTTCGAAGGAAGTAAAATGGGAAATAAATAAAAAATAAAACAGGAGTAATAAATACTTTCAACCTGTCTTCCAAGATTCACGGATGAGCTCTGTGAACGCGAAGCTCCCACCTAATGCTTTTGTTTGTTTGTTTGTTTTAATCAGCTCTACATTAAGCCTGTTGAATTGATCTTTAATTTGTTATATCTGGCACAACTGGGCACCACCTGAAAAGACATCCATGGCAGGTAAGTCTGGACGTGAGCAGTTCAATCTCAGCGCCAGCCTGCTTTGCCAGGCTGCCTCCGTGGCTATTATTGATCTGCTGTGTAACAAAAGATCTGGAGCCTGTACTGAGAGGCCTGCGGTACATTTCTGTAGTGAAGCCAGATAATTAAGGAAGGACCTCTTGAGATTATAAGATTTTTGAAGGGGGAAAAAAAGCCCTTAAATGATTTCTAAACCAAATTGCTTTTCTAAAAGCTCCGCCTTTGGCAGTCGCCTCCAATTTATTACAGCAAACTAATACGTTTTTATCCCTTTTCACTGACACCCTTGGTTATCAACGTACCAGGAAAAGAGACAAGTTCCTTTCCATTAAGAATCTCTTCCGTTAGTAGTAATTTTTATTATTAGAAATTCACTTCAATCCTCACTCATTTATTTGCTTCATCTGCTTCTTCCCCGTGTAGCATACCCAAAGAAGCAAAACCATACCCCTACTTATATCAAGCCAAGCCTATCAGTTGTCGAGCAAATATGTATTTACCTCTTATTGTGTAAATAGCACTGTGTTAGACAAAGAGGAATACTTGTTAACCCATGGGGAAAATCGTTTATTTCCACACAACTCCTTCACATTGGTTGGATAAAAATGACACAGCCATGGAACAGTCAGTGAACAAAACAGCACATGGAAATGTGCTCCCCTCCAGTGTTTTATTCGGGGTGTGTCAGAGAGGCCTCCCAAATACCCAAACGCTGAGCCGAGGGGGGTTTATGAAATGTGAATAGGTAGAAAGAGAGAAGACTGACAGAGACCTGAACATAAAGGTGTGGTATGGTTTGTGATACAAAAATGTTTGATCTATTTGGAGATATCACATACACACCCCGCCCCAAATACCTACAACTGGTTCAGCAGGTGAGAGACAGAGCTTTGCCTACAGTAGAGTGCAGTGCCCACAGGGTTCGGTCCTTATCAAGGGAGACATTCCAAGAATTTCAGCATTTTATTACACACCAATAGAGTTTAGAAAGAAAAGAACATGAACCAATTGCTACAGAAAGCAGCCGTGACATTATTTTACTTTTTAGAGGCATCTTTTTCACAAATTGTAATTTGATGTCTGGTCCAACTCTATAAAACATATTACAAATAATGTCATCAAATAAGGAAATAGCAGATTTTATATTTAAAATAGAAATGAATTAGATGTCATGACAACTGACACGTATGATTAAATATCACTTTTCATGTGATCAGTCTCTCAAGAGCAAGAATCATGTCTGTGCTCCTTCCTTCCTATACCACCACCCCCAGCCACAGACTGCAGAAGGTGCTATAAGAGATACCTTATTAAGTCAATAAATTACAGAAATAGCTTCAGATAATAAGGAAACCACACTATTTCATGTTCCTTACCCAAAAATGACTTCACAAGAAATAAATACCATTTTCATTAAGATCCTCTCCCATTCTTTTTCTAAAGACTTTATTTATTTTTAGAGAGGAGGAAAGGAAGAGAGAGAAACATCAATCAGTTGAATGGCCAGCAACCCACACATGTGCTCTGACCAGGAATCCAACCAGTGACCTTTTGGTTTGTGGGATGCTGCCCAACCAGCCGAGCCACACCAGGCAGGGCATTATCCTCTGCCATTCTTAGAGGTTATATGAAAAGGTGTGGGGGAAGACAGAACTACAGTAACAAAAGAAATTCTAAGGGTTAATATTTTTTCTTACATTTCTGGCTGACCATATTGGTACTGTACAATTTCAGATGATAAATGATTAGACATTTTGTGGAGATTTGGAATAGGGGTTTCAGATTTCAGTCTATGAATCCTCAAGACAAAATTTAGAAAGTACTGCCTTCTACATGTTCATGTGTCAATAATAAGTATAAATTCCCAAAGTTCTCCAGATTTGGTCCCATCCTAGAAGAGCTAATCTTATTCTCCACTTGATTAACCCAGTAGATGTTTAATTGAGCACTTACTATGTACAGAGTTTAGAGTCTAAACTTTAGACATTGTGTAGTAGTCAAATAAATGTTATTGATGTTCAGTACTTACCTTGGAGGAGATTATACAAAGACCAGACAGACAAATATTCAAAAGTTATTAACAAGACAGTATGCATGTAAATAGCATGTAAGTCAATAAAATAGTATTTGTATGGACTTCAGGGAAGTGAGATACACAGTAACTGGTGTAGATTTGGATGATTTTGTGGAAAAAAGTGATTGCACCTGCAAAAGTGGTTCTGATTTAGCATGATGAAGAAGAGATTAGATTGCATTTCAGGAATGCATTCGTAGCATGAGGAAAATCACCAAGTCTACAATGGGCATGACACATTTAGAGAAAAATATAGATTAGCCTTGTTAAGAAAGACTATTCCTATGGGGCTGAGGGAGGTGATGGGGAAATTATACTTTCTTGGCATGTTGAGAGCCTCAAATGACAGCCTAGGCTTTCAAGACAATTCTGCAAACTGTGGCAGATGATATGATGAAAGACACATTTTAAGATCATTTACCTGATGTGCATGCTATTATGCAGGATAAATTTTAGGCAGGGTGAGCTAGAGGCAAGATGTACTAGGAAACCTTTGGAATAAACCAGGCAGGAGAAAAGAACCACAACTATGGGACTGAAGAAGAAAGGATGGATAAGAGTAACACTTCCAAAGGAAAATCAATGGCACTTTTTGACTGATTGGACTTGAAGAGAGGCTCTAAAGGTAATTTTTAAACTTAACTGCAAAAAGGATCATAGAAGTAAAGGAAGTTAATGTACCACCTCAACAGCTGGACCTTCAAGACCTCCCACCCCCATCCAAACTAAAATCCACTCCTTATGTCTGGAAAAATTGTTTCACTCTCTCTCTCCTTTGTCTATCCAACTATAAACATCTATTTCAAGTCCGCCCTGCTTGGAAAACCTAGCTGACCACTCCATGCCTGGTACAGAGACTTCTCCTGTAACCCCTGGATTCATTCACTTCGCTTCCACGTAAATCAGGTGTCTGGCTGCATCCTTCTCTGCAGGTGATAGTAATTATCTGTTGTAGGAATCTTTTCTCCTTCACTAATTGTCACTCTTTCTATATCGCAAACGCAAGCACAGAATGTACACCTATGGATTGAAATAATACATCTAAATAAATGTGTCCCCTTTTACTAGCTCATTGAAAACTTTAATGCTCAGTGGGTACAGGGAAGTTATTCATACTGCATCTTCAAAAACTGAAATAATCTCTTCTGAAATTTCAAGTTGAAATTGTGGCCAGATACCCAAGTACTACGTATCAAAATACAACAAAAAGCATTGAAAAAGTGTAGCACATACCCTCTGTTGCTGACTGAACACTTCAAAAACCTGCTCTAAGCATCACAACGGGGATAAACAGATCCTATACTGTCCACAGAGAAACAATTCAATGACGAGTTTGTGCTGCTCAGAAAATCACACAAAGTCACTTTGTGCTGTTCAGCTTGCTCTTTGGCCCTATGGACAAAGTTGCCACAGAAATTGCTTTGTGCTCAGCAAAACCCCAACCTGTTAATTCCAGGGTCTGGCAGCATTGGAGGTCGAAAGGTGAAAACTACCTGCTGTGTCACACGTTCACAATTCAGATTTCCTCTGCACTCAGCATTTGTGTGCCGGTTTCTTTCTGTGGAACATTTATTTCACCATCAAAAGGTCTGTTCATGATTCACTTGTACGTGGTAAACAGTCATTTTTTGAGAGGCATTTGGATTCTAAGCACAATCATAAGAAATTCGAAGAAGAAATGGTATAAAAGTAATTACATCTAAAGAATTAAACTTGAAATCCTGAAATAGCCAATGTACTAAGCCTGATATTTATAAATGCATGAAAAAGATATTACATGAACAAAAGTATAGAAATAATGATCTATAAGGCAACATGCAATTATGGCTCAACAACATTATAAAAATGTAGAACATTGTGAGTATTTCATAGTCTGGTCTTTAATCAAAAAACAGAAATATAATCAGTGTTGAGAAAAGGTCAAAAGGAAAATAAACAAAAATCTAAGAATTCAGCAGACATTTTAAAGTGCAGAAGCAAGGAATTCATCAATAATTTATTTTTCTAAATCTAAATTATAAATGCCAACAAATTTGGGATTTAGAGAATAAAAATAAAATATTAAGTGATAACAATTTCAAAATATTTTATAATGCTTTGTTTATATTTGATCTCTGTTCTTAAGTAATGTAATGATAAGAACATTTTTTCTAAAATATGCACTTACAATAAATTAAGAGCTAAATAAATGAATACTGTCCCTATATTAAGTAGCCCCAGGCTGCTGAGTTTTTTATATGTCAGTTTCTAGTATTCTGTCCATTCATGGCACTCTGTCGAATTCACCATTCACTGGAGCACACAAAGAACTAAACAGCACCAGAGGAGATCATGTTGTTAAATCAATTACATGAACTTTTTGAAAAAAAAATCAAAATCAATAGATTCTTCTCTGGGAGCCTGGGGAAAGTGTTGTGAGTTCTCTATGAAGTTTATATTTGGTCGTTACTCTCTACCCAAGACCTGCCACATCACTGGCAATCTAGTCAAATTGATGACAAAGTGATAAGTAAATTAATTAATTAATATATCAAAAATATTTGTGACATACTTTGTACTTCTTTTTTGAAATCCTCCTCAATTTATATCCAGGCTTATGTCTTTGTTCTGAGGAAGTACAATTACTGAAAGTTTACTCTGTGCATTTTAAATATTTCACATTAAAGTTAAATATATTCTATATGCATTTTTTATTTGAACAAAAGAAGTATTGTAGGATGCGAAAGTAATTTTATTTCAATATCAAAGTCCCCTTCTTTTTTTAAAAGATTTTATTTATTTATTTTTAGAGAGAGAAGGGAGGGAGAAAGAGAGAGAAAGAGAGAGATAGAGAGAGAGAAACATCAATGTGCAGTTGCTGGGAGCTGTGGCCTGCAACCCAGGCATGTGCCCTGACTGGGAATCGAACCTGCATGCTTTGGTTCACAACCCATGCTGAATCCACTGAGCTACACCAGCCAAGGCTCAAAGTCCCCTTCTTTATCTTTATTTAAATTGTGGGTGCGCAAAGCAAATTCAAGTCTGAATTCAAAATTTTGGGTTCTTCTTGCTTCACTAAATATCAGTAGCAAATAGACCAATAGTTAACATTTTAACTCATCAACCATAAAATAGCAAGGAATAGTAGTTGGTTTTATCCATGTCTGCAAATACAACACTGTATGCTGAGAGGCTTTTTAGTGTTGAGTCAGAGGCATGCAAGAAGACCAGGAAAGCTCTGAAGCAAGTTTCAGTGCACTACGAGATCCCGTAGTTGGCCAAACATAAAAGTATAAGGTTTCAGGGAAAAGTATTAGGTGTGACACCTTTCCTTAGCAGTGTTTCTGTGCCTGCTGTGGGTGGGAGAATGGGCCGTGGGGTTTCAGACCAGTTCTCCTTGATGTGAACGGGAGTCTCCAGTGTCAGGCACTTGTGTGCCCCGGATGTGTTTCGGAAGGATGGATCCTGTGGGCAGAGAGACCTGACCTGTAGTTTAAAATGTCCTGGAGAAGCTGGGTTAAAAAAAAATGAACTAATTTATAAAACGAATACTCACCTTACTTAATGTGATCACAGGATGTCACGAAAAATGTTTTATGGAATCAAGACCTCTACAAAAAAGTACATGGCCCTCATTAAAAATTACTCTAGTGATATTTCTTCAAAATGACCAGATATGCCATTTTGTAATATTCTGCAGAGGTTAAGCTATCCCAGAATTTCCTGAAGAATGATTAAACATTACCAATTTATCCAGGATATAAATAGCTTGCAATTTCAATCAATATTATCATATTTTAACAACTCATAATTCTAATTCTTTCACTGTTTATGCTTATCCCAGTGAAAGAATTACTTTAAATGAAGTGATTGAATGCATCTGCTGTGGGTCAAAAATACCAGTAAACAAATAAGCATTCTCACCCCCTTGCGGGATTGTTGAACCCATCAGCGACTTCATACTCCAGACGTGAGCTCTCACAGCGGCAGCCCTCCATTGCTGGAGGGATTAACAATCTGTGAAGAGCCCAAGGTGCTTTTAGAATTCAACATCATGTAACTATTCTGATACCAAAACAATTTTAACGTTAGACTCCATAAAATTTAGACTCCATAAAATTTAGACTCCATAAAATTTATGCCCTTAAGATGCATAGTTTAGTGTTTTTTAGTTTATTTACAAAGTGGTGCAACTATCTATCTCCCCAGTCTAATTCCGGAATAGTGTCGTCACCCCACGGAGAACCCCAGCCTTACCAGCTGGCGCTCCCCTCCCTCCTCCCTTCAGGCCTGGCAGCACTGAGCAGCTCTCTGCCCCTGTGGGTCTGCCTGTGCTGGGCACCAAAATCACTTCATTCGGAAAGAGAATTTGCTCATTGGTCTGTTGGGATAATTAGCATTACTCTATCTTCTTGTTACTCTTTAAAAATTAAAAAAAATCTATTTTTAAGGAAAACAAAACTGCAGATTTTTGTCAAATATTATTCAGTTATAAGGATTTTTTTCTTAGGGAAACAAAAAACATTGTTTCACTTCCTAGACTCAGTTTCCTGGGACTTGTTGTTTTGATTGTTTTATTCATGCTCCTGAAGAAAGCATCTTGAAAGAATTATATTATTTTCCCACAGAGGGCACATTAGGCTTATTGTATTTTATAGTTAAAACAGGTAACACTGAACATAGCTTCAACAAGAAATTTTACTGTAGCGGGTGAAGGCGGTGCAGGAGGGTATGTGGGGGATAAATGGGGATGGACGGAGACTGACTCGGGGTGGGGAACACACAACACAGGGTGCAGATGGTGTGTTGAATTGTGTACCTGAGACTTGTATAATTTTGTTAGTCAGTGTCACCCCAATATATTCAAGGAAAAGAAAAAAATAAAAATCACAATACATAAATAAGTAAATTATTTGAAAGAAGATGCACTTAAGGAATAAATAAAATAATTTTCTGGAAAACATTTCAATATTAGATATTTTAGCATAATGGTTCAATTTTGTGGAAGGTCATCAAATACAAATTTGTTCTAAGTAATGTGAAGAATAGAAATTCATAACGTCCTAAACTCACTATATTTAAATTAAAAGAAATTTACTCTGTAATAAAATAATGCAGTATTACAATGCAAGTATTCTTAATGGTAAGAGGTTTTGCTGACTGGCTTTGTTGATAAACCTATGATTTAAATATATTCTGGAATCATTCTAGCAGCATTGCTTAGAACTTTCAAGGTAGGAAGCATAGATAATAAGAGACTGTTGACCCACAGTCTTACTGAGAAGGCAAGGGTCTGGCTTAAGGTAACATAAGATTAAAAAAAAAAGATAAAATCAGTGAAGAGGAACATTTCATAATAATAATGCAGTCAGTTTATCCAGAAGATATAACAATCCTAAATGCATACGCATCTAATAACAGCATTTCAAAACACATAAGTAAAACAGGATTGATTGCAAGAAAAATAATAAAAATGTAGATTTATGGTTGGAAATTTTAATACTCTTCTCTCAACAACTGAGGAAACAGGGACGTGGACAGTATGGATATAGAAGATGTGAGTGACCCAATTAGTGAGTTCAACCTGGTTGATATTCACGGAACATAAACACACAGCAACCACATACTCCACACTCTTTTCAAATGCACAGGGAACATGTACAAGGACAGGTCAAATGCTGGTGCACAAAATAAGTCTTGAGAAATTTAAGAGAACTGAAATCAGGACAGAATCGGTTTTCTCCGTACAAATGAATTAAATTAATGAAAAGGTGTCTAGAAAATCCTCTAATATTTGAAAAAAAAGAAAGCAGCCAATTACAAATCATCCATAATCAAAGAAGAAATGACAAGTGAAATTTAAAAACATTTTAAATAGCATGATAATAGAAACTTGTCTCAGAAATTGTGGGATGCAGGGAAAGCAATGCTATGCTTAGAGGGAAATGTGGTGCCCACAATGTGGTGCCCACATAGTTATAACAGACATTGTGGAAACAAATAACCATGATATATTAAAGTGGTATGTACCATCGTTGAGGGAGAATTTAGATCGATTTTACTTAGAAGTGGCAGGGGGTAAGGGATAGGTGTGCAGGTACAGGGTAAGTAATGCAACCTATGAAGAGGAGTAGAAGTTTGGACTTGACATTTAAATACAAGGCTAGATGAAGAATTTCATTGAGGCTAAGGGGAGCATTGGAAAGCCAGGGAGGGGTATGCTAGCACATGAAATGTTGTTGACAGAATAGCTAGTATTCCAATTTGTCTGAAGCATAGGACCTATAGGGCAAAGTGGAACTGAGAACACAAATGTGGGCGTGCATTAGAAAGTGAAGGGCCACACACATTCTGTGTTTTCATATATGTAAATATGCAAGTAGGAATCCCTTCTGTTAACACACTTAACAATATCCTCCTTTTGCTTCTTTGAAGGAACAATGACCAAGATTAATGTGACAACCTGTCCAATATACATTACAACTCTTGCAAAGGCAAGGAAGGTCAATGAATACAAAATTAAGAGATGTTCCATATGTATCAGTTGTGGTAGTTTTATTTGCCAGAAGGAAGAATCATCGCAGTTACTTGGCGGGTTTACCTAAGCTAGCCCCATTACCCCTCTGCATATAATCCAGCTGGCAGGCAAGGCTGAGAAAATAGCCTAGCTAAAAATAACATTACTGGAAATCTTTAATGTACATACAAAAGATTGTTGTAAAACAAAACAAAATAAAAAGCGAGCAATACGTTGTCATTTTTTTAAATTTATTTATTTATTGTTGGAGAGGGAGAAAGAGAAGGAGAGAAACATCAATGTGTGGTTGCCTCTTGCACGCCCCCACTGGGGACCTGGACCACAACCCAGGCATATGCCCAGACTGGGAATTGAACCGGTGACCCTTTGGTTCACAGGTTGGTGCTCAATCCGCTGAGCCACACCAGCTAGGGCAATACATTGTCACTTTAAAAAACGGTTTTGCAGCAGATGATGTGAAGTGATTAACTCTGTGTTGGTTGGTATGGATCCAATGGATCAAAGTTTCCCACTGGAGATTAACACTTGCAAGAATCCATATTATCGACTTACTGGTAACATCAAAACACTACATAAAATGCTTGAATTTAAACAGAATTTAACACTGTCAGAAGTCATACAGTGGTTTTGTTTTCCCTAATTCACAATTAAGTTATAAGAGCAGCGAGTGGTATACTGGGCTGTTCACGTTACTTGGTTGCAGAGCCAGAGAATTTGATGAGGTGTACAATTTTTCCCTCAAGGCTAAAAATGTAATTATGAAAACGTCCTGAACTGAAAAACCCTATTGTCAGCTGTTTCCAGGAAAGATAAAAGATCATTTAAAGGTAAAGGGATTATGGATAAGAGATACAAAATCAAGGTGAAACCGCCAGTACAAAGGGTGCACATTATAAACAAGAACTAAACATCAAAACATTTTATTATAATGAAAGAATAAGGCTTCCACTTTTCGCCAAGAACAGCACAAAATTATTTAATTCAGATCTCTGATTAGCTCTCTTGGGTGCTTGAAGATGAGTGGATATTGGATGTTATAAATCTCTCATTGGTGCTGCAGAAATGAGCCCTGAGGGTGCCTTAGTTTGTCAAACTGATGGTCTGGGAGAGGCATGATCCTGCACTCGGTCACCAAGGGACTCCTCTTCCTAGTTCACGGAAACTGCATACTTAATAATGTTTTCATTTCTTACTCCAAACCTACCTCTTTGTCCTCTCTGCAAGATGAAGATGTTAGAAGTGCCTTCACAGACTGCGGGAAAGCTCAAACAAGAGAGAATGGGCAATACACGTGAACCAGCTTTGTGTGGAGCAGAGTCCTGCACAGAGGGCACTATTACAAAGTGCCTTCTGTTGATAAAGCCTCTTTCAAAGCAGTTCTTACCTGATGCAATTCACAGCCATGAACTGAGACCCTAAGGTGTATCAGGCACTTCGCTAGATGTTGTGGACCTAAGACACAAAATCCCTATCCTCAGAAAGCTCACGGACTAGACTCGAGAAGAAAAAACAAACGTGTATCAGCAGATACTCTTGTCTGTGCTTAAAGAAAATGCAAAGGAAGCATACAGGAGAGGAATGTGTTACAAAGGACTTGGCATTTAAGCTGGAGAAATGAGAAGCCAGCTCCTGTTCTAGGACTCTAGACTTCTGCAACTTCCCCAAATACTTAAGGGATAACCTGAAATGATCATATTTGGCCTTCTTGTCCATCCTCTGATGGTAGACAGGAAAGAGATATTTTAATTTTTACACGAAGAAAGTGAGGCTTAGTAAAGATAAACAAAGTCATGCTGGTTAAGTGACTTGACCTCTGGGGCCCACAGTTTAACACCAGGGCAGCAAATGTGGTCTTCAGACTCCGGAAACCGCCACCATGGTGCGCGGCGGTTTATTTGGCGTTTGCAGCGATGGAAAAGGAGCATGGGCACTCAGTGGAATGAAAGCTTTTCAAACCAGACGCGTGTTTTGAAAAAAGAAGTTATGATTTTCAGAAAATCAGGTGGGTCGATCCAAACCAGTGTAACAAAGTAAATAAGTCAGCACGCATGTGTATGGTTTACATTCACGGACATTTGGATGTAAACCCCGTAGCTGTTCTGGGAAGATAAATGCTACAGGAATGTCAAATAAACTGGGTTTTATGTAACAGTTACCTTGGCCACGCCACTCCACGGAGAGTGTAAAAGTCCGTGCATGTTGGGTGGCCCAGGTGGATTTAAAAAAAGAAAAGGAATTTTTATTGCCCTCTTTCCAATCACACTGCATGCGCGCACACACACAGGCAGAAAATGCAGCATTAGCAACAACCCCACACGGTGAGTGTCTAGCAGCTATGGTCCTGCTATCAGGAAGGATTTCTCGAGTATTTCTGAAGGGCCTTCCAGAGCCGATTTAGCAACGCTCCCCTGCCAACGAGCGGCGGTCAAGGAGCTCCTCTCTCTGTGGGAGCTGGATGAAGGTGGGTGCACCTAGCACCTGCGGAGAGGAGGGAGGTGGGGGCCGGATGCCCACCGAAAACAAGCTGAATTCCAGAAACCAACATTAGTAGCCAACTGCAGAGAAATATTTTAAATAAATGCATTTATAAGACTGAATATCGTGTAGCCATTAAAAATTATGTTCCAATGAAAATTTTATTTTATGAGTCAATGTTCAAGATATAATGGGAAATTTAAAAAGCAGGCTACAAAACTGGTGATAATTTACTTAAATACACATGTATTAAGCATGTTTATATGTGCAATTTCATATAGATTTATGTATAGGCTATGTACATTATACATCATAAATTTAAATATGAAATATATTTAAGAAGACATTGAATACATGTACAGACATGGGCAAAAGTAGGCTTACAGTTGTTTGTATGGAAAATAATAAAATAAGTAATAAATAATAATATAAGAATAACTGGTTTACACACTCACAACTGTAAACCTCCTTTTGCCCACCCCTGTATAGGAAAAATAGACTCAGAAGGAATACACCGATATTAACCATCAGTTATTAGAAAATTCATCATTTAGTACTGTGAATGTTTCTTTGATAATAATAAACATCAGGAATAAATGTAAAGTTTCTTGGTTAACCATGAGAAATTGGAATTACATATTAACTTCTGCTTCCTCTCCAGTGTGCACAAAAGCAACATAAAGGGTTTTTTTGCTTTGTTTTTACTTTAAAGTCATAAACCCCGAAAGGCACAAACAACAAGGAGACAATAACAGTGGAACACTGGAAGTAACAAAGCAAATGACGGAGTGAAAACAGAATAGAAGACCTGTGCGAGCTCAAAGCAAGGCTGGCACTGGGGAGAGCAAAGAGGTGACATGGTTTACATCTGAAAACCCACAAAGCCTCAGACATTGGTGGTGATAGAATGGAAGGCTGTTTAAGAAGCAGGTAGACACCCCACCACACACACACAATGCTCACTCCACCATCTAACCAGCCAGGCAACTAGCTTTTGTCCACCTGGGAGAAGATGGCAGTTTATTCTCTGGAACGGGGGAAACAGAGGGTCTGTGCAATGGAGACACCAAGAAGAGGTGGACGGCATATTGGAAAAGAAAGAAATAAAAGTGTACAAACTGAATATTGACACTGTTCAGTCTTTCCACTGTGGATCCTGAAATGCTGGCAGCAGACTTACATCTTTCATGCAGGAAATAGGGGGAGTTTTCCTAGGGAATTTGAAATTTTAAAAAAGCAAAAGGACATAAAAGTATTGACATCAGAGGATCTCCAAAGAAATAGCTTAGCTTATTTTAAACTAGGGTGAAGCCCAAGTTTATGTGAGGCTTGTGCCCAGACTTTCCAACCAGTCTTACAGGGCTCCCTTCTGAACACATAAGCAGGCAGCAAAGAATCACCAGCTTTTGTAGGACCAGGCATGAGCAGATAGTGGAAACGTTCTGAAATATAACCAGCTTTCTGAATCAGAGGTTGTGGGGTATAACAAAGGACCAAAACAAAAACTTACAGAGATTACAAGTCAGTGAAAGTGTAAAGTCTGGCAACAATGCTAAGAACAGAATGAATAGAAAAATTCCTTAAAGTTCAAGAATAAGGAGAAAGCTTTCCACCCCCCCCAAAAAAAAATCAGGAGATGCAAGAATGAGGCTTGTCATTAGGTTATGATACAAGGATGGTTTATCAGAAAGGGAGTGGTCCAGCAGGACATATCAGGAAATACAACTGAAAGTGGCTCATGCATTAGTTGCATTTTCTTGTATAACAAGGCAGCCTAGTTCCAATGCATCGCGATGGTTTGGGGAAGCCTTGTTCTTCTCTCTGTTGAATTAGAAATATCATGTGCCTTTGTCCTTATGATTTTTTACCTCATTGTTGAAAGATGGCTATTAACTTTCCAGTTCTAGATAGGAATAAGGGGAAGGGTGAAGAGGGAAAACAAAAACAAACAAACAAAAATAAATTTTAAAAAACATGCTTGGGAACGTATCCCATGTAAGAATTCACCCACAAACCCTACTTGGTGACTTCTGCTTATATTATCAGTCAGAATTGTGCTACACGGCCCTTTTTAGCTCCAAGGGATATGTAAGCTTTTGTTTGTTTAAGCTCAACCTCACTAGTCTGAAAAACATTAAATTCTAGTTGTAAGAAAGAAAGAGAGAATCTATATTTGATGGGGAAATAGCAGCAAAAAACATGGGTGATTTTTTAAAAGTCAAAATGTTTTATTAATAGGCTTAAATTTTAATTCATTGGCAATAAATGAAATGCACACCATAAAGGAGGCTCGTGAGCTTACAAGCATTCTGGGTTGTTTCGTGGGTGTGTGGCAATGACCCCTGCAGAGGGGGACCAAACAAAGGAAATTTGGGGCTGATAGAAAAGCAGAAAATGAGCAGCTGTCTTCTTCACTTTTCAGGTAACTGTTTTCAGATGCTCTAGAATTTTTATATAAGAAAATTTGCATTATACTATCAATATTGTAGTCTTTGACAGTAACTCAGAATGTATTTTTTTCTTTTTACTTGGTGAGTCTAAGGGAATACACAGAAGCCTGACAATAAACTATCACAGGATCAATAAAAACTAAAAGTTAAATATAAAAATTGCCTTTCCATTGCATAAAAATGTAATTTTACCAGTCCAATGTATATATCACTTGAAAAAATGTAGTTGCAAAACACAATCTCTTTTGTGCTTCATTTTTTTTGAATTTTACAATTCAAAGTTAAGAGCGAGAGGCATATATAAATTGGTTCCTTCTTTTATATCTCAAGAAGTCTCACTTCTTTTTCATTGTCACTGCTCTGACCATACAGTGTTCACCCCCAAAGGGGACTGTAGCAATGCAAAAGTGGTATAATTAACAAAGTTCTTCTCTCATTGCTTTTCTCGCAGAAAGCTGGAAGCATAGAAACTAATTGCAATAGCAGATACATTTAAAACGAAGTGAAGACCTTATTAAGAATAAGAACTCTTAGAAGTAAGTACTATAGATTGCCTTAAATGAAAGTACAATATCCATGAATTGAATGTTATTCAGATAATAAATTAATAGGATGAAACATGCACCTGCATTTGTTAAAGGGGAAAAACTTCGTAATAGAGATGTGTAGCATAATCCAACATTCAGTTATCAAACAGTTTGAATTATCTGTCCATTAATAAATATGACACATGAAAAATAGTTGTTCTTGAATCACAAAAATTATTTATTTTAAATATTATAAAAGGAGACTACAATAAAAGGTCCTTCTTTCTTTCCTTCTTCCCTTCTTTCCTACCTCCCTCCTTCCCTTCCTCCCTCCCTCCCTCCCTCCCTTTCTCCCTTCCTCCCTTCCTTCCTCCCTCCCTCCCTTCCTTCCTTCCTTCCTTCCTTCCTTCCTTCCTTCCTTCCTTCCTTCTTTCCTTCCTTTCTTCCTCTTTCCTTTCTCCTTATTGTTTTAAGCCAGAAACTCCAAACCTTTCGGGGTTATAGTGATGATGTTTTTCTTAGTAAAGTCAGAATTTCCAAGTAAAGGAGAATGGCATCCAACAGTGGCAGTCATTTTTAAAATGTGATCTATCTTCAGCGTCCTTGATGTACTGTTCCTGGCTGAAGAATTGCCTTAAAACTCCAACACGAAACAGTTCATGCTGCCTAACATTATAGTTGAATGAAGGACTGACTTGCCTGTTGGGTTTTTCACTTAGCAACAACAGTCAGCTTTTTAGCAAACTTCAGCTATCCAATGTTTGTTCTTTTACCTCTTGTTACTTCTTTCATAATAACCATTGGATATTGACGATGTCTGATGCTGCAGAACTCAAAAGCACGGAAACAGACATCTGTTGGTTATAATGGGGTGAAAAGCAAGGTGACAAGAAAGATGACTGCTGAAAGCTTCTATAAAACTCTGTTATTCTTTCACATCTTTTATATAGAAGACTTTCCCAGGTAATGTGCTATGCCCTTTCCACAGACTAGGAACATATGAATTTTAATAGCCCAGATAATATTGTGCCAGGTATCCCAAATAAGATCTTTTACCCAATTTATTGTATAGCTTTGTTTCATGGGTCCATGAAAAGGAAAACACATTTATAAAAATCATTATAATGAGACATTTTAATGCAAATTAAAATAGTTAAATTTAGGTAAACAGAATTAATTAAACTCTTCATTTGCTTTGTATTGATATGAAGTGTCTGTCATGTTTCAAATACTGTCTAGATTCTAAATTATAAAGATAAGATGGTCTACATCCTGCAGAGAGCTCATTATCTTCTAGAAAAGAAAGATATATAAATAAATACTTGCAAGAGTGTGAAAATGGAGGGTACAGAAGTGGGCATGGTTAAATTTGGCCATTACTAAATATTCATATACCAACTTTAATGTTAATAAGCCAGAGCTCCAACAGGTTAGTTCATATTTGCAATATTATACAGCTGACAAGTAAGTGATAGACTCAAACTTGGATGTGAAGCCAATCCCAGTGACTTTTTCCCTTTAACAAATTTTGACTTTTTTCCATCCTCATTATACATTCAGTAAATAACACTGGTAGCAACTGTCAGGAGAAACTCACTGTGATGTTAGGCAAAGGAAATAGTATAAGCATGTGTCATTTAGTTATCCCTCACATAGGTATAGCCTAGTGCTTAAATTCCTTGACCTTATAGTCAGACTGTCTAATTTCAGATTTCAGTATTTTTTTATACGTATGATCTGGAGAAAACTTAATTTTACCCTCTGTGGTCATCAAAGGCAACATGGGAATCTATCACACAGAGTGATTAAGAGAAGGACATGAAATTACATTGTGCTTATGCTTATCTCCTAGCAAGTGCTCAGTAAAGGCTAGCACCATTCGCTGTGAAATTTATATGCGTATATAGCATCCCGGCATCTTGACATGATTATGCCAACCACGTGTATAGAGGTAAGAGTCATCAAAATGAATGGCAAATTAAGGACTAGGAGAAGCATCTTGTGATAAGAGGAAGTGCATGAGTCTAGACAGGAAGTGTTTATCACCCTGAAAGCCAGTCTACGGTGTTGGCTAAATAACTGTCAACAACAGAAGCACTTTTAGAATAAATTGAGATGAAGTACATATCACCTGATTCTATGAATATCACTCCCATTAGTATTCTAATTGGTTTTTTCAAATACCTTTTTTTAAAAAATGGTTGAGACTGTGCTTTTGACAAAAGCTTTTAAAGGATTACTAAAACTGGAACAATTAGAACTTATTCTTATGATTAAAATTGAAAAGAAAAAGGAAGAAAAGGGCACAAAATAGTAATAAACACAATTTGTTGTCATTAAATTGTTTGTGGTAGTGAATCTTTTAGTTAATTTACATGTGATTTTCTCTTCTAACTTTTGTTTTTATTTACTTATAAAAGATTATTATTTGAGCTGACATTTTTGTCTCTGATTTATAAACAAAAGGTAACGCGTATATTGAAAAGTAGAAAAAAATTACACATTTTCTCCTAGAGTCAAATTTAAATTTAAAAATAATATGCTGCTTAACATTAGCATTTGGAAATGAATAATAGGTAGCCACAGGCAAGGCATATTGTCAAATAAATACTTTCAGATAAATTAAACGTTGAAAAGGCTAAATGTTTCCAATGTAAATTATATATACATTATTTAGAATACAATTGTTAGACACTGATCAGACCAAAAAACTTAATTAGCAAAATAGGGGAGAATTTTTGCTACAAATATATAAGGGGTATTTTAAATAAAGAAATCAAAAACTTAAAAAATAGTGTTGCTTAGTAAAACTTCCTACTGTTGAACTTGAATTGGAAGAAACATATTTTATGAGGTGTGGACCAAAATGGAAAGACTAGAGCCCGATACCAAATATTTCCTTCCTTTCCCCTTTTCTTAAAAGTTAAATCAAAGTACAAGCAGATGTTAATGACCACTGTAGAAAGTCCTCATGCAGTGATACCAGAATGCCATTAGGTCCATGTCCATCTGAAAGTCCCAGTGTTCACACACGCTCACGTGAGACGTCCATAAATTTATGAAATGTTTATGTTTATACAATGCACTGTGATATATTTTTATCATGTTAATTGTTTCTTTTGTTTGTATTTCTTCTGTGTGTGTGTGTGTGTGTGTTGATAGTGAGTAGAACACAGCTGGAAGCAGTAAACTATTTTTGGAATAGGACCCATTTTTAATTTAAATGTGGGCTTTATAGATGAGAATAAGAAGCCCTGATTGCAGTTAATTCCAGCAAATTCAAAAAGAGCCCACGGGGAAAACTGGTAACGAAGAAAAGCAATCAAGTGTGCGACAATATTGATCTTCAGACACAAAGCTGAATAGATAATAAAATACAGTTGGAAAAAACCCATTTATTTTTATTATGAGGATAAAGCAGATGCCAGTTTAAGCACAAGAATAAAATTTTTTTAAAAATTATTGAATATTACAGCTGATACTGACAGCATTGGATATACATAACTCTCCACGGTTTGTAATCGCTCCTGTCCTCAGGCAAAGAACTAACCCAGAGCTGGCACTGAGTCACTTTCATCTGACAGCATCTCACACGTTAAATATTTAGGTTTCAATGAGCAAAGAAAAGGGATGAAATCCCACAGTTTCTGGGGATGCACGCACAGGGCATTTGTCAGACTATGCACACAGCATGTTCACAAAGCCTTCTTCCACCCCCTGTAAAACTCTGATCTTTCATGGACAGAACATCTCCTGAGCAGAGTTTATGAATTAGGCCAAAACAATGACTTGAAATAAATGTTGCCTTGACTCCTAAACAGAAATATTACTTTCAGGATTAGTTTTTACAGCAGAATTTCTGTCAAATAATAGCAGGTTGTTTAGTATAGAAGGGTGTTGGCAGTTCTGTCTGTAGGTCCTCATGGTATTAGAAGTGGGACTAGCTCACTTAGAATAAACACAAGGAGTTCTCAAATTATTGGGAATGAGGTGGGAATGATTCCAAGAAGAAAGTACTGAACTTATTGCGCCTAGAGAATACAAGCATATCCTTCCTTCCTTCTTTCTTTCCCCCCTCCCTCCCTTTCCTCACTCATTCATTCATTCAGCAAAATTGAGATGGAGCAAAACCAGGTTCTAACACAAAAGAACAGAAGTCAGGTAGATCCTAGGCCATTTTTGGAGAGGGACTACTCTTCTATCTTCTTCACCTATTACTAGACTTATTTTCACACTGCTTCCTCTTATAACTGGCTGTAAAAGAAAGGTGGCCACATACTAAATCTGACAAGCTTGGGGGAGGCCTGCATGGTGGGCCTTACACCTCAGAGACCAAAAGTAAGCACACAGGATGGCCTGACTATAAACATTTCTAATTAAAAGTGGGTCATGGTGGGTAGTCACATCCTAGGCTTGTACCTTCCTTGACAAAGGTCAATCTTTACCTTAAGTAAGCTTGTCTGTTGTCTTTTTGCTTCTAGATGACATACTTCTGAAATGTCAAAGTGATCTCTTTTCCAGACCCTTCAAGCAGACCCACAGCTCCAGAGCAGGAAAGCCTCATCTTACTTTGTTCCCTGAATACATCTCTACCTGTCGTAAATGTTAGTTATTAACTACCCAGAACTGTAAAAGGAAAAAAAGGATGTGTTTCTCCATGTTACTTTTTATCCATCCCCAGAGATTTCCTGGCTTGGCTTTCTCCCACCTCCCTGCTCACCAACGGAGTTCATGTAACCTTACATCTTCTGCTTTTGACTCTGAGGTGTAAAATAAGCTGCAAAACTGCCATTTTCCAGAGCGTTTTCTCAATTTGCTGAGATTTTGCTTCCCAGCAATTGGCATCAGTTTGGCTCAAATAAACTCCTAAAAGTTCTCTACAGGTCTGGATATTTCTTCTGTCAACACGACCTTTCGTCAAACTCTTAAACATCCTGTCATCATAATACCTTGAATTTGCTGAATAGGATCACCTTTCAGAAAATGTGCCTGCCCCTTCTAATTACTTGTCCCAGTGCCAGCTATCATGGAGCTACCATTTTATTGGGGAGAGAAAGAGAGTGGATAAACCAACTTTTGAAACTAGAGGATTTCAGAGACTGGACCTGCTGCAACACCAATAAAAGTGAAATACGTGAGAGGAGTGGGTTTGGCAGACAGAGCTTAGTCGTCAGAAATGCCCACTCAGATGATGAGTGGAAGGTTGCCCTGGCCAAGGTCTGGGTGAACAGCTTTGTGCAGAGAGGAAACAGCAAGCGTAAAGGTTCTGAGGCCAGAACAAGCTTGGTATATCCGAGGAATAGAGAGAAAACCAGTATGGTCGAAGAGGAGCAAGCTATCAGAAAGTAGAAGGACTAAGGCAGGAGATCAGGTGGAAGACAGAGGCAAGAAACAGCAAGGGGACCTCAGGAGTCTAGTAAGAAGTTACGATTATAGATAAGGGCCATGAGAAGTCCTTGAAAGCAATGGATGCTTAAGTAATTAGCTGGGAATTTTGTAAATGAATATATTGTACTGAAAGCTGGTGAAACAAAAAGCCGTATCTTTTATATCCACCATTCATTTTTACATAAGTAAATTCATGTTTTAAAATACCTTTCCAAAAGGTAAGTAGCTTTCTCATTTTCAGAGATATTTTAACCTCTAATTTTCTCAAGTACGTGTTTTTATAATACCTTATTTTCTTTTATCATATCCATCATAACTATAGTTGTAACAAATTATTAATTTGAATAACTATCAGCTTATCTTCTTTCCTATTGACTATAAGCTCTGTGTGCAGATTAGATGGCTGAACTCTCAGTGGATAGCAAAGAGGCCAGGAAATATTTTCATTAAATAAATTAATATAATAATCATGTAACCTTCATTTACTTAACACCGTATAAATATTTTCCATATCATTAAGACTTCTCAACTCTATACTTTTTGTACAGTGGCAACGTTCTATGGTTGACTAATGAAAGTGTTACAAGTTTTAAGGACGTATTATTTTATATAAAAATATTTCTTTAACTTACATGGACATGTTCAAGCCCCTGAGCTGCTGTCTTGTCCCAGTGTAAATAATATTGAAATTGAGTTTTAAAAAAATCTCTCAATTTTTTGAGGAGCCTCCATACTGTTTTCCATAGTGGTTGGACCAGTTTACATTCCCACCAGCTACAAATGAGGGTTCCTTTTCCTTCACAGCCTCATTTATGCACTAAGGTCTGTGCACCCCTATGTTCATGGCAGCGTCATATATGGTGGCCAAAATGTGGAAACAACTTAAGGGCGCTTTGACAGATGATTGGATAAAGAGGATGTGGTGCATACATACAATGGGATATTACTCACCTATAAGAAAAGATGAAAAACTGCCATTTGCAACAACATTGATGAATCTTGTGAATATCAGGCTAAACAAAATAAGTCAGAAAAAGTAAAAAACCATATTATTTCATTCATATGTACTGTAGTACTGAAAACAACAAATGAACAAGCAAAACCAAACAAACAACCTCACAGACACAGACAATAGTATGGTGATCACCAGACGGAAGTGGCATGGGGGGTGGGTAGTAAAGGGTAAAGAGGGTTCAATATGTGGTGATGGAAGATGATCTCACTTTGGGGGGTGGGCACATACTGTGATAAACAAATGATGTCATAGAAATCTACACTTGAAACCTATATAATCTTATTAACCGATGTCATGCCAATAAATTTAATAAAGAACTTTAATTTTAAAAGTCTCTCCTAATCTGTTATAGATTGAATTATGAGCCCCTGGGAGATATGTTAAAGTACTAAATCCCAGTACCTTGGAATGTCCGTTTTTTGAAAATAGGACCATTGCAGATGTAATTAGTTAAAATAAGGTCATGAGTTTTAAAATAAGGTCAGAGGAGGATGGGCTCCTAATCCAATAAAACTGGCGTCCTTATAAAAAGGGTTGCAAGTAAAGAGAGAGAAACGCGCACAGGGAGAACTCCGTGTGAAGATGCAGTTATGGTAACTCAATACAAAGCACTATCCGAGGCTGGGAGAGAGTCCTGGAGCAGGTCTTTCTCTAACATCATGAGAGAAAGTGTGGCCTTACAGACACCTTGTTCTTGGGCCTCTAGCTTCCAGAACTATGATATGAGAAGTTTCTGTTGTTCTAAGCCACCTGCTTTGTGGTATTTGTTACGGCAGTCCTGGGAAACGCACACACAGTCACAGAGTCTTCGATGCTCTATTTCCCATGGATTACTGAGCAGAAACTGCACAGAGCCGCCCTACTCATAACTCAGGGACATTATTGTCACCCTTACCATGTTGGAGCTCAGGTCACGGAGAAGGGAGATGAAACTGCTGGGTTTCCAGGTCACATACAACATTCGCAGTTAAATTTGAATGTCGGATCATTATATAATATTTGGAAAGAGTATACTAAAGATCGCCATTTATCTGGAATTCAAGCTTAACTGGGCATCTTAGGTTACCGTGTGCTAAATCCGGCTGCCCTCAGAAGCGCCCTCCAGGAAGTGAACAGCGTCCTGGGGCAGGGTAAGGAGAGGCAGATGTGGGGTTCACTCTCTTGTGGGGGCTCATCCCCAGAGTGGACACTTAAGAAGAGTTAGCCAAGTAAAACGGAAGCAGTAAATGCTAACTCTCTGTTAGGTGCATTGACGAGAATTTGGAAAAGTCAGAAAAGACACCTGAGAATTGGAAGAACAAAAGGATTGCCAGAAGTTTGCTGAAAATAGGTGGCTAATGCCTCCTTGGAAGTGGAATCAACAAAAAGTTTAAAAAAATAAATAAATCCTCCTATCACCATTGCATGTCCTTTGTGACACTGTTTATTAATCCGGTGGAAATACTACTTTAAAGTGCCAGAGATTATGACTAAGAAAGTATATGTAGTTTCTATTGACTTAGTGGAAGGAGCTCGTGAAAGTTTTGTGGTGTGACCCAGAAATAAATTATTTTGAGAGTGCTAAAGAAATTACAGCAACATTTCTTGGCATTAATGTAAAAGCAGATGAATGTGTCCACTCTCATTTGATGTTTGTGATAGAAAGAAGGATGATGGAAGGACTCAAATTTAGACAAATTCATGAAGATTGCAAAAGAACACACAGAAATGGATCTGGCAGATGGAAAGCCCAGAAGCCCCAAATGAATTAGCCTGAGGAAAATTAATAGAGGATTTAAATTACGTCCCAAAAGGGCGAGACAGGAAAAATGAAGTTTATGCAAGGAATACAGCCAACAACAGGGAAGAAGGGAAAGCAGGTAAATTTGATAAAGGTGTTGAAAAGACCCAAAGAGAATTTTGACTCGAGATAGAATTACTTTCCTGAATTGCAAGACTCTGTACTTAGGATTCAATTACTTATCAATGTTAGGTCCAAATTTTAATCAGAATGATCCCGAACAATAACGTAGAGAGAACTCTTGCATCGATGTGGGAATAAATCTGAGTGAAGTGACTGATGCTGGAGAAATTTCGTTTGAAACATCATCGCTCCCGTTTCAATGGCAAAGACACTGGTGTTTTCCATAAAACAAGGAATCAAGGAACCTGAAGCTTATTTTCCGTTGAGAACCTATAGAACTGAAGCCAATGAATAAATCATTTAAGGCAATGAAAGGACTTGCTGGTGGGTGCATGAAGTGTCCTAGAGACGTGTGACTGTCAAAAATACCTTCTGAATACATGTGTGTTTAAGACGTGGAACCTCATCAAAGGACATGCTTGGGCCACTGCACACTCTACAGATGAGGGGCTGTCAGGATCCGGAATCCCTCTGCTAACACAGAAGAACGCATTGCACACCATGTCTGTGGGGACAGGGAAGCCTGTGCAGACTTGTATCAGAAAACACTAAAATAAGAGGAAAAGGGGAAGTGGGAAACACCGAAAAGCAGTAAATATATTTGCAAAAAGAAACAGAAGAAGAAGAAGCACCCAGCTGCCTTCTTCATTGCCATTCAATGTGCAAAGCAGTTTCCAACACGGTGGAAGAAGCCTGGTTACCATCAAAAGGGAAACAGAAGAACCACCAGGGGACCCTGGGACCCTTTCCTTACGGGAACAACACGAACAGTAAAAATATTCTAGATGCACCACATACATGTGTGCCTCTCTGCTTCCTTCTGGCGGTAGATAAAAACATCCTCTTCCATTTATCTTAATGCTGGTGTTTGTGAAAGCTACACACAAAAATCTTAAGTTTCTGGTGAATGAAAAGATCGGTGTTGGTGTGAATGTGTGAACACTTTGGCCAGGTCTCTTTGAGAGAAAAACTTCATCCCATAGTCACCTATTTTAATGTGTTATGTTGGGATTAGCCTCTGTCATAAATGACAGTTATCAGAAAACTGGAAATGGACCGCTTTGCAGTTCGGTCGCCTGTTCACCTGGCATGCCTGCCCGGTGCTGTGGAGGAGGCAGAAATGGAAACAATCAAACAAAACCACGGGACCTGCCTGGCTTCAGGCTCCAAGACCCAAACTCCCCAGTGGGCAATGAAGCAGGATCAGAAACATAAGACAAACAAACAAAAAAACCTGTAGTTTAAGATAAAGTGTGACTAAGTGCCATTCAGAGGAGCAGAGGGAAACGACTGTCGAGTTCTGAGAAAGCTCAGGTGGGAGCTGAGAAGCCGCCCACATTAGGACCACGTCTTCACAGGCTGCTCACAAGAATCCAGGTCTGTGGAAACGTGGGGAAGGACTTTCTTTCCAAGGTAAGAGGATAGAATATGAGCACAGTATGTCTTTAACACAAACAGGAAAATAAATACTTGGGAATATGAGTACATATTTTGGTGGGACCTCAGGATATGTAATATGCTGCACTGAAGTTCATGTACTTACTGCATTTGGCTTTCCCACGACAGTCTCCCCAGTGGTGAGGAATGGTGAACACCTACACCTAGAACACGTGAGTGATGGCCCAATACATCCTTTCCCCAACACAGCATTTTTTAATCCCAAACATTCGTGCAAGTGTTTCGCAATACTAAATATTATATTAAAGTTTGACTAAAATTCAAATAGGGTCATTAGTTACCAAGTACCCGATATTAGTTAGGCAAATCAAAACCACAGTGACGTACTGCCATGTAACCATATAACCACTAGAATGGTTATAATAAAATATACAGACAATAACAAGTGTTGGAAAGGATGTGGAAAAATTCAAACCTTCATACCTTGCAGGAGAACGTAAATTTCTGCAGCCCCTTTGGAAAATCAGTCTAGCAGTTCCTCAAATGATTAAATACAGAGTTATGACATGACCCAGCAATTCTGCTGGCATGTGTCTACACAAGAGAACTGAAAACATGTACCTATATAAACTCTTGAATACAAGTGCTCACAGCAGCCTTCTACTAATAGCCTAAGAGTATAAACAACCCAGTGTCCCTCAGCTGATCAATGGACAAACAAAATGTGGTTCACCTGCACAATGAAATATCATTTAGCCATAAAAAGGAATTAAGTATCATTTGCACGCTACAACCTGAATGAACCTTGAAAATGTAATGCTAAGCAAAGGAAGCCAGTCATAGAAGACCCCGTATTGTGTGATTACGTTTGTGTGAACAGTCCAGGATAGGCAAATCCATAAGGACGGAAAGTAGATTAGTGGTAACCTCGGGCCGGGGGATGGGAGGATCTCAAGGTGACAGCAAAACGTAGAGTTTCTTTTTAGGGCGATAAAAACCTTCTAAAATTGATTCCGGTGGTGGCTGAACGTCTCTGAATATACTAAAAATCATTGATTTGTGCATATTAAGTGGGTGATTATGTGGTATATAATTATATCTCAATAAATCTGTTCCAAGAAAATTAATTTTGTAATGGTTTGCTTCTTTTTTCAATTCTGTAGTAACACATACTGAGTTCAGAGGCAACTAAAGAAAAATACTCATTTGCCCTATCTTCTTACTTGAGGTTATGAGTTCGTTTGAAATATGAAATATGCCTTCCAGGCTTTTACTGTGCTTACACAGTATAATGTGTACACATAAGTGTTTATTGTATATACATTCATGCAACCTTGTTTTTTTAAAAAAGAACATTAAATATTACCAGTATTTGTCTACATTTTGCAAAATAACATTTCTGATTTCCTGTCAGAATACCGATGGCCCCCTTCCTCAGTCGAGATGCATCTTCTGTACCACTGCAACACAAGTAGCACCCGTGACCGCATGTGAGAAGCGTTTACCTACTCGAACTTGGCTGTCCTTCCGGAGGCACTGTTCACAGCTGTCATGCAGGGCCCCATGAGAAGGGATGGGTGGGAGGAGCGGGGAGAATCTCTGATGGGGATAGAGGAAGTTAAGGTGTCCTCCCGCACCTGTCTCCTCTCCCCGTTCAGGGTTCCCGCTATCACCGGCCATCACTGAGTCTGCTGCCCTGTCCCTGCCCATCGGTAGCAATGGCGCAGACAGTCCCCCTGGAAACCGTCCTCCACTCACATTTACCCATGGTATCAGCCCTCCTTTATTGGCAGCTACAGTTTTCCAAGAGCAAAACAACATGTTTTGCTCACGGAGTCTCCATAATCGTTGTATAAGTTCGACATCAACCTCCCTCCCTCTAGGTCCCAGGACTGAGACATGGGAGGGGAAAGTGCATGTTCGTGGGCTAACTTGTCAGTAGCCAAAGCCCCCTTATTGTGATTAATTCCTACCTGATGTGATATTTTGAGAATTAATAGCATCTACCAAGAGGCAAGCAGGAGATATTCAGGAAAGTAATCATTTTTTTTAATTCTTATTCTCAAGATCATAGAGTTACTCAATGTCAGAATCAGGACTGGGACACAGTACTTTACCTACACATTTAACATCATTTTCACTCTAATGTTGAACTTCTGATGAGCATTAAAGGTATTCCAAAGTGATTTTCAAAGAGGGTATTTTGAACATATTTTAGTATAATAATTTTATTAGAGGAAGAGTGAAAAGATGTATTATCGTGGCATACTTGGCCCTTTTTCAAAATACTTTATGTTTTATCTTAGCATACCCACTTTGTGAGCAGAGTATATATTTAATAAAGTAAAATGTTCAGTCTATAATATTACTCCACATTTTTCTTTTTATATGCATTCATTTTTTTTGCAGGTATGACAAACTATCTTTGGGTTTTTAGATAAGATTACAACTATAACTTTTAAAACCTACATTTTTGTTGAGTCCAGGCCATAAAAATACATCAGAGGAATAGAGAACCTAGCCATTTAATCACCCAGATTATCAGTACTTCTATAAAAAGCTTTTAAATGGCAAGAAGATAAAAATGTTAAGTGTGGATAGTAATTACTTGCCTTTATCTCTTGTGCCAGGTTTCAAACCTTACCATATGGGTGTTTGTGCAAGATTAAATAGCTATTCAAGTGTGTAATGAGGTGCAGATACTAAACCAAACCAAAAGCTATAGCATGGACCAAATCAGGAGATCAATTCTGCAGAAATGGAAGATGCAAGAGTTGATTGATAGATCTTCATGATTCAACTCATCTAAGTAATTTGTGGGCTATTTAACAAAATAAAGAAAACCCTTTTTTTTTCACAATTCTTCACAGGTAACAAAATACTATGGAGGAAAGTTGTGAAGAAATTCGGGACACAAAAAAAATAGACTGCCATCTGAAAATACCCTGTAAAACTGGAGTACCTGAATCATTTGGTTTGCTCAGGACAGTCCAGTTTAAGCATTAATAATAAATATCACCCACCCCAACCTTTTGCTTGGAAATCACCCAGTTTGGTTGACAAATTATATAATAATCCTATGTAGAGTAATTTTTGTAGGTATTGTCAGAGTCATCTCAAAAAACACTTAGGCATGAAACTTGCCTGCACACTAAGTCACTACAGGTGACAGCCAGAAAAGATACTTGAGGAGAGAATCATCTGGCTGATACTTTAATCTTACATCATGATGGGTGAGAACAAAGACCTAGACAATCTGAGCTGTAATCTGGAAGATGTAATATTGGGGGGGGGGTGTATGTCAGAGAGAGAGAGAGACAGAGAGTGAGTCAGCAGTTTTGTTCCTTTGAAGCAGATTCTATTCTCCCTTCACTCTGACCCTTGAAAAATACAGAATAGTAAATATATCAAGACTAAAGTTAAGTTGTAATAAAATCAAAATATTTTTGGAGCAAATTTTGAATTTTTCCGGAAACCCTGAAAAAGAGAAGAGATAAATGTTTTAGTTGCTAAATATTTCCAAGATATATTGTTAAATGGCAAAAGCATAGAGGAAAACATATATTCCATATTTTAAAGACTTACTCAGTATTTTGGCATGTTGTGCAAAGTCCGAGGGACAGCATTATTACCAGTCATGACAGTGTTGTGAATTGGGTAATTGTTCCTGTGTGCTGTAAATGTGATCGTCCGCTCCACGCGCCCTCTTTCTGTCTCTGCCCATCACCCCTGTCACAATAGGGGCCTCTTTTTCAATCTGAATCCTGAAATGAGAAAACGTGCCGAGCCAGCAGCCTGAGGTGATGTCGATAAGAAATCAATGGGGAGTTTCTGTTACAACAAAAGGTGACCAGTACAAGTGGTCACAGGTGAAGGGTGGGATTGATAAAGTTTTCTTTCTTCTCATTTCTGTAACAAAAGACTGTCTTAAAACAGGTACTTTGTGGATGATGATGATGATGATGATAAAGATGTATAACAACAACAAAATACAAACTTTTCATTTATTCTTCTCTCATACTTTCCTAATTTCCAGTCCCAAAGGAGACGCTAACAACACCACCAAACCACCAAGAGGTACGTGATGCAAAGTGATCTCCTGAGGTTTCCTTCAACACTGAGTTATGGTTTTTATTGTGAAAAAAATTAGATATATACTATCAGAGAAGCACCTTTTGAGTTTGTGTTTGAGATAAAGGCCACCGATATTTGTGTTAGTCTACATTAGCATCTCAAGTTCTTTTTAAAATCTGAGCAAATCAAAAGGAATTTTCAGACCAAATCAGGAGATTTTTGTCCATCTTGTGTCATGCTAAAAAACACAAGTGGGTTGAAAAGGAATCAAGTCATTCAAACATAAATCACTGTATAATTAAATCAGTTTGCAATTCATTTGAAAATATAAACTAGTCACGGTGACCAGGTCAATCTGCTCTAAGGTACAGCTTACAGAGACATAAACATGGTTTCTTTTTATGAATCTTGGAATATTTCTATTTACAAAGATTATGAAATGTGTGCCATCCTTTCTACCTAGTCTCTTTCCAGATAACCTCTTTCAATCCCATCATTTTAAAACCTTATACATGCTGAGAATGTTGATCAAAGTTTTAATCTAACCCCGAAATACTCTTTGAAGATACAGACTTCTTGAAATCCAACTGCTTTCTTGAAACATGTTGTAGGCAACTGAATCAGTTATATCCAGAAGAAAACATCTGACTTTCTCTAGCATTTCTAATTCAATAGATGTGTTATCATTAAGCAGCCACAAAAAAAAAAAAAAATGTGGTCCCATACATGGAAGAATACAGGAAATTAAAATGAATCTTTAAAATTAAATGGAGAAGATATTTACACGGCTTGGGATACCATCAGGTTCAAATTTATATAACATGCCTCCCAGACAACTTCTTTTCACTGGGATCTTAAACTTTCCTCAGTAAGTTATCATTCCACAGAAGAAAGATTAAGAACTAGATTAAAAGATTTAAAAGAATCAAAGCCAAAGTATCAATACTTTGCATTATAAAGAATCCCTGTATATTTTGCATTTTATGTAATTTTGACATTTAGGATTGCTTAGCCAATTAAAATGAAAGTTTATTAACTCCTATTTATAAGGTATAAATGCATAATTAATTGAGATTTATGGCTTTCAATATCATCTATATGCCAGCAACTTACAGTTGCATATTTTCACATATAATTTCTGTCCAATTTCTTAGTATCATTTCCATTAGGTTGTCCAAACGAAATCTCATGTGTAAAGTATCCAAAAATTAGTTCTGGATTTTTCTCCCCAAACTTGTTCCATCTGCACTTCCCCATTTCTGTTGATAAGTCCAGGCCTTGCAGTTGCACATACTATAATTCCTCGGAGTCCACCCTGACTCTTCTAGATCCCTCCCCACACCAGCGCGTCAGGGAGGGGATCCTGCTGACCCGGAGCGCACGAGGTGTTTCACATCTGACGTCATTCACTTCTACCCCCAGCACCGCTGCCTCCCTTACTGCTTCTTCCCTTGTTCCCCAACAACCTGGTCTCGACACAGCAGCCAAGAGAAAGCAGTTATGACTGAACCAGATCCTCTATTTCTCTCAGAATAAAAGCCCGAGTCCAACAAAGCCCCGCAAATTATCCCTCCCCCATTACCTAGCTGCCATAACCTTCTACTGCTCAGCCTCTCAGAGGTCAGCTCATCCTGCCCTTTGAGACTTTTGTGCTGCCCAGGGGGCCCCTTGCCCCCACACATTTCTTCACCATTTTCCCAATTTTTGATCAAATATCACCATCTCAATGAGACTCGACCTGACCATTCCATTTAAAATTGCAGTTCATCCTAAACTCCCAATTTCTCTTACCATGTTCCATTCTTCTCTCCTTTCATAGCATATATAACACCTCAAATTTTATCATATAATTTACTTGCTTATGATATTTATCATTTGTGTTTATTGAAAATAAACACCTCCTGTTGGAATATAAGTTCCATGAGTACAGTGCAGGGGCATTTGCTGATGTGCCCTAAGTACTCAGAACAGTGCCCAACACAGAGCAGTCACTTGAAATGTACTTGTCACTGTTGACTTGTGACTTTCAGAAAAAATCACACTAAATTTATGATAATAGCACACATGAGTAATATTCCAAGAATGTAAGATTTTTCTTCTCCCAAACCAGGCCACTGTTAACTTGCAACTTTTAAGTTAGGGTGTTGTCTGACTCACACACTAATTAATTTCTTCCAAATGTAGAAAAGAACAAATTTCATTATTGGTAGCATAATGCACTTTGACAGAATTTGTGTTTAAATTTAATCATATAGTTTATAGTCATTCTAGATTTTGCATTGGGTTAAGGAGCAGATTCTTTATATTTCCAATTTGTTTTCTCCATTGCAGTCAGTGTGCCTTCAAAAGTCACCTTTGAATGTGACATGCAGTGTTGAAAATGTAAAACCTATCTTGGCACCTTTCTGCTTCAGGAAGAGGCCAGTGCTCCTCAGACTGACCAGCGAAGTCTTTCCTAAGCAAGTTTCTGCTTATTTTTTAGGCTTCTCTTTTGACACAATCCCCTCTCACTAGACTCCAACTGTACCTAAATTTGTTATTCTTTTCTTTGCCTTTAGGCTTTTAAATTTGTTACTTTCTTTGCATAAAGCATTTCACTCTATTAATGCCCACTCAACCCTCTGGTCATATCCTAAATTTGTACTTCACTTTCTTCTGAAAAAAACTTTCTTAATCCAAGGGCTGAGTAAATGTCATCTGGGTTCTCACGACCAGGTTAGGGGGGCTTGTGTTTGCCCCCCTAACACTATGCTCTCCAACCAGGTTCTAACATAATCCAGGGACATAGGGGGTCCTATGCAAACCTTTGCTGAATAAATACACGAATCCTCCCCCTAAAAAAAGAAGCCAGTGAAACTGACCTGCAATTTACCTCTCTTCATCACTTGTTCTTTGTTGTGATCTGTAACTGGGCTGAAATGTCACTGTGTGACACTAGTATGACAATCCTCCTTTGTCCATGATGGAATAATTTTCAAAATACACATGCTCTAGAAGTTATCCCACTAGAAGTTTTTATTATGGCTTTGGAGCTGCTTCCTTAGGTAATTTCCTTACTCTTGTAGGATTACTGACACGTTACAGGAAATTGTGGTAAAGATTTAACTCCGAGATGATTTTATTTTACTTTATGGATTCTTTGGTCCTTTATAGACTACCTTTTATTTATTTTTTTTTATGAGCTCACTCTGCTTCATCTTCAGTCCTCAAGTTCAATGGCCAAGGTAATGTAACGGCATGAGTACTGAAGGTGACTTCTGCTCCGAAGACGTCCATTCCTACACAGCATACCTCCAGTGCTGAGGGACACGCCTCGGTGCCTTCCCCTGAGTAATCAGCTAACAGAGAAATTCCCAATGCTTTCTGATGGCTTTCCTGAATGGCTTTTTCTTTACTTTCCATTCATGCTTTCTGATCTAATTAGTATAATGAGCCTGGGACACACAATAAACAAAAGAAACACACAAAAAAAATCTTCCAAAATTCCATTTCAATGGCTTGCCTTTCATAGGCTTTAGAGTTCGAAGTTTTCAGCTGTCTTCACAGCTCATAACCTTTAATCCTCACATCACTCTCAGCGTCCTCATCAATGATAGCTCTGTCTATTGAGAAGTAGCAACGGTTGTGGGAACATAGAAGTAAGTTGTCCCATTCATTTTCATTAGTAAACTCAGGAGACACTAACTTCACTAAAATCACCGAGAGCGCTCCTGCTGTGTCTGAATGATTTATTATTAGACATCACATTTCTTTTCAAAATACGGTTAAAAGAACTCAAGAAAATCATGTGATTGTTTTACCTGAAACGTTTTGTAATTGAATCACCTGTGCACTAAAGCTGCTGACTAGACTCTGGACGGAATAATGCAACAGGCTTTGTGTGACTGCAGGTGAAGGGGAAAAAGAAAATAGCAAGACCTGTGTGTAGCATTTAGTTCCCATGAAGGTGGCCACAGAAGAGAAAGTGTGTATTTCAAAAGGACCACTTGCCATACCTAAAAGAGAGGGGAGTGGGGAGTGGTTGTTACTAAAAAGCAAGTAAAATTTTCAGGAAATATACCACCACTAAGGGGCAAACATTATAATTTAGAAATAGAATGACTAAATCCGTAGGCTGTGGTGCTAGGCTAAATGGCCTTCTGTGCCTCTGAGGAGCCTTGAGGAGCTAATTTCCTAGAAACGATAGTCAAGGCCTTCCACGCTGGACCTTTCACGGCTCGTAACCTGCACTGCCAGACCAGGCAGCCTGTGCCAGTCCATGACCTGCACTTATGAAACAAGGCGTTAGGTCAGTGTTTCCAGTCCCAGCTATGCTTTAGGATCACCAAGAGAGCTTTTAAAAGTTATGCCCAAGACCCAGTACAGACTGATGAAATCAGAGTCTTTAGGAGTGGAGCTTTCCAATGTGTGTTCTGAGAAGGCCAGCTCTCACCAAACCGCACTGCTTACCTTTCTCCAATCAAAGAATCTTTCCCCTCGCCCTTTGCTCATATTATTCGCTCGATCTGTTTTTATGAAGCTTCCACTTTGTTTTTCAAACACCATTGCTTTCCTAAAGCAATCCTTACATTCTTCCAACTTTTCCTAAAATTCACTCTTAGATTAAGCCATGGCAGCTGAGAACTGGGAACGTAAACTCAACTGAACAAGCCTTCTGTGGGCCTGTGGCATGTCAGCATCCAGGCTGTGATGTGTCAGCATCAGCCTGTTTGTTCTTAAAAGAAAGAACCCTGTCAAATTCATCCTTTTGATGACCCTTTCACTAACAGTGAAGCTCTTTTCAAGGATGTGGGACATATATCACGATTTCTTCTTCCTGGTAAATTTCCAGGAGTGATTTCTTCTAATTCTTGATTCTGAAAGAAGTGACATGTGAGAAGTACAAACTTCCAGCTCTAAAATGAATAAGTCATGGGGATGTAATGTACAGTGTCAGGAAAATAGTCAATAATGTCCTAACTTTGTGGGGTGACAGTGGTTACTAGACTCATCATGGTGACCACTTTGTAAGGCACATAAATGTGGAGTCACTGTGTTGTACACATGAAACTACATAATATTGAATGTCAACTATAATTTAGAAAAATAAAAGCACTCGGAATAGTTGAAACAAATGACAAAATGAATGTCACTTCTTGTGAGTGACAGGGATTCTTTGCATCTTGTGGAAGCTAGAAATCATGTAACTGATCAATTTGCTCTTTATAAGTTTGCCATTGGAATGTTTAACACTAGCTGGTGCCCTATACATGGAAGATGTAGTCATTATTATACATATGTCTTCATATTATATCAGTTTTGTTCAATATTTCCAACTCATATATTTTACTATTTGTTTAGCTCAAGTTTACTTGTTATCTTGATGTATATTTCTTCTACTCATGTATTTCTTCTACATATGTCACTTATAGAAACAATATGATGCACAAGTTAGATGAAAAACTTCCTTTATGTTATTCCCAATTATTTATACCATAATTAGCCCCTAAACTATACTTCTGTAGTTTTCCTCTTTTTATCCAAATTGAAGCCTTAACTTTATTCTACTTATATATTTATTTTTAACTCCTCTAGATTCTAAGCATCTTGAGGACAAGGAGCACACCATATTGATTTGAGTAAAACCCATGAAATTAACAAAGAAAAACTGATCAATAAATGTTACTGTTGGCTCTTAAGAGTACTGAGTACTCAGTAAAACTTGATATGCATTCCAAATCTGTCATATACCAACTGGAGACCATAAGCAAGTCAGTAAACCTGTAAGGCCTCATTCTTTTAATCATAAAGTAGGGAAAATTGAAGATACTGATTAGCTCACAGGATATTCAAGATGATGAAATAATATTTGTTGAATAACATTTCAAATGACAAGTATGACCCAAATGCTAAACAAAGAAAAAGTCTCATCTGTGATATCCATTATATATATATATATGATATATAAATCCACATTTTATATAATAATACACACACGCTCACACACACACACACACACACACCCTGGGAGTCTAGGACTTGGACAATGCTCCATGTGCTCAAGAAAGTGTCCTGGGAAGGGATGACGGAGAAGGCAAAGAGAGCTGTTAAGAAGCTATCAGCTTAAGGCAATCTTATGTAGTGGTACAGTGATATTGGGATAGAAAGTTATTTTTGTTTGTATTAAATTTATTATACATATGGCTCCATTTGTCTCCTTGGGAGCAGCTTATCTGTATAAGTAATTAAAATATGTTCAACCAAAATACTTTATCCTATCACTTTATTGACTATATTAGCAGTCTTAGAAACTAAAAATGTTGTTACAGCTGAACTCCAACACTTTGATAAGAAAACATGTTTAACTCCTAAAGCTCCAGATCAGAAATTAAGGATTAAGAGATCCTCAAAATCTCCCTCAAAGAAACCGTCATGTACCAGCCCTCAATTTCTCCTTGTAGCAATAAAACTTGCTGACATGGAGTCAGCACAAATCACTTGCTCTGAGGGGACAGCAGGGGGCACTAGGGGATACGCATGCAGATGGAAGAGATGTGTTGGCAGTGCAGGGTGTCATATCAAGGCTAGTGCACCAGAGCCTTTCCACTCCGGAACATGGGGAGCGGTAAGGCAGGAAGGCGAAAGCAGAAGAGCAAATCCAACAGAATGAGAATATCAGCTTCAAGAAATCAGGGAGACTTTGAACTTCAGTTCTTCACTTGCAGAATGAGAAACTCACCCTTTCAGTGTTATCAAGGGAATTAACTAAATGCTTTAAGTAATTTGTCTACTACAGTACCTAGCACACAGGTGTGTTCATTATGATTACAGATACCAACACTGTATCAAGAACTAGGTTTGGAAGCTGATATACATTACCCCAAACTGTATTACAAATACATCCTGAAAATACTCTATTATTTCCTAACTTCATCCTCAGTCACATTTCCTTGGAGGGCTGTTTGTCCCTGGGCTTACAGTAACTCTGCAGTAACAGGGAAAACTGAAGAATAACTCTCTTTGAGGAGAGAGAGAGAGAAGGAAGGAAAAAGAAAAGGGAGAGAAGGAGGAAGCATAAAAAAAGGATACAATTCCTTTTGAAAAATAACTTCCTTTTCACTGCATATTCTAAACTGAATTCCTCATGTAGTTGCTTTTCCTTTGGATGAAAATGCATCTCAACAACTAATATTTCCTTGATATTTAGAAGATGTGTATACCATCTTATAAGTGTACAGTGTACCTTGTGGTTAAGTACAAAATCATGGGATGTATTCGCATTAAGAAAAAGCACCAAGGGGGAAGGGCAGTGGGCGGAGTTGGAAGAGGGCATAAGGGGCATAAATGGTAATAGAAAAAAGATAATTAAAAATAAAATATTAAAAATAAAAAATAAATAATAGATAAACACTACACTTCCATAATATTAATATCATATGTCACACATTAAGGGGAGTAAACAACGGCCCCCAGCTCCCACGAACACACCAGGAGGGCTCCTCCTCACCAGTGCAGAAACGGTTCTCCCTGCCTGCGCTCCTACCCAGACCGTTCACACACCAAAACTTCTGCTTGTGTTATTAGTGCACCTGCCACACAACTCCTGATGAGCATTACTTAAGTCTTTTACTTTCACATGTTTGCCAGTAGATTTATTAACAAAGTAGTGCTGAGATCCTTTTTTCTACACAGTTGTCCTCTCTACCTAAGAAGTCTTCCCCTTATCTCTTCAAAGAATTCTTTGCTCCTGTCTTAAGCTTGCCAAAAATGTTATCGCTTTTACACAAAAATCTGCCTGCTCGTGTGCACTCCGGCATGGCTATTTCAAATTCCTCTCGGTTTTTGAGTCGTAGTTCATAGGCCCCACACCCAGTAACTAGTCATACCACTAGTACTGAAAAGCTCTTGGGACATAGGGGTGAGGGAACTTGCATATGAATTAACAGACGAAGAAACAAACTAAAAATTATCTACGGTTAAATGTTTATCCACCTCTTTAAAGAATCTCCCTTATGAAAAGATCGCCTTTTGTTTTCTTTCCATAATATCCCAGTGAAAACTGTATAACTGCTTTAGCAGTAAGAAATGCTAGCGTTGGCTCCAGGAGGAGACCACTCTCCAAAGCACAGCCACCCATAGGTCCCTGTGGCGCACAGGACAGCTTGGATGCCAAGCAAAGGACCCCCTGTAGGCCGAGGGCTTGGAAAGCCCTGAGTGGATGAGGGATAACACCTTTCCTCAGCTAAGCACAGAGCTTCACCCACCCTACCTCCTTCCTGCTCTCCTTGAGCCATACCTGGGTTTCTGCTTGGTCTCCCAAGAGGACTGGAGCAACTAAGCATGAGGATATCCATGTTTTTCATATGATTCCACACACAGGAAGTGCAGTAAGCAGAAAAGAACAGACAACCACAGGAGACAGTCCAAAACAGGAAGGCCTACAATCATAAACAAAAGCCTTGACCCACTTGGTTGGCTATACTGGAAGTTCCACCATAGCCCCAAAGGAATTCTTGGGTCAGACCTCATGTCCATCTTACTCCTCCTCAAGACAGAGAGCAGCTCCAAGCTTTTCATGGGAGCCTCTGAGCCTCTGGGAGCCTCTGAGTTTGGTGTAAATTAGACTTGAATTGACCTAATGGCAAAATTATGTATTTGACAGCTAGAAAGCCCTAAAATGACAGAATAGTAACTTTTACTACCTTAGATTTCACTCTTAATATATTTATCTCTATAAAATCGACATTTTTTCAATATACTCCATTTGGTAAAATTTCCACATCAGGTGCACTTAGAAGAGGAATCTGGCTGGAGAAACAATTGTGTCATAGACACCTGAGAGTTAAAAAATTTTAAGTGTCAGGAGCTGAAAATTTTACCTCTTTTTCATGAGTATTTTTTCTCAAATATAATATACATATCATATTCTTCTGCCTTTTTAAGCAAAGATATTGGCAATAATTAACACTCATTTTAATCATTCTGGATTATTAAGCATTATGTCTCACTCTCCATTTCATTGATGGTGCTATTTTGGAGTAGTGGACTCCAACTGCAGCGATCACTGAAATGTCCATGGGATGGGATTTCAAAGGGGCTGTTTGACTCTTTTGAATTAAGAGTCCCCCAGGCTTCCAAATGCGTGGCCTCTGGAAGACAACACTGGTGCAGATTTCACCTTCTGGAATGTTTCATTTTTCTCTGTGCTTGTCAGTGTTTTTGGCTTGTCTGCACCAAATGTTAAGCACTGTTTATAGTACCACATCTATTATATGGAAAAGAAAGGAGCCACACTTTCACAAAATAAGAATTCTGCCTGGACCACTTAGTGGATGTCACTTTATCCTGATTTGGCGAACCAATCGAGAAGACTTTCTAGAACAGCCTTCTGTGAAAAGAAGAGCCTCATGGGGACAGTGTCCTGGTGTTGCTTTCTCACGACTGACCCAGCCAGGAGCCAGGCGGCTCAGAAGCAACGCAGGGGAGGTGCCTGGCGTGGGAACTGAAGGATGAAAGAAAGGAGACGAAATTTCGTTTCAATTTTACCCAGATGCCAGTGGAGTCGGTCATCCATTATCCATGACCAATGAGTTTAAACTCAATTGAGAGAAACCCAGTATCAAGAGGTAAATTTTGGCAAGATGAATGTGTGATGTCTGGAAGGAAAAATAAACAAACAAAAAACCCTATGCATAGTCTCTTGTGCTCAAAAAAATCTTTTAACCTTTTTTAAATGTGTTTAATCTTCTGAGGAATCACCACACTGTTTTCCAGGGCAGGCGCACTATTTTGCATTCTCACCAGCAGTGCGTATGGTTTTCAGTTTCTTTCTGTCCTTGGCAACACTTGGTTTTTCCTGGTCTCCTTTTTAAAAAATTCTGTGTTCATTTCCCTGATGACTAGCTATGTTGAGCATCTTTACACACACTTATCAACCATTTGTGTGTCTTCTTTGGAGAAATGTCTATTCAAGCCCTTAGTTCACTTTTTTAAATTGAGCTGTTTTTTTTGTTGAGGTGTTTTCACAGTTTTTCAAATTGATGTTTTCTCCGTCGAATTGCAGGAATTCTTTACGTATTCTGGATAGTAATCTCATCAGATATAAAATGGGCAAGGCTCAAAAAGCTTTGAAGGCAAGTTTTACCGACTTTTACATAACAGGACATTCCAATTGTAAATTATTTCCGAGTAGGCAGAAAATGTTACTCTGGAAGTTATTTCATACAGGTAGTATCGGTTAGGTTCAACCTGGCTGATACAGGGAAACAGAACCAGTGGGAAATATGTATTGAGAGACCTAAAGCAAGGAATTGACTTCGATGATTTTGAGAAATGAAATCCATCAGGCAAAACATCAGAGAAAGGTGGCTGGAACTCACGGCTGAGCTGAAACTGCTGTCCGCAGATGAAATTTCTACTTTCTGAGGACGGCTTCGATTCTGTTCTTAAAGACTTTCAAATGATTGAATCAGGCTCACCTGAGATAATGTAGGGTAACCATTCAACAAATATTTTAGGATGATTTTAAAGTCAACTGATTGTGGATTTTAATCACATCTGCAAAACACCTTCATTGCAACTCCCAGTTTGGTGTTTCAGCGCATGGTTGGGGGGCACTGGATAGGCAAATAAATGCATTAAACTCTCGCTGAGTTAATATATAGTAAAGCCTGAAAAAGAAGAGTTCAAACAAATTTTAGTCATAAATTGGAATTAAAACCCCACCTGCCAAACCACAGAGCAACAACAAAAAGTAGCAAATCCAATTCAGTAATGTGTAAAATGAAAAAAACACATCCAAAATATAGATATCTATTTTCGTATGAAATTCTAGGACTAAGAAAGCTTGACCCCATGTTTCTTTAGATTTTACTGCAAGCAGATAGAACAGGCAACCCTCATGATAGAGTAATATGTTCATTGTATCTCATTTTAAAATATTTCATACTCTGGAACCCCTTGTTCCACAGTTTAAATCAGAGAGGTATTGCTGAAGGCAGGAAAATGTTAACTATAATATATTCTCTCTCCATGAACTTGACTTCCTCAAGGTGAGCCCTTCAATATTATCCAGCGTGGGAACTACTCTGCTGCTTCAGTTCACAAATGATACTTTGTTCCCTAATTTACTGTGAATCACTAGCTTAATCTGTGCAATAACAGCCCTGAAAGAAGAAATATTTGTGTGTTTTTTATGAATTTAAATTAAACTGGTGCTTTCACATTACCATTTCTGTTAATTTTTTCATCTTCAAAATATGAACCCATGTATCCTTTATAGTAATACTCATCAACAGGAATATATGAACCAAATATTCACCTATAAAATTAGGCAAATGTAGAAAAAATGCTGTAAAAGCAATAATACTTAAAGAGATATTGAATTCAAATGGGATTTGTCTTTTCAATAGCTAAGTTCCTTATTGCCAAAGTAGTATTTGAGTTAAAGACTTAGAATAAAAAGAATTCAAACTAAATAGGGATGATGATTTTCTAGAAGCATATTAAAAGGAAAAGTTTTCATCTAAAAAATGTTTCTTGAATGATTAGGTATTTAGTGTCAGGCTTGTACTGGAAACTAGAGATAACAGACAAATAAGGTATAATCTAGTTTGTTTTTAAGGTTCTCATAAATCTGGTGATAAGCTAAAAACCAATATATAAGTATGTGACTGCATGACTGTGTAATAAATGGTATAAAAATATGTACAGGATGTTATGAAAAGATATAATCATGGGAGAAGTATATAGTGGTAAAAAAAACATTAAAATTTTGGAGAAAGTGATGCCAAATCTTCATCTTGAAAAAAAATACAGGCTAGCTCACCCCTTATGTCAATTATTGAGATCAGTAGGGTGCAATTATCATCACTAAGCTATTTTGTTGTCAGGGGGTAAAATCTTCTAAGGAAGGAGGTATATTCTATAGGAAAATTAGAAGCAGTACATTAAGATAGCTTAGAGGCTACCATTGTTGCCCTGTAATACCTGCTCCAAATACAATTGTTGTATACAGAGGTTTGCTCTATCAGTTTCTGCAGCTATCTTCCGGGCAATGTAATTTTTAACATGTCTGCCATTGGCCTTAGATTATTGCAACTTTCTGTCGCTTCAGAATGAATGCTGATTGTCTGCATTCTTTCCACAGAGATGCAAGTCTTTGGAAACTTGAAAGGGGTGGATGAGGGATTCTACCCCTCCTGGTGGCTTCCCGCTGTGAATGGGAACTGAAAACGAATCCTTCGTTTTGGGGCAGCACGGAGTGTGCAGCACCGTGAAGGGCAGAACACTCGTCCTTCCACTGATAATGACTAAGGACGTTCGTGCTTAAACCCCTCCTGCCCAATGGCCTGTGGATTACCCTGAGATTTAATGTAAAATCTCTTGTGGCTGTTTACTGGTGTTTTCAAGTTCTCAGTTACCGCTTCAGAGTGCACTGTTTTTACGAGACAGTCTGTCCACAGGATTCTGGGTCGTTTCCTTCTGTCTCCGAATGCTTGAGATGCCCCCTTTCCGTGCGGTTCTCCATTCTTCCTTGCTCTGTGGGCCTGCTGATCCGATCCCACGCTGCCTTCCGAGGGGCTGGACCTGCCACGCCTCACTAGCATCATGGAGTTCTAGTCCACTGCCAGCCTCTGGTTCCGCGACAGATTATTTTTGCCACTCTATGACCCAGTGGCTGAACTTCCCCACTGTAGCTTTCCTCACACAGCTAAACTCCTGACAAACCCATAAAGCAATTGATTTTTCGTTTGTTTTTGTTTCTTAGAGATTCTCTGCTTGAAGCAGAGAGATCAAAGATACGCATCATTCTCTCTCCAAAGCCTAACAATGGCGGTCTCAAGAATCTTGTCTTAAACACATTTGTTACGACATATTTCTGCACTCTCTGTTTTCTAATCACCTTGTGTTACCTCCTGCTATTAAACTGAAAAAAAATCCTTAGTACTGAGATCAAACTTCCTTAGAGAAGAAGCAATGAATAAATCAACAGCCATTTCCTTGTAAGTCTAGATTTACCAAATGGAGAATGGTAGTGTTCTCTTGGACTTAGGAGGAAAAGGCAATAACTATATTTGTCTCACTTTGGCATATAAAACACAATGAAATGTTGCTTTCATCAAAAATGAAAACAAAGATGTTTTAATTAGCAAGCAGATAGCAAGTGTTCTAAAAATAAAATGTATTCCCCATAATCAGTGTTCATATCTTTTTTCTTTAATAACTTGCTTAGCATAGAAAGAAGAAGAGCTATGTGCTGGATGTTTTATGGGAAAAGCTTTATAACATGTCACGATTTTTTGCAGCACTGTAAACCAAACCAAACTAACACAAAACAAAACAAAACCCATAGTAAATTGTATTGACAAGGTTTTCATGCGCAAAGCCTACATTTTATTGTACCATTATCCCTGAACAAATTGAGGCACAACATTTTGTTAGACTGGACAGATACTTTATTAAACATATAAAAAATCAAAGTCCATTCAATAGTTTTAGCCAAGAGGATCAATATTAGGTTTTGTAGATTTGTATAAAAAAATACTTTCTTTATTATAGCACTACCTTTTATAATAAGATTCATTTTTAAAATACCCAAATTATTGGGTATTTTGGGGGATTGTTTATTTTTAAGAAATGCATGTCAAAGTTATTATTTTTCATAGAACTCTAATATTTATAGTGATTTCATTTAGAGGAGAGAAGGTCGACATTCAGACTTACAATAATACATCTCAGGATTGGGTTCTGACAACAGTTCTGACCAGTTCTGTTAAGTCATCTACTACTTACTGGGCAGTATGCAATTTAGTTACAGTAGAGCATGTGGGATTGAAATTCCTCCCAGACACTGCCCATTTTCTACCAGTAGAGATGTTCATTCATCACAGAGAATCTACAGGTTTATAGGGCTTTTATGTGGGGGAAAAACAGATATTTTGTGTAACATTAACCATGACAAAGTAGAGTAACCACATTAGTATCAGACAAAGTAGACTTCAGAACAAGTACCATTACCAAGGATAAAATGGGATATTGCATAATTATAAAAAAGTCAGTTTATTAAGACAAGAAAACAACCCTAAATGCGTGCTACTTTTGAGCTTTAAAATACACAAAGAAAAAGGTGATAGAAACTGTAGGAGAAATAGACAGTTGCTGTGGGACTTGTCATTGACAGAGAAGACAGAAAACCAGTGAGAATATAGAAGAGTTGAATAGCAGCATCTACCAACTTGTCCTAACCAGGCTCCATCCAACAACAAAATATGCATTCTTTTCAAGTGCACATGGAATATTCGCCAAGATAAACCAGTAGACCCTCTCCAACTTCAGTGGAGTATTTAAACCTAAGTGTTCAACATTTTTTTAAAAAAGTATTAGTGCATTGGACAATTGTCGGTATCGGATGATGGAAACGGCTGGATACCCTCATGCCCCTTACTACCTCGTTTCCAACTGGCATGTTAAAGGGAAGTCCGGGACTTCATTCTGCCCACCCTGTAACCATCTAATAGCAAATAGGTAGAGAGACAGCCACACAGCCGTGTCACCCTCAGTCCTTGGGCGCACTACCAGCACATTGGACAAATGCCTCACTTCAAAGCAGAAAAGGTATTTACCCTATGGGCTCAGGAAGCTTTCTTGTTATATCAGATTTCACAGTTATCACCTGTGAGGCAGATTCCTATGATCAAAGAGCAACCTTGGCCAACGGACTACTCTGACAAGATTGCAATTCCATTCTCATGAGATACTATACTTCATTATTTTATTTTATTTTATATTTTATTCAAGGACAATAGAGCCTACAAAATCATTCTTGCCTACCACACATCTTGAATTCTGCTCAGTTGGCCAATGAAATAATTTGCCTTATATTCCTTGTGCTAATCAACCATCCCTCTGGTTTCAATTTAGATTTCAACTTTGAAGACTTGCCTTCTCCATCTCACAAGCACAGATCACTGATTGAGGCCGTTCAAAAGCTAGTCGACCGTCCCCTAAGGTGCAGACTTACCTTAATTTACACTTCCAATACAGCAGGCTCCACTATAACTCTAAATAAATATATTTAGTCATATGATCCAGTAGTATATAAATCAATATACTAAAAATATGCTGAAATATTTTAAATAAAATTACCAAAACCCCCAAAACCCCCGTAATAGAATTAAGAAAGAGAGGTTCACAGCTGTTAGGATGCCAAAAGGAAATCATGGCATTTAGGCAAATGGGGAAGAAACAAACTGCTTTTGACATTATTTTCTCTCATCTCTTAATAACTTTCCTTAACTATCACCCTAGTTTTCCTAAAAACAAAAAAAAATTGTTGTCTGTAGTAGGAGTTACTTTCTTTTAGCATCTATTAAAATGCTGTTTATAAAGGCAATAATGATTTTTAACATTAACAGTTCTTTGACAGTAGAATTTAGTTAAAATTTAATTATTTTACTTTTAGGACTATAAGAAAAATATTCTTGTTGCATCAGATATTAAAAAAGTTATATTAACATAGGACATATTCCCAGCTGCACTTGGGGTCGACCAATGTTTTCTTATTTAGATCACAGAGAGTTAGATCATTAACTTGTGTTCATTTCACTGAGCCATTGAAGAAGTATTCACCTTCTATATTCCAGTTTTAACACCGGCTCTTTGTTCTTCATTTGTATATGCCGAGTTCATCACTCGACTTCCACAAAGATTTATTTATTTATGATTGTTTTCAAACTTCTCCAAGGATTTCCTTTAGTGATAGAGAAAAATATGCTATCCACAGGCTTAACTTTTCTCTGAAAGCTTCTTTATCTTAAAAATCCATATAAATTTTGTTTAAATACACAATTTATCACTGTTAATTTTTATAGAAATGCTAATATTTAAAACTATAATCTCTTAAATCACATTAATCATGTAGCTTCATAAAATTCTTCCAGTTTCTCTCTGTGTACCCAATCTAATTTAGAATCAGAAACTTGGAGACTATAGCTAAAAACAAATTTAGGCATCACTGTGGAGAGTGAGACATGTTTCATGAACTTACTTTTTTTTTTTTTTTTACCAGCAGCCTAAAGGGGCCATATAAAGGGAAAGCAAATGGAGTTACCAAGTTCATGAACTCCATTTTTCCTCATTGTGTTTCAGAATGACTACCTCAGTAAGAAACTGAGGAACGTCAGAAGTGAATATTTGCTGAATCAGCACAGGCAGTAGTAATTCCGCATGCAAACAGCCAGTGCCCTCGAGGATCCCTGGAGTTTTTTCTCTGTTCCCAAAAAGCCAAATTGCAGGAATTATCTACCAGGTTTATTCCTGGGAAACCTGGGAAGCCATGAAAACTGCTTCTGGATTAAATACAAACTGAAAAAAAAAAAGTGGCCATTTAAGGCGGCCATTGCCTTTTGAGATAAATTGTCTTCTTGGAAGCCAAAACAGAAAAACAAAAACAATAGCTGCTCGGGGAGGGACATCAGAAGCTGAGGCAGACGAAGTGACAGGGTTGTCCTGGGGCGGGAACTGAGTGCCTAGAACTCAGGAGCAGGAAGGGGACTTCCTTTCCGGTTCTCCTTCTTTCCTTTTGCTGTTGGTAGCACATACATGTAAAACACATTTCAGAAAATAAATTTCTAAATAAATTTGTAATGATTTTAACAAACAATTTAAAGACATCAGAAAGGAAGCAGCAGGTGGCTTTTGGTCTCATTTATCACCACTTTAACCTGGGGTGGGGGGACCTCGCCAGACAGCTCTGGAGAAGCTCCAAGTCACACGAAAATAGCTACTATGCCTGGCACTGCTTCACAGTTGAGAATCTGCACAATTAGGACTTAAAACAAGAAAACAGGTATGCAAATGTGAAGGATAGGCTAAAGGTACCCACATGTTGCATTTGCTCCCATCTATAAAAAGGGACAAAATAGAATATATATGTATTTACTCATTTATGCACAAGCAATCTTTTGAAACTAAGATGCCTAAGACCTATAGGGGCCCATGTTATAGTCTTTGCACTGGATTGCATGTAATAAGTAGAACCCAAGCCAACTATAATTTGCTTCTCAATTTACTAATAGTTATTATAGGATTATTCAAATTAACAAAAAGAACACTCAATACAAAACAAATGAATCTAAACAAAATTTTCCTATTACTATATACCAACCAGAGGTAAATGTTTGTTCAGATTATAGAGAAAAAATGCACGATGATTATTCCCACAAAGAGCCCTCTCTGCTCTCCTGGTTTGTGCTCCCTTCCATCCAAAATCCCCAAAGATTCAGACAGCAGTGCATTGGACTGAGAAGTCTCCAGTGGAATGAGCCCTTGAAGGTTGCTCTCCGGACTTGTGATCACCATCTTTCTGACTCAAAGCCATCAGGACTCATTGACTATAGTCATTGAGGGGGCTGAGCAGTAAAGAAATACTTACTGAGTAGAAAGTCCTATATTGGGTCCTATGTCAGGAAGTCTATTAAAACAGCTGGACTATTGGGAAATGGAGTGTGAAACTCTGTTTTCCAAACCCTGCTTCAGAAGAACCTTTAACGTGTTGAGAGTGATTATCTCTCCTCGGTCAATCTGGGATGTTTGGAGGGAAGGGCCACGCTCATTATTCACTTTTTATTTCATAGCCATTTAAGCCCATTTCTGCCAAGGAGCAGAGGCATTGGTTAAATGACTTCTAATTAAAAATATGGGGAAGTTTAAAGTGACTTCATAAAGATGTCACGGCAATATAGTGCATTAGTAAATCACCATAATTCCCCAGATCTAAGCGAATAAGCATAGATCTATTTCTTCTTGAATTTTTATGTGAGGACATGAGTCCCTGTCCACTTGCAGGGTCTATTTGAACACAATTTCAGTTCTTTTCTTCTCTCCCAAATAACATCTGTACAGTGATTTATGTTCTTTCTCACCAGGGGAAAAGCAAATCCCTTCTTGCATATAAATACATGTAGGAATCTGACTACTTCAACAACCCTTATGTCTACAGCCTCAGTGCAGGCAGGCTTTTTTCTCCATTTCTCCAAGCTGTTTCCTTCCTTCTGTCCCCTTTGTGGTTAACACTGACCTATTGCATAGAACCAAATCTTTTACCTTCTGACTCACCCTCTCCCTCAAAAAGCCTAGAGGAAAGTCATGAAGCATCATTACACACTGAGTTAAAATTCTCAATAGGGGGAAAAAGTGTTTCATTATAATCACGTAATTAAATTCATTTGTCCTCCGTTCTCTATGTAATGCCAAACACCTGTGCTGTCTTAGATTATTCATTAGACTCAATGACGTGTGTGTTCATCCCAGTTACTTATTTTGACCATGAGGTGAGAATGAATACCACTTACGCCTTATTTGGATAACTTGCTGCCTTTAAACTCACTGTTCAGACATGCCCACCCCCAGCTTCAATCTCTGGCCTATACCCACCCTCCTTAACCACTTTTCTAAAGAGCTGTTAGTTATTTCTTCATTGGATCCAGGTCCAGCATTCTTAGATATGAGTCCTATCGCACTGGTCTTCAAACTTAAATGTGCACGTGAATAGCCTGGGTATTTGTTAAAATTTAGATTCTCTTCCAGTAGGTCTGTAATGAGACCTAAAAATTTTCATTCCTGACAAGTTTCCAAGTGATGTCAATGCTGCCGATCTGAGATCACACACTGGTTTAAAATGTTCTATTGTAACCCTTTCTAAGGTTTGGGGGTTTCAAAAGGGCTCTGGAGAATAAATTATACTTCCTACTTAAGTATCATTTCTGCCAAATAGCCAGATCAGTCCATCAGAGAATATTTGTTTTATACCTACTTCAAAGTCCTTAGTAAAATATTTTCATCTTAGCTTAGTAGGAATTTTCTAAAGCCTTTGCCACTTCAAAACTTGAAAGACTTCTGCTGAATCCTTTCAAAGGCTGTCAGCAGCTTATCAAAGTAGTTAACATTCTTCTCATTTCTCCTGATCTCCTCATCACCACGCTATATTAATACCAGATTTATAAATCAGTTCTATGAAGGATCAAAGAGGTTTTCCAGTGTCTTGGGAGGTATTGATTCATTCACTCCACAAATATTTACTGAGTACCTACTATGTTCCAGGCACTGTTCCATGTACGACTTACTGATGAACACAGGACACAGACAAGCAAAGCTCCAGGAGTTATGAAGGTCACACTCTACAGGAGTAGGAGATGGACAATAAAATGTGCAAATACAAATAATCTCCATGGTGATAAGTAAATGGTTAGAATTAAAAAAACGTAATAAGATAGTGTTTGGGAAGTACTGCTGCAGAACAGATGATTTGGGAAAGCCCTTCCTTCGTGATCCCATTAGAGCTGAGCTGTAAATGGTGGGAAGGAACCAACCAGGGAGGGCCGAACAAAGGGCATTTTATAAATCTACTGTCCATGATTTTCTCTGCAGACTGTGTTCGCCCAAAGAATGGTAGTCCGCGCAATCTCGAGTGGGTCTCCTGAGTGTGTCTGAAAAGGCCATTTTGCAAATCCAGTTGGTGTTCACTTATGTCTTCTCTTGCCTACATTTTTAACTTTTTACCAGAAAAATTGATGTAAGACTGCTTGTGTGAGGTATGACTTAAAGAGAAAGGGTGGAATGTGTGTAGGTACGGATTTCCATGATCCATGAACAAGCTGTGCGCAGAACATGTAACCACAGCATACATTCCTGGAAGGGAGGAAAAACTTCTTGGATAAACACTTATTGAGCACATGTTACATAAAAAAATGTGCTTTTCTTAATAAGTGAAATATATATATGGCGAGACAAATATGAAATAGATCATGTCACCAAGAAGCTTATAAAAAACTACAAAGTAAAATAGAAAAAGTGAGAAATTAGAAATACAAAATGATGAAAATTATCAGGCTGAAGAAAGGGTGATTAATTTCTGGTGGAGAATCTATACATTTTCCAGTGAAATGTTAGTATTTGACCTAAGTCTTAAAGTATGAATAGGAGTACCATATCAATAAAGAATATTAAAGGCCATGAAACTGGATGAGATCATTAGAGAAAAGTGGAGGGAAGAGAAAAGGCCTAAGCATTGAGCATGCTATACAATGATGTACCTGAAGCACATTTGACCTTGAAGATGAGGAAGCAGAATCCATGGAGATTTCAACCATGTTGAACGCTGCATAGATCCACTAGGACAAACAGTGAAAACTGACTTGGGATTTAGCATTTTGGAGTTACGTAGTGACCTCAAAATAGCTGTTCCAGTGGAGAGTAGAAAGGAATGATTTATTGAAGTGGATTCAAGAGAAAAATATAAGGAGAAGAATTGAAAATCAGCACTACAGATTGGAGCTTCTCAAACTTGAATGCCATTATGAATCCCAGGGATCATGCTAAAATATAATTCCTGATTCAACAGGTCCAGAGTGGAATCTGAGAGTTTGTGTTTCTACCAAGCTGCTAGGTGATACTGATGTCATTGGTGGATCACAACTTGAGTAGCAAAAGAAGATCTTTCAGGAGTTTTCTATAAAAGGGAGCAATGAAATGGGGTGGGTGAGCAAAGTAACTGGAGGGGATATGGGGTCCAGGGAACTATCTTTAGAATTCTCATGATCACAGCAAGTGTGTTTGAATGTCCATGGGAATGATCCAGAGTTGAGAGGAAAACCATCGAAGATGGAAGATTGAGGGGATAATTATTTGAAGAATGCCCTTGAGTAGCCGGGAGAAAATGGAGACAAGCAATGAGTGAAGGGGGAGCCCTCAGACAGTTCAGCGATATTACCAAGAAGACATGTCAAGTGCCTGAGTAGAGACTCAGGGTGGTGGGTGGTGTAGAGGTCCCCGCTCCCAGCTGTTTTTATTTCTCAGTGGGATAAGATACTTAGCCAATAGGACTAGAGAAAATATGTTAGAGGTTTGAGGAAAAAGAGGACAGTGTGAAATAATAACAAGAAGGATAAATAGGTAGAGTGTAGAGGATTTTTAAGGCAAGAAACTATATTGTATGATACCATATATACATGCCATTATACATGTGTCCAAACCACTGAATGTACGACACCAAGAGTGAACTCTAATGTAAACTGTGGGCCTTGAGTGATAATGATGCTTCGGTGTAGGTTTATTGATTTTAGTAAGCACACCACTCTGGTCGGAAGTGTTGATCAGGGGGCAAGGGGAAGGCTACACATGAGTGGAGACAGAGGGCATGTAGGAAATCCCTGTACTTTCACTCGGCTTTGCTGTGGACCTATGACTGCTCTAAACTATTATATAAGTAAATAAATCATCATGAGAAAGTATATTAACTAGGGAAGTTTTTCTCAACCCTATCAGACCAGTGACCCCTTTTATAACACATACTTCTAACATTTTTGCTACTATTATAAAAGTAAAGTAGTAATCATTTAACCTACCAGCACATATGCTTAAGCCAGTATAATGCCCCCACTATAATATAAAGAAATAAAAGAAAAAATAATTTATAACAAAATAACATGTGTTTCCATATGTCATGCTCAAGCCTGAATATTGGGAGATCAAAAACATCTCTACAAAAATACTTCATTCCCTCTAGGGGGCGATACTACCCTTGATGAGAGTCATTGTGACTAAAATGGCCGGGACTCCTCTGTTTGAGAAAGTATAAACCATTCAGTGTCATTAGAAACCATTCAAGTGGCAACATTGAAAGAATATTAAATGTAGAATTCACTTCCTCAGACCACAGCAGCTGTAGGGAAACTGTCCCTGATCTGGATTCGGTCACAGCCTTCTGCCATGGGCTCTTAAAACATCCAACACACCCTTCCCTGTCCTAACAGCTGCAGTTTGACATTTACAGAGCATGATTACTTGGTTATCTGTATTTACATATTTGATATTTTGTCAGTCATAAATTTTTGCTCTAACTTTAATTTTTAATAAGGAATACAATATTAATTTTAAGTAGATTAAATATTATTAATCTGATTTTTTTGGATGCTCCCTAAATTTTGCTGTGGGAAACCAGTGAGTTTCTGCATTCATCCTAGTTCTAGCCTGGCACCTGCAACCTGCAAGCTCCAGGAGGCCTGGGTGTAGGGCCTCGAAGCGTGGCCTGTCTGGGGCAGAGAGTCTGTGCAGAGTGAATTGAAGTATATGCATAGCTTTGGCTTTGAAAGCTTTTAGAGAAATATGTTGTCTGGTAACACTGAAATAAATGGTCAAAATACAATTCTTAAAAACTGACTATGATGTTATTGGTAAATGAATTACTATGACTAAAATTCCAACAATCCAAAAAATCACTCTGTGTGTCCATTTCAGAAGGCAGATCGCTGTTATTTCACGGTTTAAATGGTTCTGTAGATCGTTTTAGAGAAATTCGATTTCCTTTGATTTGGGTTTTTATGAGAATCGATGAGTTCCTAACTTTTGGTTCACTTCTCCAGGACTGTGGGGAGGAAAACTCAACCTGAGTGGGAGCAGAATAATTTTTGGAAGAGGTGCAGTGTAAAATGTAAATTTACATTTTCTAAACATGGTGTCTCCAGTTTCCAGACAGTCGAACTAACACAAACCTGGTCACCCCACTGAATCAATAGGGGGGACAGGGATTACAAATTAATTTCCAGGTGATTCCCACATTGTCTCAAAGGGCAAGTGAGTGATAACAACAGGGTGTGACCTGTGGAGGTACACGAAAGAAATGATCTTTGGCTTCAATTATGTCTCCCCCTTCTCTATATATATATAAATTAGATAAATGTGTAACACAAATCATACATATAAATGACATATATCATATATAAATGATTACTACATAGGCATATATGTATGTATATGACTATATAATCATATACATACATATACAGTCATGAATGCTATACCCAGGATTCTTCCGCTTACTGAAACTCAAAACATTAACATTATTATCACACACACACAAATGGGTGGTGCAAACCTGCTCCTTGCAGTAGTTTCTAGAGACCACAGCAATGCACCATAATGAGGAGGAGAGGTTACTTTTTACAATGTCTGCCTTCAGAAACTCACATGCAAATAATATGTTCTAAGATAAGGAGCTGAGGAAGCTTGATTTGACTCAGACTTCAAATGGCTGAAGACCTAATATGCCTACAGGAGAGATCAATTAATAATACATTTTTAAAAATAGACACTTCCTCCATTGGAAATTATCTTTTACTTTCCAATCCAGAAACTGGCATTTATTCTAAAACAGACCAAAAAAAAAAAAAAAGTGGAGAACACTGCTCCCAGATTATATATGTGAACTGCAGACAAGCGTCCAGTCAATGTTGAAGAGGTTTTTAAACATTGATTTGGTTTTTGTTTTAATAGTCTATGTACTTATGCGAAGTATTAAACTTTACTAGACCATAACCAACTGTGAGAGCTGACTGACCGCTGCTTTCAAAGCTGGTTGTGTTACTTTTAGGGATATGAGCAGTCACGTTAATGTCTGAAAAAGAAAAAGCCTGAATAGTTTTTCTGCGACTGGACTCAGCGTCCGGAGGGCACTGGGAGTTGGGGAAGAGTAAGAGAACACCCAGGGAAAGGGGGGATCTGCCGTCCAGGAACCTCTGCTTCCAAGGGAGTAAAAACTGCCTCCATCACTTGATTTCGACTTCATGGATCTGTGTAACGACTTAAACTTGATTACACCTAAATGCATTTTTTTTCAGGAGACATTTACTGAGTACCTAGTTCATGCTAACGCTAGGAGGCTGCGATCCAAAGATTTTTGTCCACGTGGCGGAGACTCAGTGACGCCAGGGGCGTTGCCTCAGCGCTCAGCCCTCCTAGGGGCCAGGTGACAGTGTCACGCAAGGTCCTGGACACCCAACCCCAACCCCTGCCTGGAGCAGGGCCACGCCCACCACGACTCCCAGGGCTACTGGATCCCTTGCTTTTTAGAGATTGGTAGAGACGTTCCTCGGAATTCAAATCTAATCCTGGCCAAGTTGAACGGTAGGTGCAGCCTGATTAGAATATGTCCATCAAAAGGAGGGTGGGTCTAACTGGATGAATGTTAAGCAGGGAGGATTTTAAAAGCATTTGGGAGCGAACGTCTTTAGCAGTGACTTCGTCGTTTTTCTTCGAGAAGGCAGTGGGCTAAGAAATACAATGGCTCGTGGTGGTATCGAGGGGTAAGTCTTGCCTGCTGAACTCCGCTTTGTTCAGCTATGCAGGAAGGCGTGATTGAATTCACTGGTTAGGAGGTGTTTGTAACCGGGGATCCCAGGTAAAAGGTTTTGAAAACCACGGATAAGAAAGGCTTATCGCACCAGAACCAGGTGGGGAGTGGCCTTGGCCAGCAAACTTCCAGTGTGTTGACTGCGTTGACCTAGGCGGTCTTGAGCCACCGCGCTCAAACTTTTCAAACAGATAAAGGAGCAAAATTAATACTCTTTCAAGAAAGCAGATGCCTAGTTGAAATTTCCTTTAAGTTGCATTTTCTATTTTGTTTTTAAAAAAATCATATAAATGCGATGAGTACAACATGCGGGTAGGTCTGTTCAGTATCAAAATGTTTACGTGTTTTGTTATAAAGAGAGTAGACCTCTCTTCTGTTCTCCTATTATCTCTGCAATGGTGTCACCATCCCCTCGATTACTCGGCAGAGCAGCCTGGGGCCACTGGGTCTTGACTCCTGTCCCTTCCCTCCGGATTCAGTCCGCTGGCCAGGTCGGGAGGTTCCAGCTCCATTTCCTCTCCCTCTCTGACCCCCAAATCATTCCCTAGCTTACTAAATAGCCTAAAAAGTTTCATTTATTTGTCTGGGGTTTTTTTGTCTTTTTTTTTTATTTTGAGAATATTTTACTTAAAGCTGGGGACAGTGAAACAAGGAAGGCCTTAAGACAGAAAATGCAATGGGAGGCAGCCTCGGCAGGGCTGCTGTTGGCTCATGAACAGTCAGAGGAGAGGGGGCCACGGAGACAGGTTCAGGGGGCTAGCCTGGTTGCAGGTCTCATGGGGACCCTGAGACTTAGGAGAAGCAGGTCGGAGAGGGAAGGAAGGCTGGGTGTCTTCCCTGGAGGAAGAGTGGCCTAAGGGATTTTTTTTTTTCTTTCCAGCTTCCCTCCGGCAATCTCTTCCCAAAACAGCAGCCCTAATCTTCTCATCTTCAACCTAAACCAGGGTTTGTCGTTTGTTTGAAAGGAGCTCTGTATTTGGTTTGGAAAGCCATGCAAATGGCTCCCCTGGCCCCCCTGGATTCAGAGCACTTCCGCCTTCCCGCAGGGTGCGGCTTGCTTTGTACTCTACCTGCGTGTCCCTAGGCGCCTCCCTCCAGGTGCAGCCTGGAAGGAACGCGTTCTCCCACTTCTTCCCATGGCTAATGCTTCTCTTCTTTTTCAGGTCTCAGCTTTGAAACTCCCTCCAGTGGAGGCCTTTGAAGACTTTCTGAAGGTGTCATATTTTTTCAATATTTTATTTTTTTTTATCTTTAGAGAGAGGGGAAAGGAAGGAAAAAGGGAGGGAGAGAAACATGCTGTGCAGTAGAAACCGTGATCGGTTGCCTCTCTTACACCCCCTACTGGAGACCTGGCCTGAAACCCAGGCATGTGTCCTGACTGGGAATCAAACCAGCGACCTCTTTGTTCGCAGGCAGGCTCAATCCACTGAGCCCCACCAGCCAGGAACCCCTCATATTCTGATCGGTTTCATTTTATAGCATTTTTCTCAATCCGAAACAATTTTGTTATTGACCCATTACAAACAGAATCTTCTTTACATTTATGTCTCACATGAATAAAAGCTCCACAAAAAACAGTGACTTTGTATCTTTCTCACGGGTTGGGGGAGACACATAGAACAGTGTTTGGTACTAAACGTTTCTAAGTGACTAAAGAGATAAATAATACACCCTTGTAAATACTTCCATCCCAGTTCGAGAAATATAAAATTAGGTCAATCTCATGCCATTAACAACTACATGTTTTTTAGTTGAATTTTTAGGGGGATATTGGTTAATAAAATCATAGGTTTCAGAAGTAAAATTCTATAACACATCATCTGTGTATTGTGTGTTCACCACCCCAAGTCCAGTCTCCTTCCATCACCATTTATCCCCCCAGTTTCACCCTTTTGTACCTCCTCCCACTGAACCCCCCCTTTCCCTCTGGTAATCACCATACTTTCACCTGTCTGTGGGTGTTTTGTTTTTTTTTTTGCTAATCCCTCCGCCTTTTTAACTCAGTCCCCTATCCGCCTCCCCTCTAAATATCCAGGTTTTTTCCCTTTGTGCCATATTTACCTAGTACATTTTCCTTGTAGTTATTTCCACTATCAGAGAATATACTTATCATATAAACAGGAGTTTTTACACTATAAATTACCTTTTACCTGTTCAATTTTATACATCATCCTCACAAGCTCACATGTTGTGGCCTGATAAGATAAACAAGAATCTAGCTTAGAAAGGTAGGACTACCTGTGGACCCTGGTAAATTCATCAAGAAAATAACCTCTCCTTCAACCATACTCTCACAGGTGATGTCCTTCTAGATAATAAATACCTTTGCATCATTGATAGCCAACATTTGGAAACATCTACATTGTGTGTCTAAACTCCCAAGTAACTGTCTAATAAATTAATTTTATAAAATTGCTGTATCAGATATCACCAGTATGATGACTGATGCATGTCCATCAATTCCTTTCCTTAGACAAACGTACTAAGTGAGTGAGACGGAAGAGGACCTTGCTCTCACAGATTGACAGCCTGGTAGGTAAATGGACCTAAACTAATCAGTACCCGGGGACTTTAATCAGTGTAAAAGAAGGGTCTGGGGGAACATTTAGCGGGGGGACCTAATTGAGCCTACAAGTTAAGGGAAGCTCACCTGAGGAAATTATGTTCAGGCAGAGCTCTGAAGTATGAATGGGAAGTAAGTGTAGGGGTGTCTCTCTGTGTGTGTGTGTGTGTGTGTGTGTGTGTGTGAGAGAGAGAGAAAGAGGGACTGAGTGCTGGTATGGGAAGGGGGAGTGAGGATGGGCAGCATTTTTATTGAGAAGGAAGAACATGGCACTATATTGGAGATAGAGTTAATTATTACTGAAAGTGAAATAGAGCTGGAGATGGCAAAAGATAATGTGGAGAGAAAAACTGAAATCAAATCAAATTAGAGTCATTTTAAATAGACTAATTGGGGGAGGGGGATTTTGTGTTCTGCCCTACTCAACTTAGACCAGTTTCTAGTGATTTTGCTCCAAAGGTGCTATATTCATTAATACAAAATGTTTTGAAAGTTATTTTTAATATCTATGAAAACAAAGTTCTGTTAGACAAATATTCCCATAGTCTCCCTGTTTTATTTCACCTTTCTAAATGACAAAATAAATAAGAACACGGGTAAGATTACATATTTTTCATATATATGTGTGTGTGTATATATACACCTTATACATTATATATAATGCATTATATATAACTAGCTTGAAAATATTTTTAAATAGCTGCATTTAAAAATACCACCTCAATGTCAGATGGGTACTGGACTCCCTGGGATGATCACTTTGCAAGATATATCAATGTCTAATCACTGCATTTTGTACCTGTGACTAATATAATACTGTATGTCAGCCATTATTGAAAAATTTAAAAAAAGAATAAAAGTTCCACCTCAAAAGAATAGTGTCATTTGGTTTTGGTGAAAAAAAAAATACATAGAATAAAAACAAAGAATGCTTTTTAGTTGCTAGAGAAACACTTCAAATTTCTTCTTAAATATTGGTATATCTATTATGTTTAAGAAGAAATTTAAAATGCTTCCCTTAGCAATTTGTATACATAAAACACTTATACATTATATATAAGTATATAATTTATTTATAAAACATTTCTATATTGTACTTTTCATATATGTGCATGTAGAAATATTTATGAAGATATTTCAAACTCTCCCGTTAGCATTTGAAAAAAATGCTTTTTTTATTCTACTTTTTTTTCCCCAAAAAGTAAATGGCATAATCTTTTCAGGTGGTATTTTTTTCTTAATTTGTTAATTTCAGAAAAAGAGAGAAAAACATCGATTTGTTGTTCCAATTATGTATGCATTCATTAGTTGCTTCCTGTATGTGCCCTGTTCTGAGATCAGCCCCAAAACCTTGGCAGATGCAGACAAAGCTCTAACCAACGGAGCCACCTGACCAGGGCCTCAGGTGGTAGTTTAATTTTTATTTTACTTTTATCTGTTAATCCATTGTTTATGGATAATGTACATATCTAGAATCTTCTGTTGGACCTTGAGATGGTATTTAAAATGTAGCTACTTAATTTATCTCATTACTTTCATATACTCCCCCTTTTTAAAAAGCATTTAACTTTTGTCCCTACAGCAGGGTGTTAGGACAATAAAATTAAAAGATTTTATAAGGCACACAATTGTAACATTAAGCAAAAAGCGGTAACTCGTATAATGTTGCTTTTACATTTTTAAGGAAGTAACAGAAAACTATTCAGTCTCAAAGTGCCCTGTGCCTTTAATTTGACGTGCACACATAAGAGAGGGAAATACACGTGCTTTATGTCTTCCTCGCCCGACCCCCACCTTCTGGAACAGAGGTAGGTGAGCTACAGCCCAGGGCCAAATCCAGCCTCTGCCTGTTGATTCACTGGAACACAGTCGCGCTCATCATCTTTCGTGTATTATCTATGGCTGCTTCCGCACCGCAGCAACGGAGGTGAATAGCTGTGCCACACATCCTAGGACCCACAGAGCTTAAGTCTGACTCTTCACAGAAAGAAATGTGCCCCCCTGGGTCTAGAAGAGTGCATGGCATGTAGCAGGATCCCACTCATACTTGCAGAATGAAGACAAAGTTAATAAAATAACACTGGCTCACATAAACATTCAGCATTTGCTCTGTGCCATAAACTCTGCCAAACAGTTGATAAGTATCACTTAGTTTGAATTTCACAACAGTGTCACATAAGAAAATAGGCATATCTTGCTCCCTTACCCCCATCGAGTTTTTAGTCAAATGCCACTTCCTTGACCACCTATTCAAAATTGTGGACACCTACTTTTCTACCAGCTCCTTTGCTTATGCTACAGCACTTTACCTTATAACAGATGACAGATACTTATTTTGTATGCCTATGAGGATGTATACTCCATGAGTATGTTTGTGTGTTTACTTACTGATATGGCTCAACCCATGAGAAGCCTAGAGCAGACCTAGCATATAGTGAATGCTCAATGTAAATGTTGGGGTGCCCAGGTAAGATCTGGCTATGACCCCATCATGCCTTATATCAGCTCATTCTCTTACTCTCTCATGGAGTTTGTCAAAGAACATGTAAATGGCCTGGCCCAGCAGCTCAGTTGATTAGAATGTTGTCCCTATTTGTCAAGGTTGTGGGTTCATTTTCTGCCCAGGGCACATAAAAGAAGGAACCAATGAATGCATCTGACGATGGCTCTAATGTTGGGATATATTTTACCTCAGGGTTACTATCTCAAAGCAGGTGCTTGCTGAAGATTTACCCAGATCACGACTACCCGGAAGTGGTTGTTACATCCTGGTGCAGACCTTCAGGGAGGAAGCAGCAGGACGACATGGAGCATCAGCTGAACACGGAGGCAAAGGCAAGTGGACTAAGCGGCCCGGGTGGAATAGACCTCACTGGGGATGAGCTGAACCCAGCCCAGCAGAAACCTCCCAATACCATGCAGGCTTCTCGGGATGAAGATGGGGACCCCAAGACTAGCTCTCAGGCTGCTGAAGAGAAACCCTCCTCTGACTGTTATATAGAGTGTGTTATAAGAGGTGAATTTACTGAACGCGTCAAGGAAGAGGACATAATTCTTACGTCCTTCAAGTACCGGAAAAAAGGATCAAAGCAAGCGCGTTCTCAACAGGTCCCTATAACAAGCTCACTTGCTGAAGATTCCTTGCCATGCACGACACAAGGGGCAAAACGAGAATTTTCTCAACAGGTTGTTGGAGAGAAATCATCTGTTGAATATTCTGAGCCCACGGCAGACAAGAAGCTTCCTCCTGGAGAAATACCCAACACTAGCAACATGCGTGAAATGAACGAAGATCCTCAACAGCTTGCGGAATTTGCTAGAAGGAAGCCAAGAGGAAGTGAAGGAAAGCGTGCTCCAGAAAAAATCGTGTGTCCTCATCGTGAATGCGCAAAGCCGCTGAAGAACAGAGATTCCCTAAGAAAGCATGTCCTTCTGGTCCATGGTCCCCGCAACCATGTGTGTGCAGAATGTGGGAAAGCATTTGCCGAGAAGTCAAAACTAAAGAGACATTTTATGGTTCACACCGGAGAGAGGCCTTTCCAGTGCACTTTTAAAGGGTGCGGGAAACGCTTTTCCCTGGCTTACAATTTGCGCACACACGTGCGCATCCACACTGGAGAGAAGGGCTATGCGTGTACTTTTCAAGGCTGTCAGAAGAGGTTTAGTCAGTCAACTAACCTGAAAAATCACCTCTTAACTCACAGACCAAAAATAAGTGATGAGGGAGGAGATGGAAAATAAGCTTTAAACGGGATAAGCATTTTAGCCAAAGAGTGATTAGGAAAAAATACCCCTCGTTGATTATTGTTTTCAGGAAAGATCTTTTGAGTCAATGTTGCAACTCTATAAGGCATATTTTTTTACCATAACTAAGATTTTCCTGTAGTTTGTGATACCATTTTAAGAGCATTGTTAAAAAAAAAAAAGTTGTGTGCAGAATAGTAGTGTGCTTACAATGAACTTTCTTCAAGAGCATAATTCTTAATATATTGTGAATTAGATTATTGGGTAAGGGGCTTATTTCACATATTATAAAAATGCAATTAACTGATTTTCAAGTTTGTCACTTCTAATTGTTTCACTTTTGCCTTTTAGGAATATACTTCGTGCTGCATGTGATAATCGTAGAGAATGAAAATTTCACAATAGATTGTCAATAAGTGAATTAGTAGTTAAACTTCAGTAAAAGTTAAATATAATTTGTAGTCATTTTCTTTTTTCTTTAATCATGTCATACTATTGAAATAATATACCTGGATCTGAGTGGTTATATGATAGTGTCAATGTATTGGAATCATTTCAGATCTTTTCAAATAAAAGGAAGTAAAACCCCCAAATTGTCTATGCCTGGTTTGAAAAATCAGAGTGTGCACTAAAGAGAAATGCTATTTATTTGTCTTTGAAAGTGGCAAAAATCGCAAAGATCGATGGTTCGGTAGCGGTGAGATGTGAGGCGGGAGTTACCCAGCTACCCGGTTGGTTAAGGTATACCCTGTCACAGGCATTTTGGAGGGTATTGCCTCAGCTCTGGAGGCTAGAAGTCCAAAACCAAGGTGCTGGCAGGATTGGTTCCTTCTGAGGGTTCTGAAGGATCTGTTCCTGGCTTGTCTTCTGGGTTTGAAAGACTGTGCTTGTGTTTGCACGGTTCTCCTTGTGTCTTCACACCATCCTCCGTCTACGCTGCGCCTGCCCACGTGCAGGTTTGCTTCTGCAAGGGTACCAGTCATTGGGTTAGAGCTCACCCTAATGACACTATTTAACTTGATCACCTGAATAGAGATCCCAGCTCCAAATAAGGTCATGTTTGGAGGTACTGAGAGTTAGCGTTTCATCAGGAATTCTGGGGGGTGCACAGTTCAGCCCTTAACTTGCATTCTTGCAGACCCACTAATTTCAGTTTTAGAATTTAATTTTATAGAAATATTTGCACTTCTGTACTTGTTTAAGGATGTTAACTGAAACTTATTTTAATAGTAATAAATTCATAATGTAAATGCCCACTAAAAGGGAACAAATTGCCTAAATTATGGTACCTCTATTTAATAGAAAATGTGCAAATATCCTTAAAGGAAGCTTGGCTGTAAGAGAAGAAAAGAGCAGCACAGCTAGAGGAAAGTTGTTTTTGATGGATGGATTAGAATCCAGTGTATTTATACCCTGTGGAAGGAAATTTAGAGAAAGTGATTAACTAATCTGAATAAAGGGGGAAAGCTGATCATCCAGAAATAGCTGATTAAAAAAAATAAAGCTCTAATATAGGGATTACCTTATTTTTTTGTGATTATAAATTGAATCCCTAATTAGAATCACCTTATAATTGTTTATTTTTATTAGTGAAAAGTACCTTAAATCACACTACCTTTTTTTTTTTTTTTGGTCATTTCTATCTTCCTCTAAGAGGCAGGGGACTGAGGGCCTGCTCGCCTTGGAAAATGCAGAGCTAACTAACCTGTGTTGGGAAGTGTATGCATCAGGATGGATGAGAGTCTCAAAGACGCGCCAAACCACTGACATCCTCACATTAGTTTCTGGTATCTTATTCTGTGATAGGTGCTCAGGCCTTCCAAACGGTCCTATTTGGTTTTTGCATTTTACCCTATAACATACATTGGCATAATATATATCGGTAAACAGGATTTCTATCCTATTTTAGCCCAACGGAATTCTATCCAAAGCACATTCGTCATATATTACTTTCCTACCAAATATGCATGTGTAGAAATTCATGTGTGCTTGTTTTAATTACCAAACGCACTAGCTCTGACTGAATAAATTGCATGATTACATCCTACATTGGACACACAACAGTGCAAGTTACATTAAAAAGCTATTATATTTGCAACTCTGAGCAAAAGACTATAATTAAAAGGCAATTGGATGAAATTAGCTTTGAGAGTACAAGAGTTTAAGTAAAATTTGGTAAATGAACATTAATGGTTAACATGTGGTTTTTATTAGGTATTCTGCTGCTTCTCTCTGACCTTGGGGTTGAATTTCTTAGATGTCAGCAGACCAGACATATGAAAACACCTGGACAAAGCCACCCTTTACCATGTGGTTAAAGTTGTATCTATAAAAAAAAGCCAACATAACTTTTGTGACTTTAGTAAATCAAAAGTATTAAGTAAGCAGGAATGATTCCCTGGGCATTAATAAACTATTTTTAATACTCCTAAGATCTTGGTATGTGTCAGAAAAAGCATAATACATGCTTCCTGTAATTCAAAATGTTGGTGATAAAATACACATGTACACTTCAAAGAATAATAAAACTAGAAAATTTCAATTATTGTGACCATTATATACAAAACATTAAAGTTATACACAGTATATTTAATAACACCTAATCTTTATCTAAGGCAGTCAATACATTTGTAAATTGCTAAGGACTTGGCATCCTACTACTGCTTGCATATGTGGCTTGGGTAGGTAGAAATCTTTTATTTTTAACCAGTATATATCCCTAACAGTTGTTACACTTAGGGCAGATTAAAGATAGCTGCAAATTCTTTGCTCCTCTTTCCATTGAGATTTGGGGTCTGTTTCCCTTCGCTGTCAGTCTCTGCTGGTCTGTGAATGCTTTGATCAGTAGGGGATGGTGTAAACGATGCTGCAATAGCTAGGCCAATTCCAGGCCAAGCTTTTGAGATGCCTGGCAGCTACTGCCTTGCTCTCTTAGAAACCAGCTGCCACTTAAGAACTATGGCAACCCTAAGGCCATCATCCTAGGCAAAACCCAAGCCACATGCCGAGACCCTGGGGGATAAGAGGCAAAGAGATCAAGACCAAATAGTAGTGAGGTGCCAGGCATGAGTGACAGCACCACTTGGAATAGTCATCAGCCCCAGTCACCCAGGTGACGACAGATGAATTAAAGAGCCTGGATAGTCCCTTTCCAAATTTCTGACCCACAAAACGATGAACAAAATAATTGTTTTTTAACTAGGGACTACAGCTGATAACACTCTATTGAAAAATTGAAATTTGCTAAGAGAGAACTCAAGTGTTTTCTATATATATATAGATATAGATATAGATATAGATACAGATATACTGATAGATCATTAGAGGGAACTTAAAATGTGTATGTATATCAAATCACCATGTACATTTAATATCACATTTTTTTCAAATGTACTACAATAAAGTTGAAAACATAAAATGGTTATTTTAAGCCACTTAAATTCAAGGTCAGCCGTTATGCAGCAATGGATAACAAGCTCCATTTCACACTTGTTATTTGAATTTTAGTCTCTGCTTTACATTTGTGTAAGCGTTGTGTACACAAACATACACACACATACACACAGATTTTGTATAACTAGTTTATGCCTAAATTCAGAAGGAATTATTGACTGTAGTTTGCAATTTATATACTAGATCTCATATTTTCCATAAGAGTCACCACAGTGAGGGAGTGGGTTTCCTCTTCCTAGACCCCGGAGACTGAGCCATCTGTGGCCTGAGAAAAACTGCAGCTCCCCTTAATAAAACTAAAACTCAGTCTCCGTAAAGATTAGTGGAGGGAGAATCCCCACCTGGGAGGAACAGTTTCTCTTCGCCAAACTGGTGCTGTCATCCTGAGCCAGGTCACCTCCCTGGGAGGGATGCTATTAATTATTGCTGCTGCCACCACTGTCCTTAAAGGGTCACACTCCACTTTAACATTGACCCACGCACGAGCACATAGCTCTTTCTTTATTACTTGGCAGTAAAAATGAGATGAGGCTGGAACGTTTAAAGATCCCGTTAAAGGCAAGAGGACAACATGCTACAGCTTGTTTTCTCAGGTCACAGGTTTAAGAGATCACTATTTCAGGACCCAGAGCTAAGAGAAAAAGCTCCAGTGATTTCTTTGGTTTTCACCTAAGATCTGGTCTAGATTTCTGGCTGAGGATCCACTTATTCCCTGAGCAGCTAGCCTCAGTGTGTCGAGATGGGGTTTTTAACTAGAAAGCCACTAAAATGTATCTCAGATGTGGGTGTGGATGGACACAAGAGAGAGAGAGAGCCCTACAGAGATTGGTGAGGAACAAATTCTGAAGGCTTGATAGATCATTTTAAAAAGTTAGAATGTTGTGGTCAGCAATGGAAGCATTGAAGGGATTAAGAAAGTAAAATGATCGAATTCACTTTTTAGAAAAATCATTTGGGAATCAGAATAAAAGTGGATTGGGGAGTAGGAAAGCAAACAGCTGTTGAGAAGACATGTCTGATTAAAACAAAGTCCACACGTGTGAATATATCTGAAGAAACCCAAAACACCGATTTGAAAGCATATATGCACCTCTATGATCACTGCAGTGTTATTTACAATAGCCAAGATTTGGAAGAAGCCCAAGGGCCAATCGGTAGATGAGTGGATGAAAAAGCTGTGGTGTATTTACACAGTGGAATACTATGCAACCATAAAAAGAAAAAATCTTACCCCTTGCAACTATGTGGATGGACCTGGAGAGTATAAGCCAGTTAGAGAAAGACAAATACCATATGATTTCACTTATATGTGGAATCTAGTGAACCAAATAATCTAACAAACAAAATACAGACTCATAGATACAGAGAACAGAATGACAGCTGTTAGAGGGGAGGGGGTCGGAGGGAAGAGGCTGGGTAAGAAAAGGTGAAGGGATGCAAGTTGTAGAAGAAAGACCATGTGAGAACTTCATGAGAAGACTGCAAGCTGTCTGCAAGAAGAGAGAGGCCTGGGTATAAACCAAATTTGCTAGCACAGGGATCTTGTACTTCTAGTCTCCAGACTGTGAGAGAATGTTCAAGCCACCATGTCTGTGGTGTTTTGCTAAGGCCACACAAGCAGACCCTCCAGTGAGAGGAAAGCAGGAGCAAAGGCGGGGAGGTGTGGAACAGCACCGGATAGGCGGGAGTGACTGCAGGGCAAGAACTGGGAGGGGTTAGGCTGGGGAGGGGCCGGGGGCCTGGATCTAAAGGGACTTTTATACTGAGCTTAGGAGCTTTGACTTCTCATATACAGACCCTGAAGTCATTGATGGGAGAGTGACAGATATATAGTGTGTTCTTTTTTCATTGTTTACTGTTTTTATTGTAAAAATGGGGTTCATTTACAAGAAATGTGACAAATTATAAAGCATAAATAAAAGATAAACACACTAGAAATTTCAGTGGAAAGGAACCATTTTGGTGAAACATTCTTTCTTTAAAAAAATGCATGAGTTTAATCAGAAGAGCAATAAATTCAGATTTGCAATTCATATCCAACACTACGTTCAGTGTGACCCACGGAGGTGAGCAAATGGGAAGCAAGAGAGAAGGCTGCAGAAAAGACAGGTCAGCTTAGGAGTCAGGAACACTGAAACCCCGAAAAAGGCAGCAAGTGAAGGAAGAAAGAAGAGTAAGGAAATGTTTAGGTAAAATGTTGAGACCACAGTAATGCGTGGGGAGAGGAAACATCTAGAATGGTCCTCAGGTTTTCAGCCAGCTTGTGACGTCATCAAGGAAGATGGAAACTGGGAACGCAGGAAGAGAAACAAAGAGAGGCTAGAAGATAAGTTCCACTTAAGACGAGAATTATTTAGAAACGGTAATTGTGCATGTTGGGAAAAAAAAAAACTCCCTGTGAAAAGTCAGCTTAATCAAATTTGTGGAAGCTAAGAGTAATGCAGAACTCACATTCCAAAGTCGTACAGACTTCTTAAGACCATTTAACTCCATGTTGCACAATAAGTAAACAGAACAGGGGAAAATAGTATTTAACAAGTTAAATTGAAATTATTTTATTCAATTTCCCACTCTCCTAATTGACTAGCAAGTTCAGGACCAAATCAAAATACCTAAAATCAAAATCAAAACAGATCAAAGCTGTTTTCTCTCTAGCAGTTTCTCTCTCTGTATCTTTGTGTAGAAGATAGATATACTCAAGAGTGCTCAGCCGCATTTTTTTAAATAATTAAGAATTTAAAGACCTGCTATCTAGAAATTGTTCCCAGTCAAAGAAATAACCATAGTTGTAAAATAGCTGACAAGCCATTTATTCAAACGGAAGCCGCCTAACGCCTCTCCTTGTTTCAAGGTCACCTTATAAATCAACCTGGGCGGGAATCTTGTAGGAGACCTGTAGGAGGATGAGCAGCACGATTTAAACTATAAAAAAAAAGTCATCAAGTGCACATCTTCCTTACAGAAAAAATGAGGTTTAAAAGGATGATAATTAACAGAAGTTACCACAGCTGGCACCCAGCAAGTTTCAATTGTAAAGATCATATAAATTGATTTATAATGCTCCCATGTGACTAACGGAAGTAGATGGGTGACCAGATTGTCCTAAACGATTGTTGTGTCAGAGCACATGATTGCTTTAGGGACGCTCCCGCTAATGATAAAATCACTGTCACCGAAGAATATACGAAATAATTTTCAGAATCAACAATGTAGTGTTTTAACACTTGTACTTTATTATTTTAACTGTCTTTCGGAGCAGTTCAAAAGAAAACCCTAAAGAAGCATCAACTCCACTCGTCCTTTTATTTTTCCCTCGGGAGAAAGGGGGATTCCAAACCTTCCTGATGTCAGCACTTAGAGAGGTTAATTATTCATCCAGAACAATGAAGGGGAAGCACTGGATTTAATTGGACGTATGCTTCTTACATTTGAAGACCGGGGTAGATAATGATGACCTCTCGAAAGAAACAGGGAAAACTGATAACGTCGCATGTAAGGCTTGAAGGTAGAAAATGTAGAGCATGCATTTTTGTAAACCACTCACTCATTAAGGAAAAAGCCCTGATGAAATGTGGTCTCAGTAAAGTGTCATCCTTTAACAGAGCTTAAATATGATCAAATTTCAATATCTTATCCTAGAAACTGGAAAATTGGACATCCTTAGCCTCTCAAGAGGAGAAGGACATTGCTACATATAAAATTTTATCTGGACAACGGGACATCCTAAACAGTTGAAAGGAAGTTTTAAAAAACTATTGACCCAGAGAGTGTTTCAGTGAATTCTGGTTAAGCCTGTGTGAAATGGTGACCATAATAGTTTTTTCTCAAAGCAAATAGACTGTAACTGCATGAAGAAAGAGAAACAAAATCTGTTTACGTCTGTATCCCCTGTGCCTAGTGCTTATAGTAGGTTGGCAGGAACTGACTGTATGTTCAAAGAATGAACTTTGAAAAGACCAATTCTAGGACACATATTGACAGGAAGTAAGAGGTATTCTTAGAATAAGAACTATTCGTTCATTCCTCAAATTCTTTAATGCGAAGCCTTCAGTGAAAAAAAAAATCTATAAATCATCCAGGCACTGGTACCCTGCTTGGCACCTTCCAGAAATTACCCACCCTCACCCAACAGGTGACCATTCTACCTCTCTCTAACAGCGAGTTTTACTGCTGATGGCGTTTGGGAGGCTTCCAGTATGAGGCTGCTACAAGTATTCTTGTCATGTCTTTTGGAGAAAAGTGTGCTCATTCTGTATACAATTAAAAGTGGATTATTCGTCCTGTGGCTACGTATATGATGAACTCTAAAAGATACTTTTAGTTTTCCAAAGTGAGAGAGGAAATTCCTCCGAAGAGATTTTTTAAGAGAGGGATAGGAGTCTTTTGTTAGATGTGCATGTCGTGACCCACAGGCCAACCCCTCTCCTCTCCTTTGCTCAGTTCCTGCCCCGGGACCCGGTCTTTGCACATTCTGTTCTCGCTCTGCTCTCCTTGGGGGATCTCACCCAGCTTCGGGCCTTTACATGTCCTCTGTGGATGATACAGTTCCTCACATCTGTGTGGCCTGCTCGTCATCTCCACTTGAAATGTCTTACATGTGGCCCAAACTCTGCGCGGGCATTCCTGCCCACCTCAAATCTCCCTCCCTCGATGATCTTCTTACCTAACCTTGAACTGCCAGGCCCCTCCTGCTACTGACCTTATTCCACATTGAACTTACAGGTGTGTTCCCACCCCAGGGGCTTTGCACTTGCCGTTGCCCATTACTTCTACCTGGAAGATTCCCCCAAATATTCACCTAATATCTGCCCGTTTCACTCCATAATCTTCAAGTCTTGGCTGAAAGGGAATCTTCTCAGCAAGGTCTTTTCTGATGACTGTGTTTGAAATGAACACCTATGCCCACGTCCTCTGCCTGGACTCCTGATCTCCCTTTCAGTTTGACCCTTCTCCAAAGCACTCACAAAAGCTGCGCCAGTTTTTACACTCCTGCTGCAAAAGCCATCTCGCGTTAGGCTGCACCGAAGAGCAAAGCAAGGCGGCGGCATCCAACGGCACCAGCAGTCAGTACATGTACCTTCTCTGCCATGCATCAAAGAAAACAAGCGTCCGTTTGATTTCAAAATGTCTTGATGGGGCAGTCAAAATAATCAATGTTATTAAGTCTCCGCCCTCCAGTGCACGTTTTACTACCCTGTCTGCTGAAATGAGGTGTCATAAAGCACTCCCGACGTGCAGCGAAGTACTGCGGCGGTCGGAGAGAACACATCCGTGGAAGCAGTTAACTTGAAAGCTGCGTTAGCTGACTTTCACACGGAACATAAATTTTCCTTGAAGAAAACAACGGAGAGACGAGCGATGGTCATTCAGAATTGGGTACGTGATGGACATAATCTCAAATACGAATGCAGTAGACCTGCCACAGGAAGGGAAACAACTGAATATTTTTCATCAGTGATAAAATTTGGGATTTCATGAGAAAATTAGAATTTTGGAAAAGTTGTATCCATCACTGTGGAATAGACAGTGTGCCCACACTTCAATTTCTGATGAGATCAATGGTGCTATTCATAAAGTTAAGTTTTATATCGTCTAATGAAATGTGTCAACACTTGGAAGATTGTTGGTACAACTCAGTGAGCCAATATTTTTCAAATGGTCAGTCCATCAGACTACAAAATTGTGTGTGAGAAAAAGATCTATTCAAGGTATAAGGTAGATGAAGTTTATTGCCACAGTTTTAGATTCCATTACACAGATAATCTTTAAAAACCCACTCCCATAATTGTCTGTGAACTATAACTAAAAAATGTTTTCTTAAAAAACTAAACCTGTAGAGGTTTGGTGTAGGTTCAAAGAATATCTACTATTGTCTAAAATGCACGTTAAATTCTCTTCCCTTTTCCAACACCTATCTGTGTGAGGCTGGATTTCTTCATAGACTTCCCTCAAATAAAGATATCAAAGCTTGAATCACAGCTTGAATGTGGCATATACAAAAATCTATCCTAAAGTGACAGTTTTGTTCCAAAAAGAGAAAACGCAGTGATCATTCCAGGATCTCCAAGGTAAAAACCTACACATTCAATGAGTCTAATATAGTTTAAAAACAAGAATTCTTGCTTTGGTTAGTTCTATCGGAAACAAAATTTCATTCAGATTCAAATGTGGTATAAAGAAATACATTAAAATTTTAAAAGGCTAGCCAGTTGTTGTTGTTGTTTAACCGAAGAGCCATGTCAAGCTTCCTGGGTGATTTGTCACAAATCTTCAGAATTGTTTGCAAGGAACCAGGGCACAGCTGAAGGATTGCACTTGAAAGTAGAATGGAGAAGACGGATGTTTAGAGATGGTGGAAACATGCAGATGGTAGAATCAATGACAAAAATATCACAAGGTCGCTAAGATGCCACTATTAAATTTGTTGAAATCAGAGGTGCCTATTGTAGTGTAATCGGTGCTGATGGAAGACTTTTTGACTGATTAATTTTAGACTATCATTCTCATTTGTTGTCATACGCTCACACAAACAATTACACATTGCCTTCTATGTTGTTCCTCTGGCACCCTTATCACCAGTAGCTCCTAGTTTGTCAGAAGATTCACAGCCTTTCAGTCTAATCATTATTCCTACATCCCTGTCACTCAAAAAAAAAAAAAATGGGTCCACAGGGCCATATTAAATAACACTACAAGGGGCAGTCAGCTACATCACCGTCAGCGAGGGAAGTGGTAAGGGAGGGGTAGATAATTGAACACGTCAACTCTAAAAAAGATATTTCTGAAATTTTCAGAGGTATTCGAATACTAACTAGATCGTACGTGATATTTGGAAATTATTATTAATTGTTCCAGCTGCACAAACAACATGGTTGTTGTGATCATTTCAGAGCCTTTACTTTTTAATTATACATACTAATGCCTTTACAGATAAAATTATGATGAGTGGAATTTGCTTCATAGAAAATCCAGAAAGAGTGAAGGGGTAGAGATACAATTTATTTGTCATATGTTGATACTAGTTGATGCTGAGTAATAGGTACATAGGAAATATTATACTATTTTTTCTATTTTTGTGTATGTTTTAAGTTTTCAATAATAAAAATTAAAATATACAAAAGAAGTTAGGATTCCTAGGATGAAGAAGAAAATGCCACGGATACCCTTGGCATTTATGAGAATTTTGTAATATTTATCGCTGATAGAACATTTAAATGACATAAAATTACCGTCCTCTCACTGCTCGGAACCCAAAGACCTTTGAAAGGTGCTCTCAGCCAGCTTGTGTACAGCGATTCTGAGTTGAGAGAGCAGACCACTTTTAAAAATTACAGGTTTCAGTAGGTCTTGCGACCGGATGACTGAAATTTAGCAGGATATCGTTCATCAGGTGGAGCCGCGCCTGTGGCGGAAGCAAAGACAGGCACTCATTATCCAGATGGTTCTCGTAGGTCAGTCCTGAGGGAAAATGGAATGAATGCATGAAAACTGAGTGAATTCCTCAACACAAGTCTATTGTTCCAGGGCAACGCACCAATATCCGAGGCAGAGATCACTGCTTTATCTTTTTCGCTTTTATTCAAAAGTTCATTATGCAAATGGCCTCCTAGTGCCTGATAAGAACCAAATTAGTTTAAAACCTGAGAGAGGCTCAAACTAAAACACCCTATCTGACATTTTTATAATAAAAAATAATGTATAATAAATTGCATCTAATCTACGATTATAAATGATTGTGCTGAATACAATACACGATGCATTAGGTTAGCTTTTATTCAAAATTAAATTATTTTGACATTTATTTCATATGCTGATAGTTCTAAGTTACTCATAGATAAGTGCATTCAGAGCTATCTAAATGAGTTTATTTTGGCTCTGTGATAGCCTTCCAACGTGACTGCCAACAATTTTTGCACCTGTTTAAGCACAAGCTACTCCTCACATCAAGGGTGGATTGTGGCCCTGGCTGGGTACTGAGTTGGTTAGAGCATCGTCCCAAATATGCATAGGTTGCAGGTTCAATCCCAGGCAGGGCACGTACAAGAATCAACCGAGTGCATAAAAAATGGAACAACGAATCTCTCTATCTGTCTCTCTCTCACTTATTGAAATCAGTATTTTTTAAAGAGTAGATTCTGTTTCCTCTGCCCCTGAAAGTGGGGTGTGCTATGATTTGCTTCAAATAACAGAATTGCATGGGAGACACATTTAGGACTTCTGAGTCCAGGCTTTAGAGGACTGGCAGCTTTAGCGAAGGGACATTCTGTGCATGCTGACAGTTGCAGTGCACTATTAAGACACTGAAAGAAGACTGCAAGTTGTATTCTAACTGTAAACAAGTCGGACATGTGTGCCTTCAATTTTCTGTAAAATGTGTTTAGTTAGGATATCATGAAAAATGTGCTTCACGCAAAAAGCTCTGAGGTTTTACTGAGTGAAATGAATTTGCACAAAAGCTTGAGGTGTTCAAAAATTAAAAGATCAGTCAGAGTTATACCACCCTATTAAAGGAGCATTTAATTTTTCAGCATATTTTCCAATTCATTTAACAAACCTCCAGAAAAGAGCCAACCATATAACGAACAAAAAAAAAAATTAGCACATATAATATGTGTGATTTGAAATGAATCTACAATGAAATCAAAAAGCTTTTATATTGTGACTCAGAGAAAATGCAGACTAAATACTCAACTAGCGTTTCCGAAATGTCTGTTGCCTGCTAAGCACTGTGATACATAAGCATATTCATACCCAGCATCTTCTTTTATTATGATAATTCTATAGGGTAGTTGTATTACATCGTTTTTTCACATGGAGAATCTTTCAGAGGTTTATTTAGCTAACAAATATTTACTACCATGTGCCAGGTACTGCATTAAGCACTGGGACAAGATAAGTATGGTTTCTCTAACAACGTAAGCAGGACAGACACGTCAACAGCCAGTTTTAATACGCTGTGACCAGTGTCCAATATGACGGAGTCTGCGCGGTGTGCTGAGAGGCTTAGATGCCGGACTTGGGCTGTTAGAGGAGATTGCGGATGGGTTTGAGGATGAGGCTGAGAAATGAACGGTGAGGAGGAGCTGGGTGTACAGGTGCGGACTGGTGGGAGTGGAGGGAGGACCCACATATTCTAAAGAGCATTTTCAAAGGCGCTGTGGCTCTGCAGGCATTTTCACTGCAATTGGAACTTTAGAGCCACAGGAGACGGCGGACGGCCAGGCCAGGGGTGTGGCTGGGAGAGGCGGGCTGGGCAAGTGAAGGAAGAGCGCATGGAAGGCTGCACCCTTTCTACCCACAGCTCGATCCACGTTGCCCAAAGATCGCTCCTACCCTGCGAGGCTGTTTTGACAAAGTTTACATTGATTTTTGTTTGTTCATTTCAGGATCAAAAGATAGGAAAGTTTTTGCTGCATCCATGATTAGATGAGTCATTAAAATGCTGAAAGCACTTCTATCAGTTTCTTTTGGTCTGGCCAGAGGTCACTAACTTAAGCTGAAATGCCAAATACAATAGTAATTTGGTATAAGAATAAGTAATAGATTATGTTAATGCAGATAGGGACTAGATCATGGGAAACAGGTTCCGTAGCTCTGCAGCATATTGAATGGTTTATTTGTGAATCCAGATGAAGTCAGGAAACTGTTTTAAAGAAAAACGGATCCTAAAATCACTCTTTTAGTTATTCTTAACATTCCATAAATTATGCATTGAGATAAACAAGACAAGAGCTCCATATGACAAAGAGCTGAATTGATTTTGTGATTCTGACAGAGAACTGAACACTAAAACGTCTTACTTAAGACAAACCGGGTGGCTGTTCTCACTGCCTCTCACAGAGCCCACACGGTATCAGTCATGTTTACAGAACCCTCAACTGTTCAGTCACTCAACTCTAAATCTTTTCCATGCACGCCTACACCAAGTCAAGCATCTTCATGATCTTAGGACGTAGGAACCACATTAACCTGCCCTTGTACAGAGGGAGAAACTGAGGCAGTGGATGGTTTAGCAGTTTGGCTAATGAGACACCGCTGGCAGGCCGAAGAACTAGGACTGGAACTTCTCTGACCACATTCTGTGGCAAATTTTAGGCATAGGGTTCTACAGTCGTTATGTATCCCATTAAGTGTGGACATTAATACACTTTCCTACAGACAATTTTATAATTATAAACCCAAACCTCCCTTAGAACTGGTGTGGGTGCATGTATTATCTCATGTTTCTAAAAACCACTCTGTATCCTGAGCCACAGCTGGCCTCAAGGGTTTTGGAAAAGAGATTTCGGAATTCTACAATGAATTTACCAGTGAATAGGTAGTTAATACATTAATATATTAACAATTAATTTAGTATACACATTGAAATTAATATTTGAACTCCATAGGTCTCAGTGTGATGAAACCAGAGACTCTCAAGCGAGGGTGAGCACATGTTTCAAGAATGGTGTGGCCCCATCAGGCTCTGCCAGGTGACCGCCCTGTGATGCCAGCAGTGTCAGTGGACTACGGACTAGAAGCTACTGTACCTGGACTGTCAGACACCAAACTGGACTGGTCACTGTCAGCAAATCACCCAACCGGGGATCCAGCTTGATTCTTTTGTTCGTGATTTAATGACGTATGTGACCTGAGCAAACTACCAAGCATCTCGAGCCACTGTTTCCTCTTCTGTAATAGTTGTGATCACAGTTTGTGACTCTGGGTGACTGTGAGGATGGAATAATAAGATAATGTGGGTCTCTAACCGACCCCTTCATCCCTAAGCGTCCAATGTACTATCTGTTGTGCTCCAGGCCACCTGTGCCTGATCCCTTAGTACACATGTACTCAGTGGGAGCTACGATTACTCCAAATAATAATATGTAGGGGTCATACTTTTCTCTCAAAGCAGACATGATAGACTAGATAAATGTCTCAGTAAAGGTTAAATCTGCTCAAATGCATAAGAAGCATGCCGGACATGAAGAGTATGGGCATGTCCCAAATCTCCCTTCAGTGCCTTATCAGGTAACAATCTTGTGGCCCTTCCCTCCTGGAAAGGTGGAGTTGGAGAACAGCTTCTAAACAAGTAAATTCAGATGAATGTTAGAAGATACTTTGTGAAGTGAGTGGCGTGGCAGGGGGCAGTGGGGGCAGAAAAAAGCAGAACTGGCTTGAAACTTGTCATGGAGAAGTGGGCAGGCCTGAGGCACACAAGGAAAAAGAATGGTAAATGCAGGCATCATTACAAAGATATTTGACCTGAGGCCTGAACAGATAAGGGCCAAGTGGGTGCCTGTAGTGTATACAGGCAAGAAACATCCAGGGCAAAGGCCCTAAGACAAGAGCGGCTTACTAGTTTGGGTTAACTCGTAGGTGGGCCTTGCAGCCCTGAGATGGCAATGAACTGGGGGGTGGGGTGGGGGGAGAGGAGTAGAGCAGAAGCACAGGGAGAGACCCTAGTGGAGGGTCTCAGAGAACCATAGAAGATGTTATAGGCACTCAGATGGTCTCTGAATGTTATAAACTTGGTGCTTCCCTTTAAAATATTCTGGCCCAGGGGTGAGCAAACCTTTTCTGTAAAGGGCCAGACTATAAATATTTTAAATCTTATGGCCTAAGTGATTTCTTTTGCAACTACTAAACTCGGCCCCTGGGCTTAACTTGAAAGCCACGGGCTCCATGTAAGTGAGTGAGCATGACTGTACTTCTCTAAATGTTAGGAGAGGAAGGCAGTGGGTCACATCATGCTGCAGGCAGTAGCTTGCCAACCCTGCTTTGATCTAACTTACAAGCACAACGCATTTTTTCCTTATGTTTTCTTTTATAAGTTTTAGAGTTTTCTTTTTTTTACATTTGGGTCTATGACCCATGTTGAGATCATTTCTGTTTGTGTTATTAGCTAAAAGCTGAGTATCTTTTTTTTCTTTCTATTTGTTTTAACCTACAGATATCTACTTATTCAGCAGTATTTGTTACAAAGATTATCATTTTGCTTTACCTTGGGACTTCAGTCAAAAATCAGGTGTGTGTGTTAGTGTGTGTGTGTCAGTCAGTTTATTTTTGGAATGTATTCTATTCCATTAATTTCTTTTTTCTTTTTACTTTTATTGTTGACGCTATTACAGATGTCCTCATTTCCCCCTCTTTTCTCCCGCCAGCCTCTGCTTCCCCCATCCTCTGGCCATCACCACACTGTCGTCTGTGTCTATGGGTTATATGTGTATGTTCTTTGGCTAATCCCTTCACGTTCTATACTCCAGTATTCCATTGAGTTCTGTGTCATTCTTACACAAACACAGCACTGTCTTCAATAGTCTGGGTTGATAGTACACCTTAACGTCCAGTAATCTAAGGTCTTCAACTTTGTTCTTATGCAAAATTGTTTTTCTATTCTATGTCCTTTGCATTTGCATGTACATTTTAGAACTAGCTTCACAAATTCTACAGAAGAGCCTATTGGGATATTGATCCAAATTTTATCGACTCTACGAATCAGTTTTGGAAGCATTCATTTTATAACAAAGATTTCTTCAGTAAGATACAAAAGTACAAACCATTAAAAAATTGAACATTACATTTCATCACAATTCAAAAGATACAAAATCCAAAAGGACAAGCCACAGATTGAGAGAAAACATATGCAAAACATGGATCTGATAAAGGACCTGAATCCAGAATACATAAAGAATTTGTATAATTCAATAATGAAATAACAGCCAACATAATTAAAAACTGGGCAAGAGATTTGAATAGATAATGCACCAATGAACAAACTATATGAATGGCAAATAAATATTTTAAAAATGCACAACAATTAATTGGGAAAATGCAAATTAAAATCATAATGAGATTTTACTACACATCTATTACAATGGCTGAATTTAAAATGACTTATAATATTAAGCATTGTCAAGAGTCAGAAACAATCTAAAAATTGCCAGTAGAAGTAGAAAGTGGTGCAACTGTGCATACTTTGAAAACTGGGCAATTTCTTAAAAAGTTTACCATGCATTCATATAAGACCTGGCAGACTCACTAGTAGGTATTTCACCAACTGAAATGAAACATGTTCACGCAAAGATTTGCACTGGAATCTTCATAGCAGCTTTAGTCAAAATAGTTCCAAACTGGAAACAATCCAGATGTCTATCAACTGACCAATAGATAAAGAAATCATATTTGTACAGTAGAATATCTCTGAACACTCAAAAGCAATGAGTTACATATAACACAATACATGAATCTCAACAGCATTTGCTAAGTGAAAGAAGCCATACACAAAAGGGTACACATTGTATGCTTTTATTGAAAAGAAGTGGATTCTAGAAAGGCAAACCTATGGTGACAGAAAGCAGATCCATGGTGGCCGGACACTTGCGGGCAGGTAGTGGCACCAATGCGGGGAAGATTAATTGGAAGGGATCTGAGAAGAGTTTTGGGGCTGATGGAACTCTTCTATTTTGTGCTTCTTGTTAGTACACAACTGTTCACATTTCCCAAAACTCCTTGAAGCACCATATTCAGAAAGCTTTGAGGGATGCTGGAGGAAGTTGCTAGTGAGAGAGGTCAGATCCTTTCCTTTGAAGGAAGAGTCACAAATTTCCTACTAGCTTGGATATAAACTATAAAAAAGGAAAGAAGGGGGAACTATATCTCCAAAGACAAAAGACACTCTCAAGTGGAGCAGAGGTCTACACTCTCACTGGAAAACCCACGCAGCAGCAGTACAGGAGTCAAGAGACCCGACTTGGAGTCTGAGGGTTCTTCGTCTTGTACACAGCCCTGCAAGTCTCTTAACCCTCATAGCCTCCTTTCTCTCATTTGGAAAATGGGGTTAGCCCAATGCCCACCTCATGGGGCTGTTGGGAGTATGAAATGAGTTAACACATGTTTAGAACAGAAGCTGGCACACGGTTAAGCCCTCAACCAACGTCATCATCTCCTCTTTCTCAAGCTGACATTAAAGAGACACTGACTGAAAGGAGATCTCAAATGGTTTTTCTTTTCCTCCTGAAGGAAATGTTTATCTGGCCTGAAGTTTTTGGTTTTAGGGAAACAAAAGTTCTCTAGTCTTGACCAACTACTGGATCTTCCCATCTTGAACATCATTCTGAGCTATGATTGCTCCTGATGCAGTCAGTCTGGCCCACCTTCAGCAACTTCCCAGCCATGGCCCAAACTGGTGCCATGACAAGGAGAGAAGGGAAGGGAAGGGGAGGGAAGGGAAGGGAAGGGAAGGGAGGGGGAGGGAAGGGAAAAAGGGAAGGGAAGAGAAAGGAAGGGAAGGGAAGGGGAGGTGAGGGAAGGGAAGGGGAGAGAAGGGAAAAATGAAACAAAACCATGGAAGATATTCAACAAAAACAGTAGTTTCTGCAGGGAACAGTGAGTTCTGAATCTGGGAACACAGAGAATTGAGTTCCAGACCACCTTTCTCTTTAACTAGCTGTGTGACCTTGGGCAATAATGCACTTAGTTTTTGTGCTTCCGTTTCCTCTTTTGTAAAATGCAAGCAGTAACACTTGTCTCATTTCATCATGTTTGTGTTTAGGATGTATGGGACACTGTGGGAGGATCTGAGAATTAAAACCGTTACACAGATACGAAGGTTTTTTCTTTTTTCCTAAAACAGGCAATTTGCAAATACAAGAACAAAGAATTTAACCTTTAATTTTTAATGTCATAATAAGTGTCTGCCTACCTCTGGTTAAAGAAACAGTTTGAAGAAACAAAGTTATTTCTGATCTTCCATTACATACTGAAACCAACCAGGAGGCACAATGTGTAGAAGTATACACATGTAAAACCTAAAACAATTTCCATAAATTCTATGACTATATTAAATCACATTTCAGTTATTTTTCCATTGATCTGGCATTTCTGCAAATTTAACATTGGCCTTTTCAAAATAGAGGCTCAGCCATTTCATTAGCGAAGTTGGAAAGCTACAAATAAGCTTTCATCCCAGATTATGGTTTTAATCCTGGTTCTGTCTCTCAATGGCTGTGTGGTCTCGGGCAAGTTCCTCTACTATTGGGTCTTCTTATAAGTAAAATGAAGGTGATAGCATTTCCTACATCATGAGAAATTTGTGACTGATTAGAGGCTATGTGTAAAATTTTTTTAAAACAACACTTTATGTGTTTTCTTATTCTTTATTACTGTTAGTTTTGGAGGATGAACAAACTATGGAAACCAATGAAATTAATCTTTAAACATGACAAAACAAAACAAACACACACACAAATGCTGCAGAAATGTTTGCAGTCTAATAGTTTGTCTCTACTTTATGTACTACGAAAAATTATTCAGATTTAATCAAAATGACAAATTTGAAGTAAAAATATCAAAATATACTTATGCCTCTTAGGCTAAATACCAGATAGAAAATGGATATTTGATAGAAAGAGAATTAATTTAATTACCAAGAGGATAGCAGGTGACCCCAATTACTTTTGTTTATTTATTACAGGAAAGTGTGAACCATGAAATTGGAAAGATTTTCCTCTAATGAAAAATTTAGTCAGGCAACTAACTACACAATCTACATGTTCATTCCAATGAACACAAAAGGCCTTGCTCTCAAACAATGGTGATACAGCATCCCAGTGGCTAATATTTAAAACTGCAAATGAGTTACCAAAATCCACATTTTTAAAGATAAGTTCACATTCTGGCCCCTTCACAAAGATTCTATGACTACCCCGTGGAGAAGTACTTTCCTCCTGTCCTTGTTCAGATGTAGATGGGGTATTGTGATTCCAGTGGTGGTGAGATTTGTTATAATCATTAGCACAGTGTCATAAGGCATGTACAACAGAGGACCTTGTCCTGTCTATTTTTGTACATTCTCACTAGATGAAGCCCAGAAGAATAAAAGGACTTCTTATCGGGCACACGGACAGATTCCAACATGGGAATACAACCCAAATCTCCTGCCTGTATTTCAAATACACTTTTCCCCATGTTTTGTACCCAAATATATGCCACAAATATCATGAAATTCCATGGTTTGGTGAAAACCCCAAGGAGAAGCAAATTACTCTAATATTAATAAATAAAAGACACTTTTTCTTTTGAGGAGTTTTTTTTTTTTTGTACATGACTATATACATGATACCAATGAGGTAATGATACTCTCCATTTTCAATGATAAAATATATTCCACAGTGTAAGTCCTAAGCTATGATTTATTAAAAGTTCAAGCATTTGTTTCTGCAATGGCTAAAATATCATTGTTTTATATGTGTACACTAGTTTTTTTTATTAAATATATGCAGTTAAATATACAATTATAGCAAGTTTTCAGTATTCAAAGTTGATATATAAAAGTCAATTGCTTTTTTGTATGCCAGCAATAAACAAACAGAATTTGAAATTAAAAACATAATAACATTTAGATTAGGACTCCCCAAACCAAAATATTTAGGTATAAATCTAACAGAATATGCAAAAGATCTATAGGAGGAAAAATATAATACTCTGATGAACGACATCACAGAACTAAATAAATGGAGAGATACTCCATGTCCGTGAACTGGAAGATTCCATATTGTCAAGGTGTCAGTTCTTCCCAACTTGATCTTTAGATACAGTGCGACCCCAATCAACGCCCAGCAAGTTATTTTGTGGGTGCCGACAAACCAACGCTAAAGCTCATGTCCAGAGGCTAAAGACCCAGACAGGCAACACAGTACTGAAGGAGAAGGACAAAATTGGAGGACTGACACTTTGCATGGTTTAACATCTACTGTGGAGCTCGGATAATTACAAAAACACGGTATTGAAGAAAGAATCGACAAATAGGCCAGTGAAACAGAATAGAGGGCTCAGAATGGACCCTCATAAATACAGTCAACTGCTATCTGACAAGGACTGAAGGCAACGCAATGGAACGAAGACAGTCTCTCCAGCGGATGTTGCTGGAACAACTGGATGTACATTTATTTTTTTAAAAATACAAATTTAGACACAGATTCTATACTTTTCCAAAAAAAGTAACTCAAAATGGATTATAGACTTAACCATAAAACAAAATTATAAACCTCCAAACAATAACATAAGAAAAAGTTTTAGATGACCCAAGGTGTGGAAATGAGTAGATACAAAGCCAAAGGCACAACCCATGGGAAAAAAATTGATAAGCTGGATTTCATTAAAATTAAAAACCTATTAACTGAGAAAGACAATATCAAGAGAATGAGAAGACAAGCCACGGACTGGGAGAAAATATTTGCAAAAGACACATCTGATAAAGGACTGTTTTTCAAAATGTACAAAGAACTCAAAATTCAATGACAAGAAAGCGAACCAATGATTAAAAAAATGGGCCAAAGACATTAACAGACACCTCACCAAAGAAGACATACAGATGGCAAATAAGCATGTGAAAATATGCTCCACACCATGTGTCATCAGAGAAATAAAAATGGAGACATAATGAGATACCACTGTACACCTATCAGAATAGCCAAAATCTGGAACACTGCCAACGCCAAATGTTGACGTAGACGTGGAGCAGAAAGTGCTGTCACTCACTGCTGTCCCTTTGGAACACAGTTTAGCTGTTTCTTACCAGGCTAAACATGACCTTACCATTCAATGCAGCTACTGTGCTCTTTGGTCTGTGCCAGAAGGAACTGAGAGCCCTGTCCACACAGCAACCTGTGCATGGGTGTGTATAGCAGCTCGTTCCTATTCTCAAGACTTGGAAGCAACACGATGTCCCTCAGTAGGTGAATAGATCAATAAACAGTGATCTCTTCAAACAATGGAATACTATTCAGCACTAAAAGTAAATGAGCTATGAAGCCATAATAGCCACATAGAAAAACCTTAGCTCATAGCCACATTGGGAGAACCTTAAATTCATATTACTAAATGAAAGAAGCCAATATGAAGAGGCTATATACTGTATGATTTAAACTATATGAGAGTCTGGAAAAGGCAAAACTATCAGGCAGTCAAAGGATCAATGGTTGCTGGTGGTGCGGGTGGATGCATGGAGCATGATGATTTTTAGGGCAATGAAAATATTCTGTGTGATACACAATAATGAACATACACCTCCATGCATTTATCCAAACCCACAGAATGTATACTAACAGTGAGCCATACTATATACCATAGACTTTGGGTGGTTATAATGGGTCAATTAGGTTTATATACATAGTTTGTCCAGAAGGTATCCAGACATGTAATATGAAAAATAGACATTTACTGAAGAAGATACACGATACAAGAAACATTGTACATAGGACAATGACTCCTCAGTCCCCTTCAAAGTAGGCACCATGGGACTTCACACAGCTCTCCTGATCGTCATCAGCTGCCCCGTAGTATTTTCCTGAATCTCATCAAAGGTCTGAAAGCTCTTCCCTTTCAAAGGGGATTTTAGATTTGGGAAAAGTCAGAAGTCATAGAGTACCAAATCTTGGTTCTAGGGGAACTGAGTATGAATTTAAGGTTCTTCCATGTATTCTTATGGCTTAATAGCTCGTTTTTTTAGTGCTGAATAGTATTCCATTCACCAAATCACCTGGGTGATTTGCTGTTTCACCAAAAAACAGTATAAGACATGATGTATGAGCTGTCATGTTGTCGTGATGAAGCTGCCAAGCATCAGTTGCCCATAGCTATGGCCTTCTGAATCATCTGAATAGTTTCTGCGGAGCAGTGTTCAGGCTTGACGCAAAACTTGATTCAGATTCATTCATTGCTCTGCCGACTCAGTCATTTTGAACGTGACAGCCACACAGTCCACATGCTCACTGAACAGTCTCTACCACCCCCACCGACTAGTGCAGTGAAGTTGTCATTGTTCACACATGCACATTTCAGCCCACTCTCCTTGGCTGCCCGGTTGCATTGATGTCGCACAAACTGTTCTTCCTATTATTTTTTTAATGTTAACTGTTGTTCAAGTACAGTTTTCTGCCTTTTACCCTCATCCCAGCCACAATGGCTGGACTTTTTCCAGATAGACCTCATATAATTTGTATGAGAATATAGTTTTGAATGCAGGGATTCTGCCGAGTTCCTAATTTTTGAGATCCATTCAGAGTAAATCAGTATATTAGTTTTCTCTGTCTCAAAGATATTCTTCCCTTTATATTTTATATCACATATTTGCACTGAATTATCTATACTCTAAAATTCAAGTCTTCCTAATATCTGGATCATACTAACTACCTCTGCTATTTTTCTTTCATTTATATGTGTGTGTGAGGTTGATTTTTGGCACATTTAATTTGAGATGTTTGTCATTTCTATGTCTTATTTTAATTTTCAGTGGATTGTGATCTAAAGGAATGCTTCAGTTAATGGTTTTGTTAAAGCAGGTAATACTTTTGAAAAGTAAAATAATCATTTTATAATATGCTTATCTTTTCCAGGATAGTAATCCTTTTTTAAATTATCCATTTTTTGCTTGTATTTATTTATTGAACTTTTAAAACTGAGAATGGATGGACCATTTAAATTTTCATGTCCGTGGTTAGGTCAAGCTCAAGAACAAGAACAACGAGGTTTGTTTCATCACAAAAAGGAACCAAAAGGTCATACATTTGCTTTGTGTTCACTGCGTTTGTTTCAAAATTGTTTCCGGGCAAGTATAAACATTACCTGGGTTTGGTTTTGTTTAACAAAGCTTTGCTCCACGTTAGAGCCAAGGGCACGGCTAAGTATCTGTTTCAGGAGGTAGAGAAAGATAGGAACATGTTTGTACCATGAGAGCATTTATTGATCGGAGGGAAGGCAGTTTGAAGAAGAATATTTAATGTGCTGAGAAAACAAAGTATGCTTGGACCACTTCTTTCTCCTTCCTAATACGGTAGTTCAGAAATTCGGGACCAGTCTCCCTGTTTTCGTGAAGTATTATCTTCTGTTTGGTTTAAAACTTATACATGAAGAAAATGCACCATCAAAGTTAAACACTGATATAAATGTGGTGTCATTAATTTTGACGTTGAAGAAGAGCAAACAATGTAAATGTATACTCTGGCCTCAGTCTAGTACTTCCTACAATTAATAACAACTTACTGATGTTTTAAAATTAGTTTTTAGTGCTTTTTTTCTCCATTACCAAAACACCTAAAGAATGGACTGCAGGTATTTAAAAACCTATTTAATTATTTGCATATGAACTGAATGTATCCCTCCCAAATTCATATGTTGAAGCCCTAACCCTCAGTGTGGCTATATTTGGATATGGGGCCTCTGAGGAAATAATTAAGGGTGAATAAGGTCATAAGGGGAGGGTCTTGATTGGGTTGGATCGGTGACCTCATAAAAAGAGACCCTGGAGAGCTCTCTCTTCCACACATGCATCCAGTGAAGGCCACCGCAGCACATACCGAGAAGATGCCTGTTGGCCAGAAAGAGAGCTCTCAGCAACAACAAATTTGCCACTGCCTGGATGTTGGAATTCCAGTCTCCAGAACGGTGACAAAGTACATTTCTGTTATGAAAGCTGTGGTGTTTTGTTATGGCCGCCCAAGAAGGCTAACACAATTTGAGATCTGCCTTTGTTTTCTCTCTGTATACTAATGTACAGCTGTTAGAGGAAAGGAAGTACACAGAAAAGTGCACAAAATCCTTTGAATGCTATTTTATTTTTAAAGGATTCAAATTATATTAATATCTTTTAGGATAGTCTTTGGTGGATAAAATATTTACCTCATCTTAATAGAACAGTGCACACTGCAGTTAACCAAGAGGATAACCAAGGATGTGAAGGGGCCATAGTCTACGCCGCTTTGTGCCATGTGCAGTGAAAATGAATCTTATGAAAGAATAGTGATCTCTTATGAAAATGTTTCTTCAAGATTGAGGAAAAATGAAGAATAAATTATCTAAGAGATTGAGATAGAAAAAAATTAGTAATTCATGAAAGTTTTAGATTATTCATTGCTCTGGGCCCTATGAACACATGGATATCATCAACGCAATAGAAAAAAATGCAAAATTCATGAGAGTGAAGATTTTTCGAAAAAAGATAGCAGTGTGCTGGCTTTCCCCTCACCTTTGCTTAGAAGAGATGGTGCTGCCTTACGTTAGCAATTCTTTCCTTTTCTCTTTTGTTGTTATTTATCTATTAAAAATATTTATAATAAACCAATGTCCAAATACTAGTAAATCCACTGATAAAAGTTGAAAACATAGCCCTCATAAAAAATATGAACTGAACCTTTGTTAAAAAATTGTGTAACTCATTCATGAGGGAATCGGTAAGATCACTATGCTAGTTCCAAAAGGATGTGGGAAATTGGTAATTATAGGGATTTAGGAAAAAGAAACATTAGAATACAATTGGTAGGTTAGATTTTTGTAAAATCTGGTTAATGTCTTACATAGCAATAAACCATAATCTTTGCATTATCTTTTTATTAGACAAAAATCATCTCTACCACAAACAAATCTATAAATTAACATTAAGTTCTGCAGAGAATTTAATAATTAGTAGCAAAGGGGAAAATGGTATAACCTTCCGAAAAATTAGCATCTTGGCATGCTACTAATTTTATAAATCTATATATTGGCCAACTATGTCAATTTATGCTTCTGCCTTGTCTTAAATATATTTAATATGATGTGTTGGTTTTCCTTTGAAAAGCTTCTTTTACTAACCAAGAAACAGAAAACTGAAAGTTAGGAAGCTTTGCAAAGCTGTATTTCAAAGCTGTGATTCGAATTCATTCTAGAGCCATGTTCCACTCCATGATCTGGATGCTGAACAGGCTATTGGCCTCTGACACCCTTTATTCATCAGTATTCTCCCAACTCCTATCATGCCCACCGTCCCAAGAATAACCCCGCTGCTCTCTAATTACCCACTGTCGTACCTTGCCAAGGCCTATCCTCTCCTGGTAATATTTTTTTAAATTAAATTTTAACTTACCCCGTAACATTAAACTTCAAATCATTTGGGGAAACTTTGTAGCTCCTACCTGACTTAACATGTTAATACCTCTAAGTCTCTAATCTTCAGGGAAAGGGAACAGATAAGGTGCAGCAGCTTTTAGAAAGGTAGGAGTGTGTTGGAGATTGAGGGCTGAGGATTAAAAAGGCAAACCCTTAAAATCACATCATACAAACCAGAAAATTATCCTTTCCACGTGCCCATGTACTACTGGAAACTTTTATTTCCCACTAAAGAAATTCAGAATATAAGATACTATAGGAATAACTGCCCTAATTTATACATAACAGAATTTACAACTTTGGTAGTTTATTGTTAGTAGCAAACTTAGCTCACAGCTGAACAAGACAAGTCTCTGTATTGCCACACAGGCACAAGCTTCAAACCCTTCAACACACAGCAAAGACCCTCTGAGTCCCCACTCTGAGAACCGCTGATACAATCACCTCTTCCTAAACTGGCTTTGCTGCTTGTTCCTGTATCATCCTTAGAATTTTCACCAATCGCCTCTGTCTGGACTCCCTGTGTGAGGTACATTTTTGGATGGCAACATTTCAACATCGCTGGCACTCACTGAGTGACAGAAAACCGGAGAAGGCAGCGCTGCCCTGACCCCAGGACCTGTGGGTAAAACGGCGTCATCGGCCTTCACAGCCACGTTTTACTGTATCGTTCTCACCTTACTCAGCCTCCTCAACCTGCTCACTCGGACCCAAGTCTGTGTAGACTCTTCTCCAAGTGCTTTTGAGTTTCTGACCTAGCAACCAGATGGTTTAACAACAAAATAGGATGCATCTGAATAATAAAAATTTTGGAGACATGACATAAAAATGAATATTTGTGGATAATACTCTGCTCTATACCATACGATGAGCTCGCCAGTGTATATGACGCCCCATCATAACACAATGGGGATCGCTTAATTTATGGGGAAAAAGAAGTACAGTATAGGCCTACCCTTTAAAAAAAAAAAAAACATAACAGAAAATCCCCATGGAGTGTTTTGTGTTCAAGAGAGACTCTCAAATCCATACTTTCTGGGCTTCCAGAAAGAATCCATTGTCTTCTTTCTGCCTCTTCTGGCCTCCCCCTCAGTGGCTGTGTCTCTGAGAGAATACCTCCCCTAAAAGTGCAAAACCCTTGCACTACTCAAACTGTTTTGGGCTCCCTTTGATCCTCAGGGTTGGAACCACAGTGGTTTCTTATAGAAATGAGAGAACGTACTCCTTCCACAGGAGCCTGTATTTCATTCTTCGTCGCTCTCAGGCGCTCAGAACACCTCCCTGCATCTTAGATGGAAGAGGGCACCCACGCTAATAAACTCAGACAAACACTGTGGGGGAGGGTCACACCAGCTCACTCACTGCATCAGACACACAGGCACAAGCTTCAAACCCTTCAACACACAGCAAAGACCCTCCGAGTCCTGCTCCTGCAAACATTTGAATCCTGACCCTCCTGCTTGCCATCGGCAAGTCTAAGAGAAAAACTGAACCACTTGGGACCTCAGTTTCTTTACTGGAGATGAGCAAGGTCACAGTATGTATCTACCTTATAAGGTTTGTAGGAAGATTAAATGACTCGATTTGTGTGAAGCATGGTACCTACCACCCAGTAAGCACTCTGTAAATGTTTGATAGTAATGCATCCATTGGATGTTTTAAAATCTTTCTTTTGAAGAGAAAGCTATAGAAAAATAAAATCATATTTTAATCTTCTAGTTGAGATCACTCCACTTTATTTTCTTTCTTCTTTAAGTAAAAATAAAAATTAAAAATAGTATAAATCTATGCGCATTTGTTTTTAAATGGAAAAAAATCAATGAAAATTTTAAGATGTTAATGCAAAGGTAGTAAATTAGAAATCAATGCAAAAATTTGCAAAACACGTTTTGTGGTGGTTTAGGGAAAAGGGAGCCTTGTGGCAAACAGGTCGGAAATGCGTGCTAAACTGTATAATGCACGCGGGCTTTGCTCCACGAACCCAGTTGTGGTTTCCTCTGAGTTAGTGTTTTCTTAAATACGCCCTTCTTTCCAGCATGAACTGAAAAACTTGGGGTGGTAATAAGAATGTAGAGGCCTAGGCTCTCTCTGAGATTTATTAGATTAAAATATCTAGAGTTAGTGGCAATGTATGATAATCAGCATTTTCAATAAGCTTCCCACTTCATACTTAGGCTCCTTCAAGTCCAGAATGAATGTCTTTAAAACACGCTCACACGGGTGCGAACAGGGAGCCCCTGGGGCGCAGCCTGTCACAGTGCAAACGTGGACCCCCGAAGCTGCCTGACAACACCTAGAAAATAATCTTCTCAAAATGTGTCATTGTGAATCTAATCTTAAAGAAACAATTATACAAGTACAGACTTGGGGATATCTTACAAGGGAGGGGCCTCAGTTCTTTAAAAAACAGCAATGTCATGAAAAAAAAAGAATGATGGTAATGCAAATTAATCTTGTCCACAGAAATAGTGTCCAGTGAAATGCAGTTTAATACTGATATATAGATATTGAGCAATTCTGTTACTTCTTGCATTTCTTTCTTTCTTTTTTTTAAATTTATTTATTTTTAGAGAAGGGAAGAGAAGGAGAGAAACATCAATGTGTGGTTGCTTCTCATGTACCCCACCCTGGGGACCTAGCCGGCAACCCAGGCGTGTGCCCTGACTGGGAATCAAACCTGTGACTCTTTGGTTTGCAGGCCACAGCTCAATCCACTGAGCCACACCAGCCAGGGCTTGCATTTATTTCTGATTTGTTACAACATCCTTTATTAGACAAGTATGTGTGGTATTTTGAATTCTCCTTTGAACTGGTTGTAATACCTTACTGATTCTTTCAACTGATAGGTTAAAAAAATCTTCCTTCATTTTATTTTATATTTGTACAAGAGTCATGTTTATATCCTCCTTTAAAATTTAACTTTTCATACTTACATTTCTTAAAATGAACATGCATAGCTTTATAAAAATATCACTTTTTAAAAAAGAAATAAAATCTTGTATAAAACTTGGAGATATTTTTTCTTCTAAAAATAACTTTTTACTGCAAAGTATATATACAGACACACACATATATATAGTAAGATATAAAATTAAGTCATAAAATAAACTTACACCTATATAAAATATACAATATGTGATATAAAATAAAATTATAAAACCAGGAGCTTTAAATTACCTACCTAGGGTAATTTAACAAATTACTACAATAATTTAACTTTGTTAAATTGCTAAAACAAAGCCCAAAGGCAGAGGCCCTTCAAGGAGGAAAAAAAAAATGATAAGTAGATTATGGAAAGGATCAGACACACTAGAAGACAAAAATTGTCTTCATTATTTTGGAGTCCTTACTGTCTAGCACAGCGACAGCCTGAGTTTTGAGGACTGTATTAGTTATTATTATTTTTTTTGCTGTGTAATAAACTTCACCAAAACATATTGCTTTGAAAGAGTAATCATCCGTCATTTGTTATCCACAGTCAGGAGCTCAGGCCGGGCACAGGAGTGGTGGCTTGTCTTTGCCCCACGACACCTAGGTCCGCCGCTGGGAGACTCGAGGCTGGGAAGCTACAGTCATCTGAACATCTTGCTGAGGCGAGAGAATATTCCCCCGAGTTGCCCCCCCACCAACACTGGCAAGCAGGTGCTGGCAAGTTGGTCCCTTTCCACACGGGGACCTCTCCACCAGGCAGGCTGATGGATTGTCCTCGGGACAACTTGGCTGGCTACCCTCTAAGCAATCCCAAGAGAAAAAGCCCAGTGGAAACTTTCATTTTCTCCCCTGCACTTGGAGTCACACAGCATGACTTCCCCTACATTCTACCAGTTAGAGGGGAGTCATTAATTCTAGCCCACATCCAAGCAGAGGGGATTTGGCTCCATGTTTTCAAGGGAAGAGTGTCAAAGAACTTGAGGACGTGTTTTAAAATCATTGCAAGGAAACTGAGCAAATGGTTAATTCTGCCAAGAAACTCAACTCGGATGGCGAGCGAGGCAAGGAAAAGAATATAGGTTTTAGTTCTGTAAAGCCATTGATACTTTAAATTATTTAACCAACCCCCGTTTGTTGATGCATTGACATTTTACCAGCTCAATCTTTTAAAATAACTGTTATTAAAATTATTCTGGCCCTGGCTGGTGTCACTCAGTGGATTGAGGGCTAGCCTGTGAACCAAAGGGTCGTGCGTTTGATTCCCAGTCAGGGGGCATACCTGGATTTCAGGCCAGGTCCTCAGCAGAGAGTGCATGCGAGAGACAACTGCACACTGATGTTTCTCTCCCTCTCTTTCTCCCTCCCTCCCCCTCTGTCTAAAAATAAATAAGTAAAATCTTTTTAAAAAATTATTCCGAAGGCTTATTGAAAGGTTTGGAGTCAGACAGTGACACAAAGGAAGCAGAATTCCAGAAAGATGAATTTGATGAGAATGAATCGGATAGAGAGGCTGGAGGCAGTCCAACCAGTGGCCAGGTTATTACAGTCGTTCCGATGGGAGATGTTCAGGTAAACGCTAATATGGCTTAGTGACTAATGAAAAACCGTAAAATTTTTAAAATTTGAGTTCTGAGTCTGAAGACTAACTGATAATCTTCACTCTTGAAGTGTGCTGAAACATTTCTTGAAAATGTTGTTACTCAACTGGTTTAGGATTCTTCAGTACAAATCAATCAGCTTACCTACCCCAAGTGTAGATTGCCGAAGAAAAAATTTGGCTTCTTTTACTTACTGTGACTGACTAGAAAGTAGCAATTATTTTTAGTGAGGAAAATTAGGAAAGGGTTAATATGTAGAAGCAAAGTCTTAGTGACAGTATTTGAAAAGTATCAAGTGAGTCATCACGTGGGTAATCAAATTCCACTGTGGGGGAAAAAAAATCCTACAACAACTTCTGGCCGAAAATCTATGGCCACAGAGAATGTTAAAATAGTCTCGAAATGTGTGTTGCAACAACCCTGCTATTATTACCTTGCATGGGTTGGGCTGGATAAAAATGGATAGAATATATTTGTAAAGATTAAAAATGACTCTATTCTAAAGAGTCTTTGATTTTAAATTGAATAGGCTCCTGTCTAATAATCTGAGATGTCACGCGGACACTTCAAATGAAAGAAGAGCAAGCCTCTAGGAAGATGTGACAAAAACGACTGAAAAATTGTGTAGGTTTCAGCCTCCTGCTCAGTCTCTCCCAGGAAGGGCGGGAAGAATTGCTTTGACTTCAAAAATATCCGAACCGGCCGGCCTTTGTCTCATAAAGAAACCTGCAACTTCTTCCCTTTCAAACCCTGCGGGAGAGCGAGCAGAGAGGACAGCTCACAGCAGAAACTGTGCCGAGGTCTAGAGAGGCCCTGAAAGGCAAATCCGTGTGTGGTAAACAGGAGTGTGACAGCCTGGGCGGACAGATGTGACAGGGATGTAAGAGTGGCACTGAGTACCACCCTGAAAATAGGCCGTTTCTGAAGTGTTCTTTGGAAAGAGGGTTACTAGGATACCGTGAAGGTAGGTTTCTTCTTGTTTCCCTCTGTCTTTCATTCCCTTAAAGCAATGGTTTCCACCTCTTTTCATCTTGTGGCACATGTAAACGAATTACTAAATGTCTGTGGCACCCCCCAAAATGTATTTTTGGCCAATTGAAGAAAAAAAAGCTGTAGAATTTTGGTTCATTCCCACCAGATGATTCCTGCTGCTCGGGCCATTGCCCTGTTTTTATCTGATGATCTAGGGGAAAGGTGTCAGTGCCCCTGATTAAATCGTTTGGTATCACACCTTTTAAAAACTTCTGCGGCACACCCGTGTGCCAATTGCTGCTTTGAAGTTTTGATATTAATTTTCGTACTTAAAAGATTACCTGCTGATACAACAAACTGAATTTAGTAACTTCCTGAAATGAGACCTATTTTTAAAATATTTCTTCTTTCAGTTGTCCTAGCACAATTTAAAAAAATTTTTAATATGTTTAGAAAATTATATTGTAATTTACTCACATAGTGAGTGATGCCAGAAAAATTATCCTTTTTATTCTTTTTTATGCAAATACAGCATGTTTTATATACATATATCTGTCCCTTAGCCTCATTGGGGGATTGGTTCCAGGTCCCCCGCAGAAACCAAAGCCTGCGGATTCTCAAGTCTTGTATAAAATGGCATAATGTTTGCTTATAACCTTCACACACCCTCTTGTGTACCTTAAATCATCTCTAGGTTACTTAAAACACCTAATGCAATGTCAATACTGTGCAAATAGCTGTTACACTGTTGTTTAGAGAACAATAAGAAGAAAAGTCTGCATATGTTCAGTACAGATGCACACATCATAAGCCTACAACTACACAGTACAGGTTAGCAACAATGTGACATGATTTTTAAAAATATTTTCCATCCACGGTTGGTTGAATTTGAGGGTATGGAACCTGCAGATAGGGAGGGTCGAATATATTCTATTCTGCTCCTTATGTTCTTCACTTAATAATATTTCTTATAGTTCTTCCCTACTCATCCTTTGAAAGGGGCATCCTCATTCTTTGTGCAGCTGCCTCCTCTATATTTTTATGGATATATTATAATTTTTAGCAGACCCCTACCAATGAACATTGGGGTTTAACAGTACTTCAAACTAATCATCTCAAACTATTTACCTCTGACTTCTCACATTGTTTTATTCAGAGATCACAAGGAAAAGTGATTCAGGCATTCAATTTTTTTTTAAGATAAGTATCCCAGTTTTGTTCAGTAAAACTATCTTCTTGACTTAAAATCTTATCATTCCTTCAAAATACATTTATCATTAAAGTCCAGTATGACACAATTAACTTTTCCTACTAAGATCAACATAGAAAAGAAAAACCCACTTGTGTATATATGAAAATTAAATAAAAAATAACCTCCTTAATTTGGTGAAGGAAATAGACATACAAGTCCAGGGAGCATAGAGAGTCCCAAACAAGATGGACAGAAATCGGCCCACATCAAGACACATCATGATTAAAATGCAAAAGTTTAAAGATAAAGAGAATCTTCAAAGCACCAAGAGAAAAGCAGTTAGTTATGTACATGGAAATTATACTGTCAGCTGATTTTTCAAAAGGAACTTTGCAGGCTAGTCAGGACTGGCAAGAAATATTTAAAGTCATGAAAAGCAGGGACCTATAGACAAGATTGCTTGACCCAGCAAAGCTATCATTTAGAATCCAAGGGCAGATAAAAAGCTTCCTAAACAAGAAAAAAAATAAAGGAGTTCATCATCACCAAACCATTACTATATGAAATGTTAAAGGGACTTATTGAAGAAAAAGAAGTTCAAAACTAGGAATAATAAAATGGCAACAAACACACACCTATCAACAATTGAATCTAAAAAACAAACTAAGCAAACAAGAGGAACAGAGACAGAATCATGGAACTGAAAGCATTTTGATGGCTGCCAGGTGGGAGGGGGGTTTAGGAATGAGTAAGGAGGTGAGGGGATTAGGAAGTACAGACAGGTAGTCACAGAATAGCAGTGGGGATGTAAAGTACAGTATAGGAAATGGAGCGGCCAAAAGACTTAAATGCATGACCCAGGGATATGAACAAAGGGGTAGGGATGGCCTGAGGAAGTGGGGAGTGTTGAGTGGAGTGGACAAAGCGGGAAAATTGGGGACAACTGTAATATCATAATCATTAAATATATATTTTAAAAGAAACAAAAAGCATTTTCATATTTGTTGAAAGGTTAATTAGATGCTATCATTAAAATTATGTTTTTATTGAAGTTTTTTTCTTCTTCCTAAAATCATTCTTTTTCTGACTACTCACGGTACCAAAAAACATGTCAAACATTTGTCAGCTAAGTGTGATTATCCACTAAGAATAGATTGTGAATATATTTCTCTAGGCTTCACAAAATTAAAAAAGGTTTTACTCAAAAAACATCTTCCTTTAGAATTTCAAATGAGTTTTATTAAAACATAATATATGTGTAACTTGGTTCCTAAGCTCATTTACATTATAGAAAGACTGGAAGTTCTCTATATCCAATGAATATCAAAATAATACCACTAAAATATTATCACAAAGAGAAATTTTAAAAATTGCTGTATATTAAAATGTCTTTGGAAACAGGAGTGAAAATAGAGGCATGTATGTATGAAAAAATACATGCAGCCTCTGTAATTAATGGACTTTAAATATTAATATTAAGTCCTCTTATATGTTAAGTACTCAATTATCTAGGTTTGTACACATAAAAATAATTAAAGCTCCCTGTATATTTAAGATTCTAGCAGTTTGGTAGGAATGTGTTTATACACACATGTTTTTATATAGGGATAGATATATAGAACAATGATGATAAAAAATAATATTCATTACCACCCCTCCCCACAGGTTTAAATAAAGTATAAACTTTTCTCCTCTGTTTTACAGTCTCCATGTGAGCTGCCCAGATGACAGTGGCCTCTTTGCTCCATGTGGTCATTCAGGGAAGCAGGAGTCTTCCCTCTAGTTTTTCCAGCCCCTCTGATTTCCTCTGTGCGGCTAGAGCTGGGCTGCCACAATGTATCTCTATCCTAGTCAGTGGGCAGAGGGAAATGAGCCTGGCAAGCTTGGCCACACATGTGCCACCAATCAGTTTCTTCCTCATTCTGTTTACAAGTACTTAGTTACACAGGCAAACCTAACAGCCGGGCAGTGTTTCTCTGCAACAGAGGAAAGAGGAAATCAGTTTGGGCCCTCGAGTAGCAGTCTCCACAGTTCTTCTCATGGTATCATATTTTATGTCATTATTATGAACAGAAGTTTACGTCGCCAATACGTGGGGAAGTCGAGAACTGGAAAAGCCTTGGGTTTCCTTCCACTGCTAAGTCTAGAGGTGCCACGGAAGTCATGATACAGGACATTCTGTTTCTTTGCAAACTTTAATGTTGCATTGCAGTGTAACATCTGCTCTAGGTTATGTTTCTGGGGTTTTTTTGTTTTTGCTCTTGTTTTTTTTTTTTTAATATGGGAAACTAAAGTATATAGAAAAGTAGAGAGAACAGATATCTTCCCTGTACTATCATCCAGTGTCATCACTGATCAACATTCTGCTCCTTAATTTCATCTATTGCACCCAAAATCTGGTTTTGGAATATTTTTAACTGTCAGAAATATTATATAATCTGTGGACATTTTTAATATGCATCTCTAGCAGATAAGGAAAAATTTTAAATGCAATCATACCATTATCATATCCAACAAAATTATAACCATGCATCCCCAATGATCTTTCCTATAATTCTTCTTTTATCTTTGAAGATTTTTTTTTGTTCTTTGTAGCATCCTCATGTATTCTTGGTGAGAGAACAAATTAGTATTTTCCTGGAGCTATAAACCTATGAAATAGACAAGCGGGAAGAAGAAGGCACAAAAGGTACTTTAGTGGGAAGAATTCTCTTCTGCTCTAGCCCTCAGTGCTTTGAACTAGTAGCATTCTTGGTCCCTGTAATACAGTTTAGCTCTTAATTACGAAGAGTCATGTGTGAATTTGTTTTCCAACTGTGCAGTGAACACACTGAAGAGAGGCTTACTTACGCCTCACTTTACATGGTGCTAGACTCAACTTGTCAACCATCATCACCCTCTTTCAAAAAAGTCCTCGAAATCTCTAATCTTTATTCGTGATTTGGGTAGCATTTCAGGACCCACGTGAAATGAAACAAATGAAATCAGGTCTCCATTTTTAACTGTAAGATTTACGTATATTTTTATAAGCAGAAAAATATAAAGCTCTTCCATTTGGAAGGTAAGTTTACTGTTTTTTTCTCAGTCTGAGTCCAAATGGAAGCATAAAAACGGCAACATCAAAGGCCCGGCATGAAAATGTCAAGTACCTGCTGCAGGATACTGCAGTCATTGAGTGGCTGAAAGATTGTGGTTGTGTTTCTCTGACTCTTGTTAAAGCAAAGAGCAGGGGCAATAAAAAACAAACAAAACAGAGAGATCTTTTTCCTTAAAAGAAAACCAGCTCCCAAATAAACACGACAGAGGCCCATTGTAAGCATCTTCTTTTCAGAAACCACTATTCATATATGTATTTAATTAGTGGAATTAGTAGAATGCATTTTTGGAATATAAAATCCAAAAATAACTTTGCATAGTGGATCAGAATGGAAGCCATATAATTAAGGGTAACTGTGGCACCCTTAATTGGGATTTGGTGAACAGATGTTCTTAAACAAGCCTTTTAAGAGTTATTAAAATGCTGAGGACATTATTTGGTATTGTTGCATTCTTACTAGAGCTTTACCCATGGCCATCAACCCCGGAGCTGGCTACTGACACTCTCAGCTCTGGCTTTTTGACACCCTTTCCATGACTTCCACACTTGACTTCCCCATCGAGTATTGACACAAGTGGGAGGCATGAATAAAGTCAGCTGAGATCAGGAAAGTTCTCACAAATGATACAGTCTGCTGTCAATTTTCTAATAGGGATACTTCACCGGTAATAAACACCCATGTGAAGAATGTACTAGTGGGAGAGGAATTGTCAGGAAATCAAGTAGAGGTTTGTCTTATTAGATGCTAGTTAGATAGGTGCCTTCTTTTTCCCCTAGGACTCAGAATTTCTCCCACGACTTATCTGTTGAATGCGTTTGATTTCTGCATACTTCTTCTCCACCCCAGTACTTTTATGTGATGAAGGTCTTCACTAGAAATATCGGTGAATAACACAGGTGTATTTAAATATATATATATATATACACATATATATACATATATACATATGTATACATATATACATATGTATACATATATACATATGTATATGTATATATATAATTTAATATATTTATAGTCATCCAAAGGCAACTTGAATTTTAGTTCTGCCTGCCAAGTATTTGCTGGATGAACCTGAACTGGTGATCTAACTTCCATGACTCTTAGAATTTTGATCTGTGAAATAAAGGGATTTGACTAAATGGAGCCCTGTAACCTATTCCCATTCTAAAATCCCAAATCCTTAGAAACTGTCAGCTTTTGGGGAAGACGGTCAGATTTCTACAAGGTTCACTTAGTTTGCTCTTGGGCCAAGAGTCACGAGAGATTAGAAGTTTCCTAGTTACCATCACCAAAAACCCTTGATAAATTGCAACAGCTATATGGTTAGCAACTGCTCAAGAGCTAAACTAAAGTTCTTCGTCTTAGTCGATTGTCTGCAGGGTCTTGGAAAAGCTTTGTGTAAATAAGATCGCACCTGGAGTAATTTGGAAAATCTTCCCATCCATAACCCTCTTTGTTAACTTAAAAGCTAATGAAAATCGCCAAACCCCACGTTTATAAAACAAGTCATATAAAGCCGGAACTTGCATTAATCTTCTGTTCAAAGACCACCATCATTAGGGTGATATTTTGAGGTAAGTTCTCTCTTGAGACTAGAAAAATACATTTTAAAAGACTTACTTTATTGCTAAAGGACCATGTTAATACTATCAAATTGCTTTCCCGCCCCCCACCCCGATAATATATAATTTTCATAGTAGAAAGTTTCCAGACTACAGACTTTTGTTTGTTTGTATTTTAAAACCCTGCTGGTATTATTTGGCATGAGTCAAATTTTGAGATAGTGTTAGTGCTGTAATTCTGCCCAGTATAAAAAGGCATTTTGCTCTCTGGCCTGATTTACTTGGCCTCCGACTATATAGCTTATCAGCCTCATTCTTGTCATTTTTGGCTGAGAGAGGCAGATTTTCACCCCCATCGAGGGTTTTAGCTATAGTTGTTATTTTCAAATACAGCCAACTGTTAATTAAGTTTTTAAGAGCTGGTAATACACACTTGTGCACGATACAGACTTGGAAATATACAAAATGACTGACCGTGGCACGTGAGCCTCCCTTTTAGCCCAGCCTTCACCGCCACACCCCCCTTCTCCCTCCACATCACATAACTTTGGTAGAGAGACTGGACTATAATTCCTGATTGTTGTGTAACCTCTTAGAAGAGTCATAAAACTGAAAAGTGTGGTAGCGTTGTCCACTCAGATCTGTTTTCCTAAATAGGTCATAGTCTACAGCGTTTTCATGACTTTTATTACTTTAAGATAAGTTTATATATCACTTTGTAAGTAAAGCCCCAGGCACTCTATATTCTTTTCATAATCACTTCCTTTCCCATCTTCAGAAAATGAACTGTTTCAGAACTTGAAGTGAATACAGTTTTATTTGTACACCGAGATATTTCGTCAAATATAAATAAACTTTTATTTTAGAATAGTTTTAGACTTACGGAAAAGTTGGGAATGGAGTACAGAAACCTCACATAGCCTCCACTCAGTTTTCTCAGTTGCTACTAATTTACATTATGATAGTGGGACAGGATAGCAAGAAGCTAGGAAAAGTCCTTAGCGAGAGTAGAACAGGGAAACTGAGTCAGCCAGCTGAACAATGGCTGAGAAATTTAAGGCCAGGTGTAGATGGTTGCCAGGGCTGAGAGTGCCTGGCAGGGGGCAAACTGGGAAAACAAGGACCTCCCCCCGCCGCCCCCCAGTGACCTTCCCTCCCTGGAGACAACCTGGAGGCCTCAGCTGTGTTTCAGCCAGAGGCTCAAGAATGCGGCAAAACCAGGTAGGCGACTTGAGAGCCAATGCAATGACTGAAGACCTGCCCTGTCAGTGACCAATCAGAGGAGTCCACGACCCTGAAAAGACACACCTGGAGAACTGGCGAATATTCTATGGAACCCCTCACCCCCACCCCCAAGACCTCCCATAAGAGTCCCAGAAAGAGAGAAAAGCCTCCAGACAGAGGACCCAGTGAGCAGGCTCTTCCTCTGGGGAGTGGCCCTGGCCACTCCCCTTCCCTCCGTCTTCCCACACGTCTTTCTTCACAGGCAGGGGCTCCTGAGTTCTAAGGCAATGGGCACGTGGCAGCTTGTCCCAAACTGGTCCCCTGATCCTGCTCCTAAAGTGACTTTTCTCTGACTTCCCAGGGAGCTCAGGCAGCCCAGCCTAGGCTCTCCTGTGGCTTCTTCTATGCTGAGCCTTTCCTTGTTTTTCAGTCCCCAGCTTTAAGGAACAGATCCTCACATTCACCTGGACTCATTTTGTGAAACCTTTCCTACACAAAGTCAAGAATCCACATGCTGCAGCTGGCCCCAGGCAGACCCACCGAGTGCCAGGCCCCTGTCCTGTAGCAATACAGTACGTTCGTTACCACTAAACATCCACATGGATAGTGTTAACTACTATCTAAACTCCACAGTTAACTACTTCACTAGTGCTCAAGACTGAACGTTTGTGTCCCCAGAGTCCCCGTGGTCAAACCCTCATCCTCAGCATCAGGAGGTGGAGCCTTTGGGAGATTACTGGGTCCTGAGAGTGGAGCGCTCATGAATGGGATCAGTGACCTTATAAAGAGACATAACGGATGACCTCTGTCTGCACCCTGTGGAAACAGAGCAAGAAGGAGCCTCACACTAACTGCTACCACGGTGGCATCCTGGCCTCCGACTCCCAGCCTAAGAACGGTGAGAAACAGAGGTTTTTAAGGCACCTGGTCTATGACCATTTGTTACAGCAGCCAGAACTAAAGCAACTAGTTTTTCCCTAGTGCCCTTCTTCTGTGCCGGGACCCTCTCAGGACAGCACTTACATCGAGTTGTCACGTGTTCTTAGTGACCTTGAGTGGGGAGGAGTACTGGCCAGGTATTTGGTAAAAAGCCCCTCAATCTTGGTTTTTTTCCCCTTAAAATTAGACCAGGGTTATGGGTTTGGGGAAGAATATCATAAAGATGTAGTACTATTATGTTATCATACCAGAGATACACGCCATCAGCGTGACATTGCTGAGAGGTTAACCTGATCACCTGGCTGAGCGGCGTTGGCCTGGTTTCTGCCATGTTAAGTGACTCCTACCTTCTCCCCAGATGCTAGTCTCTGAAAACCAGTTGCTAGGCACACCCCGCACTCAAGAGAGCGGGAGTGAGCTCTGCCTTATTGAGGTGGAGGAGGCGTAGTCACAGAAAGTGTTCAGAGTTCTTTGCCGTGGGAGTGTTACCTCTTCTCCACTATTACCTCCATGCTAAACTATTCTAAAATACAAGTCTGTTTAAATTCAAAAAGCTATCCCAATTAACAAATAGTTACAGGGCTCTTTGTATATGCATCTATTAGAAAATATTGGCTACATCTAAACCCTTTTATCTGAGATATTTCCATGATAACTTTAAAGGATGAAAATAAATGCTAACAGCTGTTAACCGTTCATTCACTCAGCCAACATGTATTGAGCATCTTTAGACATGTTTTCCTTTTAGGTGCTTGATGGACACAGTGTGACATCCTGGGTGCTCGTGACAGAGCTCACAGCCTAACAGAAAATTGCACTGTGGTGTGATTGTGGATTGTGGTTTGGTGGCATGATGTTAAAAAAACAAACAAAAAAAAACAGCCTTTGGAAACTGACATACATTGTTTGACACCAATGCCACCCCTAGGTATTGCAGTGTCTGGTTTTAGGTGAATACCTTTAATTCCCTGAGGTTTTCTTTTCTTTTTCCTCAGGACTTTCATGAGTATTCAAGCCAAGTCATCGAAAATGGCTATATATTATTTTCATTCTTCCTGCATGCTTCTTGCTAATGTGATTTTGCATCTTCTCCCATGAAAACCTGAAGACCACTTTCTCCCCTTAAACCTGGGTTTGGCCTCTTGTGACTCACCTGTGGCTGATGGGAAATCAGCAGGCATGATGCAGAGGCGTTAACAGAACGCGTGTGTTGGGAGTACTGGCCTGCGAACAAACTCAGGTTTTCCCACCCAAAGGATAAGGCCGGGGGAGAACTGAGGTGACCTTGCCTGTGGATAGCCCCTCCCAGATGGGCGGGTGAGCCATCTGAGTAAAGTAGCCCCCAGGGGTCCACTGACTGGCCACAGAAAAAGCAGGTGGCCACAAATGTGGGAACGAGTCCCGCCAACAACAGTAGAAGAAGTGTTTTGATCGGTCCAGCCCAAACTGATAATCCAAAAAAGCAAGAGCTAAATAAATGATTATTTTGTTAGGACAAAGTTTCAAATTGGTTTACGACACAGCAAGAGGTAACTGGTGCAGATGCAAACGCCATCCAGAATGGCGACAGGAACACACTCCAAGGTTTGGAGATAATGCTGTGTTTTGTTTTTGGTTTTTAAATTGTAATTTTTTTTAAAATTGACTTTTGAGAGAGAGAGGAAGGGAGAGAGAGAGAGAGAGAGAGACACTGATTTGTTCTTCCACTTATTGATACATGCATTGTTGATTCTTGTCTGTGACCCAGGATTGAACCTACAACCTTGGCATATTGGGACGGCTCTCTGACAACTGAGCTACTCGGCCAGGGCTAATTGTAACATTTTTATTGGAAAACAAATATAGTTATATCCTGATTAATGACAGGGCTATGTCCTATGAAATGCATCATTAGGCAATTTTGCTATCGTGTGAACATCCCAGAGTGCACTTCCACGGACCTCGGCGGTCCAGCCTACTGCACACCTGGGCTAAAAGGTTTGGCCCGTCGCTCCTCAGATACAAACCTGTACACTATGTTACGATACTGAGTACTGTAGGCAATTGTAATGCAAGGGTACGTATTTGTGTATCTGAACATACAGCAACATAGAAAAGGTGCAGCAAGAAAATGCTATAAAAATAAAAAATGGTACCCTGGCATAGGGCATTTACCATGCACGGAGCTTGCTCTGGGTGAGTCAGAGAGTTGGTTGGTGGTGACTGAATGTGAAGGCCGAGGACATTATTATGCACTACTATGGATTTTATACGCACTGTACCCTTAGGCTACACTAAATTACAAAACAACAGGAGACTAAATCAAGCGCAAGGGGAAATGATGCCATCAGGAGATGTGGCTAACAGATGTGTGAGGCTGCTGGAGTAACGCGGCATGCATTTCACAGCAGAGATTTTTTTTCTGTAAGTAGAAAGGGGACTCTCTCAAATAACAACAGAAAGCACAGCATAATGGATACATAAACGAGTAGCATAGTCATTTAGTATGATTACCAAGTACTACGTACCATACATAATTGTACATGCTAAAGGTTCATGGGACTGGCAGTGCAGGAGGGTTGCCTACACCAGCCTCATCACAAACACCTGAGTAACGCCTGGAGTCCGACATTACAGTGGATACGACATCACTAGGAGACAGGGGTGTTTTAGCTCCATCACAATCGCATAGAACCACCATCGCAGATGTAGCCTGTCATTGACCAAAACACCATCACACAGCGCATGACCGTATGCAGCTTGGAATGGATTTGGGACAAATTGTTCCACAAACATTTTCTTAAAGTGGTTAAACCAAGTTTAAAAGCAAGTAACCGTAAAAGAAAATGTTTCTGGTAAAGGACCAGCAGTATGAAAATTTAGTTTATGAGTACCCGTATAATACCCCCATTCTGTAATAGTGCAACCTTTAAGTATGTTACTGCCTGTCCTCAGTCCACGCAGGGATACCGCCCCACACTTCTGCGCCATGCTGTTCTTCAAGAGCGGCCAGACTGCAGTGCCCACTTCAGCTCCAAACGAGGAGCGTGTGCCCAAGCAGCCTCTCGCCTGGCGAGTCTGGTCTCTTAGAGAATTCCAACTAGTGGTTTTCACGGTCTGGTGATTGCCCCAGGGTACTTATTTTCCTATCATTGAACAGTCGTGTGCGTGCACGATATGGGGAAAGAGGGCTTTCGTACTCCAAAACCCTTTCTCAGAGGGAAAATCGATCTGGTTGTTTTTCCTCAAAGATGAAATATGTTTTTGCTGACCCCAATCTAGGGGACAAGTGATTCTGACCTCCAAAGCATCACGGTGGATCACTGTGATTGAAACAAAGAAATTCTGTAATTTCTCTCTGAACCGTGAAGCTGAGGAACAAGACCTTCCCGGTGAAAGGAAAGGGTGATGTGGGTGACTCCTACAATAAGAACAATATAAGTTAATATATTCTTTGATGATTCAGAAACATCGTGGGGCTCCAGTGGGGGTGCAACAATGAAGGGCCCAACACTGAACCTTCTAGAATTAAACTGAGGGATTGGAATACAAGCCCCATTCAAAAATGGCAGTCGTGGCATGACGTGGCATGGTGACCAATCTGTGAGCAGAATACATGGGAGCCCATGTACCAAATGAGGTTTAAAAAGCTCCCCAGCACGTGCCTCGTGCTTATTCCGGCACGGCTGCCATTGCTTAGAGTGTCATTAAACTCCTCGCGGGAAACATCCTGAAAGAGCTGTCTTGTGTTGCAGGCTGACCTTGCAGTAGGAAGTGCACTTGAGATGCAATGAGAGAGCCAGTTCTATAAAGATCAGTGGCAGAGGAAAGAAGTGGATGCCTCTGCCAGAAGAAGAACATAATAATTATCCCCACTCTGCTAAGCTTAGAAGATAATTACCAGGGATTATAGTCTTCCTGTCAACTACACCACTATTATCAGTACCCAGTTACTCAAAGCATGTTCTATGTCATGTTAATAGGTGCTACTTGAACAAACGTTAGAGGAAATAGCTCTGTCTCTCAGAATAATTGCTTATACACCTTCTCGCCACATCTGCCCCCACCATCAGAAAAACAAAATCACCCAACAGCTAATCGCAAGTAAATAGTATTGAGTTACTAGTTCTTAAGTAAGACTGAATGGACCAATGGGGTGATTGGATTTAAAATCTCACATAAAATTTATTTGAACTAAAAGGGAGAAGGCTTCCCCCCACCCCACCTGAGTTAAAACTGATTAGAATACCTTATGTTTCTCTAGAGGTTAGGGAAAGTGATAATTGGAGGTCCCACTAGCCATAGGGAGGGTAAGAATCTGACAGGTACAGATTAAAAATAGTTATGGATATTGACCCTATGCTAAGCAGTGACCATATCAATAGATTACATAACAAAGGCTGATTGCTTTTTTCTAATAAACTCTACTGAATGTACTTTTATTAAAATATATAACTAAAATGCTTGTAAGGTTTGGGAGATAAGTAAGTATAATTTTCAAGGTAAATGTAAATTAAAAAGATGACCCTTAAAAATAATTTTGAGATATTAAGTACAGAAAGAATTTTGGAGTCGCAACATGCAAAAAAACACTAAAGCATACACAAAATATTTTTTAAAATTAGTCTATGTACTAGGACACAAAGAAAGCCTCAATACAGTCTGTAGGTCAGTATCATCCAGATTATGATCTGCTGATAAAGCAATAAATTTTAAATCAATAGTAGGAGATTGATTTAAAATATTATGCCTTGAAAATTAACAACATTCTATTAAAAAGCTCCTGTGACATATGAGAATAATTTTGAGAAATTTAGAATTAAACAACAATAAAAATATCCCATGTGAATATTTGTGGAACAAAACTAGCTAAAGTAATATCTGGAGGGAAATAAATAAATGTAAATATATTAATCAAGGAAAAATAAAGATTGACACCTATGTTAGGAATAAATTTTTTGTTACCCTGAATTTCAGTTCATGCATAAAAAAATCAGAATAGATTCCTTATTCTTTTTCTTAACTAGATTTTAGAATACTACATTAATTAAACACTAACAGTTCTAGTCTCTTATTTGTGTGCTGACATTCATTTAATTTATACTTTTATTTCTGAAAATACATAAATGAAAAACATCTAACCTTATAATCAGAAAAGAATACTTTTCTTTTGAAAGAGCAATCATGTGATAAAGATATTTTGGCAACTCAGTAAAATTCCTTTCATCTTTTGAAGTATTAAAATGTTTTTTGTTATGTACAATCCAAAAAATTTTAAGACTGCTCATGAAATCTGAAACCAAGGTGGTTTCTGGATTTCTTTATGAAAGAGTCTTATACTAAAGTTAAGACCTCTGTTTTCTGTCATTTTCACAAAGAGAGGACGTTTTGCCTGGGGGCATCGGTTCATTACATACTCAGAAGGATGAACAGAGCTTCCTGAGTCACCGGTGTCGAGTCTGCAGAGCCTGGGTGTTCCCCCCGAGTTTTCCCATCCCCACACGGGTGACACTGACAATGCCCACCAGTGACAACACCTGACAAATCACAGCGGGAAGTGAAACAAGCTTTAGGGCTAAAGAGTGTCTAGAGAAATTAGAAGCAAAATGTGAATGCAATTACATTTCTTTGTTTTACAGCAAAATTATAATAGGAAAAATTATAATAGGAAAAAACTTAACATGGAAATATCTTACAAATTTGAAGACGGGTGACTGTGACAGCAGAATCATCATGCTGGCGGGTGTCCCATTTAGAATATTCTTGGATGAGGAGACATTAATAAATTAAAAAGAAATGACGTTTGGGAAAATGTAACGGAGGAGTTTTGTATTTTCAGTTTCAAACCTGTGCTTTGCTTTCTAGGATGTTTTTGTTCAAAGGGTGGGGTGCAGAAGGATTGTGCGTTTGAGTTACTTTTCTTTCCTAGGCCAGGCTGACAGATAGAAGTTTACTAATACAATCCAGCTTCTGTTGATTCTTTTCCTTTCTAGAAAATGCCTTCCCATAGCCACTTAAAAGGCTTATCTAAGTAATTTAGACAAGCACATAAAAGATACTTCTGATTTTAAAATGATTTTTTTTAAAAAGTATACAGTGACCAGCCCGTTCCTTAATTTTTTTCCTCTCAACTTAATTTTGAAAATGTTCAAACCTCTAGAAAAGTTGCAAAAACAGTCCAATGAATAACCATTTCTATGGGCTGAATTCCATCCCTCCAAACTTCCTATGTTGAAGCCTTAACTCTCAGAACCTCAAAATGTGATTATTTTTAGGCAGAGGGCCTTTAAATCACTGACTCAGTTAAAGGAGGCTGTTAGGAAGAGCCCTAATGCACACCGACTAGTGTTCTGTTAAGAACGGAGAACCTGTGTGCACAAGGAGATGCCGGGGGTGGGTGCCTGTGCGGCCGAGTGAAGAGGCAGCAACAGGGCGGTCATCTGCAAGCCAAGGAGAGAGGCCTCAGCGAAACCCAACCCTGGAGGCACCTTGACTCTGGACTTCCAGCCTGCACTACTGTGAGAAAATAAATCTTTGTTCAAGCCACACAGCTTGTGGTATATTTCATGACAGTTGTAGCAAACTACACACCCATGTACCTTTCACATTCATTCACCAGCTGTTAGCACTTTGTGCCAGCTGCATGCTCATTCTCTCTCACAGGCACAATCACATACACTGCATACAAAGTATAAACACACACGTGTGTGTGTATATACACACGCCCACACTTTGGCGGCGTCAGGGGGAAGGGGCGAATCCTCTGAGTGTTAGTTGCAGGCCTCATGACACTTGTCCCTAAGGTTTTCAAATGGGCACTTCCCGAGGACTGGCACATTTTCTCAAACACCACCCTCCAGATTTCCCATTCAGGAAATACATGCAGTGACGGGCATCAACTACACTATCATTTTTTAATTTTCTCATTTGTCTTACTATAGTTGGTTTGTAGTTGTTGTTGTTAATAACCCAAAATTTAATCAGCGCACACACACAAATTACATTTAGTTGCCAGGCCTCTTTAATCTAGAATAGCTACCTGGGTGTTTTGTTTGTTTGGTTGGTTTTTGTTGTTTTAGTCTTTAATGACATTAACCTTTTTAAAGAGCAGCCATTTTGTAAATGTCCCTCAGTTTGATTTTGTCTGACAGTTTCTTCATAACTAGATCCAGGTGAAGCATTTCTGGCAGGAGCTCTGCACAGGTGAGGGACCCCTCTGGGGGTGTCACATCAGGAAACTTATATCAGTGGGTACTGTTACTGAGAAGCTCACTCTGACTATTTGGTAAAGTGGTCTTTAATACTTTGCCATTGGAAAGTACTTTTTAATCTGTGTCATTAGTAAGCTACCTTTTTGTCTGAGAGTTTAATACTACATGAAAACCATGACCCCCGATAATCTTGTATTCAGTGGCTTTAGTTCATTCGTGATTGTTGTCAGAATCAATTATTATGGTAACGGTTATACTATGGAAATTTTAAAAATTATTAGTTAGAAAATTGCTTTAAAAAAGAACTTTCCCTTTCCTCTTTCTCTTTTAATTTTATTCCTGCCAGTATGGACACATGAATTTCTGTTATTCACTTTTTCTAACACATTTCTGTCATTATTCACTTGGGCACTCAAACTGTCCCAAATTTCATAAGCAGGAGCACTTTTACACTGACTCCTAAGTCTTCGTGACATGCCCCTACCAGTTTCTGAGCAGGCCTTTGTTTTCAAGACGTCTGTTTAAACCAAAATACAACAAATGACAAGCTTTTGCATGTTGCTGTTATGTCTCTGAGGTATATGTTCATCTAGAAGAGCGACCCTCTTTGTCTTAAAGTCATATGACAAATTGAAGGGACTGGTCAAGTCGCTGTAATGTCCCAACTTTTGGATTCATCCAACTATTTGCCCATGATGACACTTAACTTTCTTTATCATCTGTATTTCCTGCAACATGGGAGCGAGTTGGAAGCCACAGGGTAATTATTTTTGGCAAGTATATTTTATAAGTTGTACTATACTTGATACTGTATCACATTAGGAGCCATCTAATATTTAGTTGCCCTATTATTAAATTAAATAATCACCCTACTATTAAACTGAAATATAATTTCATCATCTATGTATACAGTAAATGTTTTACTATATTCACAAAACTCATGTTTATTTTTTATTCGAATTGATATAATAACCTAATAATTGCAAATGAGATTTTGTTGAATAGAATAGCTTCCTGAGAATACAGCCTTAAGAGTCAGAAAATTGTAGGAACAGAACACCGATACATTTTTAAAATTATATTCTAAAACTTTGACTTCTTCCCTTTTCCCCACCAATTCCACATTGAGAAGTATTCTGCAGACAATTGTCAAGTTCATACGTGTACAGAAGGATATTCAAGGCAGAAGTATTTACAGTCACAAAAAAGTAGAAACAACCAGGGGTTCATCAAGAGGGGATCTGCTTGCTTACTGTGGCACATTCATAATATAAATATTAAAAAATGCAGTCACTAAAGGCAATTAAGTAGGCAATCTCTGTGGATGCTGGGCAAGATTCATTTAGTGAGGAAGGAGGTTTCAGAACCCTATATAGAATGCAATTCCATTTATGTTTAAAATTAAAATAAATGCTTGATTAGAGAATATCTGAAAACATAAGAAACTTTCACAACAAAATGCTAGAAAATAACTTTGACAAAGTCAGGCATGCATTTCTGCTTTAAATGTAGCCATTTTGAATAAAGATTTACTCAGGTGAAGACCTACTTCTGACTTCATATCTGTCTGAGTTACTTTTCAAGTGTAATGAAGTGTCTATGTTTAACACTCCTCGGCATTTGAAGAATAAGAGACTGTTTTTGCAGAGTTCGGTGTTATTTATTCATGTAAGAAAAATAAACAAGATGTCCTAAGTTGATATCTGAGTGGGCCAACCTTAGTGCATGCTTTGTCCGATCTATCTCCCCACAGATATGACTTAGAAATTGAAGACCGATCAAAAATACCTGGTCTCATTACAGAAAACCTGCAGCTCAGAAATCAGAAAACTTTCCAGGTCAAAAAACTTGGATTCTACAAAGATACTAATCACGGCAATAATAACCAAAACAAATACTGGGAATGATTCTCATGATAAACATCATTAGAATAAAGAAGCTAAGCACCACTACAAAATGAATCACGCTTTCTTAGAGGAATAATTTACATTGAATAACCATCATCATTATCAACAGAATTAATTAAATTACTAGCACACTTCTGACTAAAGTTTCTTATTTCCCAACATGCATCTACAGAGAGCATTCTCACTTATATATACTAGGGGATCTTCAAAATAGAATAACTAGTTATCTATCTACCTGTCTGTCTGTCTGAGAGACAACTGTTGGATGTCAGGAGAACACTCTAACACTGCTTCTGGTCTGTACATTCTTGTACACGACACATGCAGTAGCCTACAGGAACAGCTGGCTCTTTCTACTTCCCAGGGATGATTTGTCCACTTCTCTGGTGGAAGCACTTAATGAGTCATTCCTAGAAGCAAAAAGAGAACACACAAAGCACTCTGGCCCTGCAGATAGTTTCCAGGGCTCCTGATTGATTTTGGTTTTCACATTGAATTCATTTCACCTTTAATTAAAGGACATAAGATTTATTTGTTTCCTTTTTGATTTTGGTCATCATCCCCAAATTAACTTAAGGCTCTGTCTCTCAAACAGAAAGTTGACATTCAATCGAGTCAGGAACATGGGAGTAATTTATGAAGGTAATTGGCAAAACCTACAGTCACATTCAAACATCGCCGGCGTGTTTACATGGTTTAACACTAAACAACCAAGTAGTTAACCTCTGACCGTGTCCGGATATGGCAAACACGGCCTTCTCTGTTGGTAGGTAGAGCTCTTGTTTAGCAACACACGTAACCACCTTCCTTTCACGTTACAGCAACTCGCCTGCACAGGTACCCAGTGCCCCCAGCTTTCCAGGGACTGCAATGTTCTAGAACATGGTACTGACCAGGCCACCTCGTGGTGCTTCCCCAAAGAAGTTTTGCTGTGCGTCTCCTGCTCTAATTTCGGCATTCTGCTGGAAGGTCACCTAAGGAGCGTTCCCTCCATCCACATTGCTGTAACCTCTCTGTGATTTAGTTTAATAGAATTCACCTCCCTCTGCAACCTAATTTAACACAAATACAAATACATTTGTACTTAAAAGGAGGATAATATGCCTCCACTTCGCTTATCTCTGTGGGCTATTTCATTGCAGTCTATCATAAGGAACTAGTCTTTGGGGGAACACACAGAAATTATAATGGGGTAATTAGACAGCTCAATAAAATAAAAAAAATAATTCAATCAAGTGAGCAAGGAGAACAATCGCATTAAATACAGTATATGGTTATAGTGTGTGGAATATTATCCCAGCAATTGCAAGCCTCCTGATAACACCAAGAAGCACATTCAAGGGAAGGTACTCTAATGGCCTCAGGTAACTGATCTGCAAGCAATGTGTGAAACGAACATCCCCAGGTCATTTCGATTTTGATCTCATAACAATCTATATTTCTACCTTACATTTTTGCTCACTACTGAACTTCTGCAAAATGCCATCTAGTGGAAATATACTCCCAAAATGTGTCTTTAAAGCAAGTGGCTCAGATGTCACATCCGATTTTCCTTTTATCTCCACTCTGCCCCTGCACAATGACCCCATCAACTGCATTATCCTTACGAAACTCCTCTCCCCAGATGCATTGTTCTCAAGCCCTTGTCTTTTGCCTTATTGCGTGTATCACCCCTTCTCACTCCAGGGCTCCCCTGGCAGGCTTTACTCCGAAGGGTGCACCTTCTTTCTGTGGGCCTGACTGAGCTTAGTCCTCACAGAGTCACCTTGTGTGGGTGAGTAAACTCTAACAACTCAATGTCAGAATTGGTTCTGTCGGCTGCCCTCTAGTCCTTGATCCTCATTCTCAGCTCTTTCTAATTATGTCTTGAAATCATCTGGAACTGAACATACCCCAACCGAACTCCATGGTTTATTTTCCTTCCCATTCTGGCACTCCCCACCTCAGAGCCGAGAAGACTCAGCTCATTAGGATCGTTACCCAGACCTTGCCCTTTCAACCTCCAACCCGAGGTCTGAATCATGCTATTGGTCTATCTGCCTTTGCTCCTCCTGCTTCCGGTGGAGTTACCTCTGTTCACTCAGGGTCATAGAACCTGTTGAAAGAACCGCTGTGATAATCTTTGAATCAATCCACCAAATTTGAGACTTTCATTCTTCAACTTCTAAATCTAGTGTAACTCTATCAGTCTTTTTCCGAGCTGTAACTTTTTAATTTTACTTTAAGTTTTGGCTGTCTTATTTTTTAAAATATCCAGCAAACATAGCCCTGGCTGGGTTGCTCAGTTGGTTGGAACTTGGTCCCACACACGGGAAGGCTGCAGGCTACACTCCCGGTCAGGGCGCTCACCAAGGTTGCAGGGTCAGCCCTTGTGGGGGGCACATTTGAGAGACAACTGATCGATGTTTCTCTCTCACAATGGTGTTTCTCCCTCTCTCTTTCTTTCTCTTTCTCCCTTCCTCTCTCTCTAAACTCAATAAAAATATATCCTTGGGCCCTGGCTGGTGTGGCTCAGTGGATTGAGCACTGGCCTGTGAACCAAAGGTTGCTGGTTCAATTCCAAGTCAGGGCACAGGCCTGGCTTACAGGCCCAGTCACCGGTGTGGACCCACGAGAGGCAACTCATTGATTGATGTTTCTCACATCGATGTTTCTCTCCCTCTCTTTCTCTCTCCCTCCCCCTCTCTCTAAAAATAAATAAATAAAACCTTCAAAAAATATATATATATCCTTGGGTGAGAGTTAAAAAAGACAAAAATAAAATATCCAGTAAATATAATTTTAAATACATAGTGTTAAATTGAACTTAAAATTGATATTAAAAATACAAATTTTAATGCTTGTGTTTCATTGTAAATACAAAGTTTTAGATTAGAAAGAGAACAATTATTAAAACAATTATTTTATTATTTATGTACAGAGGCAAAATTATATTTAATGATATAAATCATATTTGTGCTATGAACTTTTATATTTTTATATGAATATGTACAGTATAAAGTCCATGAAAGTGGGTCCTTTATCTCTCATAACTGTAAAAATGACAGGTGTGTGTTTAGTAGGCACTCAACAAACATTTGTATCTCAACAATTATAAAATTCAACTGCTACAAAAGAGTATAAAGTAATTTTCCCTTCTATCTTTCCAGATACCCTGTTTGGATCCCCAGAAACAATAACCACTTTACCAGTTTCTTTGGTGTTTTTCCAGAGATACTATAAGCCCAGCTAAGGGCAGATGGGCAGATATGTGCATTTGTGTTTGTAAGTGTGTGTGAGTACACACCATTGCCATCCTTCTTTGCCTCCTCAAATAAGAATATTGTACACAATTGCTGTCCCTTACCTTTTGCAGAGACTATATTTTGGGGGTCATTCCATACTAATGTTTGGAAAACTCTTCTTTATAAAGATGGCATAGGATCCCCTGAATGGATGTCTTCAATTTATTTGACCAGTCTGGTAATGGGGCTATCTTGGCCACCAGGGTTTTCTGATTTCAAACCATGTTGCGATAAATGTCTTTGCATGGATATCATTACTCATATGTGCAAGTATCTAGGATGACAACCTAGAAATGGAATCTCAGGATCAAAGGGTAAATGCTGTTACAATTTTAATGGGTATTGGCAAATTTCTTTCCATAGATGCTACAGTGATTTATACCTCCACCAGCATGCAATGTATAACAGCACCATTTTCCTTCACACTGGCTAACACAGTGTTATCAGATTTTGAGATCATTACAACTTAAAGTTAAAAAATTAGATCACATTGTACCTTTCATGTTCTTTTCTTTAAGTATAAATGAAATAAAGCATGTTTTATTAATCTCACATTTTACAGACATTTGTATTTTCATTTCTGTGCATTGTCAGAAATGTAGTTTTACTATTTTCTACTCTACTGGAATTTGTTATTACATTTGTCTCACTCTCACCCACCTCAGTGGCTTTGCATTTGCAATTTTCTCTTCTTGAAATGTCTCTGTCCAGTATTTCCTTAAATCTTAAATCAGATCTTATTTTCATGTGCTCAGAACATCTACAGGTGGTTATGGAGTGAAAACCAAACCAAACCAACCAAACAAACAAACAAAAAACTGGTAACAGGGATTATTTCTCCTTACCCAAGAGAGTTGCTACTGTAAGTAAGTACCTTTTGTCTTTTTTAATTTTATGCAAAGCTTTTATGCAAGCAAACATACACATTAATAAGCACATATTAATCATTTACATCTTGTCACTTAAGTCATAACTTTAATTTTGGGTTGAATGGTAGTTATGTTAACTATTACAACACTCATGAAAAGTAACTATGTGCATGCATAAATATAAAATGTATATTATATAAATATAAAATGTATAAGATAAACATAAATATAAAGTATATAAGATACACATTTTTATAGAAAAATGAAAGCATTTCTTCTGTATTTTGTTAGCTTCTTGGTTTGGAATCTGTGTCTGATTATACCTTGAATTCTGTCAACTTGCCTAGCATATTCCTTAATCAGTGTAGACACTTAAAAGCCATTTAATTCACTTCGCAAACATTATTGAGCTGCTGTTCTGGAAAAGTATCTTGGTAATCACTGGCAATAGAATTTACAGTCACAATCCTCGTCCTTAGAGATTCCAGTTAATGACGAAGATAAACATGGAGATAAATAACTCTAATAGGTTCAGTGGAGACAGGCGAAGAAGGGGAATGATAAACATCCAGTGATTATCTATCAGCGTTTTCCAAAGATTAAGTCAAGTAGCACCTTCTCATGATGATTTTAGTTGATCACCAGAAAGGTTTTTTTATTAGATAATGATTTACTGCAGGAAATATATTACAAAACTAATAATTTCATGGGTATTAATTCAGTGTGAGGTTATGGTAGACATTTAATTTTAAGAAGTCAATCAGTATAAAGAAAGATATTAAGTAAATAAGAGTTTGTACAGAGCACAGCTAGTGGAACACTAGAGAAGCAGAGATATGGACTACTGAAGTTTGGTAAATGTTGATATCTCAGACGCATCGGCAGTGATGATTATAATTAAACATTAGAGTGGCTTCCCTTTTTTTGAGGGTTTCCTCTGTATCAAGCATTATGCTGTACCCTTTATGGTGTCCATCTAATAGTAGAAATTTCCCAAATAGATGTGTTGGTTTTTGGGGTTTTTTTTAGGAAACAAAGGCTGAGAGGTTAATTAAAAGGCACACACAACTCAAACGTTAATTCTTTCATTGCAATATGATCGTAGTCCTACATGCCAAGTACTGAGGGAAATGACAGCTGAGATTTCTGACTTCATCCTCGTTTAATTTCAGAGGAGAAAACAGATGCTAGGTGAATCCTGAGCTGGTACGGAAGGGCACCATGAGCACTAATGGCAGGAGGTCAGCTAGGAGAGAGTCAAGGTCAGAGGACGCTTCCTTCAGAGGACGTGATTCGCATTTTGCTCTGACTAGTGAATAGGTGTTAACTGGGCACCACACAAAAGAAACTGCAGGCGGAAGATCCTGAGGAAGGACATAAAAGGCCGGGGTGGTTGGGTATAGAGAACTTCACAGCCCCACAAACAACGACCGTCCAGTGCCTGTGTTTCTACGGCCCTGCCAAGAGTAGGCTGTCCAAGTTTTGGATTTTTGCCGTTCTCATGAGCAAGGAATGGTATCTGAACATAGACTTAGTTTGCATTTCGCTTGCTGTGAATGTCTTTTCATACATTTAGAAACTATGGAGAAAAGCCTTTTCTATAAACTATCTATGATATTCTTCGCATATGTTCCTATTTTTCCCACTCATTTGAAGAAGCTTCTTAAAGATTAACTAAATTTGCCTTTTGTCTTTGATACGAAGTATATATTTGCTTTTTAATTTCCCACTTGTGTTTCATATTTATTATTTAAAAATTCTGCCCATGAAGAAAGTTTCAATTATTTTTCCAGTAGAGCAATCTCTATTTTTTTATGGTTTTTGAATTCAGTATTATACTGAGGAGTCTTATATGATCCAATCTTATACACATATTCTTCTGGGGTTTTTTTTTTTAGTACTTTTTTGCTATCAGGATTTATTGTGGTATGAAGTACAAAGTATGGCTACAAACAGATTTTTTCTTAAACTATTCCCACTTGTTGCAACACCATTTGTTGAGTAATCTATCTTTTCCTAATTGATTTGAAACATGGCCTTTACTGAATACTAGATTCCTATGTGTACTTGAGTCTTTTACTGGACTTTTTCTATTGCTGCATTTTTGGTTTTATATGTTCTTTCACTAGCAATATCATGCTTTATTATTGTTTATATTGTCTTATTAACTTATAAGCAATTGTTTTCATATTCTTCTGTTTTAAATTTTTTTATTCCCTATTAATTTATTTTTCAACATGCACTTTCGGATCAGATTTCTAATTTAATCTTTTCTACTAAAATGGGTGCTGATAGTTAGATGGAAGGAAGGAAGGGAGAGAAACATGAAACTATTCTGAGTGTCCTAAGCCAAGAAGATAGTGTCAGGGCTTGAGTGGGAGGGTCCCTCACGCATCAGAAGAAGAGAAGTAAGACTGGCGTTACTTCCGCAGAGAGAATGAGAGGTGGAGTCAGGGGAGGCACGACCAGAGGGGTGATGCTGCTGGTGGGTGACTGGATGTGAGAGAGATCCCAATAGGTCTTCACAAGACCTTGGCTTTTAGTCTGAATAAGATAAAAAGTCAGTGTAAGTTTTAGGGCATAGAAGTATCATATGCAAAAAAGTTTTAATTTCTGGTATCTGCTATACGTCCAGCCAGTCCCTATCCAGGTATCTTTCTGAAAGAGACATTCAAACATATGTGGGGAGAGGGGAACTATACAAAAATATTTATTGCAGCACTGTTCATTACAGTGAAAAAAAATGACAGCAACTGAAATGCACATTAATAAGAAAATAAATGGTTGTAAGAAATCTGGCTGCATACATATAAGAGAATGGTAAGAAGCAGCTACAGGTATGAAGTAGGTTTGAAAACACAGAAGAAGAAATTGCAGGAGCTATTATCTGGAGGGCAAAGGGGCACTGTAAGAGGGGAGCTGGCTTGTTGTTTAGACGTTCTCACGGAGATATTTGTGGATGGAGACACGTGACTTGGGGGATCTGGTCGGAGTGCCCCAGCAAGCCAGGAGCAGGTGGGGACACAGATGACACAGAACTAGCTGAGAGCTGATACTCACTGAAGGTAACATGTGAGAATTAATTTTATTTTTTCTGCTTTTGATATGTTTGAAAATTTTCATAAGAGTAAAAAATTTTTAAAAATATATCAACTCATTAAGGCTCAAAAAGTCACTAGAGAATAAAGTCAGGAAATTATTCCATAAAAGACATGGCTGTGATTTCATTGTACATATAAGACAGGCTCTTATTAAGAAGACGTATTTGAAGTAAATGTTTTGATACATAAGATCATCTGTGTTCTGACATTATCCATGTAAATGGTTTAGCCCAGAATTCTCAATATATGAACACCTAAAAGTTTCCCTGAGAGTTGCTTTTATCACTCAAAGTATAATTCAGGAATCTTCCCCATCCATCCATGTCCTGTTTACCAGTTAAACATTTCATAATTTATTTAGCTATTCCCCTATTGACACTGTCCCTTCTATATCAGTGTTACAATGAAGGTCTTGTAATTCATCCTTATGCACCTGTCCAATTGTTTTCATGGAGTATGTCCTTGGAAGTAGACTTGATGTATCCCAATAAATACATGTGGACAGATGTTTCCAAGTTGCCTATGAAGAGACTGGATTCACTGGATGCACTGTCTCCAAACAGTTCTGAGACTGTCTGCTTCTCATAACCTTGGCAAAAAAGTGCTATAAATATTTGCACATGTAAAAATAACCATCCTCTCCTTAATGCCTAAGTCGGTGTTCCATGCATTATTAGTGAAGGTAAATGCATATTTATTGTCTACTTTTATCTGTGTCATTGTAAAATACCTTTTATTGTTCTTAATTGTCTATGAACTCTTTATCTTTTATTGATCTGTTAGAGCTGTTTATATTAAGACTATTAACACTTTGTCATATACGTCAGAGAACATTTCTCCCTCATTTTCCATTTGTCTTTAACTTTATGCAGTTTTAAATATTTCAGCCTTATTTTATGGTATCTAGGATTTATGGCATGCTTATAAAACCCTTTCCTATTCCAAAATTATAAAACTGTTTTTTTTTCTTTAGTCTCTTTCACAGTATTAGATTAATTTCTTTGTACTTGTGTCTTTAATCCATCTGGAACTGATCACTGAGATTGAGGTGAGGATGTGCACTTTATTCGCAAAGCCAGAGCCGTCTGTCCCAAGCTGTTTACCCAATAATTGACTGTCTACATCTCATGGGGAATCCCCATCCTCTTACTTTTCCTCTGGATACTTTTTTACTGGCTCTTTTCATACACTCATTATTCCATACACACTTTAGAACCATTGGTTATATCCCAAGAAAATCCTGAAGGGACTGCACTTGGAACTGCTTTAGAATTTAGGTGAGAATCTGCATTTGTATACTGAGTGTTCCATGAGGAACATAATGTGTCTTCCTACTTGTAAGGGTTTTGAATAAACTTTATTATGAACTTCACACACCTTTCACATATCCTGTTAACTACAAGGTATTTATAATTGTGGGGGGTTTTTTCTTTCAATAAATGAAATTACTTTTGCCATTCCTTTTATTTAGCTATTGCTAATGTTACATCTAAAAATGCTGTGGATCTCTGCAAGCACACTCATGTACTAATACACATAAATGTCATGCAACAGGTAATAACATGCCAAGGTGTGGGCGTGTATGAAATTTTGGGTTCATTATTTGCACATTTCAGAACTTGATGGCCCAGCAACTATATTTCTGGATACTTATCCGAGTGAAATCAGTACACCTTCCAACAAACAGAGTGTGCAATAATGTTCCCTGCAGTTTTTTTCACAATACCTAAAAACCAAAAGCAATCCAAATGTCCACCAATGAAGGAACAGACAAACAAATTGTGACTTGTTTATACCATGGGGTTCTTCACAGCAAGAACAACTACAATAAAATAACCACTGATACAAGAAACAGTGTGGAAACCCTCACAAAACCAATATTCTATCATTCCACTCATGCAATATTCAGGAACAGGTCAAACTAATCTCGTAGTATTCTAGAAGTCAGAATAGTGGTTACTATTGGGGAGGTCTGGTGTTGTCTCCAAAGGAGCACTAGATAATCTTGGGTTGTGACAGAACCTAAGTCCAAGTGGTAGCATTACATAAACTTATTATCTATTTTTTTAAAAAGTTACTTGAGCTGTATGCCTAAGATTTATTCAGTTTAGTCATATAAATTTTCCCAAATTTTTAGAGTAAGCTTCCTAATAGGTTTGTGAATACCCAGTTACTAAAATAAAAGTCCAAATGAAAAACAAGCACCCTCCCAAAATAAACAAACAACAAAAAATGAACAAAGACAAAGTAGTTGTCTCGCCTGGGTCGGAAATCCACTAGTGACTATAAAACTCATCCTGTGCGCTGATGCCTCCATGTTCCATCCAGTTGGGCCCCCACGTCCAACCCAGCACAGTCCCAGAGGGTGTTTCCCCTGACACCTCCTGCTCCTTCCATGCCCTTTGTTTCTCTCCATGACATTTCTGCTTCCTGATCTTCCTAGTTAAAAGTTAGAGCATCACATTTCACACCCTGAAATAACTGAATATCATCCCGTTTTACTAACACAATTCCAGAAAATTAGCCTATTACTAGGATCCCCCCACCCAGTCTCTGGCCCAGTATATTTTATAAAATGCCCTCAGTTTAGTTTTCTAAAACAGTGCTTTTTTGCTACGATGGAAATGTTCCAGAGGTGTGCCATCCAAGGTACTAGCCACTGACCACAGTATGGGGTGCTTAAAATGTGGCCAGGGTGGCTGAAGAATTCACTTTTTAATTTCATTTTATTATAATTAATTTAAATTTAAACTGGCACACGTGACTACTGGTTAATGTGTTGAAGAGCAGAGTCCCAGAGGCACAGCTCTGAGCTGGGTCTCTGTGCAGCTGAGACTGGATTTGACACACTCACTGGCCCTAGGCCTGGGTAGTTCCTGAGCCGATACCAGTTCAGGTGTTTCTTCTCATCAACACTAACAAGTCGCTTTTGCATAACAGGCTTCTCAAAGCTAGATTTCTTCTTTTAATACAACTCAAGCAATCAAGTAGCTTTTTAATGCAAGAGCTTTTCTCACCACTGACCATGATGTTAGATTATTTTTAAGTGGTCTAACTCTGTTCTGTGCGTATGACAAAAGGCTTCTGATAACTGTTTACTTGCAATTTCCATTTGAAAAGCAATTTACTGGGGCCTCCCTCCCAAACATCAGAACTATGTGTGACTGAAGCCGGTTCATATTGTCTATCACATGCACAGATGAGCAAAATGATAAACAACTTAATTGGATCCAACCAAAACTTGGATAATTCACTTGTGGTAAACCATAGGTATTAAAATTATCTAGATTTTTATTGACACAGATAGATATTTATATCAAATTATAATATGAAATCAGCTGGATGTAAAATACTAAATACCCCAATCTGAAATTATTTTTTGTATTAAAATGTGTAAACATTCATAGAGGAATAAATTGAAAAGAAATACATTACAATGTTAACAGCAGTGGTTTATCTCCAGGTGTTAGAATTTGGTCGAATGAGTCAACCCAAATTCTCTACATTAGCTGCTATTGACACTCGAGAGAATATCTGGCTAGAAGCACCCTGATAGATTTGAATGTGCTGTTTTCAATTTTAAATTCTGAATTGCTAACTATTTTCTGCAAAATTCACATCTATAACATCAGACAAACCAGAAACCTCAAGTACAGTTTTCAAATTTTTCAGCCATAGGCCTCTACTGACAAAGACTCTGAGAAAGGGAAAATGTAAGCCCTTATGACGCCACAGTGTCAAGTGTAATTCTAAGATGGGAGTGGTGTTCTAAGGAATGATTACTGATTCCAAAAATCGAGAAAGGGTAGCAACTGGAAAGAAACAAAGAAAACTAGTCATAAAAAGAGATTTGAAAATAATGTCACAGTGGGAAGGATTTTTCTAAGCACAGTACAAAACCCCAAAACTATAGAAGATTCAACTTCAGAGCAAAAACTACAAAAAGCCACATCAAAACAGAAACAATGGGGAAAAGTATGAAACTAATGTCACAAATGAATAACTTAGTACACAGATACCTTTTCTAAATCAAGAACCAGATGATAAAATATATACAAGATATAAATTCGAAACAGTCATTATTTTGAGGAAGGAGGAAGAGAGAAACAATCAGGAGAAGCCCATAAAAGCTTCCAAGGTACTAGTAATATTCTATTTTTTTCTTTAAGTGATGGGTTCCCAGGTGGTTTATTCTTTAGTTACTCTCTCTGTGTGTTTGTGTGTGTGTGTGTTTATGTACATGTAAACATATATGTACACACATGCATATTTGTATCTGCCTATCTTTGTGTGTATATGTATATAAATGTGCATATACATACACATGAATATCTATATCTATCCACCTGTATGCACACATATGTCCTTTTTTAATACACAATTTTATTATATATATTTTTTCCATTACCATTTAGTCCCCTTATGCCCGCCTCCCCCAGCAATCACCATCCTGTTGTCCGTGCCCATGAGTCCTTTCCCTTTTTGCTCAGTCCCTTCACCCTCTAACCTCCCCCGCAGCTGGCTGTCATCTGTTCTGCACACATACATATTGTATATATATTTCAAAAAACAGTAAATGCGTTAAAAAAGTTTTATTACACTGTGGGCCAGGATAAAGGGAAAGAGATAATTATGAGTAAAAATTTATGCTGGCATTTCTGTGAAGAACTATGACATATATAAAAACTACAAGGTAATTTTTACAAGGTATATAATTTGTGACCTACTATTTCTACTAATAGGAGGTTCATTCTAAATATATAATTGAACATGTATTATATAAAATTACATTATTCAAGGCTATTTATTGGACCATTATGTATAACAGTGAAAATCTGAAGACAAATTATTGACAAGAAGCCTAGTATATAAAACACAGCAGTATGCTTTTCAGCAAGAGAAAGGAAGAGATACCTATAGAGGAGTTCCCATAAGATTATCCACTGATTTCTCAAAAGAAACCTCTCAGGCAAGAAGGGGCTGGAAAGAAGTATTCAAAGTCATGAAAGGCAAGGACCTACATCCAAGATTATTCTATCCAGCAAAGCTTTCATTTAGAATGAAAGGGCACATAAAGTGCTCCTCAGATGAGGTCAAGTTAAAGGAGTTTATCATCACCAAGCCCTTATTATATGAAATGTTAAAGGGACTCATCTAAGAAAAATAAGAAGATGAAAACTATGAACAGTAAAATGACAACAAACTCATAACTATCAACAACTGAACCTAAAACAAAACAAAAAAAGAGCAAACAACTAGAATAGGAACGGAGTCACAGAAATAGAGACCACAGGGAGGGTTATCAACAGGGAGGGGGAGGGAGCAGAGTGGGAGGGGGAGGTGCAGGGAATAAGAAGCATAATTGGTAAGTACAAAATAGACAGGCGGAGGTTAAAAATAATATAGGAAATGGAGAAGCCAAAGCACTTATGTGTACGACCCATAGACATGAGCTAAGTGAGGAGGAATGTGGGAGAGAATGGGGGTACCGGGCAGAAGGGGAAAAGGGGGAGGAAAAATGGGACAACTGTAATAGCATAATCAATAAAACATACTAAAAAACAAAACAAAGCACAGTAGTATGCCTTTGAATATACATACAGCTATAACAATATAGAAAAAATAGATACAATAAATTCCATGACATTAGTTTGTGAAAAAATATATTTAAAAAGTATGCTATAATTACTTTGTTAAAGAGAAATATATACATGCTAGATAACTTACAAACTCTCTGGAGAGGGAATCTGACTGGATAGAGAAGCAGATGAGGGGTATCTATTCTAAACTTAAATTTTAAAACCAAGCCTCCACATAGCCTAGTAAATTAGTCATCAAAGCAAATTAAGTGATTTTATAAACATATGTAGTATGATTCCAGTTATACAAATTAACACCTTGACAGCGGAAGGGAAATTACAAGAAATACTCTATATCAAATCAATTATATTTGTATTTGCACAATGGAGCTCAGCGGGGCTAGTTCATGTTTCTCTGTTGTTATAACAATAGCCCATGGATGCTTAAAACAAACTTTCAGTGTTTCTCACATCTTCTCATGAGAAGTTGCTCCTGACAAATTTGAAGGAAGATTATATATTGGTCCCTCCCTTCTGGGTTGGGGAAGCCTTCAGTGACTCTCACAGGCCATTCAACCGGGGCCAGAGTCCCGGTTCACAGCATGCAGCATACTGGTGAATCGACAAAAAGATACCTCCTCAGTTTACTGGAACCATACAATTCTCCCCCAAACCCTGTCTGGGAGAACAGTGGCGATGCAAACTTCTCCAGTGGATCTCTCCTTTCTGGGGGGAGGGAGGACAGAGGAAGGGAGAGGTCGTAGAACGGGTGTTTCCTTCCACACCAGGATCTAGACAAGCTTGTAGGCCCTCTGAGAACACCTCGAGTGCGGACCCTCAAAGACTACACGGAGCTATTTGATTTTCACCAAATCAAAACCGAGGTCTGAATGTGCATGCACATCTGAGAGGAGAGAAAGAGTGGGTGGTATACCAGATGTGGCAAAACAGAAGGCATGGGGATATTCATTGGAATTTGTTTTCAACTTTTCTGTAGGCGAATGTTTTTCAAAATAGAGTTTAGGTAAAAAAGGGAATGGCAGGAACCATATGATCTCACTCATATGTGGGATACAAAACTGAAAGCAACACGTGCACCACCACCAAGAAAAACAAACAAACAAAACACCCTCACAGACAGCAGTCTGGGTGGTCGCTGAGCAAAGGGCCTCGGGAATGGGCAGTTAAGGGTGAAGGCGTCAAATCGCCTGGTGATGGAAGAAGATCTGACTTCGGGTGGTGGACACACAGTGCAATATGCAGGTGATGCATCATAGAATCATACACTTGAAGACTATATGATTTTATTAACCAATGTCTTCCCAATAAATTTAATTTTAAAAATTAATTAATTTAAAAAAAAAAGGAAAATCTGGCCAGGAAACCTTTTCCAAACACTGCAGAGTGAAGCTACGAAGTTCCCTAACTCAGCCAGTTTCCACTGTCAGAGGCCCACGAGTGGGGCGCTGGTGGTGTGGATAAGCAGGCAGCACCTGCACCCCTGGTGGGTGGGGCAGTGCTCTCCTATGGAAGACACCACTGGTCTTTGTCTTCCTCTTTCCATGGCTTGGGGTATCAGTTCACTAGCCCTCTATCCTCGAGAATGGAAATGAACGTGTGAAAAAGTGGGTCTCTAATCCTGCCCACAGCAGAGCTTTAGCTGCTCTGGAACGTTTCCTTCCTTAAGTGAAGAAAGTGAGGCTAGGCTTTCTTTGTCAGACCTGCATGTCAACCACATCCACAAGAACACTCAGATCTGAATTAAAATTGGGTACAGCAGTTCTTGATTTTAAAAGATTTATACTAAACCCTTTTTTGGTGTGTTCTCCCCTGATGAACACCTAGAACAAAGGTCCCCGACCCCAGGCCACGAGGGGCCTGTTATGAACAAGGTCGCACAGCAGGAGGTGAGGGTGGTTGAGGAGTGAAGCGTCTTCTGTATTTACCGCTGCGGTCTTCACTCACATTACCTCCTATCAGATCAGCGGTGGCATTAGATTGTCATAGGCACATGAAACCTACTGTGAACTGTGCATATGAGGGACCTAGGATATGTGCTGCTTATGAGATTCCAATGCCTGATGGTCTGAGGTGGAGCTGAGGGGGTGCAGCTAGCACTGGGGAGCAGCTGCAAACACAGATTTTCACTAACAGAGAGGTCTAACTGCACAGAGACCATAATAATTCAACTGCTTACACTCATGTCAAAACTGTACCAGTGAGTGACAAGCGACAATTAAGCTTCATCTGATGGCAGGCTATAAAGCTGTTTGTCCCCCACCCCCCACTAGTCCGTGGAAAAATTGTCTTCCATAAAATCGGTCCCTGGTACCAAAAAAGCTGGGGGCTGCTGGCCTGGAAGGAAAACCATTTATCAAGGACCTCCCAAAGCCAAGTTATGCCTTGTAAAAGCTATGAGAAAACCCCCTTTTACTAAACACTGGCCACATTCTAACCCCTATTTCATGTATCTATAGTCATATGATGAAATCAGGAGTTTTCTTTTTACATTAATTCTTTCCTTTCTTAATTCTAGGTAATGTCTGTGAGTTGCCCCATTCTCCTCAGAATGAAGTCATCATTTCCAAGGACTGGAATTTGCTCCAGGATATTGGCATCCTTCTGGTAGAACCACACCAGGTGCTCCGGGAGTCACAGGAGGCCTTGGGGCCCACATGCCCTCCTTATCTCAGCCTCCCCTGCGTCAGAGCTTTTCTCCTGAGTGTTCTTGGCTTGAACTCTGCCATGAGAACATTCTTCCTAAAAGAATTTCAAAGGGTCTGCACAGGGGTCAACAACCAGCAGACCAACATTTTTGTTTGCTTGTTGGAATTTCATTTGAGTGACTTCAAATAAAAAATACTGACTCCTATTTCTGCTAGAAAATAACAGGGAAATCTGGCTGTAATGTACCCTCTGTCTCCAACTGGCAACACTTTGTTGGAGTGGAAAGACCCCCGCCCACCCAGTCACCACGGCCCTGCTTCATTCAGGTCTTCCTTACACCCGTGGGGTTTCAGCGCCCTGGTCGGAACCTCTGCTACTCAGCATGGTCTGTGCTTGAGTATTACCTGGGTGGAACTTTCAGAAATGCAGAAGTCCAGGCTCTTTTCTTATCTGCTTAACTGGAGTCTGCATTTTCACAAAAGCTATAGGAGACTTTATTTCATGCAAACATCTGAGAGACCCTGATCACGTCCTGTCTCAGCTTTCCTCACCACCTACTAATGTGTGATTTTATATTCCAGCAATACTGAAGTCCTAGGCAAAGGCTCTGGACATGTACAACACAGAATGCCCTCAGAGGGTGAGAATGATTATCATGTGAATTCCTGCTCAAAAAACTTGACTCCGGGTGAAGCTTTTAATAATCAGGTGGACAAAACAACCAAGTTGGACAGCTTTTCCCACCAGACAGCCAGCTTGCTCAGGGGCTCATGAAGTCTTGGAAACAATATGATAGCTGCTGTGAAAGAGACAAAGGAACAGAGTGCAGGGTCGAAATGTAGAAGTCAAAGAATACAAACACGCATTGAACATAGTTCCCAACCATAAAAACCTAAATGCATTTGTATGTCTCATAACTTTTCTCTCATAACCTTAGAAGTGTGAGAGGGATGACATTCCTTAGAAGAAATGACATCCCTTGGAGAAAATAAATATTTGCATCCAAAACTTCTTTGATTTCGTTCTTTAAAAAATTAAAGTAATTATAAAATTGCCTGCTTTCTTATGAGGAGTAACTTGTGTGCTGGTAAATATTTAATAACCTGCGAGGGCTGGGGAGGATGATTTGTAACATTCATTGATTCTCATGGTGTAAAATATCCACCAGGACTGGTCGCAAGGTGTATACATTATGTCAACTAGCTGGTACAATTTGTGAAAATTAGCAACCGGCTCTTGATGGTTCTAGCACAGCGAGGAGCAGGAAGCACTAACAAAATGATTATTAGGGTTCAGCTTAAAGGAGAAGCCCATTGACTTGGAGTGGAATGAGGAAGGAGAGTTAACAAGGAACAAAGACCCCAGGCTGTATCCCTCTCCTTTTTCATCTTAGCTGGAACGTGGCAGCTGTGACCTTCACTGTTCACCTGTTCCCCCTCTTCTCCCTCTTCCCCCTCACAATTTCTCGTAATTGGGAGGACCCCCAAAAAAAAGTATCTGGAGAGGAGAGACAAGGACAAGCCACACGGGCATTTACCCCACCCATGTCGGAAGCATAGGGCCACCCTACCCCCACCCATGCCCACGTTTAATAAAACCTTCCACTCAGACCCCAATACCATGTTGTGTTCTCAGAGGCCAATGACTCTCATTTCTCGAGCACATCCTGTCACTTAACACATTTACTGTGCTTTGCTAAATCTTTCTGTCTCACTCTTGAATTCTTTCTTGTTTTGGGACAAGACAAGAACCTGTACTGGGTTGAGGCCTCCGCGGGTGCTGCCTGGCATCATGAAGAAACAGAAATCAGAAGAGGCTGAATAATTATTTCAGTCAAATTAAATTAACTACCTCAGTAACACAAAGGGCAAAACAAGTAGCATCTCTACTCTGGTCCCATTTTTACGACTATAGTTCTCCACCTACCCACAGGTACACAGATGCTCCCGGTACGTGGCTTTACATGTTTCTGGACATGACCTAGCTAGAAGGCCATCCACTGGAAGGTCAAGGCAAAATTGTCTTGCCTAAGAAAGGAGAACTGAGAGCAACAAAATGTGCTACCCCTGTGTTAAATAACATTTAGATCATTAAAACTGATTCTGTGGCTGCTTTAGGCAGTTTGCTCCTGGAAGATAAGACTGAATGACCTCAAACAGCATGAAGAACAGCACGTACACTCATACTCCCCAGGCCCCTTGCCTGGCTGGAATCACGGATCCTCTGCTCTGAGGTTGTAAACTTGGCTCTGCCCCCATCAGTTCTCTGTCTGCAAACCACCTTAGAAATTGCCTAACACAGACCCCAAACCAATATAGTTATCCTTCACTTATTTCCCCATTGGGACGCTACATGCAGCTGGGCAAGTGTGTTTTTCCTCACTGCAGCGAGTCTAGACAGCCTAAGTTTGCTTTCTGGGGGTCTCACTGTGAGAGCAGGCAGTTGTGCTTGACAGGAGAGAATCTGAAAATTAGAAATCTCCCTTTCCAGCTCCCTCTTGGGCACCTTGCTTGGAAGAGGCAATGCCAAGAACTGGAACAACCATCTCTGGTCAGTGAAGACCATGGCTGAGGACAAGGGGCAGCATGTTGAAGAGTGGAGGATGGGTGGAGTGGGGCAAGATGGAAAGATTACGGACCATTTGACCAGTCTTGAGATTGCTGAGCTGTCCGATCAGCTTCAGGTCCATTTACCTCTGGTCTTCTTGCCCTGTTTGTCACAGTTGCAGAGAGTTCAGTGATGCCTGTCACTCAGTGCTTTATGGCAGAGGGATAGCACCTTCGGGGACCTACCACTGGCAGGAAGGGCGTGCTTGAACTGCAAGGACACAGAGACATGAGCTCTCAGGTCGGAGCACATGACATCCTCCATTTGTTTTTGTGAATAGCAGAGAAACTTCACTTGAGTGAGGCGGCCCTATGGAGCAAGGGCAGATGCCCTGGTGCGTCTTCTCACGTTACCGACCAGCTTCATAAAGTCTGTCTCCTGATGGACCCCTAAAGGGCAGTTTTAAACTGAACCATAGGCTTTTTCTACGTCACGCGTAATTACTGTTCAAAAATATGTCTACACACAGTGTAGTTTGTCCTGTGTCCATTCATAGAAATTCTACAGATATCGAGATCTTCCTAGTACCAGATGTGCTAGCAAAGCACATCCTTACTCTGGGCAGGAAGAAAAACTGCTCTGCCCTTGGATTTATTGTTTTTACTCCCCTGTAATTCTGGCTACCTGGCCAATCCCATGTCGATCAATCAATTTGTTAGTAATGAACTGTGGGTATTAATAACTCTTTATTTATTTATTTATTTTTTTGAGAGAGAGAGAGAGAAACATCAATGTGTGGTTGCTGGGGGCTGTGGCCTGCAACCCAGGCATGTGACCTGACTGGGAATCGAACCTGCAATGCTTTGGTTCGCAGCCCGTGCTCAATACACTGAGCTACGCCAGCCAGGGCTGGGTATTAATAACTCTTAATATTAATGAGTAATGTGTTGATTTATCAAGAATTAATAAGTTTATTTTGTTAGTTTTAAATATTCAAAATAATTGCTGTCGATCCACAATTCAAACCGCCATCGCTTACTACTTGTTTACAGCTATGAAGCTTGCAAACCATGCCTGAGGAAGCACGAGTTGCTTGTTAGACATGAGTTTAATGTAACATCGTAGTATGGCTAGAGGACAGAATCACTCACAAAATAACCAGTAGCTGACCACTGGCCCCTCCACCGGATCCCAGCTGGAACATCTCTGTTCCTCTTTTTTCCTCAGGTTTGCTTACAAGAATAATTTGCTGGATTAGATTGTTTTCATTTTATCAAGTTTCCCGTAAGTGCCAATTTCTGAAAGGCTGCAGCCTTGTTTATTTTTATTGATTTATTTTTACCAAATTTTCACCTTGTTTGTCTAGGACTCAAGCTTGTCTGAGGAGTTCCCTGGGCCTTCACTGCCTCCCCTCTTATTCTTCTAATTTTCCTCTTTAAATTGGCAAGATTTCCACTTTTATTTTTACCTTTCTTTGGAATTATATAGATTCTATCATGAAAGCTAAAGAGCTTGATACTAGTGTTCATTTAAAAATCCTCTTCACCTTCCGGCCAAGATGGATGTGTAGGCAGACGCATTGTGCCTCCTCGCACAACCAAGATAGGGACAACAACAAGTTAGAAATAGAATAACAACCAGAACCGACAGAAAACTGAACTGTATGAAAGTTGGACAACCAAGAAGTTAAAATAGACACATTCATCCAGACCAGTAAGAGGGGCGGAGTCAGGCAGCTGGGTGGAGAGGGGTTGCAGCACAAAGAGTGGTGGGACAGGCACGTAAGGCATCCCGGGTGTGCAAGACCTCAGCTGGTGGACCCTGGGCACACAAGCAGCAGCTGGCAGACTCCGGGCCTGGGGTGGCAACCGGCAGACCCAGCGAGGGGGCAACTGTGAAGCAAGGCACTGAACGCAACCCAGGATCCCAGCTGCAATCTTGAACCCAGCTGACCTGGAAATAGAGCCTTGGTGCACTGATTGAAAACACCTGGAGGGGTTGAGGCACAGGGAGATACTCCCAACCTCACAGGAGAAGTTGTTGGAAAGGCCCACGAGGTACACAAGCCCACCCACCTGGGAATTAGCACCAGAAAGGCGCAGTTTGCTTGGGAGAAGCAGCAGAAGGGACTGAAGTCTGATGGAGAGCTGAGCAAGCACCATTGTTCTTTCTCGGACCTCGCCCCCCCATACTGCATCATAACCCAGCGACTGGGGTGCCCCGCCCTGGTGAACACCTAAGGCTCCGTCCCTCATATGTAACAGGCATGACAAGACAAAAAAAAAAAAAAAAAAAAAAAAAAAAAAAAAAAAAAAAAAAAAAAAAAATGACCCAAACAGAAGAACAGATCAAAGCTCCAGAAATAATACAATTAAGTGACTGAAGAGATAGCCAATCTATCAGATGCACAGTTCAAAGCACTGGTGATCAGGATGCTCACAGAACTGGTTGAATTCGGTTGCAAATTAGATGAAAAAATGAAGGCTACGCTAAGTGAAATGAAGAAAAATGCATAGGGAACCAATACTGATGGAAAGAAAGCTGGATCTCAAATCAATGGAGTGGACCAGAAAGAAGAAAGAAACAACCAAACAGAAAAGAATGAAGAAATAAGAATTCAAAAAAATGAGGAGAGGCTTAGGAACCTCCAGGACATCTTTAAATATTCCAACATCTGAATTATAGGGGTACCAGAAGGGGAAGAAGAAGAGCAACAAGTGGGAAACTTATTTGAACAAATAATAAAGGAGAACTTCCCCAATCTGGCAAAGGAAACAGACTTCCAGGAAGCCTGGGAAGCTCAGAGAATCCCAAAGAAGTTGGACCCAAGGAGGAACACACCAAAGTACATCATAATTGCATTAGCCAAGGTAAAAATGAAGGAGAGAATCCTAGAAGCAGCAAGAGATAAGGACGCAGTAACCTACAAAGGAGTTCCCATCTGACTGTCAGCTGATTTCTCAAAAGAGACCTTGCAGGCAAGAAGGGGCTTGAAAGAAGTATTCCACGTCATGAAATGCAAGGACCTACATCCCAGATTGCTCTATCCAGCAAAGCTGTCATTTAGAATGAAAGGGCAGATAAAGTGCTTCTCTGATAAGGTCAAGTTAAAGGAGTTCATCATCACCAAGCCCTTATTTTATGAAATGTTAAAGGGACTTATCTAAGAAAAAGAAGATAAAAAAACATGTACAGTAAAATGACAGCAAATTCACAATAATTAACAACCACACCTAAAACAAAAATAAAAAGAAACTGAGCAAACAACTAGAACAAGAACAGAATCACAGACATGGAGATCACATGGGGGGTTAGCAACAGGGGAGTGGGAGGAAGGGGAGGGGGAAAAGGTAAAGAGAATAAGTAGCATAGATGGTAGGTAGAAAATAGACAGGGGGAGGGTAAGAATAGTGTGGGAAATGTAGAAGCCAAAGAACTTATATGTACAACCCATGGACATGAAGTAAAGGGGGGAGTGAGGGTGGGAGAGGGTGTGCAGGCTGGAGGGGAATGAAGGGAGGTAATGGAACAACTGTAATAGAATAATCAATAAAATATATTTTTTAAAAATTCTTCGTATTCTAATTGTCATAGAAATAACCTGATATTCCAGGTAGCCTCTGACATTAAAATGTTGTTAGTTGTTTAAAGGAAATAGAGTTTACTATTTATTTATTCTCCAGGGTTTTAAACTTAATTTACCTCTATCAAAGGAATACATAAACTTCAGTTCCTAAGATCAAAAACTGTTATAAGGTTTTTAATTTTTAAAAAATCAAACCAAAACAAAATAGCAGGCCCTTTTCCTCCATCCCTGCTACCTAGACCCAATCCCGTTCAACTCAACACTTTCCACAGAATTCACATATTCCTTAACTTCATCTCGAGATATTATTAATGGCACCCTACTGTGAGAAATAAGGATTAACTTTTATCACCCCTTATTCCCTACAGATAACTTCCCCTCCCCCATCATTTCAATATAGTTATGGCAACTGATGATATCCTTTTTCATTGTGGACTTAGTAACCACAGAAATATTCTGTCCTTGAAAAAATATACTCATTAATCAACAGCTTTGCTTTTTATGGAGTTAACAATTGTCTCATTTTTGCATATGAATTTCCTTCATTTTGAGAACATGTTCATGTCCCCAACACCACTTCATTCCTTAAATTTTCCATGGAGCTACAAAGCTCTACTGGATATAGTCAAATCTCTGTCAGATAATCAGTTCTGTTTCTTTTTTTCCCTTTAAGACACCCTTTTGTGAGTCTTCTACCTTTTGTTCTAATTTGGGGAGCTGCTGTTGACATTCAGGGGATTTTCTCCTCCACTACCCTTTTCATAATCCCCTTACATTTCATTTCATCTTTTCTGTGTCACATCTATCGTTTCTGGAATTCTTTTTTTCCTGCTGTACTCCCCCAGAGTAATGGAGCACATCCTACTATAGCTTCACAAGCGCAGGGGTTCCTCTGCTAAACTGAGAATTGGGCTAGGTCTGGACTATAAATTGGCAAGTTTTCTCCCCAGAACTGGGAAAGGCATTGCTCCTTTGACGTGACTCTCCAGTATCAACAGTGAGAACTAAAAAAGACTCTGATTTTAGATTTTACATGTGTGACCTATTCTCTCCTCTTGGAAGTTGTTAGGAGTTTATCTTTATCCCTAATTTTCTGGGACATCCCTGACCATGCTCTCTGCCTTGGGGTGGGTGTCCGTCTAATCACAGAGTTCCTGGACCTCATGGATGGACAGATGGATGGATGAATAGATAGTCGTTTACCTTTTTACTTTTTTAGTTTTGGTCTTCTAGCTCTCCTTTCTAGGATATTTCAAATTATTTTATTCCACCCTTCAAAAAAATTTTTTTAAACACACACAGCATTTCTAGAATATCTTTTCATCTCTCTAGTTACATCAATGACAATTTTGAAGTTTTACTCCAAATTCTACCTCCTACTGTTGGCCTTCATCTTTCATTCTTCATATTTTTCTTCACTAATTATTTACTGCCCATTTTTGATGTATGAGTACAGTACTTGACAAATGGCTTGAAACTATGTGGACATCAAATACCAGGTCTACTCTCTGGGGCAACTTTTGTCTTGATCTAAGAGTCTGCCTTGAGGCAAGGACAAAAACCTGATTGCCAGCATTCTGGAGGCCAAGTGCGGGCAGCAGTCCATCTTACTGTTCAGGATGCAGGAAAAAAAGGCCATTTATTTTTAACAAACAGTCCATCCACCAAATATCTAATGCGTGGCCACTGTGGACTTTTCACAGCATTTAAGGGGAGAGACAGAGGTAAATCAGACATCTTTTCTAAAGCGGAAATGCGTTTCACCTGTGTTCTCTGCAAAAGCATGGCTGTACTGGCTGCAAAAAAGAATAAGCCACTGACCTTCCTTTGGGGGAACAAAACCCATCATGTTCTCAATGAGCCAGTGGTAGTGTAGGTGTGTATCACCGCTAGACTTCTAAGTGATAGAAGAATTTCAGTCCTTGTGCAAGAACTCCATTTTAGATAAATGCACTTAAAACGGAACTCTCAAGAACTGCACGGATTTTGATAGTCATATATGAACCACAAAGAAATCTCCCAGAGTAACTATCACCAGCTAATGGGAAAATTACTCTTGGGATTTCCAATCAGCACACAGTCTTAACCTGTAATGGGCTCTGTTTATCTCTGAGCACCTATAGCCTTCTCTCTAGCAGACGTTTTACCTGACCTTTGCTGCTAAGGACAGTATTACTCTATTTCATCCACGGCACTAGAACAAACTGCTGCACATGAGTAAACAAATATCATCTGTTCTTGATGATTGATAAGGCTTAAACCCTCTTCACACAGTGGACTGTCTTCCCTTTTAGTGGAAGCAATAAATTAGGCTCCGTATCTGCCTCCAGTGAATACATCTCAGGATCTACATCTGAGCTGGAAGGCTAGCCTGCTCTCAGGTCAGAAAATATTCGATTCTGATTTTTTAAATCATAAATATTGGGAGACATATTTGGCAAAACTTGATGGTCACTGGATCATGATGAGATGACACCAGAGACTTCTCATTAGCAGCTATCGCCTTAACAAAACAAAACAAAAAAAACATTCTTAACAGTCCCTTAGACGAAATTGTACTCCAAAGCTCCAAACTGTCTCATCTGCTCTTTAACATCAGGAATCTTTTCTTGTTTTTATGTAAAATACCTAGCATACAGTGACCCCTTAATGAATATTTATTGGCTGTCTTGTTCACCATTTATTTATTCCCAGTCCTTGCCATCGTGGAGGTTACATTCCAGAGAGGCAAGACAGGTAATAACTAATACTAATTCAGGTAATTTATGCTATAAAGAAAATACGATAGGGTAAGAGTTAAAGGAAGGAAAGTGAGGGTCGGATAGAATGTCCAGGGAAGGCCTTTCTTAGTGGAGAGTAGATTGTGGGAGGCAAGGGTGGAAGCAAACCCAGTAACAAGCCTGCCACAGTAGTCTAAATGAAAGACAGTGGTTTGGACTAGTGTGATAAGGAGGAAGATAGTAAAAAAAAAAAAAATGGATTGGGATATATATTGAAAGTAGAACTAACTGTACTTGCTGACGGATCGAACGTAGAATGGTAGCAAACATGAAGGAGTCCATGGTGATTCCAAAGTAAAATGAAATCAAGTGAACCCGTGAAGCTTATATGAAACGCTGGGTTTCTAAGAGGTTGGCACATTTGGAAATGTGGTTGGTTCAAATTAGGGGTGGGGAAGACATTCCTGATGGATATTCACATGTCTTTTTCGTATGTTTTTACAAAGAGGGTTTGGCCTAAAAAGGTGAAGTATGTCACACACCTCCTCCAGTTTCCCAAATTACTCTGGACCCAGGAAACCAGTGTCTCTGTCCTCCTCTCCAGAATGAGGAATCTGACTCCACAGTGCATGTGAGGGTAGTCTAACCTTTGAGGGTATTCACCTTTATAGGCCCTGGACTAAAGTTCACTAGTTCTTCGAAGTGCTGAATCACAACGTCAACAGCTTTTAGATTCGGTCACTTCACAAGCCGGAGAACTGGAGTTAAGGCTGCCGCTGGAAGCTGAGGCCTTCACACCCACCCCTCGTTCAGAGAGAAGATCCCCTGGTATCTCCAGGCACCTGGGGAGACCACATAGTTCTCCTATGAGAAACAGGAGACACAGCACAGCGTAACCTGGAGCTGATTAGGGAGTGTGCACTAGGATGGACACAAAGCTGATTGAAATACTCATTCAGAAAAAAATTCACATAAGATCTGAAACTATTTTTTGACGAAGAGTTGTATGACACCAATACATAAATACAGTTCATGCAAATGACTTCGTATTAAGTTTCCATCAACCTCTTCTTTCAGAAAAGCATGAATTTTACTTGGACGTCTGTACCGGCCTGGCTTTGCCCCACCCCTCCCCTGCAGTCAGCCTCAGCTATCTCACAGAATCCCCTCAGGGAAGCGCTGTCCCTGGGAGCGGACAGAATAAAGGAACTGGTTTCTCAAGAGCCTGCCTTGTGTGCTGTCCTGGCGATTTTTAGAATATTTTTGTCTTGAAAAAATAAAAATAAAAAGCATATACTTCTTAGAATTAAAAGAATTCGATAATGAGGTAACATACCATACCAGCGTTTGGAACCTCACCTTGCAGATAACGTAAGTACAAACTTAAACTAGTTTAATATGTAGTGTCAAATTTTAACACACTTTTTGCCATTCTATTGCCGTTGTCTGTTGCTGCAGAGAATTCCTTCCTCCTGAGTGGGGTAAGTTACAATCTCACATTGGTTTCTTCCAGGGCAAATGCTCCCATCCTTTGGCATGCTAAATTGTCAAGACAACTAAAAGGCAGCTTTCTGCAACTTTCCCCAGTCTCTATCTATGTGCTTTGTAACTTCGGTGTACCACTGATGTTTATTATATTCTAATCAAGAAATCAAAGCTTCAAGTCACTTACTTCCCGGTTCCCCATAAATTCCTCCTCTCTCCCCTTTATCTTTTTCTTGCTTTCTACAAGATCAAGAAAATTACCTGCAGTGAGGTCACCTACCTTTCCCTCTTTTCACCCGAATTATTTCAGCAGACTGCCCTGTACCTCAACGGAAGCTGTGAGTATGCTTGGGTGGGTATGAGCTCTGAGTCTCCCCTGAATTCTTAAACTGGAAGTGTACCAGTAGTTCAGCTATAAAGAATTTCACAGCTTGACTTTGCTACACGTTTGCAGAGCACTATTTCCAAGTTATGGCTACAGAGTGAAACTGGATTTTTTACTTAAATGTACCCTGACCAAAAAACTTATTATCATATGCAAAGTGTTTAAAGGGTAGAGATATCTCCCCAGCATGGTAAGATACTTCTAAATGTTCCAAACCATTGGAGGCTTCTCCCACAGCCCAAGATTTCCTGGGTCTGGCTTAGATCAGATATTGAATGCTATGCAACTCTTATCCCACCAACCATCTTCCCGAAGCAGCAGTTTGATTGGCAGTCCCAGTCACATGAACCAAGCACGCTTCATCAGCACGACAGGCAGCTTGCAAAACTCACACTAGTCTGCAAACTCACAGCCCAGCTCCCCAGCACTATCCTCAAATTTTTATATCTTAAGACAAAAATTGTCAGCCACCTGAAAGGACGTAGCTGCAAAGCAAACCAGCTGTCTTCAGTTTCTTGCCTCTGCCAAAGTTCTTGCCTTGGCTGCATTTTGTAATCACCCAGGGAGCTTTGGAAAGTGATGCCTGGGTTCCAGCCGGGCATTTTGAAGTAACTGGTATGTGTATGGGGTGGGGGGTGAAGGTGGCCCTACAGATTGAGACTTTTTTTAACTCGGGATTTTAACACAATTGGTAAATCTGCTGCTGTACGTAAAAAGCCGTTTTCACACCAACCCATTTGATGTGGGATGAATTGTCATTGTCCCCACTACACACACACACACACACACACACGTGAGAACTTACTTAGAAACAGGGTCATTATGTTAAAATGAGGCCCTAAATGTAAAGTGAGACCCTAATCCAGTATAACTGAATGACTGGTGCCCTTACTTTAAAAAACAATTTAAAAAGAAGCTATGCAGAGAGTCAGCATCACAGGGAAGACAAATGAAGGCAGAATCAGAGGAGGTGACTCATCCATGAGCCAAAGACCACCAGCAACCTTCCAGAAGTGAGATCAGCATGGGGCTGTCCTCAAGAACACAGGCCCTGCTGACACCTTGGTTTTGAACTGCAGGCCTTCAGCAACACGAGGCTGCCCCAGAAAACTGCCCCGCAGCTTCACCTGTAGTCTCACTCACCTTGGAGTTCCCATGCGGACATACCTCTCCTCCGTGACTTGGCCATTCCACCCCCACCCGTGCAGTCCTGTAATTTACCACACTTCCTGCTTTCCCCCATTCTTAATGAATACACACTGAAAGAAAGGATGTGCTAGGGACTGTTTAACAGCAGAAAAGGAAAAAAAAACAGGCAGACCTTACTCTCGTGGAATTCACGGTCGAGGGAAGAATGCAATCAAATGACCACCTAGATAAAAAAAACTGTAGCTGTGCTTTGTGTAACAAGAACTGTCTTTATTGCAGTGATCTCCCAAGATCCCCTCTTAAGGATGCCTAAGAGGAGTGCCACTTGAGGCACTAAAGAATGAGCCAGAATTAGCAGAAAGAGCAGAGTGCTGCCCAAAGTCCGGGGACTTGGAGGCGCAGTGTCTTTGTGAGTGGAGGGATGCCCTGGGTATCCTCAGGCAGAGGTCAGGGGGTGGTGTCAAAGTATTACCTTCAAAGGCCTAAAAAACAACCCACATACACTGAAAGATGGACATGTGTCAAAGGTTTTATTCAGCTCAGTGATTAATTAGGGATCCAGGCAGAGGGTAAAATTGGTTCCACAAAGAGTGCGAAGCAGGTTGTACAGATCATCAGGACAATAAAAGAATGTTAAAATGAGATTACTTAGGTCAGATACAAAACTGATTAATACTTCGCAGGACAAAATAAAAACAACACCTTTGGGGAGAGTTTTCTTCTACCACGTGAGTCACTGAGTTAACATGTAACAACATCACAGTGCGGGTTCTCATTGGACGGTGAACACTGAAGTCAAATGCAGGCAGTTTTCTAGAAAACTTGAGTGTTTGTTAGACGATGTCTTCAGTGACAATATAGAAACGTGACAATTATTATGAATTCTCATACTTCTCTGTACAATAAATCATCACCTTTTCTTCTTCCCTCAGAAACTGGAAGTCGGGAAGGGGTCTGAGAGCCGTCACTTTGAGTTTTTAATCTTTGTGTTCCAAGTAATTATCTCCCTTCCAAGCCTTTCACTGACCCCAACACCCACTTTGGAGATAAAGGCTACTTTCCCCCACTGTCTCTCATGACTGGGTGTGCGATGTGCAAAAACTTTTTCTAAGCGACTGCTTTACACACACACACAAACTATCCACATGATGTCTAAAAGGAAAATTGAGAATTTCAAATGGTCAATTAAAATTTTTTTCCCCAAAACAAAAGTAAATAAAACTATACCTACCCACATCCCAGCAGAAGCTATTCTCTTATTTTTGCCTTTCGTTCATTTCATCTCGCTCCTCCCGAAGCACAGACTCCCTAGTACACAGGCAGGATGTCTTGAGAGAGGTGTAAACCATATACCTCCTCCCCTGCCCTGGAAATTGGCTTGCGTTTTCAGGAAAGGCCAACAAAATTGGACCACTGTCCTAACAGGTCACACTTATACGACAGGTTTCAAGACAGAGCTTGAGTTTTGGTAGGTTGATCAAGATTTAATTCATGACAATTCATGTTGTTACTTACTAGACACTTAACAGCTATGTAACTTTAAGAAAATAAAATCAACTCAGCCTCAGTTTGTACATCTGAATAATATTAACACATACTTAAAGGCTGATAAAAATAGTACAGGATAGAAAGTTGATAAGCCTTTCGCATAAAAGCCCCCCCTAGAAATCTGTTCCCACCCACTCCTCAGAACTGTACAACTACCCCAGACAAGGCCTCTCTGTGGATTGTCAGACAGAGAAAGATGGGGGCATTAGAAGACGGCATTGCTTCATGTGTTTCAAAGTATCCAGGCTTCTTTTAAGAACTCTAAAGAGAATATTTAAAAATAGGTTTTAAATATTCACTTTTTTTTAAGTGACACCTCCCTGTTTACCCGATAGAAGATGCAGGGAAATGAAGTAGCTCTCTGCTTGGAGTGATAAACGTTACGGAGTCCCGATACTGCCAGTCGTAGCACCAGGAACAGGGCATCTCCGTGCCGCAAGCAGCTATGGTATCTCCAAATCTGAAGTCCTGATTATACCTAATTCTGTTTCCAGAAATCTCTCCAGTCTTGAACCTAATCCTAAGGATGCCAGACTGAATTTCTTCTCTAACTTCCCAATCTCACGCTGCTCATGCACGTGTTGTTCTAACTAGCATGGGGTACTTCAGTTGAAGACTCAGCCTAAAGGTAGCCTCTCTTACACCAAATAGGCGTGGAAAGCCACACCAATGCAAAGGCTCTGGGGGTAGGGATCTGAGTTCCAGCTCACTGTAAGAAATCTTTTTATTGGATTACTTAATAAAAACTCTTTTATAAAGTCAGGCCCTTGACTTTTGAGCATCTCGTGGTTTCAGGTTTCACACCTGGGAGGGCTTAGGGTCAACAGCACCATTATAAGAATTGGCCTCCGGGAGGCAGATGGTGAGGGAGTCTGTATCTGTGAATCCATTTGGGAAACAGAGAGAAAATATAGGCTTGAGAGCTCCGTGGAAGACAAGATGAGAGAAATTATAGATGAGGAGTCCCTTGGTCACATCATAGAATGCTATCTGCCCGTACTTGTAGTCTACAAAAACGCCAACCTTGTGTACGTGCTCTCCCGAGAAGACCCTTTTCAGAGGAGGAAAGGCCCAGAAGGTGCACTCGGCTCCTATCATGGATGCCATGAGCAAGTATTTATCTCCGGAAACTCGGAACATGGTATCCGGTCCGTTGGTAGTGTCTTCATACACACCCAACTGCCACGTTGTGGCCTTTTCCACATCCACCTCCCAGTAATGCCTCCCCGAGGTGAAGCTCTCCACACCCAGCACGGACGCGCTGTAGTCGACTCTCTCTGGGTTGCCAGGCACACTCTGCCGGGGATTTCTGAATCTGACACTTCTCAGATCCTTGGATAAGAGAAGGCAGGAGTGAGCGGTTGTGGGATCCAAAGTTACGGGTCCTACAGGGAGAAAGAGATTTGGTTAACTCGGGGGTCTGTCACAGCCGGTGCCAGAGACACACAGGGGCCTCCCAGGAAGAGGCCTATGTCTCAGAGGCCGACACGGGAGAGGAAATGTAAGGAAGTCCAGCAAAAGAAACCTTTAAGCTTTGTTTCAAGAAAAGACCTCACAGGAGAAAAACATCGACAAGATGCTGGAGGGACACACAGCATTATCCATGGAGGTGGAACTAAACAAAGAACAATGAACTACAAAGAGGTATGGGAGTACCTTTCAGACCATGAAGGAACTGGCCCCGGCTGTAAAACTGTGCTGGCATCCAGTCCTAGCCAGACATCCCCTGGGACCCAACTCTAGTCCCTAAAGATCTTCTCCAAGCCTGGAACAGCCGGAAGCACTGAGTCTCCTAATAAAAACAGCTGAGTCGTGTCTTCCCTGTGACCGAATGGCTCTCCTCACCTTACCTATCAATAGGGTGCAACGCGGATGCCTAGAAACTGCAGCCAGCATGCCCTTGGCAGTGAGCAAATCCAAAGTGAAGGTATTTAGCAGAGGCTACAAAACCTGTGAGACTACTCCAGAAAAATCAAGCTGAGAACAAGAAAGCTTAACGTATTATCTTATACTTGAATGAAAGTGATCCTTGCCTTCACAAGGATCACTCTGACTGTTCTCTCTGTTCAGATTCTAACTATAGTCATTTTTCATGGCTTGGTCCTGAGTCTCCCCTTTTCACTTCTTATCCTCCTTTCCCCACGTGACTTCATCTAGCCTCAGTGTTAAATATCTTCTATATGTTTGTGACTTACTCCATCCATAAAAACGCTGCCAAATACCAGCTGGACACCACACAGGCCTTTCAACCACACTGCATCCACATAGGAGCTCTCAGGCCTCTCCCTCCCCACTTCCCACTTTTCAGTTAACGGCAAACTCGACACTCAGGTTGATCACGCCATAAACCTGGAGTGGTTATTTATTTCTTACTTTCTTTAACATTAATCCAGTAGCAAGTTTTATGGCCAAAGGAACTTAAATCTCTGGACCTGAAACCCAATTCATGTCATTATTAGAGCAGTCTCTCAGAAGGCCACAAAGCCTCAAATTTTAAGTTTCAAGTTGCCCCCGACTCTTAGCGTTTCTAGAAGACTGGCAGAAACAAATGCAAATTCTTTCTGGAAGAATGCACACCTTTGTTCTTGGCCTCAAAAAGTTTCTAAAATTAATATCTAAGGAAAAAAGGAAAGCCTACTTGTTTTAAAACAAATCATGGAACACACACTCACAAAGTAAGGGAGCACTATTGAGTCGAGTAGCAGAAACAAATCTGAAGAACTCAAACACTGAAATTACTCCGCACAGACTCCGCTTACTATGTTTGAAGGGGAAAAATGCTTAAAAGACGTCCACAGGATGTAGCAAACTGAAAAATGAGGCCAAGTAAACTTGACAAAGAACCACAGAGATTATCTACAAATGAAAATACTAAAGTGAATTAACTTAAGTGTCAATGGAATTAGCTGAAGTGTCAACAAGAAAAGAAAGCTATGGAGCAGTACACTTCATTAACATAAATACAAGAGTTCCTTAAAAAAATATTAGCACATTAAATCCAGAAACATATAAAATGGATAAAATATCACTGCCAAGAGTTTACCCTGGGAATGTAACACCGGTTCAACATATGAAAATAATATAATTCATCACATTAATAGAGGAAGAAAAACCATGTGAACACTTTTATAGATACAGAAAATGCATCGAATATATTCACCATCCATTCATGATAAAAGGTTTTATCAAACCATGAACAGAGGGGAATGCCCTCGGCTTGATGAAAGGCAACCACGAAACACATCCTTAACAAACTTGAAGGTGAAACACTTAATGCTTTCTTCTTCCCTGAGATCAAGAACAAGGCACACATCTCTCACCACTTCTACTCAGTATCATTCTGGAGGTCCTGGCCAGCATAAAAAGTGAGAAAAATAGAGAAAAGACGTACAGATTGAAAAGAAATAAATCAAACTATATTCAGAGATTATCAGACTATCTTTGCAGACAATTCCAAAGAATCCAGTAGATCTAGTAAATGAGTTTAGTATAGTGATAAAATAAAATGTCACCATTCACAAATCAGTATTTTTCTCTATACTAGTAATAATCTAAAACTAAATGAAATTTAAATGAGAAATTGATACTTAATACCATTAATAATAGCACTAAACATGAAATACTTAGGGATCCATTTAATTAAACATGCACAATATCTGAAGACTACAAAACATTGAAGACTACAAAACACTGACAGGAGAAATCAAAGACCACCTAAATAAATGGCTCTATCACCTTATCCCCAAATTAATCTGTATAACCAATGTAATACCAATGAAAACCCCAGGAATTTTTTGTAAAAGCCAACAAGCTGCCTTTAAAATTTATGAGAATAGGAAAGGACATAGAGTAGCCAAAACTGTTTTGTAAAGGACACATTCAGAGAACTCGCGATGCCCAGTTTGATGACTTCTTATGGAATGATCAGTCAAGCCAGTGTGGTATTAGCAAAAAGGTAAGCAGACAAACGCAATGGCCAATGGTTTTTTTAGAGTCCAAACAGACTTGCTCATACACGCCAACTGATTTCCAGCACAGGTGCTAAGCACACTGAATGGAGGACAGTGTTTTCAACAAGCGATGCTGGGACAACTGGAGACAGGTCCGCACAAAAAAGGGCACATGTACCATATCCTGAATCATGAAGAAACGTTAATTGTAAGCAGGTAACAGACCTATACATCCAAACCAAAACTGTAAAACTTCTGTGAGAAAAATCTTTGTTGGGACAAGAAAAAATTTCTTAGGATGCAAAAAGCAGTCATAAAAGAAATAAAATGACAGATTTTTTTCTAATGGAAGCTTTCTAATGAAGGCTTCCAAATTTAAGACTTCTCTTTGAAAGACTATTAGGTAAACAATATAAACCAAACACTAGGAGAAATCTTTGCAAAACACATATCTGATAAAGGATTTATAATCAGAATATAAATCACAGATCTCAGTAAGAAAATACACAACCATTTTTAAAACTGGGAAATGTTCATAGATATACTTCAAGAAAATAATGATAGTAAAAGGTAAGTAAACCCATGAAAATATGCTCAATATCATTACTCATCTCAGAAACACAAGTTAAAAATCAAAGTAATATGCCAGTGTATGCTTATTGGGTTAGCTCTGATAGGAAACAATACTACCAGCACAGGCAAGGCTGAAGAGCAACCGTTCAACCAAAAGAAACGGAGTCATGGCCACACAAAAATCCATAAAGAACTACGTATATAGCATAAGGCTGGAAACAACACCAGTGTGTGTGGAATCGCAAAATGATAATTATGGTGCCCGCCCACAATGGACGCCCCATGACAACCACAATGAACAAGCTCCCGAATATGCAACAAACTGGGCCGTGCCTCCCACGCAGCACACTCGGTGAGAGAAGCCAGACTCAAAAGGCCACGTGCTGTATGAATCCAGACAGGACTCCCAGGAAAAGGCAGAACTCGGCGCAGGAGGTGTAAATCCTTCGTCACACACACCGCCGTTTTCCCTTAGAAGTTTAACAGTTTTAAACAGCGGAATCTGCCTGCAACTACGGGGCAAGCCTGGGAAGAAGGTGAAGGATTTGCACAGGACAGCCTTTCAACATAAGAGCAACAATTACTGTGATAGCTTTCTACTGTGTGTAAGCCTCTTAAACTCCCCGCTCCTTCACATCCTTCAGCTATCTGGAATTTACCTTTATTTATGGTAGGATGTAATAACAGACGTCAACTTACTTTGAAGTCCTTCCAGTATCTTCCTCACTCCTGGTATCTGGCACAGTCTGGGGTCCGTGATCCGGGCAGGCTCTAGGCTCTGAAGCAGCACTGACCCACTATTCCTGTAAAGAAGGACAGTCTGAGGGAGGTGGCGGGCCGGGCCCTCCACCCAGAGGCCGGTCTCAGTACGCGCACTGCCAGTCCTTCCCTGACACCTCCGCTCAGGTCTGCTCTCCCGCGGCAGTCCCTGCCCCTGACCCGAGCATCTCCAGGGTGCAAACTTACCGTGTGAGACACTCTCGTGCATCCTGCAGGGAGAGAAAGGGACAAGGTTACTGTGAGTACTGAGCCAAGCCTTCGGCGAGGAGTTACGCCCAGGAAAATATCTTCTAATCATGAAACGTGCTTTCCATGTAATTTCTCCAGTTTCGTGATGCTAATTCTCAGATATGAAACTTTAACACTGAATAGGAAAAGTTAGACAAATGGCGTGAAGTCATCGTTATATTCCCAAGAAATTATTTTCCGTAGCTCACCTCAGCCATCTTATTCAGAACATGCACCATCCCAATTCGGCCCATCTGTTTGCTTTCTATGACTGGGGGGCGAGGATTGGGCAGGTGAAGGGGCCTGCTAAGCTGGGTTAGAGCCAGGTTGGGAACTGCGCAAAATTGGCTCACACCTACCTTTGCTTGGGAACTAGCCTTGGCTCTAAACTGGAACCTAAGGCTTTATGGGTAGGGGCTTCTCAAATGAGAACACCGCATTACAAGCATGGGCCCGGTGGAGAGATACCAACGAGTCTTCAAAAGGTAATGATGTACTTGTTAAAAATTCAATGCAAGTTACTACACTAAGTTTAAAAGATATATAATACTATACCAATAAATATCCCAAGGTTACAACTGATTAAAATGTGTCTTTTTTTTTGCCAGAGGCAGTCTGAATGTTAACGGGCATGTCTCTGTGTTTCTACATATTCTTTAAAGCCAAACAAAACACAGTTCTGCATCTTTTTTTTCCCACTTAACCAGGTATGTTGAAGATAATCTTCCAGTGCCCAGAGCTTCTTCATTCCTTTTTCATGGTGGCAGAACATTCTATTGTATAGATGCATCCAATTTGACTAACCAAAAATTTACATATTCAGGAACACCTCAATTCAAACTTACCATTCGTGATTTTAAGGGGAGTAGCTCTATGATTCTACCATGATCCATAATGATTTTGGTGATTGGAAAACAGCCAAATAGCCTTCATGAATGGGTGAAAATCACTGGATATTGTGTTCTGGCCATGACCCCTAATGAGTACAGTCCACTGCTCACTCCTCGAACACTGTAATGAAGGTTCTTTCTGGACTCTTACCTTGAGCAGCTCCGTGGGAGTTTGCGCACGCCTCCTCTCCAGCTCTGCAATGGCCATGTGGAGGCCGTAGATCTGCTCGTACAGCCTGAGCTCACTCTCCTGCAGGCTCTTCATATTCTCCTTCCCCAGGTTGCTCAGTCTCTGCGGGGCACCTTCTCGTTACTATTCACCCACCAGCGGTCTCTCTCCTTTGCTAATTCGACCATCTTTTCAAAAACCCGCTTTATTGCCTGCCCCCCCCCCCGCGGGAATGTACATAATTGGATAAGGCCAGGACATCCCTCTGTGTCAAGTAAGACAGCTCAGAAACGTGATTCTGTGACACACTGTTACTTATGCTGACGTGAATGGTGTGCATGCATGTAGTCTGCGCATTCAGGTAACCACCTGGACCTAAAATGCATCACTGCTTACTGGGCAGCTTCGTTCAAAAATGTCGTATTTCCTTCTTCAAAGTAAAAATTAAGATTTGAATCAAAAATTAAATATCAATAAGAATGATTAATCAAATCACTGACATCACTTTCCTTCTCATCTTTGCGAAGATGCTCCACATAGATACAAAGTACATGTCCGTGTTATTTTTTAAACTGATTTTACAGAGAGGGGGAGAGAGAAACATCAATTTGTTGTTCCACTTACTTACGCATTCACTGGTTTATTCTTTTATGTGCCCTGACAAGAGATTGAACCTACAACCTTGGTGTATTGGGATGATGCTCTAACCAACTAAGCTACCCATCCAGGACCCACTTTTTTTTTCCTTTAAAGAATACAAATAATTGAATATTAGATTGTATTACTGATCTGACAAGTTGCTTTTTCCTTATGTTCTTGAGGAACATTCCTTATTCATACACAGAGCCTTTTTTCTTTTCTAAAAGCTAAAGAGCATTCCATTTTATGTACATACATCTATTTCTTAAGTCCAAGATTGATATAGGTTATACCTAATCTCTTATCAATAAATGTTATAGTAGTAATAATACCTAATACTTACCTGGTGTACAAAATGTACAAACACTACTTCATTTTATTTTATTGATTGATTTTAGAGAGAGAGGAAGGGAGAGCAAGGGAGAAAGAAAATTGATTTTGTTCTATTTATGCATTAATAGGTTATTTAAAATTTATTGATTGATTTTAGAGAGAAAGAGAGGAAGAGGGGGGAGAGGGAAAGAGAGAAGGAGAAAAGAAGGGAGAGATGGAGGGGGGATTAAGGAAGGGAGAAGGGAGGAAGGGGGAGGAGAGAGAGAGATAGAGAGACCCCAATATTGTTGTTCCACTTGTAGATGAATTCATTGGTCGATTCTTGTATATGCCCCGACTGGGGATCAAACCTGCAACCTTGGCATATAGGGGGCAACACTCTAACCAACTGAGCCATCTGGCCAAGACTGGGAACACTATTTTAAAATCTTACGACATAGGTTCTCTCCCTATCTTCTTCCCTCTCAGGTGTGCATCTCCTGCACCCTAACGGTCTCCTTGAGACTTGAAACCAGGGAGCAATGGGCAGTGACCGCTCATCCTAGTCTTACCCTGGAGTGTGTCACCAAGCCCCCTTTCTTCTGACTTTCCAGTGAGCCAAAGCAGCCCCACCCAGGCTCCTGCTGCTTCTTCTGTCCTAAACCCTTTCTTGGCTCACTGTCCCCAAGCTTATTAACATATTCTCAAAGTCACCTGGACTCGTATCACTAAATCTTTCCTGCATGAAGTCGAGGACCCACACACTACTCGCCAGCCCCAGGCAAATCTGCTCTTGCCTGGTTTCAGTCCGGTGACAAGGACAGTAGTGGCTCTCGGGTTGGGGGATGTCAGTAACTAGGCTGGCACTCCAAGAGGGCTTCTGGGGGCTGAAAAATTTCTGATTCTTGGTCTGAGTGTTGGGTTATCATCGGGGTGTGATTCAGCTTGAGAAACTCACACTTATAATTTGTGCTCTATGTTTTTCCTCAATTAAAAAAGCTTACGTAGATTGTCACTCTCAATCCTCACATCAGTATTATGAACCAGGAGCCATTATTGTCCCCACTTTACAGCTAAGAAAACCAAGCCCGAAGTCACAGAGAGGCTGGTAAAGAGCAGACTCCATCCAGATGGGAACACCAACCTGACATCGAAGACTACATCTAAACCAGACTGAAATAATTTTCGCAGTGTTCCCTTATTCGTGTGTCTTTTCACATGCACGTAAATGTATTTGCAATAAATCCTCAGAAATAAAACTGCTCGGTGAATATATACACCCATTTCATAAACACACTGATATCACTGGATGTCTTATTCTGGAACTGACATGTTCGACTCTGCTTTCATTTCCCGAACACTACAAGGATGACATTCTCCACATCTCACCTTTAATGTTTCCTGGAACTTGCCCTCTAGCTCTGCGACAAACACGATCTTTTGAGTCTGAGTGGCTTTTCTGAAGTTCAGGTTGAACGTGGGCCCTTGCAGGGTCGTGTCACTCTCTTCAGTCATCAACCGGAATATCATCTTATATTCAGACTCAATCACTTCTCTGAAGTCCTGCTCTTCTCCCTTCAGCAGATACAGACATGAGGGACTTCAGGCTAAACACCACACATCGACCACGAATCCCTGCCATCTCTAACTTCAATACAAAGTCAAGGAAATACAGAGGACGGGAGAAGAACCAAAAGGACTAAATGCAAAAAGGACAAAGGAAATTTCAGTGTGCAGATCAGCCAAGATATCAACACAAACCTACAAGGTGAAATGCAGATGAAGGAACGTTAATTGACTTACAGGAATCTATAACTGCAGTTGATTAAAGAGAAGGAAACCAGAAAAACTGGAAGGAATCACCAATGACATTTGCTGATACTTTGAATAATGAGCATGGGAAAAGAGAAATTGAGTGATTCCGAGATTTTTATTTTTTTAATCCTCATCTGAGGGTATTTATTTACTTCATTGCTTTTTGAAAGGAAGGGAGAAAGAAAAAAACAATCGACGTCAGAGAAAAACATCAATGAGTTGCCTCCCACACAGGCCTGGACTGGGGATCGAACCCACAACCTAGGTATGTGCCCTGACCTGGAATCAAACACATAACCTTTAGGTTCTGGGATGATGCTCCAACCAAGTGAGCCTAACTGGCCAGGGTTATTGCAAGAGTTTTAGACTTAAGCAACTAGAACATAACTGCCAAAACATAGAAGGGTAAACTACAGAAGGGACAGATTTCAGAGGTAGGGAATGAGGAGCTCAATTTTGGAAATGCGGATTTCCTTTAGTCAATTCACCACCCAAGAAGAGGAACCAAAAATAAGTGACAACTATCTGGAAGGCAGGGCTGGAGATTTACATTGGGAGTATTCAGCATAGTGATTATTTAATCTCATCACACTTGATGGACTCAAGATTTATCAAGAGCCTGAGCACTGAGTCACTGGAGGACTGCCCCGCCAGCTCACCGTCACCGGGCCCGGATTACTGCAACAGCCCCCTTTTACAGTTCCACTCCCACTCTCACTCACCCTACCGGTCTGTCTTCACTTGGGCAGCTAGAGCATTTCTGGGATAATGGGAGTTAGATCACGTTTTCCCTAGGTTCAAAACTTTCCAGTGGAACCGCCCCAGATGATCCGGCTTCCTTATCTCCTGATCTCATTATCCTCTAGTCTCCACCTTCTTCTTACAACATTTTTTCTATATGTCCTTCCCTCTGTCTAGAACAATCTTCCCAAGACCCCATGGCTCAATTCCTTGAGTCTCCCCAAATGCCAATTTCTGAATGACAAGGCACTGACTACTTTATGCCAACCTGAACCCCATCACTTCTGCTTTTCAAAATAAAACTTTCATAGCACTTAACATGAAACATACAATACTCTGACTTAAGGCAATAAACACACAATGCAATATACACATGATGTATCGTAGAACTGTACACTTGAAATTTACATAATTGTATGAACCAATGTCACCCCAATAAATTCAATAAATGGAAAGAAACATATACCTTTGACTTATCTTATTTTGTTTACCTACAGTAAAATGGCAGTTGTACAAGGGCAGAATTGTTTGTTTTTTCACAGCTGAATCCCCAGCACCTAGCATGTATTTTCTGGCAAACAGTGGGAACACAGTATTTGTTGAATGCATGATGCCTGGGCTGAAAAAAATGGGGGATCAGCTAAAAAATTCTCTTACAGCCAGGAATTCTCCTCCCTTATCATCTTCTACTGGAAGTTTGTCTTTAAAAATTGAAAGAGGAAAGACCCAAAGTCTAGGGTACCTGGCACAAAATAAGTTAAATACGAAGAGAAGGCTTGAAATCAGAAGTGAAACTTGTGCAGAGAAAATGGTGACCACTCAGTTTATATGGTAATTCTCAAATTACCCTTTAAAATGGTTTCAGGGTTTATATGGCCACCGGAAATACACGACACGCTCATTCTCCCACAGCACTGTTATAAACTGTTACCAACTTTTTTGATCTTTGCCAAGGAGGGTTGCGAATGCTCTCTCACTAACATTTAATTCAACTGATTTGTATTTTCCTTACCATGAGCAAAGTTCAGAATCTTCTTGCATGTTCAAAAGATAACCGCATTATCTTTTCTGTGAACTCACATTTCTTTGATCATTTTTCTATTAAGTTTCTAGACTTTCACTACTGACTTTTTTTTAAATTGTTGTTCAAGTACAGTTTTCTGCCTTTTACTCCCATCCCAGCCCACCCCCCAGCCCTCCCAACCTCCCTCCCATTTCCACCCTCCCTTGCTTTGGTCCACGTGTCCTTTATACTTGTTCCTGTAAACCCTTCCGCTTTCCCCTGAAATTCCCTCTCACCGACTTTTAAGCGCTCTTTTTCTGTTAAGAAATTAGAACTTTTCCTACCTATGGATTTCAAATATTTTTTCCTGTTTTGTCATCTGTCTCTTGACTTGGTTTAGGTTATTTTCTATCCAATATTATAGGTATTTCCCTCCTAAGAATCAAGATAGGCACTGACCTGAATAATCACCATTTTTTCCTGTTCCTCAGCCAGCAGGGTTTCAGTAACTTCAAGTTTCTCCTTCATTGTGTTCAACAAGTCCCAGAATAACTTCTGCAGAGAAATAGATCACAGAATTCCAGGTAAAGGAATTGCTTTAGAACCGTTAGATCCCCAACCTAAGACCACTGAAAGGGCCTATGTTTTCTTACCCTTGACCCAGAATGTCTAATTATAGCACTTGTCTAATTTTTTTTATTCAACCTGAACCAGAGGAATGGTCTTAGAGGATCAGACTGATTCTCTGTCCCCCAAATAAATACATTAATAAGACGAGGCAGCCACAGTGCCGGACTGCTCCGGAATTTGGAGGAAGCTTACCCTGTAATTCTCAGCAGCCTCCTTTACTCCACACACCATGTGAGTCTTATGCCCCTCGGACAACAAACACTGGCCACACAGGGTGACCTGGTCGTCCTCACAGAACAGCAGTAGCAGTTCCAGGTGTTTCTGGCAGTAGTCATCTTCTGGGATGTCTTGCCGTAACTCGGGGTTGGGCCATTTAAACATCTTGGCACGGATTCCCAGGTGAAGGCTGGCCGGGTTCTGGTCCGGACGTGGAACACTTCCCTGCACTGAACAGGAGGAGAGTGGCGGAGTTCTAGCGCAGACACGCGGCTCAATTTCAGCAG